>OY829539.1:54907461-55507461 GCA_963691705.1 Viola odorata | reverse complement strand
AGTGCACAAACCTAATCAGTAATCATCATCATCATCCCCAATCCCACCAAAACCTTAACACATTGGTTCTTATTTCCCCACCTGTAACCCACAATAATATCAAATCACCGTACTATCTTATTTAGTATCGATTATTTTAAACTCGAATTGAATAGAACTCGTAAGAGTGATAAAGTTTTCTCGTAAAGTTTTAACCCGGCTGGATTGTTTTCTGTTTTGTATATATGTATATACACCTATTAATGGGGAAAAGGAGAAGGGGATGGTTAGCCTTAAAAAGAGGGGAGGAGTAGACCCAAATCAGCACTGAAACAGTATTGAGGCAAAGGTGACCCAACCCAAGTTATCAAAACTTTTGCTTTTTTGCTTTTTCTTTTGGGTTCTTGAAAGGATTAAAATGGGTTATTTAAAAAAAAAAAATTATGCAGGATGTGAGTTTGAAGCTTCAAATTTCTCAGCCGAAAGACTCAAATGGCAAGGTGTAAAAGCAGTCGAAAAAATGACAAAGGCCAAATTCTGCTTGTCAGGATTTGATTCTCTCTCCTTTTTTATGTTAACCTTTTGATGACTTCTATGATTAGGATTCAAATAAATAATTTGGATTTGTCTTGGGATCAATCCACACGGAATTTATGCACTAAAAAGCAAATGATTGGACCATGTATTATACACTTTTAGACCAAATGTTGGAGGAAAAACTAATCTGGAATAATAATATGAACACAAAATAATTGGCAAAGGATCCTAGCGTAGCGCAAACAGGGTATTGTAGAAGGTAAAAACAAAACTAGCTCATCATTTCATCATTTAAGGTTGCTAGAGGTTGCTATATTCGATTGATCTATATAATATTCGAGCGATATTAATCTCCAGTTTAAAAAGGGTTGAAAGAATGCTCGAGAGGATGAAAATACTCTTTAATGATTGTGACGTCCGATTTTTTAAGACAATAGTAATTAACTTTCTCCATTGACATGAGTGTGGGATGGAAAATGAGTAAGAAACTAAACAAAATGAGAAGACAATGATGATTGCATTAGCATTAGCATATCTCCTTGTCTCATCCACTTACTAAAAGAAAAGAAGAAGAAAAACTATACATACATTTTCCATAACCCCACCACCACCACCTATACTGCATCATGTTCTAATCTGTATTGCCCCCTTCCACCTAAAACTAACAAGATACAAGTAAACCCCATCTTTCCCCAATTTACCCATCAAAGAAAATCAAGAAAAAGAAACAAACAAGTAGACAAGAAAAGAAAAAGAAATTACTATGAGTAAATTAATTGGGTCTTGAGATTAATTAATTGATTAATTAATCCATTTTTTAAACTCTGAGCAAGTAGACACTAAGCTCAGGAGCTCCATTGCTGTCAGGATTCATCATGTAGAACGCTTCAGAATCTCTTGACCCAACAACCCTTTCAAACTTAGCTCTCATGTACATCACTTCTTCCTCATCAGCTCCCTCAGCTCCTGGCAAAACTCCTGCTCCCATTGAAATTGGCTCCACAGCTTTCAGCAATTTCCAGTCTTTCGCCCCGCATTCCCTCCTGCTCGCGAAACCGCATTTCTTACCGTTGCAGTAAGTCCTCCACATGGGCTCTTCCAGCAGTCTCACACTACCTTTCTTCTCCTCATCTGCTTTCTCCTTGTCGCACTCCAGCGCGATCCTGACCAATCCTGATGCCATTTCTCGAACTAGCCCGCTGATGGGCGTGGCGAGCTCGATGAGGAAAGCAGGAAGCGAAGTAGGATCCTTTTGAAATGCAAAGTGTACATGACCCCGCCGAGACCCGAAAAGGGTACCTACAACCTTGGATCCAAGCCCTGATGGTAGGCCTGAACGGTTCTTGCTGAAGGTTGTGAGAACCGATCGGAGCCTAGCAACTGCAACTGCCGGCAGCTTCTTTCTCGGTGTAGACGTGGGGGCGGCATGGACGGTCTTGGCGTTGTTTTCCCTTTGAGTTGTTTCTTGTTTGGTGTCTGTGGAGGACATGAAGGTTGTTGGTGGGAGCTCATCGTTTTCAGTCCCGACCTTTTTGGTCCAGTGGAAGTGTCTCTTGGAGGAGGAGGAGAAGGAGTCTTGAGAGGCTCTAGCCATGACTGGTTACTGGCTAGGTAGCTTCAAAATGGGAAAAGCAAAAGTAAACGAAAGGACTCCTCCTCCTTATAGTTATAAAAAAGTGGGTTTGGGTTGTTTTTGTTGAGAGAGGGGAAGAGATTCTAATAATCTATTGCATCTCTTTTGTTTATTTTACTAATCGTTGAGTTCTAGGTTTTGTTTTTTTGTTTTGAGAATCCTGACAAAACAAGGATATTGTCCCACCAAGCTGATCTTGGAATGAGAAGAGATAGTGAGATGATAAAAAAGGGAAAGGAATCTAAGGGGACAAGAGTGTGCGTTCTTTCACTTTCTTGTGGGGGTGACTGACTCTTTTGACTTGAATCCAAAAGCAGAAAGGAAAACTACTACTGTTACAAAAACCACACAAAACCAAAGGCCAGATTTGCCTGCCTGTTCACTCCTAGACATTTTCACAAACACTTAACGTTAGCATCCGTGTCTACTAGTGAAAACGTGCTCCGTGATGACGTAAATTCAAGAACTTGGTACTTCTGACTATGGGACCATCCAGGGATCCAGATGCCATTCCTTTTGTTCGAGTTTCGCCCAACATTTATCTGTGCCTGGGACCATTAGCAAAGTACTGATGCATGGGTTTGTTTCGGGTTTCATCCCGAAAATTGACACATCACAAACACTATAATTTGACGCATCACTAGCACAATGGCAATGGCAATGGCAAACAGTTCGTAATGATCACCCACTTGGATGGATCCACAAACGTTTTACCTAACAACCAACACAACTTGAGATAAGGTGGTTGCCCTGCCGCAACATCCATCACTCCAGTATACGTGACATAATTAGCAAACCCTGTTGTGGAAGATTACCAGCACGATTTCGCCTTAGCACCAAAAGAAAAAACAAAACCACTCAACAAAGAGACGATTAAAAAGTAACTAACATCAACTCCAATGTAAAACTACAAATAGATGTTGCTGTGGTCAAATTTGACAGGTGAACAAACTTACACTAATTACATTAAACTTATAAACATGATCCATAAGATTAAGTACAAATGGAGGAAGTGCAAATCCCAAGGGCGATACCAGATTTTCCATTCTTTTTACACTACTGTAAAATATGAAGAAAAAAGACAGCAGAAAAAAAGAAGGATGGATCATGGATGGCCGGATGCTTGCCTATGCTTCAAGAAAGTCAAGCCCCTAAAGTTAGCTGTCTAAACTTTGGTCAGTCTCGGGTTGCTTAGGGGCAGTAGCGCCTCCATTCATTCTGGCACGTGCCTCAGCGAACATCCTCTGCTGCTCAGCTGCTGCTTCTTCCTCCGTCATCTCAGCTCCATTGCTCCATTTCCCACCTTTTAAAGAGTCCTGCTGAAAGCAAGCAATCCACAAAAATTATTATCAGCACAGAAATATTGACCATCATTCAACAACTATCACCGAGCCAGGGGGGTCGAGAAGATGTAATACATGAAAAAGCTTTAATTTTGAGAAATGAGTAAAGAGAAACATAAAATCAAAATCAAAGATGCATGGGAGGAGCATGAGACCAAAAAACTGAATTACCATTGTCTCAAGCTTGTGTTGCTCATAAGCATGGTAAACCTCCTCTATGTAGTCCCCAAATCCAAGAAGCTGAAATACCAGATGAGAGACAAATTAGAGCCATGATAGCAAGAAATACAGCAGTTGAAACATAGACTTGCTTTTCTGTTCATAAACTGTAACGTTCTTGTTTTTTTGCCCAGCAAGAAAGAGTGGTGATAGTTGTTTACTATCTCCCTGTAGCAAGTCTATGGCTTGGGAAAGTAAAAAAAGTTGTTCAAAACCAAGATGACAGGAAAAAGGAAAGGACTGCTAACTAACTACTTTAAAACATCCATGCATCTTACTCAATGAAAACATGTAGCTCATCCTAAACTAAAGAACCAACCTTCTTATAGTTTTTTTTTAGAATAAAAATAAAAATAAAAGTGTCAATCTCCCTAGCTACTTAGAACTGAGAGAGAACACTTCACCAAGTGGCACAAAACATTAAGAAGAACATTTTGGTTCATGAAACATTAAGAAATTCTGAAAATAGGATCACAAAAGTAGTATTCCCAACTGAAAAGTTGCCACACACACCTATTGGCACCCACACAAAACTGTCATTATTTTTGAACAGGCACAGCGAGAAATAATGTGCAAGTATACTGCCTCCTCATTAGATACAAGATTATATGATTATTATACCACTAAAAGTATTTGTAGTTGTAAAACATGCAAGATATGTTGTGTCTGATGCTGACAGTTCGTCACATGGGAAAACATTTACAGACCCAAAGAACCAGAACACATGCACCGGGACATAAGATTGGATATTGATACACGGGTTCATAATACAACTCTCTGGGAAAATAAGGGTTGTGTTTTCTTTCTCATTAATACAGTTACAAAACACAGAGTATCATAATGCACTATAGCCAAGTTCTTGCAATCTATCCATAGCCTTTGAACTCAAGTAGTAAGAAATTGGGATACTTATAGACATGTCATGGACCGATGTAAGAAAAATCTCAGCAGAATGGGTCAATATACAGAAGATCCTATAAATAAATGCGAGACAGCAAGAGAGCACAAGAAATTACATGTTTAAAAGATAAAAAAGAAAAAAACATAGATGCGAAAAGGAGAATGGTTCAGTCCAAAAACCTCTAAAGCCTTGAGTACATGCTCAGGTGCAATTGTTCGTTTATCCTCTCTGCCACATACTTCATTGGACTCGGATGACACAAGATTTATAAACTCTGAAAACAGAGAATTCACCCTAATTAATCAGTAAACACATGCAACACCGATACTTAAGGATAAAGTATAATAAATCAAGAATTTTCAGTAATCAAATACAGAACAAATTAATGTTATATGGGAAAAAGTTACAAGGATAAAAACTTTGAAGAGTTTGAACCCATGGGAAAAATTGATCGAAACAGAATTTTAACAAAAAGGACCAATATATCTGCTTCTATCCCAAAATAGCATCACTAAGGGCACTGTGGATTTAGATATCCTAGGAAAATCTCCAATAGGATTAAGAACAGGAACAAATCACTAACCAAAAGTGGAACGTACATATATGTCATGGGATTATATATCGATAGAAGGATAATTGTACTAAAGACTTAATCCAATGCAATAAAATTATATATCAGTTTCGGCCCATAGGAAACCCCGAGTCTTACAGCCTAAACTAGAAAGTTCAAATTCATAAGAGTTGGGCAAAACTGGACAAACTCCAGCAATCCAGCCAGCCCCTTGTGGCCTGTTCACCATCCAAATCTGTCCCGCTCAAAATTTGAAAACCCAGCCAAGAACTTGTTGACCAAGTGAATGTAATTGAAATTAAAACAGAACCACAGTTTTCAATTGAAGCCCCCATTGTTTACAAATTGGTCAGCAGCTCATAATGATTTTACAACAAAACCAAATTTCATACATGTTTTTAACTTCATCCACAGCTTGTGATATTATCTAATCTTCCAACATATTACATGACCACTATTATTTATCCCACACTAGTTCAACCTCAATTTAACAGCTGTTGTACCTCAAATGATTCAGCCCACCTCACTTGCATTGAATAAGAGGTCCAGATATCAAAAGCTGAAATTCATCTTTTAAGGCTTCCCAAAAGGAACTTGGAACTCATTACTAAAGCCTTTCTTAATATCAACAACAGCCTTTTTTCTATTTCAACAAACAGCATTTCACCTTTATACAATGCAGGTTTGGAAGCCTTCTGGTTGAGTAGGCTTACATGGGCATTTCCATGGGATAGTTTATGAACAAAGCTTGGTAAGCAAATACTTGAGAAGAAGAGCATAAACAAACAAGCATCTACGATTCTGAATCAGATCTTTTCGGGAAAGAGCTCTAATGGTATGTGGTAAGCATGCACTTAAAGGAGATACTGTTCAGAATGGAAAAAAAACAGAAAATTGGATATCTGGTTACGCGAGTGAAGAGTCTATGAGAGGTGACTCGCAGAAAATCAATTAATGGGTACCACAATACAGCAGCTGTTCTCATTTGATAATCCCATAACAACTACACTTCCTTAGTTGGCAAAAAGGAGATACTCAAGATCCTTAATTATTGCAGCGTTCCCACCATATTTTTCACATCATTCGCAAAACTATATGGTAGTTTTTTTTCTACTAACCATATCTGAAACAACCAGTTGTAAGCTTCGTCAAGAGCAAGCATTGATTACCTAAATTTATTTACTAACCATATAAGAAACAACACGTTGCCGGCTCCAACAAGACCAATTACGTATCCATATTTATTTACTAACCATATAAGAAAGAAAGAAACAGTTTTGAAGGAATTGATTGACAAAACAAATTACTCGCCAAAACAATGTTTACAACATATACAAATGAACATAAGGAATATTTACTGATCATAAAACAAAAGTGGCAAAACTCACCTACGCAACACTCAATCAAAAGATCTTGAGCATCCCTTGCAACGCGAACATCCGGTGGCAGCATCTCTTTAATAATTTTGGTCATAGTTGCTGTATTTTTTAAAAAGAAAAGGAAATAATACCTCACATCAAATGAACGACCAAATGAAACAGGAGATTCGTTTACAAATTTTAAAACATCCACAACTCTGAATCTAGCCCAGCACAAACTCAAAAAAGCATCAAAATATAGCTGCAATGTACTTAAGAGTACGGACGCACACATTAAAGCTCACCGAACTCGACTTCCTAAGCAAAATTAGGTCATTAAGTAACAGCTCAAAAACAAACGAAGGAAACCATCAATTAACTCTAATATTGTAACAAAAAAAGAACTAATATTTTTACAAAAGTTATTCAGATTGTACCTTTTGGAAGGGAAGCATCCTCTTTGGATTTACCAACAATATCCATGGGGTCCATCACTAAAATCTTCAAACCCTAATTTAACACAAACAAAGAAATCAGCCATCACATAAACACGCAAGTTTAAACAAAAATTAATAGATCTAAAATAGAGAGAAACCCGGAGACAGTTAGACTCACCACACGACTGAGTCAGGACGTCAGCGGTTGACGGATCTATCTATCTACGGGCGGAGGAAACGAGTGAACCGATTCGCGATCGGAGACGACGACGCCGATGATGATGGTGATGCTGCCGTTGGTGTGGTGATGGAGAGTGAGATCAGGAGGAGGAGGATGAACATGGTTGATATATAGATTTATTAGCATCAGAGAATGGCATGATTGATTTGTGTGTGCTTGTGTTCCTCTTGTTCACGATAAGGCAGCCAGGTCTTGCTTGCAGGCGATTAGGGCAAAGTCCAACTCCCTTCCAAATACGATTTTAACCACGCGCTGTGGCTAGCGCGTGCTCTTTGGTTAGGATTGGGTCCTAAGTTAACTACTGACTAGAGACTACTAGGTAGGGAGTATGCTGGAAATAGGAAAGCCAGCGCGTGCGTTCCCGTCGTTGGTTTTCTATTTTGCAGTAAAAAAAATATTAATCTTCAACAACACATCAATATATTAAAAATTATTCATATTTATTTAATCCATATACATTTTTATTAATTTTAAAATATATATTATGTCACATCTATTTTTTTATATTTCGGATTAAGAAAATTGATGGTATAGCAAGGACTGAAAAAATTATAAAGTGGTGTGTGATTGTGGTAAAGTTAAAAAAATTATTTTGTAGATATTTTAGTAGAAAATAGCAAGTAAATCCTGGTTCCATTTCCGGTTCGTGTTTTTACAATATAATCCATCTCCTCCTTTGAAACGACGTAGTTTCTTCCAGTTTTTCTTATTCCCTCTGCTCTCTCGCGGCCCTACCGATCAAGGTACTAGGCTTCTCGTTTCTCTGCCGGCCAAAATCACATACTACTAACCATACCCTTTCGCCAATCTCATGGATGCCGACAAAGAGGATTTCGTGTTCTACGGTACACCAATAGAGCGCGAGGAAGATCTCACCAGCCGTAAGAAGAAATCTGCCGCGGAAGCCGCCGGTCACCTCCGTTCCCTCCCTCATTGGAAGCAAGAGGTCGGTATTCATCATCATTTCACGTTTTTAATTTTCCTCATTATTATGCGCCTCTTCGTTTTTACCATTTCATTCATTGCTCTAGGTTAGAGATGAAGATGGACGAAGGAGATTACATGGTGCGTTTACTGGAGGATTCTCGGCTGGTTATTTCAATACAGTTGGATCAAAAGAAGGTAATTTAGCCGTTATTGCTTATAACTTGGTTCTTGTAGCTACTTACTGAATGAAAAGTAATTTTGATTGTTTTAATTTGTAGGGAACTATTAGGTACTGTGTGATTGCATTTTTGTTTGGTTGAGAAGTTGAAGAATAACTTATGATGAGGCGAATCTGAAACTATTGCAGGTTGGACACCTCAGACATTTACTTCTTCTCGGAAAAATAGAGCTGAAGTTAAGCAGCAGAGCATCCTTAACTTCTTAGACGAAGATGAGAAAGAAGTATGGTTTACCTTTATGTTGTCCCAAAAATAGGAGTTTGTTTACAAGTCTGTCATGCTTTTCGGAT
Organism: Viola odorata; assembly: GCA_963691705.1. Classification (NCBI taxonomy): domain Eukaryota; kingdom Viridiplantae; phylum Streptophyta; class Magnoliopsida; order Malpighiales; family Violaceae; genus Viola; species Viola odorata. The sequence goes on along the minus strand of OY829539.1, from coordinate 55,498,786 downwards.
GTATTTAAACAGTTCAGTCAATATGTTACTACACTTCTACTGGTTAGATTGCAATCTAATCTGTGATTCTAAATTTGTTTGTGTTGCAATTTAGGAGTTGGAAGGTCAATCCCTTGGGACATCATCACAGTTTGATACATTTGGATTTACAGCTGCTGAAGTTGTCCGCAAGCAAGTGGAGAAGGAACAACAGCAGAGGTTTCATATGTGTTTGTGATAGATATTTTCACTTGCTGAGTACTTGATAGTAATGAAGTATTTGGTTATTTACTGTTAACATATAATTTCCGTAAATAAGAAATGCTTTATGGCTTTACAGAAACTTCATTCTGGGAGACTGATGGAGTAACCTTATCATCTAGATCATGTGATAGGATGTATGGGAGCTGACACGTATATAATTTACCTTTTGATTTCCCCATCAAAGTTGCATTAATAATCTGGTTCATGATCTTTATCCTTTTACCAATATAGTTGTAATCCTTTCTTCCTTCTTTTTTTTGTTAATAATCGTTGCAATTTCGTGTCTGCTCCCGCTCCCACTAGGCGTGCAACTTTTATTGTTGTTCCTTTATTTATTTATTTGCCAATTCATGTCTGTCTGTGCATGTGTAATTGAAGCTTGCATGAAGAGATGAAACCTGTGGTAGGGAAACTTTGCATGTATTTCATATGCATAAATGAATATTTATGTTTATACTATACCTATGTGCTCAAAAGTAGGCATTGACGCGTAAATCACTATATGATAAGTGTCTTTTAGTTTGCGATTTATCTGGTTGGGCGTTGCCGTAGGTGCTCCTTCTATGTCTCCCCTGGTTTGCTGTCCATTGTCAAATCTTGTTCTGTACTTGAGTTCAATCTTTGGAGATCTCCCAAGTCTTGCTTATGGTTGGACTAGTAGCTTTAAGGGATTTCATCTTAATGACGACGATTTTTTTTCATGGTAAATGTGGCTTGCAATATATTTATGGAGTAGAAGAAAATAAATTTTGATTTTCAAATGGGGAATCCATACATGTACTATCTGTCTTGTGACCAGGATAAATGTTGACTGGTATTTAGCATTCATAGATTAGTGCTTGCATTGGACTGTTGCTTGTGTCTTATTTTAGGGCTAATGGCTCAAGTAGCTATGTGGGAATTGGTTCAAAACACAGTTATGCATGTATTCAACAGATGGCAAACACACACATGCACATGCAATTGTTGACTCCTTGCTATTTGGTCATGTGGACAGTATGTAATTTTTTTTTCTTTCCTGTGCAGGCCGTCAGCTATTCCTGGACCTGTTCCTGATGAACTTGTTCTTCCAGCTGCAGAGTCTATAGGTTTGTTTCAGCCTTTTGCTAGAATTGTGTGGCACAAATTTAGCAATTTCTTAGTCTCATCTCGTGTTATTGATTAGGTGTAAAATTGCTGCTGAAGATGGGATGGAGGCGTGGCCATTCAATTAAGGAGTCACGGGCAAATGTACAATATAGTAGGCTTTCTCCTCCTATTTCTTGGCATATAAATTTACTTTGTTTCCACCACATTTTCAAGATCTATACACTCCATGTTTTGATGAGTAAAAAATTATATGACCGAGAACTGTTAATAAAGCATCATACAGCCAATTTATGCCTACAAAAACCCAAAAATGAAAAGTTGAAAGGTTTTTTGTGAGCAAAAACAGTAACCAGAAAGCATTCATTAAGTGAGGAAAAAAAACTGTTAAAAAGAAGAAAATTCATAAGAAAAGGGTACTTCTAGTTCTAGTTTTTTTTGTCTGTTTCTACCCTTGTGTAAGCTTTGAGCACCCTATAATGTGCAGGAAAATAGAGTCTAAATTGTTGTTCAAGTGTGCACTAGAGGAGGCGTATCTTTGTTCTGCTTTATTCATCTTACAGTTTCCTTGCAGATGCTCGCAGGGAAGCTAGAAGAGCTTTCCTAGCCTTTTCCTCTGATGATGCAACGCAACTTGCTAATTCTGAGGCGGGAGTGGACACTCTTGGGAGCTTTTCAGAGGAACCTCTTAATGACGATGTTCAGTCTTCTCTAAAAACACCTGTGAGGAATTTTTCCTAGTTAATCCTTTATATTTTAATACTTTGTTTCTTGTTTTAAATTTATGTCCTCTAGAAACATTTTGATTGTCCCAAATTTCTGGCACCGACTTTAAGGTTGCATCTTGGAGCACATATATAATCTTTTTCTTTTGGCTTATGTGGACCAAGTGTTGGGGTACAATCTTTTAAGTTTATGGAAGGTAGTCTGTTACCAACTGACTAGCCAAGTAAATATTTCCCCAGCAACTGAAATATCTCATTGGTGCTTTTGTTGAAGCTTTCCTTAGAGAGTCTCGTGTTGTAATAGGTGCTCTGTGAAGACACTAAGGTTTTTGAGTACTAATATACATGCCTCTTGTGAGAATTATCCCTTGTACTTAAGTAAGTCAACCCCAGACAAGAATATGGTGTTTTACAAGTTTTCAATGTGCCTCTTTGATAGCACTGATCTGTATCACCAGAACACACACACACACACACACACACACACACACACATCCTTTTTGTTGTTTAATAGACCGATATGCCATTCAAGGTGTCTTGCAATGAGTAAACACAGCATTTCGTTCATTCACACTACCGATTCAGACAGGGTGGATACTAGGTTATTATTTCTAGATGTCTTGGGCTTCTCTAATTAACTGGGATTGACACTCCTTGATGTGACAGAGACCATGATTAGTGTTGGTAAAAGTTTTACTGGTGTTGGAAACTCCATTTTGAAAGAGAGTTAGGTTATTGGTTAAATTGACTGCAATCAACTTCTCCGCATTGCTTTACATGAGAGAAGCTATAGTTGTTGTCTCTACAAATTTTTATGTGTTGTGAACTACTGGTTGAAGGAGACTTAAGTTATTGAGTAACTGATCCCCTTCATCTCTGTTTAAAAAAATACTAATTTTGTCAAACATCTTTGAAGTTGCTTGCTTCTTTTATTTATTATATATTCCACTGCAGTTTATGTTTCTTCACCTTGTTATACTGAAGAAAGAAAATGTCATTCATTCTGTCAAGCAATCATAAATCTAAATCTGTAATCCTTTATATTAGCATGCGTAATTTTGTAGTTACTAATCTCCTATTGCAAATAATTTTTCAGTACTTATTTCACAGTAGTCTAAATGATGCATCTCATCTTCTTTCCTTTTTCAGGTATACATCCTCAACCCAAAGCAGGATGTGTATGGCTTAGGCTATGACCCCTATAAGCATGCTCCTGAGTTCAGAGGTCTGGTATTTTTCATGGTAAAGTAAGCTGTAGCTAGTTGATTTGTTGTTGTCCATGTAATCTCATTTAGCCTTTTCCTTTTTGTTCCAGAAAAAAAACGATCACGTATCTCTGGTAATAGAGAGCCCAGGGACAGGAAAGCTTTGTCAATGAAAGAAAGTCTTTTTGGTTCCAAATGTAATGTCTACCATCCAACTTTTTCATAATTTTCTTTGCTGTTTTAATGTTACTCCTGTCTCTATTGTTCTTTATATAGTTAACATGTTCATGCATTATTCGTCTTGAAGACAATTAATATGATTACATTTGATGCATCAGCAGGAAAGGCTGCTCCTGGTTTTGGCATCGGAGCACTGGAAGAATATGATGCTGAAGATGAGGATATCTATGCCCATGGTTAGTATATCTTAAACTTGGATATAAGGATTAATCGATTATGGATATACTCGCTGGATGTCATGTTAGGATCTATTAAGATTTAAGAAGCAATGATTTCGTCGGTTAATAAGGAAATGGAGTCACACCTTGATATTTCCTCTCTCAATGAACAGTATAAAATTAGTTAATTTTTTGTTTCTTTATATTACTCAGTATGGTTGTTCATGCTTGCGTTGTTGTTTTCACTTTGTGTTTTATGAATTCAAGATGATACAGGCCTTAACACTCATGATTTTCAGGGATTACCTTACATATGTTGGGGCTGTTTTAAAATTTCACTTTTTTCTTGGATGAATGGTCAATTTGCCCATTCAATTTTTACCTTCCTATGCTTAGCTATAATAATGCTCTATGTTGTTGCTGTTACTTTTAGATTTTTACCACCCTTTGAAATCCTCAGTTAACATCTTCCGTGGTACTTTTTTTGGTCAAATACTTGTTTGTAGTCTGGCCGAATAGTTTGAATTTGCTCACTGTTTCTTTTTTGACTTGTGAATTTGATAACAATGTTATGTAAATGACACTTATTAACAAATTTGTTTGTGCTAGTGTCAGGGTATAGATTATATAATTCAATTCTTGTTTTGTGGTACAAAGGTTCTATTTTACTGAGTGTAGTTCTTTATCAGCATATGACTTTGAAGAAACTCATGTCCAAGATGATGAAGAATACCCAAGGTCCACCACAGATCATAAGCAAAAATTGGCATGGAAGGAGCACGAGGGTCTGCGTGGCTTTAGAGTTGCATCAAATTTTGATTACCAGCTAGAGAGGTAATTGAGAAATTCATTTTTTGTTATGATATGTCTGATGCTATCTGTTGTTGACTTACTATTTTAAATCTTCCAGATGAATATTAGAATTTATAGGATAGGCAAACCTTTATTGAACATCACTTTATTATCCGTGTATTTTAATTTTAATTTTACGTTGTATTTTAATGCTTCATCCTCATCCTGCAAATCATGTTCAGATTTGATCCACCAGCTATTCCAAAGGATTTTGTACCCCATCACAAGTTCCATGGTTCTCTTGAGGTGGAAAACAAGTTTGCTATCCCCCCTCCGCCTGAGGTTCCTCCCCCCAAGGATAGCAATCTGAAAGTCTTAATTGAGGGGGTTGCAACCTTAGTTGCTCGATGTGGTAAATTGTTTGAAGATCTCTCTAGAGAGAAGAACCAATCAAATCCATTATTTAGTTTTCTTAATGGTGGAAATGGTCAAGACTACTATGTGAGGAAGTTGTGGGAGGAACAACAAAAACATAATGGTCAGAAGAAGTTGGCTTTGGATGGTAAATCATCTCCAAGTGCACAGAAGATGACTGCAGAGACCCGTGGCAAAATATTGGGGGAAAGGCCTTTAGAAAGAACCTCAAAAGAAGTAAGCTCATCTGTTGCTTCTGGGGATGTGAATCTCAATTTCCATCTCCCAGATACGTTTACTATGCCTGCTTCTTTCGTAAGTACTTAACCTCCATGCTAGTAAATCCTTCTTGAAATTTTACTAATCTGTCTTGGTTTCTTGTTTGCTTCTTTTTTTCTATAATGGCTAAATATTTTCTGATTTATAGAGTGAGTTGCCTGAAGTGGCTAAGCCATTCAAAGATGATCCTGTGAAGCAAGAACGATTTGAGCGGTTTCTCAAAGAAAAATATCAAGGAGGGCTTCGTTCAACAGAAGCTGGTGGAGCAAGCAATATGTCCGAAGCAGCTCGTGCGCGTGAGAGATTAGACTTTGAGGCAGCTGCTGAGGCAATAGAGAAAGGGAAGTGGAACAAAGAAAGCGGCCTATTCACACCACAAACTTTGGAGTTTGCGGGTGCTGGAGGGATGCAATTCACTTCTGGTGGACTAGAGGTGATTTGGGTGCAATAAACTTGGTTTGAGATTATTACTCTGGATTAATTTCTCTAACAAAAACCTTTTCTTAACATCAGGCTAAAGATGCTCATGCTGAAGATTTGATGACAAAGAAAACTTACCCCAAAAGAGAAGAATTTCAGTGGCGCCCTTCACCAGTTCTGTGCAAGCGCTTTGATCTAGTTGATCCTTATATGGGAAAGGTACTGCTATGTGGCACTGCTATTAACTCTGTAATTGCCATGTGAAATTGGAAATTTGTTGCCCAGGCTTTTTAATCTTTTTCGTTGTTGAATTTGTCTTTTTTGAGGAATCATTAAGGATGATTGATAAGGACCATTGGGTAGTGAAATGATAATTTATTTATTTATTTTTGTGTATATTCAACCAAGAGATGCTAGTTAGGGAGCACTCACTTCATATGCAATTTGCTGAGCATACACGTATCTTTAAATGTCACATACTTTTTGGCCTTTAATCATTTTTATTCTTTTTCTTCCCTCTGTAATGTTATTTAATTTATTAATTACAGCCTCCACCACCTCCGCGGGTGAGAAGCAGGATTGATTCTCTAATATTCACATCAGATTCCAAAGCCTCAAAAGTAGAAGAAACTGTAATGGCAAATACAGTTCTTCAATCTGATGTTCCAGAAATAACCAAAGATGTAATGAACGAAGAAACTGAAGTTGAAGTACAAGTTGAAAAAGTTGAGAGGCCTGTTGATCTCTACAAGGTATATTTCTCTGCTTTGTCTTTTTATATGACGTCTTCCGTGACTGTTGATTGATTGGTGTTGTTTTTCTTCTTCTAAAAACAATAGCAATAATAGTAAATCAAATTTCCAACGGCAACGATTTACCACATCAAACTTATTGTATGCAAAGTACTTATACATTGATGTTCAAAGGGGACACTGTTTGATGAGGGTAACTTTTGACTAAACAGCCAACATTTTACGGCATCTTTATCATCTCTTTGACTTTTCAGCAGTCCTTTTTCCTCATCCTTAAAAGTTCCTTCATTTAGCTAGAATCCTTTCTAGTGTTCTAACCTATTGTAGGCAACTTGCATCGTCTCCTGTGTATATTTTCATATCATAAACTCAACAACGTCTCTTTTCAGTATCATGGACATCATTCCCTTTGTATCCTGGTTTTTTTATTGTTCCTTTTTAGTAGCTCATTGTCGACATTACAGCCTCTTACTGGCATGTAACAAGAGGTGTTCCGGTACAATTAGATATATGTATATAATGTGCAAAATTATGGCATTTTTTTGTAACAAATTTGTTTGGGAAAGACGCTAATGGAGGTGAGGAAAAGAACACGAAAGGGAAGGGCTAAAGGATATCTATGTCGAACCTTTGGGGAAAGAAAAATTAATAGCAGGAGAAGGGACTGTTATATGGAGTTTACTTTTAACCCCTGTTCCATCCATTTTAACATCCTTGCAGATGTCACAATGATGATCATTTAATTGTCATCATGTAATCCTTGATTCTGCAACCACTTTTATCTGGGACCATATTTTGAAGTCATGATTCATACATGATTATTTAATGTTCTTTAAATCGTCCATATTTCAATTGTATATGCCTAGTAGTGCAGACATTTTCATATATTACGTTGTGTTTTGTGTCAAAATTAACCTTATGCTGTTAAAGAACTGCATTTTTGCTGATAAAGAAGTTTATGTTTGTGCAGGCTATATTTTCTGACGATTCTGATGATGAGGTTGAAGTCTCTAATAGTGTGAAGAAAGGAGAGGATCCTGAAAAGAAGATTGAAGTAGCGCATACAGCATTAAATCGATTGATAGCAGGTGACTTTTTGAAATCCTTAGGCAAAGAACTAGGTTTGGAGGTTCCCCCGGATATGCCCTACACAAACAGCAAAGCAAGGTCTTCCGCTCCACAGAAAGAAACTGAAGTTTCAACTGATAAGAATGGTAATAATATTCTGTCAGTTGAAAGTAAGGCATATAACACTCCTAATGGCCATAGCATGTCTGCCGTGTATCACCAAGAGGCTTCAGGTGGGGGTGAAGCTCAAAAGAATGATTCCGTTCTGGGTAACACAATAGGTGGCAGCAGCAAAAGTAAGGAGCACGGGCCATCTGATGATAAATCTGGTAAAGTTGATTCGGGATTGATGGTGCAGGAGGATGGAAAATCTAAATCAGCACCTAGCGGACAACGAAAACGAAGCTACAGTTCATCATCTGAAGATGATAGGACTAGGAAACACTCCAAGCGACATCGGTACAGAAGCAGTGACTCTGGTAGTGATTCATCTAGTGATTATAGAGATAGATACCGTTCCAAGTCCAAAGGAAGGAAGAAAAGGTCCTCGCTGGAAAAGAGAAGTAGCAGCAGCAGAAAACATTCGAAACATGGTAAACATGAAAGCAGAGAATCTCCCGGTAGATCTCATTATAGTGCAGTGGAAGAACGTGTAGCAAGGAAAGAGAAGCATAGACGGAGGAGGGACTAGAAGAAATATTTGAGTGGACATTTTCATGGAAGAATGACGGCAAACTGGAAAGTCTTCATATAGCCTTTTCGATTGATCTCTGATGTAGCCACTTCTGGTAGTACTACTACTGTCGCTGAAGATGACTGTTAAGGGATTTCTGAAGGAAGTTATCCAAAGGTAGAGTACTATTGCAGAAGATTATTGCGAATTTCAAAGCTTAAAATATTCACTGTTAAAACATACTCCTAGTTCTGAAATAGTACTTGAAGGGGAAATATTCAGTGTTAAATTACTTTGGGTTTCTTAATTATGGTAATAGAATAGTTAGTTTATGTAATTAGGTATAATTATTTAAGTTAATTAGATCTTTTTTTTGTTGGACGATTAATTAGGTTCTTTCTAATTCATTTCTTAAAGAGTTTGGTTTTATTTCTATATTTTGTATTTCTATAATTGTTTCTAATATTTTGAAATTATTTTTATTATTTTCTAAAACCATTTCTAATTTTTCTTCTATTTGATAGAGTTCTTGTACTAATGTTAATTAAAAAAATTATATGATAACTCCACATCATATGTTAATGAAGATTTTCTAATGAAGTACTCCCTCCGTCTTTTATTAACTGTCGCTTTGACTTTGGACACGCATATTGAGAAGTCCGGATGACTCACTATTTGACCCCTATACCCCTCTCCCTTGTTCTCAGTTATTCATCAAATGGCACTCAGTTCATATCTTTAAGTTCGATCATTGACAAGGTTCAAAGAAAGGGTGGTCCAGATTTGTTTTTAGATTGGCTAAGGAGCATTGAGAATTTTTATATCTGAGAGGAGATGTCTTTGAGAGCAGCTAAAGGAAGTGTCTAAACGCATTCAAGGACCATGGTTGGTCACCGGGGACTTCAACACAGTGAGGTTCTCAAGCGAAAAACTTGGTGTAAGACCAGGAGGGAAATTAAAAAATTTCGTACTTTTTTTCGAACGTACGTTAAGGATTAACGAACGTCTGAGAAAAAATTCGGGGCAAAATTGTCTCAAATAGTGAGTCATTCGGGCTCCTCAATATACGTGTCCAAAGTCAAAGCGACAGTTAATAAAAGATGGAGGGAGTAACAATTTTCTGCAAATAAAGAGTTTAAACTTTAAAATAAATAAAAATTTAATTGAGTGTCAAAACTATTTTTTTTTTTTTTTTGGGGGTTGAACTAGGGTTGGCAATGGAGCGAGTATGGAGTGGGTAAGGCACTATCCATACCCGCACCAGCAAATTTGCGGGTAATTCATACCCGCGCGGAGCGGGTAAGAGAAGATAAATTGTACCTGTGGATACCCGCAAATTTCTTAAAATTTAAATTTTCAAGTAATAGATTGTAATTAATTATCCATTTCATGTTTAATGTTTTCAAACACCCTTTTAAGTCATTTAAATTTATGGTTTGTATTATACTTTGAATTGGAAAATAGTTGAAAAAATACTTTAGTGGATATGTAAACTTTAATTTGTGGTTTGTGTTTGACTAAGGGGTTTACTAAAGTTTACAAATTTTATGATATGTATATATATTTTGCGGGTATTATTGCGGGTATCCATACCCGCATTTTGCGAGTATATAGTGCGGGTATTGGAGCGGGTAAGCACTATCCATACCCGCACTTTATGGGTGCGGGTAAATCCATACCCGCAAAATACCCACAAACTGTGGGTAATACCGACCCGCAATTGCGGGTATCCAACGGATATCCATATCCGCGGGCGGAAATTGTCAACTCTAAGTTGAAGTATAGTTGCAAAGATATTATTGCCCACGTAAAATTTTGGACGGAAAGTGAGATAATTCAAAATGTTTTTAAATTTTTTTTTTTGGTGAACTCTTTTAAAGTTCAAAACAAACTTCAAATTCATTTTTTTTATAAAAAAATAAGAACTTATATGCATCTATTTTGTCTAGTCTTGCACTACACACGCGAGAACTTAATTTGTACAATGGAAAAAGAGGAGAAATTAGCCAGAGAAAGAAAAATTATATACTTATTTACCATGTATACTTTTTTCTTCCCCATCGATGTGAGGACTAAGGGGGGATTTATTTTTTTCTTTTTCCATTTCCAAGATTTCCTCCCTCTAAATTTCTTCTAAAATTATTAAATTTTACTTTCAATCCCGTTCTATTACCTCAAAGCGTGATAACTGACAATAAAACCTACTAAACAGATGGATGGGGTGGGCCGGTTCAAGTTCAAAATCTCAAAGCCCTCCAAAAACCTAGACGGACGAAGCCGGGACGAATTTCACACGAACTCATTTTTTCTATCTAGGCCCAAGCGGGCTTGTTAAGTTTTTGTCCTCACCAAATTGAATCTTAAATGACGACCTATCGAACATTATAGATTTTTTATTTGTAGTCACTTGATTTTTATAAATAGATATATTCAAAATATTATTCCATACTTTTCATAGTGTTGAATTAGGTGAAATCTTTTTTTAGTAAGATTTAATAATTATAGAGTTTGGCGAAAAGAAGATGACGAACAAAACTAATAATTAAAAACTCAAGATATATCGAAATTTATGTGCACTAAGAACTACTCCCTCCGTAAACAATTAAATGTCTTTCTCACATCCCAATATTCAGTAGGGAATGCATATCGAGGAGGCCTGATGAGGTACTATTTGATCCCAAAAAATCCGAAATTTTTTGTGAACGTACGTTAATCCTTAACGTACTTCCCAGAAAAAATTAGGGGCAAAATTGTCTCAAATAGTGAGTCCACCGGCCATTTTAAGATACGTGCCGAAACAGTAAAAGCAAATGCTAAAACGACATATAATTATTTACGGAGGGAGTAATATATATGCTATTAGGATATATTTAATTATATATAAATATACGTGGTGGGTTGATACGGGTTTAGGCGGAATACAAAACGTGAATTTTTAAAAACAGTAGCGGTAATAGGAAAGGTAGCATCAGCGCCTATGGGGCACAAACCCTTTTATTTATTTATTTATTGACGTGAATGATATTTATAATAAATTGTTAATTTTTCTTCGTAATTTTAGTAATTTTACGTATCCGTAGAGTGCTTCACAGAGTAGCAAACACCAACGGGCAACCACGATATCGAAATTAAAAACTTAAAATAGAAAAGATTCAAAATAGCAAAAACCCAAAAACAGACAAATGTGAGCAAATAGGGCGGGCAATCGCTGAGCACGCAAACCAGCCAAACCAGATATGGCAATCACGGAGCAGGAGGTCTTCTTCCTCCCAATCTGTAACTTTAAACGATATAGACTTTTCATCAGATTTCTCACATTCTACCAACAAGATCCATCCAGAGCTGGAAGACTTCTTCAGTACTTTATGTAACCTCTTTCTCCCCAATTCCTCTTTACATCTTCTTCTTAGCTATACAAATAGGGAGGTCGAATTGTGTTATAAAGTTATTTAGGGTTTTCCATTCTTGTTTTTTTGCTTCATCTTTGCTTGACTTCATTTATCTTCTCCAAGCAACAAAAGATTGTAATTGATGTTATGTTATTAATATTTCTCGTTTGGTTCCGTCCAGCTGGATCGTGGGAATCTGATTCGTTGTTTCCATGGGTATTGTGGCTTCACCGGAACCGAAGTTTTTCAGGGGAATTATCTGATTTTTTTAGGGGAAAACTGGTTCCCTTAGGCGAGTTTTACGTGTTGTAGATGTTTGGGAAATAGAACCGCTTTATTATCTGCATAGAAATGGCTGCTCATAGAGGTAAGCAGAAGAAGCCTCGCAGGATCAAAAGTGGACATTTCCTGATTGCTGGACCTGGCTTCTCGAGGGTTGTTCATTGTAACGATTCTAGCGAGGATAATTACGCCAGCAACTATGTTAGAACTACTAAGTATACGCTCTTAAGCTTTCTCCCAAAGTCATTGTATGAGCAATTTAGGCGGGTTGCCAACCTGTATTTCCTCCTTATCGCGATATTGGCTTGCACACCACTTGCTCCGTACTCTCCCCTTGCTGATACCGTTCCTCTTGTTATCGTGGTCGGTGCTACCATGGTGAAAGAGCTTGTTGAAGATTGGAGGAGGAAACAACAGGTAAAGCATCACGACACCACTTTCTGACCTTATAACATCGCAAATTGGTTTACCATCATTGGCTCAGCCCAGTTTTTGTAGCATGATTCGTAAGGGCTATTTGAAGTGTGTAATGTGGAAAAATGCATTATGCTATAGTACTTCGGAAGGAAGATTTTCTGAAATTCTACTGTTTACAGGCTTCTCTATAAGTTGGGTGGTTTTCTAGGTGCCTCCACTTTTTTTAGAGTTAGTAGTTAGTACCTTAATTTTTATGGCACTATAAAGATGGATTAATCTCTGTTGGATAATTTGATTACTTGCAGATGTTTATGTTTAGTTTTCTAGTTTTTTTCAATCCATTTGGTCTCAAAAAAGTTATAGAAAATCAGAAATGTTTTAAATTTCAATAAGTTTGCTACACACCGACCTCTTTCATGACTGCCTCAGCTGATGGTTTCCCTTTGTTGTACCTTAAGTCTTCGTATATAGTGTTTATGTGGTATTTTGTTTCCTTAACCTCTATTATTCCTTATAATTCTCTGTTCCCTTGGGGATCTAGAATGGTATTAAACCGCAATTTTTAGTTTATTTTATTTTCGTACTGTGAACTTATATACTCGTTAGCAGTTGACTAAACTTCTTGTCTAAGAGCCATAATCTACTCTATCTAATTTATTAGGAAAAAGAGGTGAACAATCGAGAGGTCATGCTGTATGGTGATGGTATTTTTGGCGATACTGAATGGAAGAATTTGAAAGTTGGGGACATAGTAAGGGTGGAAAAAAATGAGTTTTTTCCTGCTGACCTCATCTTACTTTCTTCAAGTAACGCGGAAGCAATTTGCTATGTTGACACCATGAACCTTGATGGAGAAACCAATTTGAAACTGAAACAGGCATTGGATGTGACTTCAAATCTTCATGAATGCTCTAGCTTCCAAGACTTTGACGCTGTTCTTAGATGTGAAGGACCCAATGCAAATTTATACTCTTTCGCAGGCAATTTGGACATTGGAGAGCAACAATACCCCCTTACGTCTCAGCAGCTTCTGCTTAGGGACTCAAAGCTAAGAAACACAGATTACATTCATGGGGTGGTCATCTTCACAGGACATGACACAAAGGTTATGCAAAATTCAACGGCACCTCCTTCTAAGAGAAGCAGAATCGAAAAAAGGATGGATAACCTTGTCTACTCCTTGTTCTTATCCTTGCTTTCAATTGCTCTTGTTGGTTCAATTTGGTTTGGGATTGCAACTAGGGAAGACCTTGAGGATGGATGGATGACTAGATGGTATCTTAGACCAAATGAGACAACAGTTTTCTTCGACCCGAATAAGGCACCAGTTGCTGCAGTTTTTCATTTTTTGACTGTCCTGATGCTGTATAGTTATTTGATTCCCATTTCCTTATATGTATCCTTGGAAATTGTCAAAGTTATACAAAGCACGTTTATCAACCAGGATCTGGAAATGTACTATGAGCATACGGACAAGCCAGCAGTTGCACGGACATCAAATTTGAACGAAGAACTTGGCCAAGTTGACACTATACTTTCTGATAAGACAGGCACATTGACTTGCAACTTAATGGAATTTATTAAGTTTTCTGTGGCTGGGAACTCCTATGGCCATGGAGTAACGGAAGTTGAGAAAAGGATGGCTAGGAGAAGGAGCTCATGTTCTCCTCAACAGGTGACAGAAGAAGAGGGGCCTTTTGAGGAATTAAGTGAAGAAAAAGTATCCATAAAGGGGTTTAATTTTGTTGATGAAAGGGTAACTAGTGGTCACTGGTTAAATGAACCTCATGCCGATGTTATCCAAAAGTTCTTAAGATTACTGGCTATTTGTCATACTGCAGTACCTGAGATTCATGAAGCAACTGGAAGAATTACATATGAAGCTGAGTCACCAGATGAAGCAGCATTTGTGATCGCTGCAAGAGAGCTTGGTTTTGAATGTTATGCTAGAACACGAACAAGTGTCTCACTGCATGAGTTGGATCCAGTCTCTGGTGCAAAAATTGAAAGGTCAGTTTCTTCTTGGAAAATTATTCTTCAGGCAAGTTGTTTACAAGGAATTGGCCTTAAAATAAAGGTATAGTCCTGCCTAATTTTGATCATGTTTGATCAAACGTGTGATTAAACACACTAGGAATGTACATCCCACGGCATAAAAGTCCAAGCATTTGCTTAGCTTTTTTTCTTTTTGATAAAACGAGGAATTTTAGTAATGAAAGAAGCTTAGTTTGTTTACAAATTAGATTACATGAAGTTTGAAGTATAATTCTCGCACAACCATTCAAGCAGAGCCTCTTACAGCCAAGTAATAAACTCTTCACTTCTACTCACTCCAGACTTCCATTTGCTTGCCTTTTCACATGCACAAAACTAACATCCTCAAACGCGGTTCAAACATACGATACAAGTGGACTTCATTTACTTCATCCTCTTTTCTGATCGATGACAATGTACTAACTGAATCTGACTCCACCGTTAGCTTTGAATCCAACAAAAAATCCATTTCTTGACTTAGATGCAGCTCCTTCTTGATTGCACAAATTACGCTTCATTTGACATCATTTGCTTAGTTTTATTGCTAATAATACTACAAAGAATACAATTTGCTTGAATATGAGCTCTTTATCTGGTATTGTAGCTTGCCCTTCAGTCTCATGTTTAGCTGTTAAATGTTCCAGCGTTTTCCCCATTATTCTCATCGCTGATGACGTTTCTGTTCTGTTTCACTTATGATGTCTTTTCTTTACCCAAAAATAAGTATTGCAGGCATTATAAGCTATTAAATATCATCGAGTTTAGTAGCTCTAGAAAGAGAATGTCTGTGATAGTAAGGAATGAGGAGGGACAGCTGCTTCTTCTGTGTAAAGGTGCCGACAGGTTGGTAATTTGGAATATCATTCCGTTTTTTTTGGGACTTATTAGAGTATGATTGGTGATGGTAGAGCATATAAGAATAATTAGAAATATGAGTGGATCCTTCAAAGATTTCCATTCAGGAATAGCTCAGTGGAGTTTTCTTGTAAGGGTCAATATATTTGCCTAAGTGGTCAACAACTGATACATTTAATTCCTTTTTTTATTTTTCCATGTCTAATTGTATTGATGAGAAACTGCTATTCCATGAAGTGCTAAACAGAAACCTAGGTTAGACTCCTGCATTAGAGAAGGATGTCTTGCACCTAACAATTATTAGGAAAGGGTACGGGGGGGCCTTGTAATCAGACTGTCAGTAATAATATAGCTATATTTTGTGGTGAATTTCTTGCTACTGAATAGGTTCATTTTTATTAGTATGTACTTTAGCAGATGTTGTAGTGTATTTTAAGTCTTCTTTGATGAGCAGTGTCATGTTTGAAAGACTTGCAAATAATGGACGAGAGTTTGAAGGACAAACGAAGGAGCACATTAGTGGATATGCTGATGCTGGATTGAGAACTTTGGTTCTTGCCTATCGTGAGCTCAGTGAGGAAGAATACAATGAGTTCAGTCGGGAATTTACTAAGACAAAGACCTCAGCAAGTGCAGATTGTGAGGAAATGATTGAGCAAGTGGCATTAAGGTTTGAGAGGGATTTGGTTCTCCTTGGTGCTACAGCTGTTGAAGACAGACTTCAATACGGGGTTTGTTTAAGAAGTTCCCCTTACATTTGGCTTCAATATAGTGTCTAAGACATGAAGTACTTCCATATTCTCTAGCATAATTCACTATTATGACCCAAATAATATTATAGATAAAAAAAAAACTAATAAAAGAAAGCTCTAATACTGTCTGTTTGTGAGTTGAGGAGATTATTTCTTGTACATAATATTGTTTTTCTCGGCTCAAAGTTGTGTAAACCTAGCATCAAAACGCTTGAAGTAATGGCATCTATTTTCACATCATTAATAATATGATACTCATAAATTTAGTGACTTGCTAACTTAGTTTTTGAGGTTGAAAAGTTCACTTTCCCTTTCTGGACAGGTTCCTGAATGTATAGACAAGCTTTCTGAAGCTGGAATCAAAATATGGGTTTTGACTGGAGATAAGATGGAGACAGCAGTCAATATTGGGTATGATCAATGAACATCATGTAACTTGATGAAGATGCTGAACTGTAATATACTAACACGTCTTGTTTGATGCGGAATTTTGCAGCTTTGCCTGTAGTTTACTCAGACACGAAATGAGACAGATAATAATCAGTTCAGAGAGACCAGAAAAAGAATCTCGTGAGAAAATGGAGGATGAAGTTACTGCACCTGTGGTAATCCTTATTCCATTTGGTGTCCTACTTTTGTATTCTTTTTCTTAGGAAAATATGAAGGAAATTTTTGATATTTCGGATAGATATAAAATTGGAAACCTTATGCCTCCTGCCCAACAAAGAAAGAAAAAAAGAAAGGAAAAGAGAGAAAGTGGAATGTTTATTTATACACTCATAAACTAGGAAAGAGTTTTACTCAGTAGAATGAATATTACTTCTCACAAAAGTGTACCAGATACCTGGTTTTCTACATACAAAATTCAAAATTCTGACAATTCCTTTTTCTAAATGAAACAGTTACTACTAAATGTGGCAATTATTTTACTGGTTGATGCTCATATGGCTGCCAGTTTTTGCTGTTTTTTTTTTTTTTTTTTTTTTTTTGTTTTGAGATTAAAGGAAAGGAATCCTTACTTATCCATTTGGATGCCTATGCTGAAGCAACTCAGTCAGACTAATTGAGTCTGTTGGATAACATGCATTTGTCCTTAGTTTAGCTCATTGTTTCATACTTATAATTACGCCACAGTACAGTAGTAATAGACATTTACAAACCATAATCTTCTAAAATAATAAAATTACAATATTTTAATTATATTGATATGGCCATAATAGTATGCACTTTAATTATTTGTTTCAAGATAATTGATGTCTGTATATCTGTGTGTCAGCAGTGAATATGCATAATATTTGCGAAGGGTAAGTTATTTGCTATTATTTTTTATTTTTATTATTTTTATAAAATGTTTCTCGAGTTTATTATGACATTCAATAACCCAGCTGAGTTTCACCAAATCAAATAAATACAGACTGGTCGGGTCAAACAAGTTTGGGCATGTTATTGCATGAACAGTGGAACTGTACACCCAAACTGGTTAAGGCTTGGGTTACCAGGTTACCAGGTTGACAGCTCACTGCAGGTTTACAACTGAGTCAAATTACAGACCTTGAAATTGTCTCTCTTCACCAAACAAATGGTCCTTACAATTCGCCTTGTGGTTGTATAAAATGTGATATGCATTTTTTTGCAATATATATATGCAAGCATAACAGAAAACAGAAGTCAAACTTAGGCACGCATCTGGGATGATGACAGTGTCCAGGTTTGTGGTAATAAAAGAAGAATCGAAAAGTTAGTGTGTTGCTAGATGAAATAACTCCACCAGCCTTTACTTTGGTGTTAGCCTCTTGTAATGTTTCATGCATTAACACAATGCTTTATTGTTATTTTATGACTAGAAAACATTACCCTTCAAGGAACTTATGACAGATTTTTTTAGTTCTAGAAGCAAGGTCTGATGCCTGTTTTTAACGTTCCAATGATGATTTGATCTTACCAGGCTTCCAAGGAAACTGTCCATTATCAGCTAAATAAGGGGAAAGCTTTACTTACTGCCTCTATTGAGAATTCTGAAGCATTCGCCTTGATTATTGATGGGATTTCCCTCAATTATGCTCTTCAAGATGATCTGAAGGATGAGTTTATAGAGCTTGCGGTTGGATGTTCATCTGTCATCTGCTGTCGTTCATCTCCTAAACAGAAAGCACTTGTAAGTTACATTGACCACTTAAACACATGGTCTTTCTTCTCTTGTGAAAGAAAAAAGAGAACTAAGAAGGAAGGTTGGAGAAGGGGGGTTTTATTGCCCTTTTTATAACTTCACTCTATAGGGTACCGTGTAGTTTGATGATTTTTCATCTATGATTTACTGATTCTGCTACTGAAGAAGAGCTCACTCCTATAGAAACCTGCAGTCAACAAATGGGTTGCCAAATTTGTGTGGTTCGTCTTGATTTTTGTCTCTTTACACAAGCAATGTTGATGAAAAAATTCCTACAGATGACATAGTTAAGGGAAGTTGGTTCTTTGTATAACCTCAAAACACTTAGCATTGTGTTTCTAGATGACCCAGGGAGCCGAAAAGCATAAATATTAACCACAATTAACATGTATGACTTCCACTTGTATGACTGTTAGAAGCTTTATGACGAGATAAACTCAAAGTGTCATTTTAAGCAATGCAGGTTACAAGGCTGGTGAGAACAAAAACGGGTAGCACAACATTAGCAATTGGTGATGGAGCAAATGATGTTGGGATGATTCAAGAAGCAGATATTGGCATTGGTATCAGTGGTGTTGAAGGAATGCAGGTTAGCTAAACATGTGGCTCTTAGGTTTTCTCTTGCTTCATCTGCATATCTAGGTACTTTTTATTACTTTCATGTTGCAGATTCTCAGTTCTCAGTCTTGTTTATTCAAAACTTGCAGGCAGTCATGTCAAGTGATATTGCTATTGCACAATTCCGATTTTTGGAGCGCTTGCTTCTCGTTCATGGGCATTGGTGTTACAGAAGGATCTCATTGATGGTACTATTTGATTTTGGGGATGTCATTTCACAAGCTTTTAAGTGGTGTCCTTCCTAAATTTCTCTCCAAGATGTCACCTATACGCTCATCAGCCAAGCTGCATAAATTTTAGAAAAGCATTTGAAAATTTAAACCAAATTGATACCTTTCACTCAAATAATGTGGTATTTCGAAGTGTTACCTCTCGAAACGTAGTGGTGCTATCTAGCTCACTACTAGTCCAACCAATGAATCCTTCACATTTTCTTTTGCTTTTGGCAGATATGCTATTTCTTCTACAAAAGCATTGCATACGGCTTCTCTCTCTTCTTCTATGAGAGGTTCACATCATTCTCTGGCCAACCTGCATACAATGAATTTTGTCTTCCCCTTTATAACGTAGTGTTCACGTCGTTTCCTGTGATTGCCCTTGGTGTCTTTGAACAAGACGTATCTGCCTGCTGTTGCCTTAAGGTAACTTCCAACCCATTTTTTTGGGTCTAATATTCTAATTAATAATTGTTGAAATCAAAATGAATTGCATACGGGATTCCATCTGAGTCTACAAGTTAATGTTTTCATATTGCAGTTTCCCCTCTTATATCAAGAAGGAGTGCAAAATATACTATTTAGCTGGCTTCGAATCTTTGGCTGGGCACTTAATGGAATATTTACTGCTGCCTTCGTTGTTTTCTTCTGTGTCCTTGCAATGAATTATCAAGCCTTTCGGGAAGGTGGAGAAGTTGTCGGATCGGAGATCCTTGGCATAACCATGTATTCGTGCATTGTGTTAGTCGCCAACTGCCAAATGGCACTCTCAGTCTATTACTTCACCTCTATACAACATATTCTCATCTGGGGTGGCATGGTGTTCTTGTATATCGTCCTCATGGCATATGGGGCAATGGACCCTGACATATCAACAACTGCCTACAAAGTTATCCTTGAAGCCTGTGCTCCGGCGCCATTGTATTGGCTCACCATGCTCTTTGTAGTGATCGCCACACTCCTCCCTTATTTCACTTACTCAGCGATACAAATTCGTTTCTTCCCTTCATACCATCAGATGATACAGCGGATGCCGAATGCTGCTGGGAATCGAAGGAAGCTGAATTATACGATGTTGCACAAGAAAGGTTGTTGCCACCCACAACAGTAGGTCTTTCTGTAAGAGAGAGCAAGTGGGTGTGTCTTCGGGTAGGTTACTGTCAAATTATACTTAACAGTTTTTATTTGTGCAGGAGAAGTGATTCTCAAAGCCAGCACCTGACAAAGGACTGTTGGATAGAAGAAGAGAACAGTGAAGATAGGGCATTTATCCATTGATCTGATGGCAGAAATGTTTACCTAGCACTATGACTCAGTTTGGACTTTAGAGAATTTTGAGGAGTAAAGCTCCAAAACTGTAAGTATGATGTTCTTACAGCATTGGAAACCAAATTTTCTAGTCATAGCTGTGTGCTTGTACATAAAACAACAAATGTAGGTAAATCAAACTTTATCTTCTTCTTTTTTCTGGTTTCTTTAATATTAGATGTTCTTTGTCTTTCCAGATAAAAAAACTAATTTCCTTCAAACGCTCGGGTGAAGGCTTGAAGGGAATTTTTTGCTATTTAAAACAATGTTGTATTTCATGCATGTAAATATAGAACAAATATATTCAAGTAAAAAAATTTGCATTTAATTTTATATTTATATGATTACATCAATTAAATCAAAATTGAACAATCTAATCAATTTTATTTTATAATTATCTAATTCGAAAACATGGATAAATTATTGAAGTGACACCTAGTTTTGCCCATTTTGGACAGAATAGGTTGTTTTCTTAAGGCACATCTTGTATTGCGGAGTTTTAATATATTAATACATTTCAGCTAGAGTTGACTAAAAATACAAAAGAATAATTTGAAAAAAGATCTTTTATATAAATGATTAATAATGTTTAAAATGTTAGATAACTAGTTTTTTTAAAAATGAGATGATTGAATTTTTGTTAATATAAATTAGCTGTATGTATAAATATTAAATAACATGTAAAAGAGAAGCATAAAGTAAAAATCGGCTAAAATTATAAGGTAAGAACAATTTGTAAAATATTTTTAAAAAATGAAGGACTAATATAAATGGTTCATGTTTAAAGAAATAGATAAATGATTTTGTTACATAAAATAATTGAATATTTTTAAATATAAATTAGCAGTACAAGAAATTGGAAAAGATAAAAAAAAATGAGAAAATTATAAATAAGAAAAGAAATAGAAAATGATAAAAAATCAAAAAATACGGTAATATATAAGGTGTTAAAGTCATACGGGAAGAATAATTTATAAAATTATTTTTTAAGAAATAAAGAGTTATGTAAATGGTTACCGATATTTAAAAAGTTAAATGATTATTTTTTGAGTTTATTGCATGAAGGCCCCCTGTACTATAAAAATTCAAATACTACCCCTAAACTATTGGTCAATTATAAATGCACGTCCTTGTGTTAGTCAAACTAACAGATTGTTAGTTTTGACCTTGAATAGCAGGTTACAAAAAAAAAAAAACCTGTTGTTCTTTTTTTTTTTTTTTTCCTTTTTTTTCTTTTCTTTAAAATTTCAGAAAAATAATATAATTAATTTTAAAAATAAAATAAAAATAATATAATTAATTTAAATATTGCATAAAAATAATATAATTAATTTTAAAAATTCAGAAAAATAATGTAATTAATTTAATTTTTTTTTAAAATAATGTAATTAATTTAAAAAACTAATCTTTTTCCTTTTCCTTTTCCTTTTCCTTTCCCTTTTTTCCCGTCCATTTCTTTTCCTCTTCTAAGAATCTAAGCCACACTGCAAAACCCATTTCCTTTCCATTTTTTTTCTTGTCTTCTTCCTTCCTTCCTTCTCAGTTTTTTGCAATGGGATTTGCAGTGTGGGAAAGCAAAGGATCGCTGAAATTTTTTAAAATAAATTACATTATGTAAAATAAAGAACCACAAGATTATAAGCCCCGTTAAGTAAGCTCAACACAAGCCATGTGAATGATTGTGGAGTCGGCCAATAACTACGGTAATATATAAGGTGTTAAAGTCATACGGGAAGAATAATTTATAAAATTATTTTTTAAGAAATAAAGAGTTATGTAAATGGTTACCGATATTTAAAAAGTTAAATGATTATTTTTTGGGTTTATTGCATGAAGGCCCCTGTATTATAAAAAAAATAGCTTCCTCCCCTGTATTATAAAAATTCAAATACTACCCCTAAACTATTGGTCAATTACAAATGCACGTCCTTGTGTTAGTCAAACTAACAGATTGTTAGTTTTGACCTTGAATAGCAGGTTAAAAAAAAAAAAAACCTGTTGTTCCTTTTTTTTTCTTTTCTTTAAAATTTCAGAAAATACGAGCTTGGAAATCTAATCCCTTTCCGGGATGAGCTGAGACGAGTGTGGAGCTTTACGGTTTTTGTCGTAGTTATTGGCCGACTCCACAGTCATTCACATGGCTTGTGTTGAGCTTACTTAACGGGGCTTATAATCTTGTGGTTCTTTATTTTACATAATGTAATTTATTTTAAAAAATTTCAGTTTCCCACACTGCAAATCCCATTGCAAAAAACTGAGAAGGAAGGAAGGAAGAAGACAAGAAAAAAAATGGAAAGGAAATGGGTTTTGCAGTGTGGCTTAGATTCTTAGAAGAGGAAAAGAAATGGACGGGAAAAAAGGGAAAGGGAAAGGAAAAGGAAAAGGAAAAAGATTAGTTTTTTAAATTAATTACATTATTTTTTAAAAAAATTAAATTAATTATATTATTTTTCTGAATTTTTAAAATTAATTACATTATTTTTCTGAATTTTTAAAATTAATTATATTATTTTCCTTTTTTTTTCTTTTCTTTAAAATTTCAGAAAAATAATATAATTAATTTTAAAAATAAAATAAAAATTATATAATTAATTTAAATATTGCATAAAAATAATATAATTAATTTTAAAAATTCAGAAAAATAATGTAATTAATTTTAAAAATTCAGAAAAATAATATAATTAATTTAATTTTTTTAAAAAATAATGTAATTAATTTAAAAAACTAATCTTTTTCCTTTTCCTTTTCCTTTCCCTTTCCCTTTTTTCCCGTCCATTTCTTTTCCTCTTCTAAGAATCTAAGCCACACTGCAAAACCCATTTCCTTTCCATTTTTTTTCTTGTCTTCTTCCTTCCTTCCTTCTCAGTTTTTTGCAATGGGATTTGCAGTGTGGGAAACTGAAATTTTTTAAAATAAATTACATTATGTAAAATAAAGAACCACAAGATTATAAGCCCCGTTAAGTAAGCTCAACACAAGCCATGTGAATGACTGTGGAGTCGGCCAATAACTACGACAAAAACCGTAAAGCTCCACACTCGTCTCAGCTCATCCCGGAAAGGGATTAGATTTCCAAGCTCGTAAGGTCACTCGTTTCCGAGGCTGCATCTCTGCAGTACCCGGCCCGGGGACTTTCCTGGGCCCAATCCAACGATACTTGCTGAATCAAAGCCCAATCACATAATCTCATGGTCATTTGTACATTCTCCTCTTTTCACCTATATATTAATATACAGGTATCTCTACTCTCCGATGTGGTATTTTCACAAAAGCTCAAATATAAACGAAGGAAAAGGAAACCACCACAACAGAAGAACAGAACCAGCTTCAAAGCAGAGCGAGAAAAAATGTTGAAGTTTCTGTCGAAGGTGAAGATCGAGTTCAATGCGTTGGACCCAAGGATAGCTCTTAAAGGATTTCCCAGTTGTGGTCACTTTAGCCAATTTAGCTCTTATCATCCCGAGGAACCGAGACGTGATAATTTTCATCGATTTGGCTCAAGCCAAAACCATAGCTCCAAACATAAAATCTATAGTGGAAGTGAATGATTCTTACAATCGTTCAAGACTCAAGTTATCATTAAAAGACAACGTGTGTAGATATTACAAAACCGAACTCGTCAACCACTGTAAGAAACCTCTGACCTTTACAAGGCTCGGTAGCCAGCGTCATCAGTGTGCATTCCTGACAGCTGATAATTTACAATCAACAATTATTGGCGTCATCAGTGTGCATTTGCTGATAATTTTAAAAGATGTTTTTTTCCTCGGATGGTTTTTGTTTGTTGATGTGGCATTGAAAAACTACCAATTTTGGGAGAACTGTGTCTGGCTTTCTGAATTCAGTCTTAATGCATCAATTCAACTTTTTCTTTTCTGGGTAGAAGTGTTTTTCGTGGAGGATATATACTGATGGTGGTATGTTTCAACTTATGCAGAAATTGGCTGACTTCATAGGTTTGCCTTGTCGGATAGCTCGTGGTTGCAAACACTGTGTAGCAGACCACCGGTCTTCTTGCCTTGTCAAAATTGCAGATGATAGACAGTTGTCAAGGTTTGGATGCTCTAGCCATTTTATTAGAGAATTACTTAAATGGAAAAGGGAGGGGAAGAAAAGAACACCCTGCTTGTGCTTTCCTCTTGCTCAAAGATCTTTCCCTTGGTGTGGCTGTAATGCAACTTACAAAGAGTTATGTTCTTCAATTTTTTTAACCTGGAGAATGTTAATAATCTATCTGTCGTTCTCTATGTTGTTCAATGGGCATAGGATAGTGTGTGTGTGTATTCTGGAAAAACCTTTGGGAACTTTCACATGCAGTCTTCCATTAGGTTATTGGCCATAATTACAAAGGTCTTAGAACTCATCTCCATTTTAGTTCTGCTGTTCCATTGATGTTTTGCTTATATAGATGCGCGCTTTTCTTAACAGGGAATACGTAGTTGATCTGGTTGGGCAACCGGGGAATATCCATGGCCCAGATTCTACAATCAATGGAGGATTCTTTTCTCCGATGCCTTCCCCATTCCAAATTTCTCCTCTCAAAGGAATCCAGCAATCAGACGAGGATCATGTGCCTTGTCAGATAGTAGACTCAAATAACACACATTTTCATGGAAATCCTTTAAGTTCAGGTACTTTTTGTTTAGTGGGCTTTAGAAAAGTTCTCATCCTTGATGCATCGATGTTTGAACTCGCATTAATAGGTCTGGGTGAAGGGTTCATTAAGCCAATTTCAATACTTGAATTATAGGACATGTGATATTTTTGTTCCTGGTATGTTTATTAATATTGGATGGCGTTGCATTAGGTGGCTTGTCCAAGGTCTATGGATTGTTTCATGTTCCCTGTTAGTAGTATTATTGTTTTTGCTTTGACTAGCTTAGGAGATCTTAGATATCAGGATGACCCTAATTGTGCATTTATTGATAGGGAGTGAGGAAGATGACCAGCAGACAGGGAAAGATGGTTGGTTAGAAAAGCTCAAAGTCTCCACTGGTGCTGCCATTGATTGAGCCTGCCTTGGGGAGGAACCATTTGTGATGCCCTTTGGTTTTAAAAGGAATGTTGAAGCTCCTTTTGCTACTGGGTCATCCAAGCATGAATGCTCTAGACATGAAGTGGATAAACTTGTTGTGACTGATAAAATTGAGAATGTTGTAGCGAAAATTCTGATCACAAACAATGGTGTCAAGCAAACTAAAGTCATCTTATCCTGTCAGTCAGATTTAAATGATGTCGAGAATAGACTCGTCAGTCGACCAAGATATGTAAATCTGGAACCTTCACTTGCAATGGATTGGCTCGAGATTGCTTGGGAGGAGTTGCATATCAAGGAGCCTGTTGGTGCTGGTATTACCTCTATTTTAAGGTTATGACTTGGATTTTTTAAAGAGCTGAAACTCTGTTCTTCCATAGCTTACATCAATTTGCATTCTTTCAGGTTCATTTGGGACAGTGCATCGTGCTGAATGGCATGGATCGGTCAGTATATTATGCTTAGTATTTTCATTCATTGCTTTTAGTTGAAATAATTCTGTGCAATGCTTTTAGTTCCACGAACAATTTGAATATTTTTCGTTACAGTGGCAATAACGTATCTCCGTCTCGGGAAGGAAAAAAAAGTATCCCGACTAATATTTGAATTCAGATTTTAGTTAACTTTCCAAGCTTCTAGTGTCTTTTAGAAAACTTGCAATCGCGCTGCCCAGACTTACAACTGTATATGGTTCTATCAGGAAGTATAATCATGTTAACGTCTCTGTTTAATCCTTCCTTCTTTTACTCAAGTTTTGTAGCGAGTGATAGTCTCCTGGGGTGATTATGTTAATGAATAAACTCATGGTATGATTTGTGACATTGTATTCTAAAGTAGGCAGATAGATAACCATAGTTTTAAAGCATGGTAACTACGGGTATGAAAGAAATTTCAAGTGCAATATTTTGTCCGAGTGCACAGCAGTTAATATAGTCGTGTAAATTTGGATGTCAATCTCAACTGCTTTCAGAAGGTTATCGGGTTGTGGTCTCTGACTTGCAGGATGTTGCTGTCAAGGTTTTAACTGTTCAGGATTTCTGTGATGATCAGTTGAAGTATTTATTTATATGATGCTGAAAGTTATTGTTTGTAAAAGGAAAAAAAAGAAAGGATGCTTTTGATGAATCTACTCCGTTACTTTATTTGTATAGTCAGTGTTTTTCTTCTTCTGTGCACCATATTTATCTGTGCTGTAAGGAATGTGGTAATCTTTGTTTCATATAATTGATAACCTTAATAGATCATGCTCTGCATTAGCTTTTGGTCGTTCTTGGTGCCATGTCGTCACAACAATTTGTCTGTATACATTAATAGTCAAGCAGTAGTAAATTTCCCATTCACAATTTAAGATGGCTGTAGTGACAAAATCAGTACCTGTCAGCACATCATTGATGATCTAAGCACTGCATACTTTGAGGATAAACATTTCCAGCTTTGAGTCTCTTTTACATGAAAAAGAAAGATTGCTACACAATGTTCTAATTGTGGTTTTGTTCATGGGTGCTGTTACAAAACCACCTCATTTATCAATTGTGACGGAGTATTTACCTAGGTAAGTCAACATCTATTTGCAGGGTAATTACTTCTTGGTCATCTGGTTTAATTGGTATTCTTAATCCACTTACGATGGAACAGGGGGAGTTTGTACCGCATCATACACAGGCCAGCTGCTGGAGAATTATTGGATCAAAGGAGGCGATTACGCATGGCATTGGATGTGGTCTGTAAAGATGTGTTCGATTTTGTTTCTGATTTGTAAGACTTTGTTGTTGCAAATATTGATGTGTGTTTTCTGGATGCAGGCAAAAGGGATCAATTACCTTCATTGCCTTAATCCTCCCATCGTTCACTGGGACCTCAAATCTCCAAATTTATTGGTTGATAAATATTGGACCGTAAAGGTAGGTGATTGATTTTTGCATGCCCATGTATTT
This sequence comes from Viola odorata, assembly GCA_963691705.1. Classification (NCBI taxonomy): domain Eukaryota; kingdom Viridiplantae; phylum Streptophyta; class Magnoliopsida; order Malpighiales; family Violaceae; genus Viola; species Viola odorata. Next base: position 55,471,725 of record OY829539.1, on the reverse strand, counting down.
TCCACATGTAGGAATCTTGCTACGTAAGGGCTCATTTGACACTTGCGGTTTCATGGACAGGTGTGTGATTTTGGTTGTCTAGATTCAAGGCAAATACATTCATATCATCGAAATCAGTAGCAGGAACGGTAAGTGCCCATCCCTGACGCAGTTGTTTCCCAATTTTAGAGGGTACATTAAGGCAAATCAAGTGGGTTGTACTCACTAGCTGGTAATGTTGCTGATGGTTCTGTGGGTTACTTTGATCTTTCAATCATCAACATGCATAGTCAGGAATTTCAGTCAACATCTTGCGTGCTGGTTGACAGTTTACTCCAATGCAACTCTAAACTCATGTTTTGTTTTCAGCCCGAGTGGATGGCTCCAGAATTCCTTCGCGGGGAACCCACAAATGAGAAGTCTGATGTGTTCTGTTTTGGAGTCGTCTTGTGGGAGCTTGTGACCATGCAACAGCCATGGAATGGGCTTGGTCCTGCTCAGGTACTATTAGTTACCATTCTTGGATGTGTCAATTTTCCCATCAATGACACAATTGCACCATGGAAGTGACAATTGGAGCCATGTTCAAAGCTCTATATTTTCCCTTTTTCTGTGATTGAAGTGATGTGGTGGGCCGTTTCAGGTGGTTGGAGCTGTAGCTTTCCAGAACAGAAGGCTCACCATCCCTCCGGGTACATCTCCAGTCTTGGCTTCCCTCATGGAAGCTTGCTGGGCTGAGTAAGTTCTGCGGACTCTGTAATTTTGTTACTTGTGCATTTAAATTGAATGCCTTATAGTGCATTGCTATGCCATTTGTCTTGTCTCTGCTCTAAACATTGCATGATTGGAACCACATCGACTGCACTGCACTTCTATTAATAAACTAGTAGTTCACATTTTTGTAGCTCAAGTGAATAGAAATCACATCTAGGCGGTGTAGTTACCGCAGTACATGACATCATTTCTAACTTTCTTTTTTCCTGATTGACAGTGATCCAGCACAACGACCGTCTTTCAGTAGCATAGTTGACACGCTGAAGAAATTGCAGAAATCTCCGCTGCAGGTGATACAGATGGGTGCAAAATGAAGGAGAGCTCTCACGTCACCGGGTTGCTTGATGTAAAATCTTTTTGGATGAGCTGGTATAGAGTTTTAGTTGACAGCAGGAAGAAGAATGAAGAAGCCCTTTAATTATGTTACTAACAGATCGTGGTCCGGTCCTTAGCAACTGTAGATGTGCTGCATACCTAACCCCATTAGGAAGGCATCAAAGAAGACTCATCAAAGCCGAAACCTGTCATCATAAGATGGGATGCTAAAAAAAAATTCCAGGTTTCATTTTGAGTGGCCTTACGGTCGTTAAGTTATTCCTCATTGCAAATCCGAGACTTTAAAAATTCGGAATTTGCCTTCGAATGTAATTTTGTTGTAACTCGGTTCTCTGCATTTTATGACCATGTTTATATTATAATTTAAGTTTAATAAAATTTAAACCAATCTAAACGTATTCATACTTCATAGTATTCTTTTTGTAACTAATTCGCGAGGAATAGGGACAACTTTGCTTGTTGTGCTCAAACTATGAAACATGGACACATGGAGACTGAAAATTCTGAATACAGCTAAAAAATACTCCATCCTTCCCTTACTATTCCGTCATGCATCTCAAGGTGGTCGGATGACTCACTATTTGACCCCAAAAAATTTCGTATTCGAACGTAGGATTAACGTACTTCCGAGAAAAAGTTAGGGGCAAAATTGTCTCAAATAGTATGGGGTAATGACATTTTACACCCTGTACTCGACCGAAATTGACATTTTACACCTCTAACGGAAAAAAGAGCCATAATAAACCCTCTACTCGCCAAAACTGACATTTTACATCCTGCGTTAACACGTGGCTGTTAAATGCTGACGTGGATTTTATTTTTGAATTTTTTTCCTTTCATTACATATGTGTCATCCCCGTAAGCATTTTCACCTCAAAAATTAATTTAAAAAATAAAAAATAAAATAATTAATTTAAAAATTCAGAAAAATAATATAATTAATCTAAAAAAATAATATAATTAATTTAAATTTTTTTAAAAAAAGTAACTAATTTAATACAGAAACATAATGCAATTAAAAAATAATTTAAATCCAAAAAAATAACATAATTCATTTAAAAAATTCAGAAAAATAATATAATTAATTTAATATAAAATATCCAGAAAACATAATGTAATTAATTTAATGTAACAACTACATAAAAATAATACAATTAATTTAATTAATCCATAAAAATAATGTAATTAATTTAAAAATCTAAAAAAATAATGTAATTAATTTAAAAAATCTAGAAAAATATTGTAATTAATTTAAATTCAGAAAAATAATATAATTAATTTAATGTAAAATATCTAGACAAAATGTAATTAATTTAATGTAAAAATTACAGAAAATAATACAATTAATTTAATTAATCCATAAAAATAAAGTAATTAAATAAGAAAAATAATTTAATTAATTTTAAAATATAGAAAAATAGTGTAATTAATTTGAAAAATCCAGAATAAAAATGTAATTAATCTTGCAAAAATGATTTAATTAATTTAATGTAAAATATCTGAAAAAATGTAATTAATTTAATGTAAAATATCCTGAAAAAATGTAAATAATCTCTCAAAAATGCGTTGATTAATTTAAAAATTCAGAAAAATAATGTAATTAATTTAATGTAAAATATCCAAAAAATTCTAATCAATTTAAATTCAAAAAAACTAACTTAATTAATTTAATAAAAAATATCCAGAAAAAATGTAATTAATTTAATGTAAAAATTACAGAAAAATAATTCAATTAATTTAATTAATACATAAAAATAATGTAATTAATTTAAAAATAGTGTAATTAAATAGGAAAAATTGATTATTTTTTACATTTGTTTAACTTACATTTTTCTGAATTTAAATTAATTAAAGCATTTTTTTAGATTAATTAAACTATTTTAATATATTTTTTAAGTAATTAAATTATTTTTCTTATTTAATTACATTATTTTATGGATTAATTAAATTAATTGTACTATTCTATTTTTCTGTATTTGTAACATTAAATTAATTACATTATTGTTTTTGGATATTTTATATTAAATTAATTACATTAACTATATGATTTACTTACATCATTTTTTCTATTACATTGTTTTGGATTTTATAATTTAATTATATTATTTATTGGATTTAAAAATTAATTAAATTAATTGTCAGTGTTTTTGGAACCGGACCGGACAACGTACCGGAAATGAAAATTTCATGGTTCGACCGGGTTCAACCGGAAAAAACCGGATTGAACCATTGGACCGTTTTGAACCGAACGCATATCGAACCGTTCAATCTTAGATAATTTAACCGGATTGAACCGGGTGGTTTTTTAGTTCTGATGGGCTGACCCATGCCTGTAATGGGCCGGCCCATCAAATTCTCAAAAAAAAATAAAAAAAATAACCAAAACCAAAAAGGCGGCGTTTTGGCCAAATAATTTTTTCCATTTTTTTTAAAAATAAAAAAATAAAAAAAAAATAAAAAAATATTAAAAAATCAAAACGACGCCGTTTTAGATTTTGGGTTCAAAACGGCGTCGTTTTGCATTGAACCAGCCGGGTTGCTATCGAACCGGCCGGTTCGCCGGTTGTCAAAAAACCGGCCGGTTCGTCCGGTCCAACCCGGGTCACGTGCATTTCGGTCCGATAGGTCGAATCAGACCAGAAACCCAAAAAATCCAGTTGAACCGGACCGAACCGGCCGGTCCGGTCCGGTTCCAAAAACACTGCTAATTGTATTATTTTTCTGTAATTTTTACATTAAATTAATTATATTTTTATGGATATTTTATGTTAAATTAATTAAACATTTTTTCAAGATTAATTATATTTTTCTTCTGGATTTTTCAAATTAATTACACTATTTTTCTATTTTTTAAATTAATTACATTATTTTTCCAATTTAATTACATTATTTTTATGGATTAATTAAATTAATTTTATTATTTTTCTGTAATTTTATTATTAATTAAATTATTTTTCTGGATATTTTATATTAAATTAATTATATTATTTTTCAGGATTTTTTAAATGAATTACATTATTGTTTTGGATTTAAATTATTTTTTAATTGCATTATGTTTTTGTATTAAATTAGTTACTTTTTAAAAAAAAATTAAATTAATTATATTATTTTTCTAGATTAATTATATTATTTTTCTGAAATTTTCAAATTAATTATTTTATTTTTTACTTTTTCAAATTAATTTTTGGGGTGGAAATACTTAGGGGATGACACATATGTAATGAAAGGAAAAAAATTCAAAAATAAAATCCACATCAGCATTTAACAGCCACATGTTAACGAAGGGTGTAAAATGTCAGTTTTGGCGAGTAGGGGATTTATTATGGCTCTTTTTTCTGTTAGAGGTGTAAAATATCAATTTCGGTCGAATGCAGGGTGTAAAATGTCATTACCCAAAAAGAATCATACAATAAAAAATTAAATTTTATTAATTGTAGTCTTATAAATTCTATTACATCAATAATTTTTGCAGATGATAAATCGGATACGTTGTTTCTTTAGTATTCAAAGTTGAAGTCATTTTTAACCGTTGGTTTTGGTGAGAGGGGAATCTTGGAATTGGATGATGATGGGCTGGTAGCTCTTCTTTATTCAAGCGGCAACAGCTGTAATTACAATCTCATAAGGGCTTGGTCTTGGGCTTGACGGAGAGCCCACATCGATGGGCCCGGTCTACAGTTTCTTCCAAAGTCAAAGCCGATCAGCGACGACTACTCGTCTGCTCGTATTCTCATTCTAAATTCCTAATTGATTCCTGGCTCGTAGTTTTCAGTTTTCAATCCTCCAGTAAAGCAAGGCGGCATATTAATAATATTAATATCCGATCCATCCACTGTCTAAATCTGCATATAATAATCGGTCCCTTTTTCATTAATAGATCTGAAAAGAGTCGTGCTATTTCGTAGGAATTCCCAAGAGGAATTCCCAAGCAGTGTTTTTGGAACCGGACCGGACCGGCTGGTTCGGTCCGGTTCAACCGGATTTTTTGGGTTTCCGGTCTGATTCGACCTATCGGCCGGTTTTTTGACAACTGGCGAACCGGCCGGTTTTTTGACAACTGGCGAACCGGCCGGTTTTTTGACCCGGGTTGGACCGGACGAACAGGCCGGTTTTTTGACAACTGGCGAACCGGCCGGTTCGATAGCAACCCGGCTGGTTCAATGCAAAACGCCGCCGTTTTGAACCAAAACGGCGTCGTTTTGATTTTTTAATATTTTTTTATTTTTTATTTTTATTTTTATTTTTATTTTTTAAAAAAAAATGGAAAAAATTATTTGGCCAAAACGACGCCGTTTTGGTTTTGGTTATTTTTTTTATTTTTTTTTTGAGAATTTGATGGGCCGGCCCATTACAGGCATGGGTCAGCCCATCAGAACTAAAAAACCAGCCGGTTCAATCCGGTTAAATTATCTAAGATTGAACGGTTCGATATGCGTCCGGTTCAAAACGGTCCAATGGTTCAATCCGGTTTTTTCCGGTTGAACCCGGTCGAACCATGAAATTTTCATTTCCGGTTCGCTGTCCGGTCCGGTTCCAAAAACACTGTTCCCAAGAGGAATGACGTGGTATATAATTTCAAATTTGCCACTGCCGGCAAAGTTACGAAATTGCCCCCCTCGTCTCCTTCTCTTCCTCAGCCCTATCTAGATCTAGGGTTTTTCTTCTCCATTCGCGATTTTGCAACGTTCCTCCTCCATACCTCGCTCCTCCATTCGCGACCTCCCTTCCTCCCTCCTCCATGCTCTTTACCAACCCATGACTCAACCTCTCACTCTCGCCGGCTCCCTCTCCTCAACCATCGACATCAAACCCATCACCACCGCCACAGTTCCCAAATCACCAAATCAGCCCCAAACCACAACGAATTCACACTCTCTCCCTCTCTAAGTCTTGGAACCTCACCTCTCGATTCTCAATCACTCTCCTTCTCGGCAGCACTCAAACAAGGTTTGATTTTATTACTGTTTTTTGATTTAATTGCTGCTCTTGATTTAATTAATTAATTGTTGCTTGCTGCTCCTGGTTTGATTTAGTTGCTGCTGCTGTTCAATTAATTTGATTGCTGCTTGGATTAATTTGATTCTTGCCACCTGCTTATTCAACCTTTCATCTTTTTATGCATTATCTGTTTTTGGTATTACCGTTCTCTTATTCAATTAGTTCAATGCCTTTAATCAAAGCAAAAGTTTGTTTGATGGAGCAGAATCTGTGAAGGGTGTTACAGCTCAGTTTTTCATATTAGGATCAAGGTCACTTGGCGCATGCCATTGATATGATCTGGATTATTGTTTCTTGAGTCTGTGTATCTTATCGAGTATTGTGGGCATTTTTATGTGCAGTAGTGATTGAAAGTATTGGTTTGGTTTGGTTGGGTTGGGTTTGATGGGATCATGAAATGTATTTGGTTCTACGCATTAATTTTATCAGAATCTGTGTATACTTCCTGATATCGTCTGCGAATAACTTCACATCTTTTTGCCTATTTTGATGCAGAGCGTGTTGGGGTGAATGTTGTCGAGTGTGCCTATGTCATTGAATTGGCAGACCTAAAGGTATTTTTTATGGTACATTCTGTTTTGCTGAACTATAAGGAAGAAGGTTTAGTAGTATTAACTACGTGTCAGACTCAAATTGGGTGTCATTAATTACATTTGTGAAGTGTACTAGACATATAAATCTCTATAGACACAGCTGAATGTTTCTATTTTCTAACCTTTTGCCTACTGTCGCTAGTCAGAGATATCTTTTCCATTGATGCATTGAAGGTGTGTACCTCTTTTGTTTCAGGGCCGGGATCGTTTAGGTGACAAGCCGTTGTTTGTTCTTATAAGCTCAACCTAGTTTTGCTGTTCCTATGGGAGAAGCAAAATTGTTAAAGAAACTACTTGGTTTCAAGATATGGAGGCTTGTTTGATAATGAATAGAGATTTGGTGTTTGTACTCTTTTTGCAACTGCCTTTTTCTTTTTGAAATTTTAGAGATTATATATTTGCACTGCTAATTTACTTATTAGCAGCTCTTTTATGGTTATGGCTGCTAATCTGTGCTAAATATGTAATATTATGAATGCAACTAGCATCTCTTATCGAATAAAATGCCATTCTTAAAAATAAGGAAAATGTAGATGGAAACAAGTTAACAGATTTTTCTTTTATTGTTTTAAATTTAAATGTTTAGGAACTAGAATTATTTCTTTTGTGCTTATTTTATTTTAAAAAAATTATAATTCTATTTCATAAAAGGAATAAAACATGCTTTATGCCTTCCTTTTACCAAAAAAAGAGGGGTAAATTATAATTTTTTAAATCATTTTTTTATGAAATTCTAACTCCAGTAAAGTTTTTTTTAATAAGAGGGGTAGATTTATTATTAATAAAAAATTGAAACTCAAAAATTCTAACACCAAAAACTGCTTGATAAATCAGGAACCAACCTTAAAATATTTAATTGTTTACCTTCACCCTTGTAAATCAAGCATATCAAAATGAAGCAGCAGCAATGGAAGAGGAAGAGGAAAATTATCAGAGGATTTATTTAATAATTAACAAATGAAGTAGCAAGAGGAGCAGCAGAGCAGCAGAGCAGGAAGAGGAAAATAAACCCTAAAAATTGGGAAAGAAAGAGAGTGCATGGAAAAGAAACACGGGGTATTTTCGTAAATTCATGACCCAATGGCAAACTTATAATTAAGGAATGACGTGGCCACGCCATTCCTCTTGGGAATTCCTCTTGGGAATTCCTCCCAAATATCATTACTCATCTGAAAATCTCAACTCCGTTCAGTAAAAAAACTGGAAAAGGAAAAAGGTAAGAGAAAGGTAGAAGATGTGGGGCGATCTTCTTCTCCAAGCATGTCTGATTCTCAGCGTCGTGTTCTTCTTCCTCCACATGCACAATTACCCGCAAAGACTCTTAAACAAGTTCCGGTACCGGAACACCGCCGACACGCAAGCCAAGCGTCACTTCGTTCGCGGTGCCCAACTCTTATCTCAAGCTAGATCTCCTGCAAACTCCCGCTCGGCTGCCACCACTCTAGCCAAACAAGCCGAAAAGGAAGCCGATCTAGCAATCTCGTTGAACCCCAAGGACGCCGCGTCGCACATCCTCAAAGCGCTGAGTTTGGATCTGCAAGGGTTCAAGACCTCCGCGCTGGAATCTCTGGATGTGGCGCTCTCGCCGCTAGCGGTGAAGTCGTTGAGCGACGGGGAGAGAGGGGACGCGCTGTTCAAGAGAGCGGAGGTGGTGATGGGAGTAAACCGGAGGCGAGTGGACTCGGCAATCGAGGATTTGACGGAGGCGGTGAAGCTGAGTGAAGACAACGGGAAAACGTTCTGTTTGTTGGGAGTATGCTATGAGGCTAAGAAGATGACGGAGGAAGCGAGAGATGCCTACCAAGAAGCCGTGAGGTTGCAGCCTGGATTGACAACGGCTCAGGAAGCACTGGACCTGTTGGGCTCGAAGGCCTAAATGGTTCCTGTCCTTTTTGTTTGTTTGTATGTAAAAGGGAGAAATAATGCTGTAATGTTGTTATTTTTCCTGCCAAATGAGAGGTAATGAAGTGATGATCTCAGCTATTTCTCTAATACGTGGTGCTAATGCTCTCTCATTAATCATTATGACCTGTTTTTAGTCCGTCATAAAAAAATAGGAACGAGAAGAGGTAGAATCATAGAATATGCGTCATTGAAAAGGTAAATGAAGGTCTAAAAGATCCATATAAATGGAGCTAATAACGTACTACCACGCAAGACTGCTGCTGGGTTGACTTACAGTTCTTGCTGTCCAAGGGACCAACACTCGTATAACTACAATTGTTTTATTCTTTTTAAGGAACTCTAAACTCACTACTCACTACTCACTACTCACTATAAACAACAGGGATAAATCCAAAAAAAGTCCCTGTAGTCTAATTGATTGACTTTTTTCATCCCTCTGTTTTTTTAAAACTATTTTCAGTACTCCGAGTCAATAAAATGACTTTTTTCATCCTTCACCCTAACGCCGTCAGAAATCTGACGTGGCGCGACACGTCGCCTGACACATGACCCCATTGCTGACGTGGCACGCCACGTCAGCAAAAAAAGGGTTAAAGGAAATTTGGGTCCCTGCAGTCTAATTGATTGACTTTTTTTATCCCTCTATTTTTTTAAACTATTTTTAGTACTCCGAGTCAATAAAATGACTTTTTTCATCCCTCACCCTAACGCCGTCCACGCTCATATTAATTTCACGTCGTCCCCTACTTCCTTTCGTACGAGAAACTACACCAGCACAAACATTTTTCAACTTTTGTATCTCTCGACCCGAGGTTGTTTTAAATTATTAATTATTATGTTGTTAAATATTTTAATTTTATTATAAAATTATTAATATTTCAGTTTTCAAATAAGATATATATGTTTTGTTCATATATTTATTATATATAAATTTAGTTATGTTTTGTTCATATATTTATTATATACTCCCTCTGGTCTCCAATAAATGTCTTCCTCGCATCCCAATATTCAGTAGGGAACGCATATCGAGGAGGCCGGATGAGGCACTATTTGACCCCAAAAAATTCCGTACTTTTTTTCGAACGTACGTTAATCCTTAACGTATTTCCGAGAAAAAATTCGGGGCAAAATTGTCTCAAATAGTGACTATTCCGGCCGTCTTAAGATACGTTCCGAAACAGTAAAAGCAAATGCTAAAACGACATATTTTGGAGACCGGAGGGAGTATATCTTATTTGAAAACTGAAATATTAATAATTTTATAATAAAATTAAAATATTTAACAACATAATAATTAATACTCTCTCCTTATTATAAAGAATGTCGTTTACTATTCCGGCGCGTATTTCAAGGCTGGTGTAGTTTCTCGTACGAAAGGAAGCAGGGGACGGCGTGAAATTAATATGAGCATGGACGGCGTTAGGGTTCGGACGGCGTTAGGGTGAGGGATGAAAAAAGTCATTTTATTGACTCGGAGTACTAAAAATAGTAAAAAAAAAACAGAGGGATGAAAAAAGTCAATCAATTAGACTGCAGGGACCCAAATTTCCTTTAACCCTTTTTTTGCTGACGTGGTGTGCCACGTCAGCAATGGGGTCATGTGTCAGGCGACGTGTCGCGCCACGTCAAATTTCGGACGGAAATTTCGGACGGCGTTAGGGTGAGGGATGAAAAAAGTCATTTTATTGACTCGGAGTACTGAAAATAATTTAAAAAAAACAGAGGGATGAAAAAAGTCAATCAATTAGACTGCAGGGACTTTTTTTGGATTTATCCCATAAACAACACATAAATTTAAGGTTTTATAACTAACAGACTGGCTGCTAGCTGCTAACTGCTAACTATAGTTATTTATGGTTTTGACGTGGAAACCAAGCAGACGAAGAAAAAAAAATGAAGCTTGATGGATAAGCAGCTAAAACTAATTATGAAAAAAAGGTGTTTGTTGCTGGTGTAGGTGCTTATGTGGCTGTTTGGGAGTCTGGGTTGGGTACCCAACCCAGCATTCCCGGAATGAAATGACGAATTTGGTGTTTGGTAAACACCATTCCGAAAATAAAAAAGTGCATTTTTGGGTAGCCAAATGAAAAAAACAGGGGTTTAGGGAATGCTCCATTCCGAAAATGGAACTCCATTTGGCCTTCTCTCTCCTTTTTTTTTACTTTTCATTTCATTTTAATTTTTTTACGTTATATAACCAACAAAATAAATTAAAAACTACCCCAATAAAATCTCTATTTCAAGATAAGTAATTCTAGATCCATTTTTTCTATTTTTATTAATTTTTTGAAAATGGATTTTATACTCCAATGTGATTCACGCTAGGCACTTTTTCCTTGGCGTGATCACGCTAAGGATTTTTCTCTCCTCCAACAAAATTGTAAAAAATCTAAAGAAAATGTAAAAATTCACGAAAAAATGTAATTAACCTAAAAATCAAGAAACATTGTAAAAAATTCCAAGAATTCACAAAAAAATTTATTTAATTATGGACAGAAGGGGCTTTTTGACCGAAAACAATAGTCCAGAGGGGCGAATTTCAAAAAATGAAGTTCAGGGGAGGTTTTTGATTTTAGACGATAGTTCAGGGGTGGTAAAAACTATTTCCCCTATATAAAATCGCGATTTCCCTCTTCTTCTTCACTTTTTCCAGAAATTTCTCTCTCCTCCAACCCGACCCCTTCACCTCTAAAATCGATTTTCTTCTTCGAATCTCCCCCAAATCTTCTCCGAATCCTCTCAAATTTTGACCACACCTTCCCTACATCCATTCCAACAAAACCCATCAATTTATTTCGACATCCATCCGTAAAATCACTCTCAAATCGAAAATCACTCTCAATTTATTTCGGCACAATGTCTTATTTATGGTATATAGATCAATTTTATTAGATGTTAGATTATAAATAAATTGATTAAAAATATATATAAAGATAAAAAAATAAAAAAAATTTAAACACTTAAAATGAATTATGCCATTTATGGTCATTTTACATCCAAATCATAGTTTTGGAAAACTGGACTACCAAACAGCACCCTCCATTTCCCAGATATCGTTTTCCCACTGAATTTTTACAATTTTACCAAACAGCACCCTCCATTTCCCAGATGTTGTTTTCCCACTGAACATTTCCTCATTGACCATTTCCTCACTAAACTGGACTGCCAAACAGAGCCTATATAAGTGGACTTTAAGCATTTTGGAAAGGGCACAACAACAACGCTTCCTCTTCATTTCTTGCTAATATATACATTGAAGTAACAAAGCGTTATGAGATTATTATTTTACAGTCCGTCTATAATTAATCCAAACCATACAAAGGGTTTTGTTTCCTTTAAAACCTGATCTGAGTGTCAAAATATTTTCTGATAGACATATCAAATTTGAATATTCTATTAGAAACAGTTTTGACAGAAAGCTGAGAAGCAATCCTAAACAAGCCGAAGTAGATAACAAACATCAACCAAACCTTTTGCTTTATTTTATTTTAGTTTAGTTTTACAAGATGAGAAACTTGAGGCTAATTTAAGAGCCAAAAGAGTAAGGGGGTTAATTCCATTCAGCAAGAAAGAAAACGGACCATAAGACCATCCACAGCAGCGGGTGTTAAATTTAGGGTGTTATCCACTTTCTCTCACTACCACATCAGCTTAACACCCAACCAAAAAGCATTTAACACCCACGTGCTCACAGCAGGGGATTATTCAGGGTGTTAAAAACTTTCTCTCCCTTCCACATCATTTATCATATACCCCACCATATTTTTCATTTCTTTTTCTTATTAAATTTATAATTACTATAATAATTACTTTTTATAATATAATAAATAATAAATAATATTTTTTTAATATAAATTAATTAAATTTCATAATTTCTTTTCAGATTTCAAAAAGTCTATACTTTTTTAATACAATAAATAATATAATATTTTTTAAGAGTAACACACGATATTATTTATCACTCAGTAAATCAAACATATATAGATTATTGCAAACGAACAAGAAAATACACACAAAATAAACTGGTAAACTTGAGAAACACACAAAATAAACTGATAAACGTGAGAAATAATTTTTTTAAATCTAATCGAGGGTTGTTCCAAATTTATTCTAGATGTGCTCGACGAGATCCTTTTTCAACTGAATATATTGTGCTCTATCACGTAGCTCGGCTCTAGTATGAATATATGATTCGGATCGGCCTTGGACATGCACTTCATATTGAGGCAGTACTTGCGTTTGGACATTGAACAAAGAGCTAGACCCGGGACTATCCGACTGATCGAAGTCGATATTTTCCCAATTTCATGAATATGTATCTCGTTCATCCTCCACAATCATGTTATGTAAAATAATGCACGCCCTCATTATTTTACCTAAGACATCGATATCCCACATCCTGGCTGGTTGATGAATAATGGAAAAGCGTGCTTGGAGTACCCCGAATGCACGTTCCACATCCTTCCTACATGATTCTTGTTGTTTGGAAAACAATTGCGCTTTGTTTCCTTGGGGCAATTGAATCGACTGGACGAAGACAGGCCATTTAGGGTAGATTCCGTCGGCAAGATAGTATGCAAGATTGTACTGTCGGCCATTCACAGTGTAGTCCACCGTTGGAGCTTCACCAGACTCAATGTCGTCAAAAACTGGTGACCTATCTAGTACATTTATGTCGTTCAATATTCCGGGCAAGCCAAAAAAAGCATGTCATATCTACAAATCATAGGACGCCACTGCCTCGAGGATAACTGTTGCCGTGCCCTTGTGTCCACTAGTAAACTGCCCTTGCCAAGCCTTAGGACAATTCTTCCATTGCCAGTGCATACAATCGATACTTCCAATCATTCCGGGGAAACCACGCTCCTGACCAATTCGGAGTAACCTTTGCACGTCTTCCACATTTGGCCATCTTAAGTATTCATCTTGAAACAAGGCAATTATTCCTTCGCAAAAATTACGAGTGCACTCAAGTGCAGTGGTTTCTCCAATCTTCACATACTCATCACAAGCATCCCCGACGACTCCATATGCAAGCATAGCATGACAGCTGTACACTTCTGGATAGGCATCAAACCAAGCTTGCCCGCATTATTAAGGCTTTGAGTGAAGTAGTTGTCGTTGTTTGATAAAGCTTCTACAATTCGAAGAAATAGTGACCTTCTCATTCGAAATCTTCTTCTAAATTGCATTTCAGTGTAAGTGCATGAGTCGTCGAAATAGTCGGCCATGAGCCTTTGATGGGCAGCTGCATGATCCCTGCTTATAGATTTTCTCTTATGTGATCGATTGTTTCGCCTCTACAACTCTTCAAGAAGTTCTTGTTGCCTATCGAGTATAGATTCTTCTAACTCCCATTGTCGTTGGATCTCTTCGAGACTGAAGGTATATGTGGGTAGATCCATTGGATGATATGAAGAAAAAAATTTGAACTGAAAAGTTTTAAGTGGTATTCATATAATGTGCAATACCATTTTTATAATGAATGGTCTTCGAACTCCAATCAATTCATTTAATTTAATTCAATCTGAAGATAAGATATAGAAAGATGAGCTATCACGTGTGGTGTTTCTTCATGATTAAATCAGAAGGTAGTGGAGGTGGGGACGTTCTTTTCTCTTCAGAATCTGAAGATAAGATATAGAAAGATGAGCCATCACGTGTGGTGTTTTGTCATGATTAAATCAGAAGGTAGTGGAGGTGGGGACGTTCTTATCTCTTCAGAATCTAAAGATAAAATATAGAAAGATGACAAATCACGTGTGGTGTTTTGTCATGATTAAATCAGAAGGTAATGGAGGTGGGGACATTCTTATCTCTTCAGAATCTGAAGATAAAATATAGAAAGATGATAAATCACGTGTGGTGTTTTGTCATGATTAAATCAGAAGGTAGTGGAGGTAGGGACGTTCTTATCTCTTCAGAATCTGAAGATAAAATATAGAAAGATGAGCCATCACGTGTGGTGTTTTGTCATGATTAAATCAGAAGGTAGTGGAGGTGGGGACGTTCTTATCTCTTCAGAATCTGAAGATAAAATATAGAAAGATGACAAATCATGTGTGGTGTTTTGTCATGATTAAATCAGAAGGTAGTGGAGGTGGGGACGTTCTTATCTCTTCAGAATCTGAAGATAAAATATAGAAAGATGACAAATCACTTGTGGTGTTTTGTCATGATTAAATCAGAAGGTAGTGGAGGTGGGGACGTTCTTATCTCTTCAGAATCTGAAGATAAGATATAGAAAGATGAGCCATCACGTGTGGTGTTTTGTCATGATTAAATCAGAAGGTAGTGGAGGTGGGGACGTTCTTATCTCTTCAGAATCTGAAGATAAAATATAGAAAGATGACAAATCACGTGTGGTGTTTTGTCATGATTAAATCAGAAGGTAGTGGAGGTGGGGACGTTCTTATCTCTTCAAAATCTCGAGTGTTGTGTTTTGTCAATAATTCAATCTTAAGATAAGATATAGAAAGATGACAAATCTAGATAAACTTTTATTTATTCAAACGAAATTATTGAAATGAACATACACTTTCACAACCCACAAATTATTCAAAATAACACACAATTCGAAAATAAAACACACAATTCGAAAATAAAACACACAATTTGAAAATAAAACACACAATTCGAAAATAAAACACAATTTGAAAGTAAAACATACAATAACAAACTAGTTCTCAAACAACTCCTTTAGTAGCATCTTATACATATTTTCATCTACAGCATCACGATCTTCTTTGCTCTTCAAGGACAAGAACATCTCCATCTTCCTGACACGTGCATACTCCAACATAGCTGATGCAGTACTAGCCCTGGATTGTTCAAGGTTTTCACGAGCATGGGCTAAATTAGATAACTCCTCCTCAATAGCAGCCTTTGATTTTCTAGAAGTCGATGATTTGCTCGATGAAGCTTTATCTTTCTTCTTTGTTGCATCCCTACCTTCTGGACGTACAATGGAAGGAGCTGAGGAATCAATGTCATCGCCACCACTTTTTCTCTTCGATCCGCTACTTGCAGATTCATTTGCTCCTGGCATATATCTGGGTTGGTCGCGAACCAACTTCCATTCTTCCAGCAAGGAAAACCTATTACCTTCGCACCCTTGATACAACTCTAGACCCTTGGCTATGTAGTCATCATCGGATCAACCACTACACCTCACTCTACATGCTCTACTGTAATAACCAATAAAACTACATATTTTTTTATTGATCGTACGAAAATGACTTTTGCACTGTATCCTTGACCTCTGGTTTCCACCTTGGAAGTTTTCATTCACATAGTCTGCAATTTTTCCCCATAAAGTATCACCCTTTTGATTCTTCCCCACTTCACTATCATTACTAACGTGGAAATAACCAGTTAATAAAGATTTGTTCTCTTCCGTGCTCCAAGCGTCGTAACCTGGTTTCTTGGCTGATTGTTGGGTTGGAGCAAGAAAACTGAGAGGGGTATCCCCATCAACATTTCCCATAGATATTTGTGTGGAAAATCCTGGGAAATCACTTGATCCACTACTGAAACGGGGTGTGTTTGGCTCATTAGTTTGTTCACTGTTTGGATAGCGCACAGGAGCGGGAACATAGCTGTTTCCAGGAACAGGTTAATAGCCATAAGGCATATAAGGATGATTATACGGGTATTGCATGCCAAAATTTGGGGGCATCATATACTGCGATCCAAAATTAGGCTGCATCCCCGTATTCTGAGGATTTTCTGGGCATTGAATGTTTGGGTTCGGAGGTCGCATATTTGGATTTTGAGCTTGGTTAGGGAAGTTGTAATTTGGAAAAAAATTATAATTTTGTGAAGGATCCATGAAAGAGCTTGAAGATTGTAAAAGACTCAGATTTTTTTTTGGTGTCCAAATGACACAAACACAAGCTCTATTTATAGATCTCAAAAAATAAAAATAATGGTATTTTTTAAAAATTATTTTGAGTAATTATTATGAAAAAAAGCATTTAAAAAAGAAGAAAATGAAAAAAAGTGTAAAAAATTCAGATTTTTTTAGTGTCCAAATAATACAAACCTAGTCTCAATTTATAGATCTCAAAAAATTAAAAATAATGGTATATTTTTTATAAAATTATTTTCAGTATTTTTTTATAAAAAAACTCATTTAGTAAATGAGGGGGGAAAAAATAAAAACTCCCTGGACCAATGGGTGGCGCGCTGCCATTGGTCCAGGGAGTTTTTATTTTTTATTTTTAAAAAAAAAACTGACAGTGTGTTAGTTTAGTCCGGGACCAAAATTTGGTCCCCGGACTATCCAAGCTGGCATTTGATACTCATTTGCTCCCCTGCTACACCGAATGCTCCTCCTTTGTTCCTCATTTGCTCCTCTACTGTTGATGGTCTAAGGCAAACAGGGTTGGTCAAAGCCACTTGTAACTAGATTCTAGTATATATACAAGAGCAGTTGCTCGCATACAAACTAGTACTACTCAAATACCTCAGTGTGGACCTATTTTTACCGCATCCGTCCTACAACAGGCGATAGCTATGTATACATACTACGACTGCTATTGCAATGATTTCCCTGACACGCTGTGGGAGTTGACGTCTGCGGTAGGTGCCTACAACCCGTAGAATGAGAACCAAAATACTGAGCAATGCAGTAACTATTTTGTCACTATGTAATAATTCAATTGCTCTTTCTTTCATGACAATAGTGAGCAATGCAGTAACTATTTTGTCTATGTAATAATTCAATTGCTCTACTCTTTCAATTGCTTTGCTCTTTCATAACTCAATTATTTGATATTAAAAGTGAGAATAAATTAAGGAGTGAGTGAATCCTATGTGTATATATTAATTTTATTTTTTTTAGACGAAAAATTATTAAATATATTTGTTACATATAATTGTAACTTTAGTATGAACTCATTTAATTGATTTTTTAAAATTAAAAGTGAATTCATAATTATTAATTTGCAAAATCAAAATTAGGAAAGTGACCGAATATAAAACTACTATTCTACGTAATAATTTGTCAAGCTCCTTAACTTCATACTTATTTTCTTAATAAAAAACCCGAAGAGAAAAGGTTATGACTTAGTCAAATCATAATTAATTAAGCCATTGGTGCGCCACGTGCCATAAAATTTCTTATAACATGGTTGGTTATTAAATTTTACTCGTATTATTTTAATTAGGAGTATAAGTTAGTTAAATATCAATTATGAAGTATTTTTATTACAATTTGTATCGATCTACATATTAACTATCAAAATTATGAGGGTAGATATGTCTAAAATAACATTGTTTTTTTAGATTAACAATATGATTTTATTGAATTAGAGTAATAAAAAAAAATTGGAAAATGTTTTCCAAATGGAAATATTTCCGAAAATTTTCCAAAATGGAAAATTTTGACTGTGAAACAGATTTTGGAAATAATTCCAGTTTTGGAAAAATTTCAGAAAATTTTGACTGTGAAACAGCTTTGTCAACCAATTTAAGAACTCCTGCCGGATCTCCTGTAGAACACCAATCATCAATCTAAATCAGAACGAGAATCACAGAGGAAAAAAAACCCAAATCATAAAAGCCACATGTAACCGAACTCTTAAGCTCCAAGCATGGAGGAGCAACAAACAACTGGCCTAATTTAGCATTAGGATTCTGCACTGACCAATTAACTAGTGCTTATTTCAAAAATACACCCCGAACCTTGTACAAGCAAAATGGTCAAAAATCATCTAACATCCTAGCATAATAAATATCTACCAACAAGGAGTGTGAATTATTGGTTGTTGATCCATCGTACTTGAGACAATCTAAACTAATAAATTGTGTTAAAGAAATGTAGTCCCCAAAGAAATAACTTGTGGTCGTCAGTCAAATGAAGATTTATAATGCCCAAAAACGTGTGTGCACAAGAGATAATGTGTACAGTGGTAGTCAGGGTCGAACACAGGGATTGTGAGAGACTGGTCTAAGGTCTTGAATGTATTCGGGGGAGAAGAGCACAAAAAGTAACAATCGGGGGGGTTTTACTTGGCTAAACGAGTTAGCCAAGGCAGGTTTTGGGAGCTAACAATTTCTATCTATGAAAGCAGTATTCGGGGTCCCGAATGTCACGTTTGAGATCCCGAATGGTAAAATAAGTAAATTAGCAAACAAATCCAGAAAGAGCAAAACAGAGGGGAAATACACGCAAATAATCAGATAGAGAGGGATTCTTAGCAAAGGTATTCTTAGGTTGCGTTCGGGACCAGATCGTCATCGACTCAAGGGTATTCTATTCGAGACATCATAGAAATGACATGGGGACCAGATTCCTCGGATATCCCCTACTTCTCTCTTAAGAGAAACTACCCCCCGTTTCCACATATGAGGTAGTCTTGACAGTTTGCCATCCCTCCAGGCATAATGCGGGAGGGCCATACTCAAACTGCCTATGAAGCTAAGAAAAGACAGATCTAGAGCCAAGAGTCCCTCAGTTTGTCAGGCTCGTGACCTTGCTCTAATCAACTACCCACCCTATCTATTCGAGACCACTTCAGCGCAGTCAAGACTAAACAGATGCCTACTTAATTCATGCAATTTTCCTTTCGTATTCATCACATAAATGGCAGCATTTACACAAGATACTTATCAGCTGATCAGACTTCAAGTTAAATCATGCAAAGATGTAATTAAAATGATGAATAGTCGAATATGGCATCAAGAATGTATTAAGCGTATTTAGGCCTCGAATCTTCCCTTGCAACCCTTGGATCACCCTTGCTAAGAATTAAAGATTTAGCTACTCATGCTTGAAATTAAACAAATAATAATTGAAGAAAGCATAATGAGTAAATAAATAGATTAAAGGAAGAAAACTTTGTTACTAAAATCCGTTCGAAGCCCGGCGGCAAGGTTGAAGGTGCTAACAAGAACTAGAGAGATAAACTAGAGAGAAGTTTAAGGAAAACTAATTCTACTAATTCTAAAAATTACACTAGGAAGTGAGAGATAGATAAAAAGGATGCCCTAAACTAATCTTAGATGCCCTTTATATAGTAGAGCTCTAAGCACAAAATATCTTCAGCCTAAAACTAGGAACAAAATGCATTAATTGAAAGCCTAAAGAAGTGGATCCATGCTCCTTAAAGCACAAAGCTGGAAAAGCATAAAGCTGTCTGATTTTCCCAGCTTTGGCAGGTCTGGACTGGGCTCAAGGGCTGACTTGGTCAGAGCGGTAGGTATTTGGTGGTCAGTGCAGACTGCAGGAATAGTGTCAGAGGAGGCACATGGAAGCTCTGGCGCGATGACACGTGGAAATGTCATTCTTCGCCCTTCGGGGTCCCGAATGGTGAATCCGATTCGGGACCTCGAACGCTGTTTGGGCTCGGGACCTCGACTCTGGGTCTTGAAGCTCAAAACTGCACAAAATGCCCCAAGAATGCATCTTTTCGCATAAACTCCCATTTTAGGCCTAAATCTGCAAAAGTAATGAAAACAAGGGTAAATTAGCAGAATCATGCCTTAAATGAGTGAGAAAATGAGAAGAAAATCGTGCATAAAAACATGCTATCAACTTGCCTATAGGAGAAAACATCACTGACAAAGCTATGAACAATGTAATCAGTATCATCTGTAGAGAAAGATGATAGGAGTTACAAGGGAAGGCTGAAGGAGACCAAAAACACCATGAAGCTAAAATTCAACTATGAAACAGAAATCCATACAAAACCATAGAGTAAGTAGTTTCTTAGTGAGCCATTTGCTGCAGATAATTGTGAAAATATTAATCACTGAAGCAGAAAATACTCAAAGGCTAATGAAATGCAGTTTTACATTAGGCGACGTGAATTAAGTTATCATTTCCCCTGTTGCTACTAATTGATTTAACACAACAACACTAAGTTGAGTTATCACTTATCATCTACAAAAACACCTAAATTCCTCATAATATTGATATCTGCCCACACACAGTTGTTTACCCATGGCCATCCGCTATCCCCACAGAGTCTGATACCTATTTTCCCAGACATTCCATTTTAGGTTTCTTATTCTGTAACTAAAATGTCTTTTCTGTATGCAGCCCCACTTTCCCAAATGACGTTGGCAACTTTTAGAACAATGATCTTCAAGTTCCTCTGATTCCGATTACACCCATTGAAGATGAAGACACAACAGATACACCTTCTAATGGCATGGAATTTCAGGCTCCATGGTACTCATAAGTTCAACTAGCGGTTTTCGAAACTTCTCCCTCTCAATGCAGCATCCCTAGTACTTAGAGTAGTCAGATAAATGATAAACTAGCAACCGGAAACACCCTTGGTATTGAACCCAAAGTGGTGGCTACTACCTTAGCTGCCATTAATAAGACCGATGAGAATGGAGGTTTGATTGACCCTGAGCTTCCTATAAAGATTCTAAGAAACCCTATATTGATTGAGAAGTTGGTTACAGATTACGGACCCACCTCTAATGCACAGAACATGCCCGCTCCAAGTGCATCTTTTACCCACTCTATGTCAGATCCTCCACTCTTTCCTCCTGTAAGCTTGCTAGATCCGTCTCATTTGCATATGAGTAGAGCAGAGTCTAATACAGTACCTGATAAGATTCTGGGTTCTTGGAGATGGGTAGACGAGGAAAATGGTCGGTCAGGATTAGTGCTCTGATCATCTGATGTACCTGCAAAGCGCTGGAGGGGGTCTCCAGCGTAGACACTTCGATGCCAAGTCAGTATGAGTAGTAAAAATGGCAGGGATTCAGCAAGCGATCTTAGGCTTACCTTTTGTCTTGAATGGGGGGTATTTATAGGCAGAATATGGGTGTTACCTCTAGGGGGTGGGCGTTATCTAAGAAAGGTAACGCCCACATTCCTCAAGTGACGGCATAGCCTGGCTGGGATGGGATAACGCCGTGTGTGTGGCAAGATGACGCGTGAAACCCCCTCCGCTGATGTCGACCATCCCAGGATTTCCCGTTATGTGAGGGGCGAATGCCCGGTAGGGGCTACAGTGATCCGACTTTGACACCGGGTGCCAGGACGAAAATGCCCATGAGGTTACTTCTATAGTTATCATAAGCCCAACCGAAAACGAGCCCGAGTATTTACCAAGGGCTGCCGCTTCATTTTTTTCCTTGTCCCCATAATGGCCTTCAGGATAACGAGGTGGTTCAATTTTTGAGAGATACGTCTTTTCAAACCGTCATTCCTTTAGGCCTATAAAATGGTTTATTCGTTGTGCTAGTTTTCTCCACACCTTTTATGCATTTCTTCTGGCATTTTCAGCATGGACAATCTTACTAAGAACTTCTTGATCTCCAATCCCATACTCTAAAGAATCTTAATGAGGGCGACGTCAGCTTTCTGGAAAACGTGCTAATCAAGACCTCTAAAGACATCCTGGAGCTTCAGGGGATGATGACCCCTCTTCGGTCCAAGCTATGTGCGGCTTCTCTGGAGGATTTCAGTCCTCTAGAGAGTGTTTCAAAGTTGGTTGCTGTTGTCTCCCGCATCGAGGTGGTGATCACCATGCTGCAGCAGAGGAAGGACCTGCTGGGGTGCTGCTTGAAGGGCATGAGGATTTCCTCCTCCGAACTGACCTCCGTGGCAGATGCCTTGAGGGAAATCCTCACTCTGCTAGAGGATGACGATGTTGGGTCCCATGCTTGATCGCCGGTCGTCGTCATTCTGTCTTTTTTATTCTTCCTTGTATGTGGACTTGTTTAGGTCATTTAGGCCATAAATAAAAATGTTTTCTAGTTATTCTGTTTCTTTGTGGTGCATGAGCGATGTATGAATGACATTCTAGTTGGAACTGACCTTAGCCCAACCGAAAACGAGCCTGCCGTTGGTTGGACTTCGATAACGCTTGCTTTCCTTGCTCGCCACGTGGCGATAAAGGTTGCTGCTAACCGTTTCTTGCATTAACTTTGCGCCACCTCCTCAATACTCACTGATTTGACGGTTTTTTTTGGTGCCTCTTGATTATTGCAAATTTCCAACAGGCGTGATCACAGGATCAGATTCTGTGATCATGATCATTCTTCTCGAAGCGCATTGATTATCCTCAAAGGACGTGCAAAAAGGCAGGAGTGACTCTTTGCCATTGCTATTTAATGGGATTCTTCATCCCTTTTCCTATTCAACCTCGTTTCATTTCTCTGTTGAGATTGTTAGTATCTCAGGCCGACTCGTACTCTATAGATGTTATCGAGCGCGAGTCTCCACCGACTCCTCCAACTTCTCCAGATTCTATCGACCCTCCTTAGTCGTCGTGCCTGAAAAGACGGTTTCCTCGACGTAAGGGTCGTAAGAGATAGAAGAAGAAGACCTTCGGGGCAGTCGACATGTCTTCTAACTTTTATGTCCCTACTGTACGGAGGGGTGATGAACTGTTTCCTCACATTAGTCGTTTTATGGAAAGAAGTTCAACTAGCGATATGAGTTCCGAGATTACGGCCTCTGCCGTCAAGGGAGATTCACGTGTGATTCCTCTGAAGGAGAAAACGCCTGCGGAGAACTTTCAGTCAGAGCAAGGCAAGGAGAAGGAGGTTGACGACCTTTTTCCTTTAATCGAAGAGCTGCCGTCTTCGGATGGAGATGATTCCTATTAGCCCTCTTACTGGCCTGATAAAGACTGACCTTGTGTGTTATGCATACTGTAGATACTGTATGGCTCTTTATGTATAAAATGATTTTTCCCATTTTCTCTTCCTTGTTGTCGCATTCTCGCGTTATCCCTACAACCACTAGGTAGTTAACGCCTAGCGGTTGGTTGTTGCTCCGTATAACCGTCTTTTTTAACTTCTTGTCGTTAACCGTTTCCTTCTAGAAACGCGGGTGCTCATCTTTAAATTCCTCGCCTGATGCTTCTCCACGTGTCACATTCTTCTTTACGCGCGTCTTGTTTTGATAGATCGTTCGGTCACCCTCGCAGGTTTTGACCTTTGAAAGGAAATAACTCCTTTCTTCTTACTCTTTTGCTTCGCATTTTAAATTTTCCCTGCTTTGTCTTTTTCTGCTTTCCTCTTTCACTTCGAAGGGAACTTCCTCAATTGTTCATCGGCTCCAGCGACCTATCCGCTGCTTTTATTTTCAAGGTATTTCACTCCATCTTTTTCAGATTTTCCTTTTCACTGGTTCGCTATGCGTATGGCTAGAGCTCCCAGGGGTTTTCAGAGACCTTTAGATCCAGAAGTCGATAAAACACCCAGTATTTTTTCTTGTGAAACGGTTCTGAAGGTTGAATTAGAGAGTCATGGTATCTCTTTTCCCCCTGGTTATTCCGTTATCATTCCTGAGGACGGGTTGCGGCTTTATGATCCATTATGGAGGAACTATAGGATGGTTTACTTTAAGATGTTCCTTTATGGCTTTCGTTTCTCAGTTCATAGTTTAGTAGAAAAATTGTTGCGCCGATATGATATTAATCCAGCTCAGATAACTCCTTCCTCCTGGTGTGGGATTTATGCCTTTCTTCGTGCTTGCGAGATGAAGGGCATCTTTACTCCGTCCGTCAATTTATTCTGTAAATTCTTTAGTTTACACTGTCGTAACTGTTTGTTCAATATTACCCCGAGGTGGGATGACGCGTTCGTGTAGTCGTTCTTGCAGAAGTTTCAGGGCTTTGAGGAGATTGTGGCTGATTGGAAGAGCGGTTTCTTCATTATTAAACTGCCTTCCCGTTTATGGCGCGGGGGTTTTAATCGGGTGATTACTAATGCTGTCTGGGTAAAGCCTGTAGTGTTGTCTAGAGACGAGTTGGCTCAGGCTAATGCCCTGTTAGAGATAGATAAGTCCTTCTGTATTCGGGAGTTCACTTTGTACAGGCGTTTGGATGAGTGCGTTACGGGTGAGTTTTTCTCTTTTCACGTTATGGCTTTGACTTGCTTGTTGTTCTAACATAGTTCATTGGCAGAAAACACTGAGGGTCAATCATCCGGAGGGAATAGTGCTCCTTTAAACGTGGTGGCACTCCAAACGCTGCCAGCTTCTCCACCACCTGGGGATTCCCACCGTCGAAGTATTCCGTTAAAGAAGAGGAGAACCAAGACAGTCGCAGGAAGAGGGCGGGGTATTTCTGCTCAAGCCTCTCATTTTCTCGAAAATTGGCTACCAATTCGGGGCAAAGGAGTAAATTTGAGCCCACCCGTAACTAGGATAATTGACAGCAATAATAAGGATATGGATACTAAAATAGATCTTCGTCACGCTTCCCCCACTCAACGAAAGAAACTCAGAGTAGAGAAAGGTGGGCAGGCTACTGAGATTTCTTCTGGGAACGCTGACGAGGCCCATATCGTGAGGGTTGACATTTCTACTATGGCAAGTACTTCTCAAACGACCAAGGCTGCCGAGGCGTCAATTGTCGTTCTTCCAACTGCCACTGAAATTCCTTCGGTGACAGAATCGCTTCCGCTGGTTAACACCCCCGACTCTCCTATCTCTTCTTGTATTCCTAACGTGGTAGTGCCATCTCCAAGATCGAGTGCTCTTCCTGATCCGCCGGTGAGGGTTCCTCAGCCGTTATTCTTTACTTCCATTTTTTATGTTAACAATTCTGCTAGTGGTTCCACTCCTTCTTTTGTCGCCATTCTTTCCCCTCAAGGACCCTAAGGGGTTCCTTCATATCGGTTGGATCTATCTAAATTGGGAACTGACGGGCTTCGTTCTCTAGGGGTGTTGGACCCATTATCATGAGATCAACCCACAGCGATTTTAGTGGGTGACATGTTCGGTCTACCCGAAGACGAGGAACAATTGCTACAGCTTCCGCCCGACATTCAACGCGCACGCGTTTTGAATGATTCTTTGGCTTGCTTCTGTCAATTTAATTATTTCATCAAGGCTCATGGTGGCAAGCTCTAGGGTTCATCCGACTTAAAGGCACGACTTGACCATGCTTTTGCCAAAGTGAGGAGGTTAACGCAGCTTCAGAATCGTACTCAGGCAGAGCTAAATGGTTGTCGTGCTAACCTCGCCAGGGAAAAATCCACGAGGAAAGCCAAAATTGAAACCCTGGTGGCTGAATTGATGGCTGCTGACAAGAAAAATTCTCTGTTTCGTTTGGAGATGTCGGCTCGCGACGCGAATTTAGCAAGAGAAAGATCCAAGGGAAAAGCTAGCATTGAAGCTCTAGAGGCTGAGTTGGTGGCGGCTAATAAGAGGAATTTTCTTCTTCACGAAGAGATATCAGCTCGTGACGCGGACTTAGCCAAGGTCCCATCGAGGATAAATTTGTGGAAAAAGAAGACCATGTGGGCCTTTAACGCCGGGTTCGTGGATCATTATCGCAGTAGGACCTTTGATCCTACCAAAATGGCTGAGTACACTTCTGCAAAACTGAGTGAGATTGACGGGAGCAAAGAGGGTCTCCTTTCCTCGGAAGAAGAAGTAGGCGACGTCAGCGATATCGAGACTCTTCCGTTATCGGGTGATTCGGATGCCGCGGAGGCGGCGAAAGGCTCCGTTCCCCTTAATTAATTATTGTCTCTTTCTTGATTTGAACATTAATGTCATTCCTTTGTAATAATAACTCCCGATCTTTTAAATAATAATTGATCTTTGTAGCATTATCTTTCTTCTTTGCGTTATCTCTGCGATTGCCAACTGAGCTAGCGACGTCTCGCGTTATCTTGATAATCACGTTATCATGTCTGCCTTGGTTTGAAAATCGATTCCACTTTTCAGAGCATTTAATGCTCGAGAATCCCTCATTAATGCGAGGGGAGAGGTCATGATGGTCAGAGTGCACGTGTCCTTTCGTGGAGGCGCTAAGGGTTGACGTCCCCTAGGGAATGACAAAAGCGAAACGTCTTTTCGCTTCCCTAAAATTGTACTCATTGCTTGTGTCTTTTCCTCCCTACGCGTCACTCACTACGACCGTTACAACAGTCATTTTGATTAACCGTTAGGGTTATAAAATCTGTCACATGCTTCTTTTCCTTCTTTTGTTATCTTGTTTCCTGCATATCATCCCAAGTCGTCTTGCATTTTTTCTCTTCATCGCTTGGGTGTTCTGAATTTCTCTTTAGAAAGGTACTTTTATTCTTCTCTATCACTTCTTTCTTCATCTTTCTAATTTTTCTTTATGGCTGATCTTCGGCCCAAGTCTGTTGGGGAGGAAAAGATCGAAAATATTGTTAGCAATATCACTTCTCCGGCCATGCTCCAGCGGAGGTTGAGTGAATATAATGCCCACATTCCCAAGGGTTGTTCGGTTGATGGTTCCCCCAATTCGCTCCGCCTTAATAGTGAATTGTTCGACAACCGTAGGATTTTGTATGCCAAGATGTTTAGCTATAGTTTTCATTTTCCTCTTGAACCATTAGTGGAATAATTACTTGCCGATCTTGATTTGAACCCTGCCCAGTTGAGTCCTAACGCGCATTGTTGTGTTCACGCATTTATACAACTGTGTAAACACAAGGGAATCGCTTTTCCAATTGTATAGTCGTAGGGGTGTGGTAGCGATATCACCACTTTATGATGATGACTCATTAAAGCCTTTTACCTGGAAGCTCCTACACCTCGAATCTTCCATCGAGGGTTGGAAAGAAGGATTCTTCATTATCAATCTACCTGGCCCTTGGTGGAGGACCGATTTTAATCATAATATCTGAGATGGGGTTTGGGTTAGGCGACAACCTCTTCCTTCACCTGAGCAAGGCTGGCTGGACAAAATTCTTGAGTTGAACGTCCACATTCATACTCGCAATGTTGCATGCAGGGTTGACATTCAAGCCTGTGTTGAAAGTGAGTATTTTGTCATTTTCCTTGTTATTTTGGGGGTACTAACGCTAACATTGTCTTGCGATTGTTCAGCTCCTCAGCCCCGCTGGAAACCTGAATGCCTTAGGAGACGAGAGAGGAGGGCTCAGAAGAAAAAAGAAAAGGAGGAAGCAGTCATTGCTGCTACCGCTGTGGCCATTAATACTGTTATACCGCCTGTTGTGACCATCAGTCCCATTCAAGCATCTTCTTCTCAGGTCGGCGAGGGGGCTACTGCAACTTCCATTTTTGTTCCAACCGCAACTATCACTGTTACTTTTGTTCATGCGTCTTCTTCTAGGGCTCCTGTTGGAAGGAAGAAGAAAAAGAAGAGAAAACGCGTTGCGTCTTTTACTACTCTCTCTGACGTTGCAATTTCTTCCGAGGTGCCAGTTAACGATACTGCTGCTGTACACTTTCTTTCATGCCTTCGTTATCTCGCGCATTGCGTTTTTTAGCATCTTCTAATTTTTCCCTTCGATCTTCTTATTTCCCCCCCAATATTTCTCTCTGCAGGATACTGCTGCTACCTCTGCTCCCGCATCCTTAGGAGGTAACATGGACTTATCTCATGTATTTTTGCTGAGTCGTAAGAAGGCACGACATGACGGAGGGAGGGGGGTAAGCTTATCGGCTGGTACCGTCATCAATCAAGAGAGGGACGTCGCCGCCTTTGTTTCTGAGGTGCCGTCTGGTGGTTAGTCTTCTGATCCATTGGGGACTGCAGGCGCTACCAGGCCCCTTCACATTTCACCCAATTCCTTTGGCACGTCACCTCCTCCTTCCATTTCCCAAGTTATGGGCTTCACTGGGGACTTAACGGAGGGTGATTTTCCAGGCTACCACCCTCATGATTCTTTTGGGCTTGGCATGGGCACCTCTTCTCGCCAACCTCCGTCCCCGACTACTTTATACTTTGTTCCCTCGAGTGCTCCGTCGTGTCCTATTCCCGAGGGAGAGATTGCGATGCCCCGTCTTATGGCTGATTTGAGTTCGTTATCCGAGTCTGGGCCCGTTACCCATCAAATCAACCTGGGTAATGTGCGCAGGGCTAGGTTTGCGGCTGCAGGGGTTAGTGGTTCCTCCCGGGTTTCTTCTTTAGTGGCCTCTCATGTGTTATCGTCCCCGGAGGAGGAGGCAACGTTTCTTTCTAAGACTCCCGAGGAGCAGGTGGATTCGGTACGCTCCAACATATTTGTTGCTTTCCACAACTTTCACTACTGGGTCAGGCACATGACAAGGAAAGTTAACTCCCTCACTTCTTCCTCCAACGAGCTGCATAACGCCCACCGCCGGGTTTCCGAAGAGCTTACTAAAGAGTGGGAAGAAAAGGAGAAGCTTTCAGGAGAACGCCAGAGTTTGGCGATAGCTTTGGCATACGCTAAAAAAGAGCTAAGAGAGCTGAAAGATGCTATCAAGTGGGAAGCTACTAAGGTAGCATCACTTAACGCCGAACTAGCGGCAGAAAAGGGGGAAAATGTCGCGCTAGAGAAGGAATCGGCGGAGAAGTGCAAGTGGTATGTCGAGATGACCGCGGACATTATATCTGACTGTTTCGTGGACCTTCATGGGGAGGAGATGTTTCGTGGTGAGGACCTTACTCGAGCCTTTCTAGAGAAGTCAACGGTCCTTTCAGATGACAATTTTTACAGGGCAAAGTCAAAGAGTCAGGAGGGACAGGGAGATAGCGGGGCACCGGCACTGTAGGCGTTTTTGCCGCCCTTTTTGAATTTTGGGCATCGTCCCCTTTTTTGTTCTTGCTCTTGGGGCCTTTTACCTTTTGTGATCCTTTGGGGGGTTTTTAAACAATTATATATGTATTTCGCTTGCTGACTGCCTTTGTGGTTGATCTTCTTCATACTGTTTCTTTTTCTCCGAATTCTCACGATAAGATAATGATGTCGATACTGACATTAACAAAAGACCTGAACGTTGCCTGCAAAGGCTGCCGGAACACGGCAAAACATAGAACTCCAGTGGAGATAGTATACACTCTTGTTAAATTGTAAATATACATAACGGGTATTCTACAAGATATCGCGATATACCTACGCATGTGCATTTTGTGCCAGAATAGAATAGAATAGCGTGACATGACTACACATGCGCGCCAGGATAGAATAATATTGCACACTATTCAGCAGATAACAGATAAAAGATAAAACTCATGATAATGAGATGGCATAACAGATATTACTCGCGATATGTAGCGTATGATCTGTGTTCGCGAGAGAGAGGATATCATGGTGTTATCGCAATATATACCTTCAAATCAAGAGAATCGTTCTGGAGGCGTTACTTGCCACCAGTCCCCTGAAGGGATAATATAATCAGTGGGACGACTTCCCGAGCGAGGATTTCCATATCAAGACTGTCTTGATGTAAATATTTCTTCTCAGTGGCAAGGAATGCCATGTAGATGGATGTAGAAACGTCCTTTATGTGAGAATGGTTGACAGTGTTTCTTAAACCAGAATAACAAGGCATTTACTATTAATGGTTCTCTTGCCCTGCGAGTCCTGATGATGGACCATGTGGTATTATTGCCTGTACGGGCGCCAGTCTCTTTATTGTTTAGATGTTTCCACGATTTTCCTACACATTCTCAATTGTTGTTTTAGTATGTCAGTAAGATAACATGTAACGGCAAACATCAATCGTCATTCACCCGTCTGTATCGGGGTGTTGTTGGTGTTGCTCTTATCGATTTCTCCACCAGTCGACTTCACCAGGTATTTCCCATCTGGTTATTCGCTGGGATATTGCGATTTATTTCAACTTCTCTCAATCGACCCGGAACGTGTCTCGTTTTAGTGAGACGCCTGTATTAGCGCGGTCGTCACAAGGATAGGATTTTCATGTCCGGGCATCGATTCCTCACTTTCCTGGAGCGTGCCTCGGCTTAGTGAGATGCCTGTATTAGCACGGTCGTCACAAGGATAGGATTTTCACTTCCAAGATGGAGTTTTATTCCTCTGGGGTGTGCCTCGTCTTAGTGAGCCGTCTGATCAGGAGCAGTCACAAGGATAGGATTTTCACTTCTGGAGGTGGAGTTTTATTCCTCTAGGGCGTGCCTCATCTTAGTGAGCCATCTGATCAGGAGCGGTCACAAGGATAGGATTTTCACTCCCAGAGGTGCGGGGGCGTGCCTCGTCTTAGTGAGCCGTCTATGTTAGCCCGGTCATCACAAGGATAGGATTTTCACTCCCGGAGGTGCCAGGGCGTGCCTCGTCTTAGTGAGCCGTCTATGTTAGCCCGATCATCACAAGGATAGGATTTTCACTCCCGGCATTAAATCTTTGAGTATGTCAGGGCGTGCCTCGTCTTAGTGAGCCGTCTGATCAGGAGCGGTCATAAGAATAGGATTTTCACTCCTAGCACCCTTCATTATCTGCACGTAATCATCCACAAGAGCACATGAGAATATTCTCGATTCGATCGTTAACGCATGTTATTAATAACGTAATTCAAATGTGCAGATAATATATCAGATTCTAGCATGGCATAGTTTCAAACGAGTTATGTTCCAAGAACTTGGTAAGGGAGTACCGTCAAGTGTTTCCAAGTGATATGGTCCCTTTCCGATAACGCGGGTGACGCGATATGGGTCGTCCCAATTTGGACTAAGTTTCCACATACGTTGTCTGGCTGCTCATTTGTCCCTGAGCACTAAGTCTCCTGATTTCAGCAATCTTTCCTTAACGCGTCTATTGTGATAGCGCGCCATTTTTCTCTTATAGTGTAGCATTTTCAGAAGAGTTTCCTCTTGTACCTCTAGCAACGCGTCGAGGTTAGCTCGTAACCTCTCTTCATTTATCTCTTCTTTGAAGTATGCCACCCTCAAGCTCAAGGTGCCAATTTCTACTAGCGTGACGGCCTCGGTGCCGAAAGCTAACGCGAAGGGGGTTTCCCTTGTGCTAGTTTTAACGGTCATGCGGTACGCCCATATCACATATGGTAGCTCATATTCCCATTTCTTTTTACAACCTTCCAAGTTCTTCTTGATGCCTGTTGCTACCCGATTTTTGACTTTCTATCACAACCTTTACGTTTTGCCACTTTTTAGCTTGTCTAGATCAAAATTCATGTCGATTCTGGTCCTAGGCTAGTTTGTTTAAATTTTCTTGTCATTTCGTGCCTTTTTAATTTTTTCGTACTTTTAACTGTCTTTTCGCGAACTCCTATCGGTCTAGAGTAAGGTTCCCGGGACCGAGTGCAGAACGCCCTTTTTTGTTATTTGATAATTGTGTGTTAATTTTCTCTTTCACGCCGGCACGTTCGGTTTCGTTCAATTTTTGTCGTAATGACATTTATTTTGCGCGCGAACGTTTTGTTGTTTCCGAAGGAGAAAATAAATACGTTAAATCAACTTTCGCATATTTTCACTGTATATTACTTTTATCGCCTTATTTTTCTGCACGCTTTGGTTCCCTCGGTTCGGATTTATTTTCGTTCTCGAGCGTCTTCGCTCGTACCAAAATATCCCGCTCGTATGGGAATTAATGCATTTAATGCATGTTTTGTTTTTGATTGGTCCTCCGAAGGCCTGGCGGACAGGAATATTTGTTGCTCCCTTGATATTATAGCGAACGGATTGACTACAAACAAGGACTTGGAGGACCACGCCGGACTGGTTTTTTGTTCTCCACTCACGGTCGGAGACCACAACCGACTCACTCTAAATTCAATCTTGACTCTTGCCTATAAAAGGGGAGCTCTTCACCATCGCGCGGGCACGGGTTGTCGCACCTACTCATCATCAACTTCAAACCAGAGCAAAGGAAAGCGTTGAAGGTATTTGTTCGAAGCTTTCTCTCTCTAACCTTTCTCTTGATAATTTGCGTTTATGCATGTATGAACTGAATTGATGGCTTAAACTTGTCTTAAATGTTTGATTGTCAAGTTATATGGTCTGTTCTTGCTCCAATTTAAACATCTACTGCTCGAACTAATTAATCACGAATTATCGACATTAATGCATACTTTTTTGCCATGTGAAATTGTCTACGGTTCCCGGATGGTTTGATTTAGTTTTTGATAGGTTTTGTTCGTATGATAGTCTTAATAATCCTCTGCACGTTAGGAGTCGGTTTCGTGTCGATTTGTTGCGGGTTGTTGCTCACGTTGGTTCGGTTTGCCGAAGAGGAAACGCATGCGTTTTGCTGCTGTTTTGCTTGCTATTTACCTACTGTTTTTGGTTGGTTTTACTGCTGATGTGTGGTAGTTAATTTCTGGGCTGATTGGGGTAGTATTCGTGGTGTTGGGGTAGCTTGAGTCGCCGGCCATGGTGGCCGGCGACGTGAGGAAGAAGAACAGCCACGTTGGCTGTTCTTGCTTGAAGAAGGAAGGTGACGGGCTTCAGCCCGTCCCTTCCTTGTTTTAATTGTTGATGGGCTTGGCTTGGCCAAGCCCATGTCCTTTAAGTTTAATTTGTTTCAATTTCGTCCTTTCGTATGCCCGTTCGAGTCATTTTCGTCAATTTATTCAAATTGCTCGTATGTTTTTGACTTGTTTAATTTGCTGAAATAAAGTGCATGACTAGTATGCTGTTTTATTTATTTTACACCATGTATGAAGTTTTATTTAATTTATACCATGTATTTCACTATGAATTTTAAATTGCATGTTTTGCACGATGTTTTATTTGCTATGTGTTTGTTCCAATTTGTGGTGAAAATTGTAAAATGCTCACACGATATTTATTTATTTTCATGATTGTTTGTATGAAATAAATGATGCATGTGTCTTTGTTATTTATTATCTTTAGAGTTCGTACTAACAATTTCATTTTGTAGGTATAATTTTGAATCACCGATCAAAAGTACGTATTTAAATTCCTTTTATCTAATTTAAATGTTTTCTGTAAGAATTTTGCATGCATGATATCTAAAGAACTAGAAAACCAAGTATGGGCCTAACCCGGCCCATTAAAACTAAAAGTATCATTTTCACGCATTCGCATATGATAATTAATCGTCAACTATTTAAATCACATGTTTGGAACAATAATTAATTGATAAACTTGTTGTAACAATTAATTGCTTATTTTCACTTGTTGTAATAAGTAATTACTCATTATCAACTTGTTGTAATTAAGTAGATATTTCAATCGTTGTAATAATTATTTAGATAAGTATTCCGACCTCCAATTTGTAATAATTAGGTAAGTAGTTGGTTTGTAATAATTACTTAAGTAGTTTTATTATGATTTGTCAATTTGTAATAATTAGATTAAGTAGTTAAGAAATCGTGTATGTTTATTATATCTAAATATTTATGTCAATTGTTATCTAATATCGGTTTTGAAGAGATGGATCGATCGGGGATCATCCAAAAAGGTAAGATTACCTTAATCTTTTCCTTGTATGTTGATAACAAAGGTCCAAAGCCTTAATCGCATCGTATGCATGACCACTTAGGCAACAATAGAACCACCCTACGCGTATGCATGACATATAGAATTGCTCTCAAATAAAATCAATCTCACATGCTTACGTGTTTATATCACTCGCGTTTATATGACATGAAATAAACTGTTTTTCTTGTTAAGTGATATGCATGATGGCTCCAAAGGCCATGCCAACCTACGTGCATTCATAAAAATATAACTTGCTAGTTTTAGCCATGATAGATCACGTAGTAATTAAGTCATGCATGACCCAATGAAAAGGTGAGCGTCCGCTCTAGCATCGAGACAAAATGGTAACCCCATCCCTCGAACCCCCAAGCGGAAATAACATGACCCTATGCTAAGATGTAACGTCACCTTAGAGGGCCAAATTTCATGTTCAAATGTCTTCTAAAAACACCTCTCATACCGGTAACCTTTTTTAAGGATGTGACTTGGATGCCTAACACCTTCCCAAGTCCATAAATACGACCTCGAACCATCGTTCTTTGGTTTAGACCATTGTGCCTTAGTTTGTTTATTTTATGCCATCGATTAGGTTCCCTAAACCTTACAAAATTAGGGTGGCGACTTCATTTGCATAGTGTTAAGACAAGTCCAACGCTTGTCTATCATTATGGCCCGTCCCGATCCTTAAACTCGTTTTCAATGAAAGAGGGGGTGCGACAATGCCGCTAAGGATGCTATGATTGGTTACCTCCACTTGACCATTAGTCTGCCAAATCTTTTCCGTGGTGATGTTAGCTACCGTTTCCGCTTCTGCCCATTTCGTGAAGTAGTCCATCGCCACGACCATAAATTTTAGCTGAGACCTGGCTTTTGGAAACGGGCCTAAAATGTCAATTCCCCACTTAGCAAACGGGCAAGGAGCAATAATATCAGAAATTTCCGTGGCGGGTCGTCGGGAAATCTTAGCAAATTCCTGACATTTTTGACAAGTTCGTATGAAGGTATCACAGTCCCTATGTATGGTGGGCCAATAGAATCCCATCCGAAAAACCTGCGCGGCCATAGTGCCACCAGACACATGCATGCCGCATATCCCTTCGTGAATTTCACGCAAAGTGTGGAGGCCTTCTTGCTACGTTATGCACTTGGCGGCTGGGTGAGAGAAGCATCTCCGAATCAGTTCTCTGTCATAATATCTGCATGGTGTCGCTTGTTTCAAGACTTTTCTCTTTTCTGCGTTATCTGTAGGTAACTCGTCGTGTTTCAAGTATCTTATTACGGGGATTCGCCAATCATTTTCAATTTCTTCAACATAAAGCGACACTTGTTCTTCCAAGAAAGAAGGCACAAATATCTCTCCATAGTACACGCCCTTAGGTATGGACGCTTCCGGGTTCGCTACTATTTTGGCGAGGTTGTCTGCCTCAGCATTATCCTCTCGAGGGATGTGCTCAAAGCTGACCTGCATGCCACTTTTCTTTATTTCTATCAACTCGCGTTTCACTTTAGAGAGATATTGAACCATGATGGGCTCTCTGGCTTGAGAGCTTCCCAAGACTTAGTCTATTATCAATTTGGAATCTCCACATATCTTTAGTCGCAAGTCTCCCATCATTCCAGTGTCATGTATGGCTTTGGTGGAGAAACTTCTTCCTATTCTGAGTCCAGCTAGCAACGCCTCATATTCTGCCGTGTTGTTAGATAACGGTTGTAAGATTTGGATGGCATATCGTATCTGTATGCCGTACGGTCCTGTCATAAAAATTCTGGCTCCAGCTAGCTCTTGATTCTTGTCCCCGTCTACATAGATAACCCATAGGTCAGTGTAGGTTTCCGAGAACGGAAGATCCAAGTCATCCTTTTCATCTTCTGGTAGGTCATCATAGCCTCTAAAGTCTGACAAATATCTGACATAAAGCTGTGTCGCTATAAGTTTGAAACTACACAAAATCCTTCACTTTATTAAGGTGTGAGATGGGATCCTTCGTGCCATCATATGACTCTGCAGGAAGTTTCACGTGTCGACTGACCCTGTGGTGTCTTATGCGATAGCTGAATGGGTGATCAACGTTATCATCGAGAATTCTGCGAGGATGACGGGGAGGAGAAACCTCTAAATGATGCCTTTGACCTCGGGGCTCAGGCTCGTGATGTCGTCTGGGGGATCGACTGCGACTCCTGGGTGTCCGGGTTCGATGTCTTCTACTACTCGATCTCTCACTATGTCTAAGGGAGACATCCCTAAACATCTCATCTTGCCTGCCATCCCACCGATCTTTATACTCATCGTGCCATCGTTCCTCTTGGGAAACGGGAATTTCTCGCTTATGCGGCATATAAGGTTCTACTTGCCCATGAGTGAGCTGCATAAAATTGGCTGGTGCAGTCGTTGTAGGTAGGGTCGATGGAATGTTTCTGTGTTGTTGAGGTGATAGCGGTCGTTCAGCGATGATAGATGGTGTGAAAACAATGTGGGAAGGAACACTCGATGCGGGAATATTGGGTGTAAACCCTGCGGCTAACTCGGTCAAATGATCCAACTGAGCACGAATAACATATATTGAATTTGCAAGCGGGTTGTTTGCGCTATCTATCATGGGTCCCCTCGGAGGGGGAGTGGAAAAGCTAGATCCTACCATCTGGGATGGAGGAATGTTGCTCTGGGAAGAGGGTGTTCCCGTTGTTCATCCGAAGGAGAAATCTGAAGACCTAGAGGGATTTCCTGCAATGTGGTAGAAACATCAGTAGTAGCGAAAGGGAAAAGTTCTCTGCGGATCGCAAAAGGAATGCTAGAAGGCTGAGGTGGTGTAGACTCCGAATCAGAAGCCATGATCCTTCCGATCTTCCAGAGCTTGGCTATTAAGGACGCTCATTTAATAAACCAAAGCTCTTAATGAAAGCACCAATTTGATAAGATTATGGGTTCTTGGAGATGGGTAGACGAGGAAAATGGCCGTTCGGGATTAGTGCTCTGATAATCTGATGTACCTGCAAAGCGCCGGAGGGGGTCTCCGGCGTAGACACTCTGATACCCAAGTCAGTATGAGTAGTGAAAATGGCAGGGATTCAGCAAGCGATCTTAGGCTTACCTTTTGTCTTGAATGGGGGGGTATTTATAGGCAGAAGATGGGCGTTACCTCTAGGGGTAGACGTTATCTAAGAAAGGTAATGCCCACATTCCTCAAGTGACGTCATAGCTTGCCTGGGATGGGATAACGTCGTACGTGTGGAGAGATGACGCGTGAAATCCCCTGCGCTGATGTCGACCATCCCTGGATTTCCCATTATGTTAGGGGGGATAGCCTTGACGGCGAATGCCCGGTAGGGGCTACAATGATCCGGCTTTGACACCGGGTGCCAGGACGAAAATGTCCCTGAGGTTACTTCTATAGTTATCAGTACCAATACCTGCCACTTCAAGTGAACCATTCTACTCTCAACCAGTCGGACTTGGGATTCATCCTAATGTAAGGGCTCCTCCACCACCAGTTCCATTCCCATCTGGGCCTCCTCCTATTGGAGCTCCGCAGGCTAAAGATCTGAATTACTACAAGAGCTTGATTCAGCAGCATGGAGGCGAAAGACACGAGAAAAGTCAACAGTTCGGTGGTCGGTATAATCACTAGCTAGGATCAAACCGAGAACCAGGAAATCCCAGATCAAGGGAATCGAATCATAAGGTTATGAAGCCATGCATGGAACCGAGAAAAAATGTTGAAGTTTCTGTCAAAGGTGAAGATCGAGTTCAATGCATTGGACCCAAGGATAGCTTCGTGTATGGAGTTTTTGGCCCAGTGCAATGCCCGAACGACTAAAGAGTCGAATCCAGCGTGTCAGATCTTGGTGAAGCACCGCACCGATGAGCATCCTCTGCAAATCGCCGTCACTTTCGTCAATGGAGTGGAGGAGGTTTTTGACGCCACTGCCACTCCTGCGCAGACGATTAGGACCATGATCTTGGAAAAGGGTCAGTATCTCGAAACTGAACAAATATTTCGTGAAGCTGGAGAGAAATGGCCTGTCGTCATCCCCGAGGAAGAACTCCACCAGCATGCTCCTAGTACCAAGGTCGGTCTGATTACTGCTTTTTATTTTCTTAATCTATTTTGCTTCTGTTGAATGCTTATTTTGGGTTCCATTTCGTCATTTTTTGTGTGGTGTTTTGAGTTAGATATCCTATTGATTGTGCATTTTATCACTGGGCATTTAGCTGAACAGTTAGTTTGCGTTGGTGGACTAGGTTTTCTTCATGGTATTGGAATTGGAAAGATAAATGGACGCAAACTGCTAATAATTTATTGATACTACCGGTGTCTGCAAAATAATTTAGAGTTTGAAATTTCCTTGTGTTGAAGGATTGAGTTTCATATTGAATAGTTGGATTGCTATTTTAGACAAGGAATTGTTTATCAGTATAGTTAGTCTTCTTCAGTGCCCGGGGTCGAGTCCTAAAAGGAAGCTACGGAGTGCTTTGGTCAAATTTTATCAGCTATTATTGTCTTTTAATTTGTAGTGATTTAGCAGATGTTCTCGGTGGTTTAATACTCTTTCTTTTGCTTTTTCAGCCAAGGAAAGCAGAGGAGAAGAAATAGTAGTTTTTCTTTCTAGGAAGCACCTTCTTGATGGCCATAAATTTCACCATACTACAATTCCTTGAACTTTACATCAGAACCAGAGAATGTTTTGTGCTAGTGATGGCAGAAGATTTTAGACTTTTTTGTTTAGCATTCGTGTGTTGAAAAGCTATGGAAAATCTAAGCATTACTATCTTAGGTTAATATTGTGGAATTTCACCCTCTATGTACCACTTTCGACTTGTGTCAATGGTGGTTTCTTGAGGTTCTTTATGATGGCGCTAATAAAGGATTCCCCAGTTGTGGTCACTTTAGCCAATTTAGCTCTTATCATCCCGAGGAACCGAGACGTGATAATTTTCATCAATTTGGCTCAAGCCAAAACCAAACGAACCCGATAGCTCCAAACATAAAATCTATAGTGGAAGTGAATGATTCTTACAATCATTCAAGATTCAAGTTATCATTAAAAGACAACGTGTGTAGATATTACAAAACCGAACTCGTCAACCACTGTAAGAAACCTCTGACCTTTACAAGGCTCGGTAGCCGACGTCATCAGTGTGCATTTCTGACAGCTGATTCTTATAAGACTCAAGTGACTCTCTTCTGTATCATTACAACACTCGAAGACACAGTACACATTATTTTAACGGAAAAGAAAAGAAAGTAGCCAGTCGTGAAGAAAGAAAAGATCTTCACGAGTTCATTTAACGATGTTCGCGTCTAACTTTGTTGGGGTCTCCTATCATATCCATCATCATCTTCTCAGGTGAATCCTTCCAATTAGAAAAACTTTTCAAATCAACCTGCCAAAGGAGACAATGTTTTAGTGCTATTCAATCCAGAACTCTTCCATGGAATAATACACGCCTTAATTTGACTAGGGAAGTTACTGTGCGTCTTTGGGTTGTGAAAAGATCCCCCCTCTCCTTAAATGAAGCTTGAATGTGCTTTACTTTACTCCCACCCAAAGCCTAAACTTCAACTTCTGACATCAAACCTTCAACAGGCAGATACCCCCGCAATATCAAGTCACCCATTGAAGATGAAGACACAATAGATACACCTTCTAATGGCATGGAATTTCAGGCTCTAGGGTACTCACAAGTTCAATTAGCGGTTTCTGAAACTTCTCCCTCTCAATGCAGCATCCCTAGTACTTAGAGTAGTCAGATAAATGATAAACCAGCAACCGGAAACACCTTGGTATTGAACCCAGAGTGGTGGCTACTACCTTAGCTGCCATTAATAAGACCGATGAGAATGGAGGTTTGATTGACCCTGAGCTTCCTATAAAGATTCTAAGAAACCCTACATTGATTGAGAAGTTGGTTACAGATTACGGACCCACCTCTAATGCACAGAACATGCCCGCTTTAAGCGCATCTTTTACCCACTCTGTGTCAGATCCTCCACTCTTTCTTCCTGTAAGCTTGCCAGATCCGTCTCATTTACATATGAGTAGAGCAGAGTCTAATATGGTACCAATACCTGCCACTTCAAGTGAACCATTCTACTCTAAACCAGTCGGACTTGGGATTCACCCTAATGTAAGGGCTCCTCCACCACCAGTTCCATTCCCATCTGGGCCTCCTCCTATTGGAGCTCCGCAGGCTAAAAATCTGAATTACTACAAGAGCTTTTCGGCCAATAGCTACGGCGGAAATCCTAAGGCTCCACAGTCGTCTCAGGCCATCCAGGGGACCGTATACTCAAAGTCTTGAAACAAAGTTAACCCAGAGGAACCAAATGAACTAAAAAAAAAAGGAAAAAAAGAAGGAAAAAGGAGAACCACAAGATTATAAACCCTATTCAGTAAGCCCAACGGGCCATGTGAATGACTGTGGAGTTGGCCGGAAATCCTAAGGCTCCACAGTCGTCACAACTCATCCCGGGGACTGTATACACAAATGAACTAAAAAAAAGGGAAAAATATGTAAAAAAAAGAACCACAAATATTTAAATTAATTATATTATTTTTATGGATTTTTAAAATTAATTACATTATTTTTTTAAATTTCTAAACAATAATATAATGGATTTTTAAAATTAATTATATTATTGTTTTGAATTTTTTAAATTAATTACATTATTTTCAGAATTTTTTAAATTAATTATATTATTTTTCAGAAAATTTTAAATTAATTATATTATTTTTCAGAAATATTTAAATTAATTATATTATTTTTATGAATTTTTAAAATTAATTACATTATTTTTCTGAATTTTTAAAGAAAAGAAAAGAAAAGGAGAAAAAAATGGTTTTTTTTTTTTTTGGGTAACCTGCTATTTAAGGTGAAAACTAACAATCTGTTAGTTTGAACGTGCATTTGCAATTGACCAATAGTTTAAGGGGTAGTATTTGAATTTTTATAGTATAGGGGAGGAAACTGTTTTTTTTATACTACAGGAGTATGTTGGAGAATCACTTCATTTTATGACTCGACAGTATTCAAATGAGATTATTCCACTCAGTGAAACTTAATTAGTAAACAGAACTAATCATTTATACAAAACTTAATTTGTAAACAGACCGCTCTCGAAATTTTTAGATAGACAAACACTACCAAAAAAGACGCAGCGAGGAATGGAGGGAGACTTCTTTGTAGATTTTAGTGTCAACTCCGCTCTCGAAATTCTTGTCCGTCTCTTTCCTGCGCTTTCCTTGCGCTTCACCTTTATTCGTCTAATTCCAAGTGGAGTAGGCCGTAAGGGTTGCTTTCCATTCTGTGTTAGTGGAGTGTTATCAAAGTTTAGATCTTTAGAGGAAGGAATATAAAAAAGGGAAAAGGGACCCAAATGCACATTTTTGCTCTACCTAAACCCCCAAGCTCCAATCTTTACTTCGGCCAGTAGACTAAATCAGAATCCAATTGGTGGGTTTTATGTCTTCTGCATAGAAATGACGGATCGAAGAAGCAAGCAGATGAAGCCAGTGAGCAGGATGCACATCTTTTCTTGTGGGAAGTCAT
Source organism: Viola odorata (assembly GCA_963691705.1). Lineage (NCBI taxonomy): Eukaryota > Viridiplantae > Streptophyta > Magnoliopsida > Malpighiales > Violaceae > Viola > Viola odorata. The sequence goes on along the minus strand of OY829539.1, from coordinate 55,430,497 downwards.
ATTTCAAAAGTGAGCATTCACTGATTGGAAGTTCTGGCTTCTCATGGGTTGTGTATTGCAATGATCCAGCTAATTTGGGCACCAGCGCCAACTATGTTAGAACCACAAAGTATACGCTTGCAAGTTTTGTGCCAAAATCTCTGTACGAGCAATTTAGGAGAGTTGCCAACCTCTATTTCCTCCTTTGTGCTGTATTGTCTTGCACACCACTCTCTCCTTACACTGCTCTAAGTGATACTGTCCCTCTTGTTGTTGTGGTTGGTGCTACAATGGTGAAAGAGCTGGTTGAAGATTGGAGGAGAAAACAACAGGTAAAAGCTTTTGGTTTTCAACTATATGGACTTTGTTTTATAGCTATTGATCATTTGTTTAAGTTAAACTTGTCACAATGAATCTTGTGTTGGTCAGTTTCTAATTCATTGATTATGCTGGAAATGAAGTTCTTTTTCTTTTTCTTTTCATTTATGTAGTCTTTAACAATTTCAATATGTAGGAAATGTTCCAAGTTAAAAGAAGCTCAAGTGCCCTGTTTCAAGCCATGCTTAATTTAGGATTTCCCTTGTTACAAACTGATACATGTACTGTTATTCTTTGCATACAGTGCGCGTAGGATAGATATCCTTCACCTCTACCTACCATTCCTTTCATTTCTCTTTCCATTCGAGGGCTTAGAATTGGCATTAGCCTCCATTTTTTGTAATTTTTCTTTGTTACAAGTTTAATGGGTATGTATTTTTGGGCTGTTAATTAGACTCCTCACTCAAGAGCCATAATCTTGTAATGCTATCAGGATATAGAAGTGAACAGTCGGAAGGTGAATGTGTATTCTGGTAATGGGGTTTTTGATCAAACTAAATGGAAGAATTTGAAAGTTGGGGACATAGTAAGGGTGGATAAAGATGATTTTTTCCCTGCTGATCTCATCTTACTTTCGTCAAGCCATGAGGAAGCAATTTGCTATGTTGAGACCATGAACCTTGATGGAGAAACAAATTTGAAATTGAAACAAGCGCTGGATGCAACTTCAAATCTTCATGAAGACTCTAGTTTCAAAGATTTCAAGGCTACAGTCAGATGCGAGGAACCCAATGCAAGTTTATATTCTTTTGTAGGCAGTTTGGAGCTTGGAGGGCAACAATACCCTCTAACGCCTCAGCAGCTTCTGCTTAGGGACTCAAAATTGCGAAACACTGATTACGTTTACGGGGTGCCCATCTTCACAGGTCATGATACTAAGGTTGTTCAAAATTCAATGCCAGCTCCTTCTAAGAGAAGCAAAATTGAGAGAAGAATGGATAAGATTGTCTACATGTTGTTCTCCATTCTGTTCTCTATGGCTTTTCTTGGGTCACTTCTGTTTGGAATTGCCACAAGGGAGGACCTTGAGGATGGTAGGATGAGAAGATGGTATCTTAAACCAGATCAGACAACAGTCTTTTTTGACCCAAATAAAGCACCAGCTGCAGCAATTTTTCACTTTTTGACTGTTCTCATGCTCTATAGTTATTTGATTCCTATTTCATTGTATGTTTCTATAGAAATTGTTAAAATTCTTCAAAGCGCGTTCATCAACAAAGATCTACACATGTACTATCAAGAAGCTGATAAGCCAGCACTAGCGCGCACCTCTAATTTGAATGAGGAACTTGGCCAAGTTGACACCATACTGTCTGATAAAACAGGAACATTGACTTGCAACTTGATGGAGTTTATGAAGTGCTCTGTGGCAGGGAACTCCTATGGTCGCGGGGTAACTGAAGTTGAGAGAAGTATGGTGAGGAATAAGGGGTCATCTTCACTTCAGGAGGTAATAGAGGAAGAGGCCAAAGTTCAGAAACTAACCGAAGAAAAACCATCCATAAAGGGGTTCAATTTTTTTGATGAAAGGATCTCTAACGGTAACTGGGTAAATGAACCCCACGCAGATGTAATCCAAAAGTTTTTAAGGTTACTTGCTATCTGCCATACTGCAATACCTGAAATTGATGAAGAAACTGGAGAAATATCTTATGAAGCTGAGTCACCAGATGAAACAGCATTTGTGATAGCTGCAAGGGAGCTTGGGTTTGAATTCTACAAAAGAACACAAACAAGTGTCTCATTGCATGAGTTGGATCCAATCTCTAGCACTAGAGTTGAGAGGTCAGTTTCTTGTTGTTAAATATCCTTTAGAACCTGTTATTGTTGACAAAGGATTGGTCTCATTCTCAACACATGTCTCTTACTTTATATTTTATCAATATTTATGACACAAGATTAAACCTCCTAAAAGACTTCCACATCATTCTAAGTGCCAAGCTTTTGTTTTGTTTTGTTTTGTTTTGAATGAGAACTAGACTTATCAGCACAAGTATATTCTTCAGTGTCACAGCTGGGCTTTTTATCCATGCGCTTATGCTCTGCTGTTAAATGTTCCAGTTTGTGTTGACATTGTTTTTGCTATTAGTAGCACTGTGATGTCTTCCGTTCTGTTTTGCTGAAGAGATTTTTCTCTCATTTTCTGCAGCCACTATAAGCTATTGAGTACTGTTGAGTTTAGTAGCTCTAGAAAGCGGATGTCTGTTATAGTCAGCACCGAGGAGGGAAAGCTGCTACTGCTTTGTAAAGGTGCCGACAGGTTGGTGATTTGAATAACACTTAATGCTCATGGGACTACTTAGAATTGGGTTGGTAATGATATAGACATTCAAATGGGAGGAATGGAATCCAAATTTTGAGTGCAGGAAATAGCTTGAGGAGTATTCTTGTTCTTACTTTGGTGGTCAACAACCTACTTAATGCATGATATCATTTCTGATTTATTCATTGCTTTTGCATTGATTTGAAGGCATAACCAGAAACCTCAGTCCATTCCTCCTTCTAAAGAAGGATTCCTTTCTTATTTGAAATACTGGGAGGCCATTGTGGACCCTTAAACCATCACTTTACAACAAGTATGAATATAATGGGTGGAGAATTTCATTTTAGATCAAAGTTTGTTATTTCTTATTATCTTTGCATTTTAGGAGGTTTTCATATGTAATTAAATTTATCCTTCCATGTATGAGCAGTGTCATGTTTGAAAGACTTGCAAACAATGGAAGGGAGTTTGAAGGGGAAACAAGGGGGCACATTAGTGAGTATGCTGATGCTGGACTGAGGACTATGGTACTTGCCTACCGTGAGCTCACCGAGGAAGAATACACTGAGTTCAATAGAGAATTTACTGAGGCCAAGAACTCAGTAAGTGCAGATCGTGAAGAAATGATTGAGGAAGTTGCATTGAAGATTGAGAGGGATCTGATTCTGCTTGGGGCTACAGCTGTTGAAGACAAGCTTCAAAATGGGGTTTGTCCAAACTTTCTCAAGCATTGGACTTTTAGTGTAACTAGTCTCAAACCCAAGTGATGCATGATTATAATTTTACTTCAATCATTTTACAGCAATTTTCTAACAATCACAGCCATTTATTAATGTATTTTGGAATAAAAAAAAGTACCATATAGATAAATAAAAGAACTATAATCTTACCATAATATAGAAGGATAAGAGACAGCCGATGTATCTCAAGCAATGAAGTTTAAGCTTGATTAATTTGAGCCACAATAGGCAGCTGTGGAATGATTAACACGAACTTAAAAAGGGAAAAAAACTAAAGAGAATAAGAAAACTTTTCTCTTGTACTATTACTAACATACTCTTTTGCATTGTCCTATTGAACACACTACAAAAATGTCTATTCATTTTCTTCTTTTAAGATTCATCATAATTCATTCATTTCCTCTGCTATAACCTACCATAAAAACCTATGAATCACATATCTACTAATGTAAGTTACGACTAAAGTCAATCATATCAGTTGTATAAACCAATAGGTTGCAAATTATGCAACATTTTCTTTTTATTTAAAATATTTGTCATTGTTTTGAGTTTGTACACATAAATTATAGAAACAGTTAATTTCTTTTCATCACTAATGGTTGAAGCAATGATTTATCTGTTTTCACATTATACCTAATTCTCTAAATTTGACCTAAATTCAGTATCTGCTGAAATATTTTGAGAATTAATATTTCACTCCTTTCATCCGAAAGGTTCCTGAATGTATAGACAAACTGGCACAAGCTGGGATAAAAATATGGGTTTTGACCGGAGATAAGATGGAGACAGCAATCAATATTGGGTATGGTCAATTATCATTCAATTATGTGACTTGTTGAAAGGTGCTGAAGTCCTTTACACTGATATGTATTATCTTATGTTGAACTTGCAGCTTTGCCTGTAGTTTACTCAGACAAGGAATGAGACAAATAGTAATCAGTTCAGAGATATCGGAACATAGATCTCTGGAGAAAATGGAGGACAAGGTTGCTGTTGCTACGGTAATTGCTGATTTATTTTGCTCTCCTAGTTTAGGGGCCTTTCAAAAAAAGGAAATTTGAATATGCAATGGAAAATAAGACTTGGTGAAGGGCTGCTGTTATATTAGGTGACATACGAGTCACAATTTGTTATATGAGAGCATATTCTTGGTTGGTTCTGAGAAAGCTAACATAACTTGTTATTATAGTAAACTGTCCTGGTTAATGCTTTATTTTCAAAACTTTGAGGGTATTTTGTTTTGTCTCGGCAGTAAGTCAGAAGCATAATTCACCCGATTAACGGACCAAGCAAATACATAAAAAAAAATTCAGCCACATAATTGGCTTGGGGAAATACACAATGAATTTAATGAAAGACTTGGACATCCAAATGGAAATAAAACCTTATCATCTTAATTTTGGGTGTATGATATAGCGTGAGAAGATTAGTTGCCACCATTTGATTTACTTGATCCAACATGGCTCATGTAGCTGTTATGGGTCTATGTAATTGTCTCTTGTTTTATGAGCATGCTTTTTCTGTAAGTAATAACATTGTGAGAAAGGCCTGCCTAAAGCCTTAATGTGAATAATTACACCCTAAAATGTAGGGGATGCCCGTTGGAAACCAGAAATTCTACTAAATGTATGAACAATTGATTTTCAATAGTGGTTAGGTTAGATGAGAGTAGAGTGAGGGCCATAAGTGGATTATGTAAAACCATGTTACCTGATGCATCAATTTTTGCAGCCAAATATCGTCTCATGTTCTAGTACACTGAACATTCTGTTCTTAATCTGCTCTAGTTGCTTTTATGACTCAGCATAAGAACAAATAGTATGATAATAACTTAGTTCTACAAGTAAATTCTGACTCCAGCTTTGAACTTTCAAAATATGACTAGATCCTGCCAACTATGTAGGCTTCCAAGAAAAGCGTCTGCAATTTGATAAATGAAGGAAGAACCTTGCTTACTGCCTCAAGTGAAAATTCTGAGGCATTGGCCTTGATCATTGATGGTACTTCACTCACTTATGCTCTTGAAGATGATGTGAAGGATGCATTTCTAGAACTTGCGGTTGGATGTGCATCTGTCATCTGCTGCCGTTCATCACCTAAACAGAAAGCACTTGTAAGTTAAACATGCTTTTTGTTCTCTAAGAATATAATAGGAATGGGACAAGAAGGTTGGAGAAGATAGTTTTGGTTGGTCTTCTATAAAGCATGCTCTTTGTAATGGTGTCATTCTGCGTAAACATGTTACTCATCTAGATTTTCAGCCTGGAGAGTGAAATTAAGTAAACAAGCAGCACTTGTAAGTTAAACATGCTTTTCATTCTCTTAAACTATAAATGAAATGGGAGAAAGAAGGTTGGAGAAGATAGGTTTGGTTGGTCTTCTGTCAAACGTGCTCATTGTATGGGTGTAGCAGTCTGCATAAACATGGTACTCGCCTAGATTTTCAGCACAGAAATGAAGTTCATTTTCCATCAAAAAAACCATAAGAAAAAGACTAGGTGACACAATGCAGAAGTCTGAACAGGAATTAATATTTAATCTTTCACGATACCTCATTCTCAAGTTCACACTTAGGCGTTAAATTTAAAGTTCCAGGTATTTCGATGGTTCTCCCATCTATGGAAAGAAGTCCTTTTGATTGATATCCTTGACAGTATCTGGGGTTCTTTCTTGGTTAACGGTCACTTTGAGCCCGTGTTTGTCCATTTTTCCTATGTAGCACCCTATGTTTCATAAATCCTAAACAGTCCCCCATATTTGTAATATTTAACACAAATATCACTTTGTTGAGTAATGACTGGAGGCTGGAGGGAAATATAAAAGTCAGTCCAGAAATGCATTTAGTTCAAGATGCATCAAGGACAACAAACTAAAAGCTGTAATTTTAAAATAATGCAGGTTACCAGACTGGTCAAAATAAATACAGGTAACACAACTTTAGCCATCGGTGATGGAGCAAATGATGTTGGAATGCTTCAAGAAGCAGATATTGGCATTGGTATTAGTGGTGTTGAAGGAATGCAGGTTAGCTTAAGTTTTGGCTCCGAGGTTCCTGATGCTTCATCTTCAAGTTATAGGTTTCTTGAGTTTCTCATTTTTTGTTGGTCTTTCAAAATTGCAGGCTGTCATGTCAAGTGATATTGCTATTGCACAATTTCGATTTTTGGAGCGCTTGCTATTTGTTCATGGGCATTGGTCTTACAGAAGGATCTCATCAATGGTACTTTTGATTTTGAATAAGTTACATCACAAGCTTTTTAACCCTGAAGCTTCTGCTGAGATATTTATCAGCCAAGGGGATTTAAATTATGGAAAATCCTTGAAAGTTGAGAGCAAAAGGATTCATTTTCCTCACTTATCGAGTCAAAATCATACTATAAAAATCCCAAGTGTGCTCCATACATGAAGTGTAGGATATTCTATATGGTTCACGACCAACCTAGTCTGTTTTTTTTAGATTTACGATTTTGTTTTGCTGTATTGGCAGATATGCTATTTCTTCTATAAGAGCATTGCATATGGCTTCACCCTCTTCTTCTACGAGGCATTCACATCATTCTCTGGCCTACCTGCATACAACGACATGTTTCTACCTCTTTACAACGTCGTCTTCACATCACTTCCCGTAATTGCCTTGGGTGTGTTTGAACAGGATGTGTCTGCTCATTCTTGCCTAAAGGTAGGTACCAACTTCTAATGCCACTTGTTTTGTACAACTATTCGATCCATGATTGTGTAGGTCAAAATAAAGTGGTGATAGAAGTGATAATTCTCATTTCATTTTTGTATGCCAGTTCCCTCAATTATATCAGGAAGGGGCTCAAAATATCTTGTTTAGCTGGTTTCGAATAATCAGCTGGGTACTTAACGGGGTATTGACTGCTACCATAATCTGTTTCTTCTGCATCGCTGCGATGAGTTATCAAGCCTTTCGTGATGGCGGGGAAGTTGTTGGCTTGGAAATCCTCGGCATTACCATGTACACATGTGCTGTGTGTGTAGTAAACTGCCAAATTGCACTTTCCATCCGGTACTTCACCTCTACGCAACATGTACTCATCTGGGGCGGGATTGTGTTCTTGCATATTTTTTTCTTGGCATATGGAGCAATGGACCCCAATATATCGACCACTGCGTACAAAGTTTTTATTGAAGCCTGTGCATCAACTCCATTGTACTGGCTCACGGTGATGTTCGTGTTGATCTCTGCACTTCTCCCGTATTTCGCGTTCTCGGCCATCCAGATGCAGTTTTTCCCTTTGTACCATGAGATGATACAGCATATAGGGAGGGATGGACAACCAGAGGACACTGAATACTGTAATTTGCTGCAGCGAAGATTGCTGCGGCCTACGATCAGAGCTGTAGGTTTCACAGCACGTTTCGAAGTGAAATCGAAACTTTTTGACAGGAAATGAGAACCATTTGTGAGAATGTTTTTATCACTTTGAGAAATATACTTGCGGATTTTGTTGTAAGGAAAATTCTTCCCCAAGAACTCCATGACAAAAGAGTGTATGGGTTATGGTACTTACCAATTGACTTGATGGGCACGTAAATTGTAAAGTGAAATACAGTTCGGTCCAAATTATATCTTAGTAAAATCGTAAACTGCACTTCAGAAGCGTTCTGCGGTGCCTAATACATGCTTTTTAATTTCAATAAATTTCAACAACGAAAAGTAAATAATAATTATTTTTATTTTTTAATTAAAATTTATTATATGCTTTATAATTATAGTTTTGGATTGTTATTGCTCTCATTCTTTTATAGTGGTAGGCGACTAGGCGTCATAGTAACTTTTTCTTCTTTGTGGGTTGACAACTAATCTTATTAAACATGTTTGGCATAAGAGAGAAGTCATTTAGATTTATTTTAAAAATCAACATTTATTTTAAAAATATGTTGAATCAATCCGGTTCAATATACATAGTTGACCAATTTATCTATTTAATTCGATCGAGTCAATAGACATTTTCCAGTTTAATTGCATTTTTAATTTAGAGCACAAGACCAAGTCAATCTGCCATTAGAGTCAAATCGACTGTTTCACTATAATTTTAAAAAGTACTCATATTTTTTGGTCTGATTTTTCCAGTTTGATTGCATTTTCAAACACTACCATTATTATATATATATATATAACAATATTGCCAAATTTTCAAAGTTTTTAATTTTTTAATTTAATTTAATTTAATTTAAATTAAAATATTTTTTAATACTATTAAGGAAAATAATAGTAACGTAAAGATATTAATTAAAAAGTTAGGGTTATAGGAGCTTAAGCATGTAAAGAAGATAAACACGTTATCCCAATTTGTTTAACGATAAAAAAATGTAGGTGATAATTTGTTAGTTTAATACACCACACGTTCCCAAATGTTTGTCATTTTATTTTAATCAATCCTAAATGTGTTTTTTTAATTTTATCGGTCTCAAATTTTTTATCTGTTATTTCAATATAGTCCCAACTGTAAAAAAAAATATTAACAGAGATAAACTCCGTTAAATTTTATTATTTTAATAATTTTTTCTGACAATTGGGTCCCATATCTTAGAAAATATACAAAATATTAAGAAAAATATATAAAAAATAGGAAGAATCTAATAAAATAAGAACAATATTTGAAAAAATCTAATAAAATAGAAAAAAATATTTTAAAAATATAGAAAAATAGAAAAAAAATATTTTAAAAAATAGAAATATTTTTTAAAAAAAACACACTACTGGACATGAATATTAATAAGATGGTGCAAGCATACCCCTGGAGACGTGCACAGAAGATATACTTACAGGTTGTGTGTCACTTCAATTTTACAAGTTTTGTCCACTTTTTTTTTATTTCTTGTTTTCTGTCTTAGTTTCTTTGTGTTTTTTCAATTTTTATTTTATTTTATTTCATTTAAAATTAAAATATTTTTTAATGCTATTAAGGAAAAAATAGTAACGTAAAGATATTAATTAAAAAGTTAGGGTTATAGGAGCTTAAACATCTAAAGAAAATAAATATGATATCCTAATTTATTTAATAATAAAAAAATATAGGTGACAATTTATTCGTCGTAAAAAAATTAAGGACGAGTTTGATTTTTGAGAGTAAGAAGAATACTATTTTCATCCCTCCCTCCATTCCCCAATTTATTTCATGGTGAAAATTTGAACCTCCATTTTTAATATTTTTGATTGATATTTTTAAACTTCCCTTACCTTCCACCCATTAACATTAACCACTTTCTAATCAAAATTAGCTGATAATTTCCCTCCCTTCCCTTCTTTCTCTAATCTTTTTTTTCCTAAAGCACATTGATGAAGTTTTCAATGTCAAATAACGCCGGCCGGCCGTTCAAAGATTATAAAATATCATTCACCGGCAAAATACTCCGGGACCGGAAGCACAATAATAAACAAAGGGGAAATGAGAAAGGGGAAGAATTAGGTCACGTGGTGAGATACATGAAGACGGCTTTTGTTTGTTTGACCAATTCAAATAAGCAGCAGCCCAGGCCAGCAGGTGAGCACCGATTTTTAATTTTGGAAAAAAAAAAAAATTCCTGTTTTCTTTTCCTGTCTCTTTCGATTCAAAGTCCTGTTCCACCATTTTGTTTTCTTTTTCTGTCCTAAACAGACAATAACATTAAACTAGTTTCCATTTTTAATTTTTTTTCCTCAACACTTGTCAATGTTGTCATTGCGTCTCCTTAAATTTTTACTTAATAATTGGATAGGTAATACGTGTATGCTTATGTATGCACATATGTAACTCTTGATAATTAAAAAGAAAAATCAAAACGTTTTTTGAGAAAAAAAAGTCTTTGGAATCTCATTTCCAAGAAATGAAAACCCAGCATGGTAATCATGCAAGGAATGACTTCTTCTTCTTCCCCCCACCCCCACTCTGTAAGTACCTATTACGGTTTGACCTCTTCAAGAAATACTTGCTCCTTACTCCATTTTTCTTTATTTGTTTTAATCTCTGATTGCATTTTCTTTAGGAGTAAATAAGTTGATATTTGACGTTTAGCTTATTTTCTTCTCTCTCAAGTTTAGCTAATTTTGTCTGATTTGTAGTGGGTTTGGTTCTATTTTGTGCAAATGAGGAGGTAGGTGAGTTTGGATGGGAACCCAAATGCATATTTTAGCTGCAATGATGAAAGAAAAGTCAAGGCTGGTACAATTTAGAAAACTAGATCGAATATATTACTTCTATATATTCCATTACTTGTTCTGTTTCTCCATTGCTGTGCTCTGTGCTTGATTGACCCGGAACATTTCTTTTCAGGTTTTTTTATTTATTTTATAATTTCTATATTTACAGTCTTGCTCTTTTTGGGTTTTCCTTTAATCTTCTCTTTAATTTAAATTAAGAGTCTTAAACTTGAATATAGAGCTTTCGTTCCTTTTTTTGTCTGAAGTCTGAACCTTTTTCTTTTTGAGTTTGGATATTCTTTTTTGGTCAGTTTAGTTTTGTTCTTGAGGGGATCTTGCAGCTTAAAGTTTCCTCCTTTTCTTCTCATTTTTGTTTTTATTTTTTATTTTTTTTATAATTTTTTTTAAATTCTTTGGTTATAGGTTTTGGATTTTATAGCCATTCTGGGTTTGGTCCTGTTGAGGATTGAAAAGGTTATTGAAAAGCTACGTTCTCAAGAAACTATCTGATCCTTGAGAAGAGAATTGTTTCCAAGTGAAGGTATTTGGAAATAGAACTTTAATTGAATAGAATGGGTGGCCGAAGAGGCAAGCAGAAACAGAAGCAGTTTAGCAGAATACATGCCTTCTCTTGTGGGAAGGCATCTTTCAAAACTGAGCATTCACTTATTGGAGGACCTGGCTTCTCGAGGGTAGTGTATTGCAATGAGCCTGAAGGGTTCGATGCTAGCATGTTTACTTATGACAGTAACTATGTCAGAACTACCAAGTATACACTTGCTACCTTTATCCCCAGGTCGTTCTTCGAGCAATTCAGGCGGGTCGCCAATGTTTACTTCCTTCTTTGTGCAATATTGTCTTTCACACCACTTGCACCTTACTCCGCTGTCAGTAATGTCGTTCCGCTTGTTGTTGTGATTGCTGCAACTATGGTGAAAGAGCTGGTTGAAGATTGGAGGCGAAAACAACAGGTGAGTGTCATGTTATTGACTTTCTGCTCCTGCAATTTATAGCACAGAAAATTGGTTTAAGATTGTAGACTGGGCAAAACTTTGCTGCATTATTCATAAGGGATACTTGAAGCATTTTTTTTGCTGAAAATTGTGTTATTTCTCCATTTCATTCATGATGAGTATTTTGAGTTTTCACTGTTTTAAAGATTTCCAATGAGTTGACTATTTTTGAGCTTTCACGGAGGGTGTCTCAACTTTTTTATGTGCGGTAACTTAACATGTACGAACTGTATTAAAAAGTCTCAATCTCTTATGTATAATTGGATTTTCTCCCCAATGTTAGTGTGTATATTTATAGGCACTTTTTGGATTTCATTTAGCCTTCCACTCTATAGTCTTAAATATATTAGGAGGATATAAGTGCAAGTAATATGAGTTCTGTCAGTTGATGGTGACTTCTTTTTGCTCGGAGTACTGCTGACTTCGTTGTTAGGGGAAATGCATATATAAATCTATATAGTGTGTCTATGCTCTTAATCTTCAAATAATATCTCATTCCCTTATCAATTTACATTATTTTATAAACTTATCAGTTTGTATCAGACCCCCAGTTCATTTGTTTATCTTTTCAAATGTATCATGCATGCAGTTATTTGAAGTTAATTAATCTTCTTACTAGTAGCCTTTCTTTTTTCTTTCAATGGTATCAGGATATCGAGGTAAACAATCGGAAGGTCAAAGTGCATTGTGGTGATGGGGTTTTCAGTCATACGAAATGGAGGGACTTGAAAGTTGGGGACATAGTAAGGGTGGAAAAGGATGAGTTTTTTCCTGCAGATCTTATTTTACTTTCTTCAAGTTTTGAGGAAGCAATTTGCTACGTGGAGACCATGAACCTTGATGGAGAAACAAATTTAAAAGTGAAACAGGCACTGGATGCAACTTCAAATCTTCATGAAGAGTCTCGCTTCATAGATTTCAAGGCTACAATCAGATGTGAAGACCCCAATGCAAATTTGTACTCTTTCGTAGGGAGTTTGGACCTTGAAGAGCAGCAATACCCTCTTACTCCTCAGCAACTTCTGCTTAGAGACTCAAAGCTTAGAAACACAGATCACATTTATGGGGTGGTCATCTTCACAGGTCATGATACAAAGGTTATGCAAAATGCAACAGAGCCTCCTTCTAAGAGAAGCAAAGTTGAAAGAAGGATGGATAAGATTATATTCATCTTATTCTTCGTGTTGGTTTTTATGTCCCTTCTTGGATCAGTTGTTTTTGGAATTAATACAAGGGAAGATCTTAACGATGGAGGGAAAAGATGGTATCTGAGACCCGACAGTACAACAATTTATTATGAACCGAAGAAAGCACCAATTGCAGCAGTTTTGCACTTTTTCACTGCTCTCATGTTGTATAGCTATTTAATTCCTATTTCCTTGTATGTTTCTATTGAAGTTGTCAAAGTTCTTCAGAGCATTTTCATCAACCAAGATCTTAATATGTACTTTGAGGAAGGTGATAAGCCAGCAAGAGCGCGTACTTCAAATTTGAATGAAGAACTTGGCCAGGTTGACACTATACTTTCTGACAAAACAGGAACACTGACTTGCAACTCAATGGAATTTATCAAGTGTTCCGTGGCTGGGACCTCTTACGGCCGTGGAGTAACGGAAGTTGAGAGAAGTATGGCTAGGAAAAAAGGCTCACCCCTGCCTCAAAAGGTGATAGATGAAGAGGCACCTCCTGTGGAACAAACTGAAGAAAAACAATCCATAGCAGGGTTCAATTTTGTTGACGAAAGAATCACTGATGGTTTCTGGATAAATGAACCTCATGCAGATGTAATCCAAAAGTTTTTAAAAACACTGGCCATCTGCCATACTGCTATACCTGAAATTGATGAAGAAACTGGAGGCATTTCTTATGAAGCTGAGTCACCAGATGAAGCGGCTTTTGTCATTGCGGCAAGAGAGCTGGGGTTTGAATTCTTTGAAAGAACACAAACAAGTCTCTCACTTAACGAATTAGACCTAAGGTCTGGCGCAAAAGTTGAAAGGTCAGTTTCTCGATCACATATCCGTTCAGGGCCAATTGTTACCGATGAAGGATTTACTTGAGCATAAACTTCTAATCTTGCATGATTATCCGTAATTTTCTAGAACCACATTATTACTCCTATTTAATAATGTGAGTAGCTTCATAATAAAATAAAGCTTGAAAACCATCAATTCTCTTTTTTTTTATTTGTTTCTTTGTTGGGTATGATTTCTTTATTGGGTGATTTTTTTTCTTGAGATCAGGTACATGGCTTTGTACACCTTCAGATGATGGGTCTCTCTTAGTGTCTGTTATGATGTGTCTGTTTTGTTTTGGTCAAGACATAATTGTTTTCTCTTTTGCAGGCATTATAAGCTTTTAAATCTCATCGAGTTTAGTAGCTCTAGAAAGCGGATGTCTGTGGTTATAAGGGACGTGGATGGAAAGCTGCTACTACTTTGTAAAGGTGCCGACAGGTCAGTAATTTGAACTCACATAACTGCTTATAGAGCTCCTTAGAATGAGTGATGGCACAGACATAATTACAAAATGAGAAGTAGCTACGTCAAAATTTGCATGAAGGAGTGGAGCAGTCAAAAACTTATATACTGTATGAAATCCTTTCTGATCTGTTCATGGGTATTTGCACCGATGAAAAATTACCATACTTCAAAGACTAATCAAAAACCTTTGTCCATTTCCATCTGTGGAGCAGAATGCCTTTCCCATCACAAATTCAAGAAGGCAACTGTTGGTCCATAATTATTAATTGCTTATAGTTATAGCTGTAATAGTAGTGACATGTCACTTAATGAGTTTCATTTTTATCATTCTTTTTCTGTTATAGTCAAAATTGTAAAGGGTAATTTTTGTACTTGGCAAGCAGTGTCATGTTTGAAAGACTTGCAAATAATGGAAGAGAGTTTGAACCAGTAACCAAGGAGCACATAAATGAGTATGCTGATGCTGGGTTGAGGACCTTGGTTCTTGCCTACCGTAAGCTCAGTGAGGAAGAATATGATGAGTTTAATCGAGAATTTACTATGGCTAAAAACTCAGTAAGTGCAGAGCGTGATGAATTGATTGAGGCAGCGGCGCAAAAGATTGAGGGGGATTTGATTCTTCTAGGCGCTACAGCTGTTGAAGACAAACTTCAAAACGGGGTAGGTGTAGAAACTTTTCCAAACTGTCTTTTGATATAATTTTAGGGCATGAATTGCTTTAATATCCTATGGCATAATTCTTTTAAAGTGTTATCATCTAAAGAAACTTTTTCACTAGCAAAACTAGAAATAACAAATCAAATAAATGGGTATTTTAACTGAGGGAGATGTATTTCTTGTAAAAACAAATCATTTCACACTGAGTGCAAACATTGCATATAATAATGGTTGAAGCAATAGCTCATCTATTTTCGCATTATAACCAAATTATCATATATTTACTGACTTACATGATCTTCAGTTATAGATAGTTTCTGAATTCACTCCTTTTGTCTTGGACAGGTTCCGGAATGTATCGATAAACTTGCCCAAGCTGGAATTAAAATATGGGTTTTGACTGGAGATAAAATGGAGACAGCAATCAATATTGGGTAATGATAATGAGCATCATGTAACTTGTGGAACATGGTGACTCCAATATAATAATAACATCTCTTGTATGGTGTTGAATTGTGCAGCTTTGCCTGTAGTTTACTCAGACAAGGAATGAGACAAATAATAATCAGTTCAGAGGCATCAGAAAGGAAGAATCTGGATAAAATGGAGGACAAGGTTGCCGCTGCTACGGTAATTTCCGATTCCACTTTGTGTCCTATTTTTTTGGCCTTTTAGATTTTCTTTTGAACTGATTTGGCTTTTTAGATAGATAGAAAGTTAAGTATACGATACTTACAAGGCAGAGAAACACAGTAAATAACTTAAAAGCATGTAATACCTCATTTGAAGTATTTAAGCAGTGGCCTACCCAGGTCAGAATCGGGGAAGAGTTTTATGGGATATAGTAAAGCATCTGCATCACAATGGACAACTGCTTGAAAAGTTCTTTATAGTATAAGGGAGTTAAACCTTATAAAGTTTCATGAGATCCTGCTGTGTTGAATACCTCAATCCAGCTTCCGGATTTCATCATTTGTTTGTTACGGTTCCAAGGTCTACTTGGTTGCTGATTGGTATGTTCTTGTTTGTTTTTCAATGAAAAATTAATCTTCCCAATTATCTTGTCCAATTACCAGTACCTTTTTTAGGTTAAACTGATTTGGTTTGATGGACATTTTCACCTGGTCTAATTCAAGCTGCCTCCTACAGACAATAACATAATGTCCCACGGCCAGGAAGCTGATCCTTACATTTGTCATGAGGATGTACTAAATGTGATATCTGACATGCTTCTCTTTCAGTTAGCACATACACAAGCAAGCATAACACATCTTAACAGTTAGGCTGTATGTAATCATTTATGTGTTGTCAGAAAAATGCTCAAATTTAATGATGTTATTAATGAAAGAAATACCATGCAAGTGTTTTTGGTCTTTGGGAAGCAAAAGCAAGGTTAAACTGTCTGTGGTTTAAGCTACAAACTCATTGGTGAATTCCATTATGCTACATTATGTTATGGTAATGGTTTGATTTGCCCGTATCTCAGTGCGTTGCCTCTATTTGTGCTCCCATAGAAGAGTAAAAAGTCCTCCAAGGAATAAATATTATGTGACAAATATTAACTCTAGATGCAAACTCTTACTTATATTTTGAATTTCCAAAAGATAACTGGATCTTGCTGACTATGTAGGCTGCCAAGGAAAACATCCGTCGTCAGTTGAGCGAGGGAAAAGCATTCCTGAGTTCGTCAATTGAAAGTACTGAGGTGCTCGCTTTGATCATTGATGGGAGTTCACTCACTTATGCTCTTGAAGATGATGTAAAGGATGCATTTCTAGAGCTTGCGATTGGATGTGCCTCTGTCATCTGCTGCCGTTCATCTCCAAAACAGAAAGCTATGGTAAGTTCCATTGATCATTTGCAGATGTCTTTTATTCTCCATATCAACAAACAGGAAAAATAAAATAAAGAAACAGAGATATCTATTTAAGCCAGAGAATTTACTTAATTATTAGTATACTTAAAAGTTCTTCTTCTATTGAAGCCTTGTTTGAAAAGAAGGAAAAAAAACAAAAAAGAAAAAAAGGATGGAAGAGAAGTGAAAAATAAGGATTAATACATGGGTTGATCCTACATCAATCCCCATTCCACATTTCCACTCCATTTTATAGGGTGTTGTGTATTTTGATAGTATTTCCTTTCTATGATTTCTTAATGGTGATAATAAAAGAAGAGTTCATTTCCCACAGAAACCTCAGGTACCAGATAGGTGGCCCAGTGCTTATGATTTGTTAATTTTCTCCTCATTACCATCCAGCATTTTTTTAATCAAATTATTAAAACATGTTTAACGGAAGTGCCACTTGATAGTAATTAGTTCTTTGCATGCCTAAACACTACTGATGAAACATGATGTGCGGGAATTGGTGTAGGAAGGCTGGTGTGCTGACGGATGGATGTAACTGACTCTAGAATTTCAGTTGGTACTAGAAACTTCAATGGCAAGATAAAAATTGTTGTAAATGATGCAGGTTACAAGACTGGTCAAGGTAAAAACTGGTAACACAACATTAGCGGTTGGTGATGGGGCAAATGATGTTGGAATGCTTCAAGAAGCAGATATCGGCGTTGGTATCAGTGGTGTTGAAGGAATGCAGGTGAGCTAGACATATAGCTCCAAGGTTTTGTGTTGTCTTCCATAATTTAGAAGTTTCACGTTGTAGATTGTCAATTTCATATATACTTTTATTAACTCTGCAGGCAGTCATGTCAAGTGATTTTGCTATTGCTCAATTCCGATTTTTGGAGCGCTTGCTCCTTGTTCATGGGCACTGGTGTTACAGAAGGATCGCATCGATGGTACTATTTGATCTTTAATAACTCTCTTATCACATAGTTTGAGTGGTACCTTTTTTGTAGTCATCCTAAATGTTGTTTCTGATGTTCTAGTCAATCTAAGGCATACCTGAGCGTGCTGCTTCTTGAGACTTAGCATTACTATTTAGTTTACTATTGACCATTGTGATGGAGTTAACATCATTTCTTCTTTGCTATGTGGCAGATATGCTATTTCTTTTACAAGAATATTGCATTTGGCTTGACCCTCTTCTTCTTCGAGGCATTCACCTCATTCTCTGGCCAGACTGCGTACAATGATTGGTTTCTATCTTTTTACAATGTCTTCTTCACATCACTTCCAGTTATCGCCATGGGAGTGTTTGACAAGGACGTATCTGCCCGTTTTTGCCTAAAGGTTTTCTTCCGAATTGTATTGTTTTTTTCTATTGCCTAATGGTTTCATGCGTGATGGATTTGATCAAAATAACTTGGTTGCGTGATCTCTGTCTGAATCTTCTGATGTAACTCATGCTCTTTGTGGTATTACAGTTCCCACTGTTATATCAAGAAGGTGTACAAAATACCCTGTTTAGCTGGTTTCGAATCTTTGGTTGGGCGTTCAATGGGCTACTGGTTTCTATCGTGGTTATTTTCTTATGCGTCCGTTCAATGGATTATCAAGCCTTCCGTCAAAGCGGGGAAGTTGTTGCCTTGGAGATCCTTGGCACTACCATGTACACATGTGTGGTGTGGATAGTGAATTGCCAAATGGCACTGTCCATCAGCTATTTCACCTATATACAGCACCTTTTCATCTGGGGTGGCATTGTAGTCTGGTATATTTTCCTCTTGGCGTATGGAGCAATGGACCCCACCTTATCGATGACTGCCTACAAAGTTTTCATCGAAGCCTGTGCACCAGCCCCGTTGTTCTGGCTCACCACGTTCACCGTGGTGATCAGTGCACTTGCCCCGTATTTTGCTGTATCTGCCATCCGAATGCGGTTTTATCCTTCATACCATCAGATGATACAGTGGATGAGAGTTGATGGGCATACAGAGGATCCTGTGTACTGTCAAGTGGTACGGCAGAGATCGATACGGCCCACAACAGTAGGTTCTACAGCACGTTTGGCTGCAAGCTCTAGACGTTCGGAAGGGAGGCATCGACACCATTGATGAATTTAGTTTTCTTTGTAGTAGAATATCCTGTTAGATTTTTTTGTGCAGAAAAAAAATTCTTTGATGTACATATGTCACATCAGGATGGGGATTCTTGTATTCCCCAACAAGGATCAGGAGAATTTTTGACGGTAGGAATCCAAATCTGTAAATAGATTAGTTTTCTTCATCAAGTGTACAATAAAGCGTTATGTTGTGCAGAAGTAGTCCTCTCTCTGTACCTCATGAATGCAGTTCAAATCAAGTTATTTCATTGATTTTTTCCCACCTCATTATTGAAATATAAGCAATTTTTCTTCTTTTTTTCATGTTTTCTACGCATGATGAGCTTATCAAACTGTGTCTAGTATCCTTCATTTCCATTTTGAACTTTTTTCAGGCATTTTCAGGTGTCCTCTCAATCCCTTATGGGTAGAAGATTAATTTTATTTGAATACTCAATCTCTACCAGTTTGTTTCATTTCATATTACTTTAGATTGAAGACTTGAAGCTTTATAAAAATCTCAGATTAGGAAAGACCACTCAAAAAATAAATAAATTATGTAATAGTTAAACATACAAATCTCTTTTCCACCCAAGAAATATGAGAAACAGATTAGTGAACAAAAATGGTGATCTAAGACAACGACACAGGAGTTCCTAAGAATCCAATGGCAGATTTTGCCATAACAGATGCAAATTCTTGGAAGCTAATGACACCATCTCCATCTGTATCTGCTTCCTTTATCATCTCTGTTAGCTCCTTATAGGTTAGAGGCTGACCCATCTTGGCCATGGCCCCTGCCAATTCTGCTGCACTGATGTATCCATTCCCATCACGATCAAACAAATGGAACAGATCAAGAAGATGCCCTTGATTTACATACAATTCTTGATTTATGTCAGGTAAAATTGCACCAACCAGCTCATCAAATTCTATGGCACCATTTCCATTAGAATCCATGTCAGCTAATAGAAGATGGATTTGGTCACCAGATGGCTTCAACCCTAATGACCTTAGCAATGCTGCTAGCTCCAATATGGTCAGGCTCCCGTCGGAATCCATGTCGAACCGGTCGAATATCGCCTTTAATTGATCAAGTTGGTCAACATGGATTGATGTCTCAATAACATCCATGTTGAAAAGATGATTATGATCCTAATTTGCACATTAATTTACAAATTTGAAGAAAAAATAAATTGTACAAATGTTATTAATTAACGATAATAGTCCTACACCGGTGATAATAGCATGGCCACCATATTGATGAATGTGGTGGTCATGGTGGTTGTGAGCAATTATGATTGTAAGAGAAAGGAATAGAAGTACGTAGATTGATTATGTTTTTTTTTTGTTACAAAATTGTTGGTATTTGATGGAGGGAGGAGATGTGTTTTTGTTGATTAGGTTGGTTACAACTTACATGGATATGCTTTATTTTTGGATTTTGCAAAAAATGATGTGTAAGGTTGGCTTTAATCAATTAAGTCGGTGTATTAATCAGTTATTTTTTATCTAGTTTATTTTTGGATTTTGTTAAAAAATGATGGCTTTAATCAATTAAATACGTGTATTATTTAATTATTTTTTATCTGATCTTATCGTATATTAGAATTCGTTCAACATTATTCTCTGTGTTTTAAAATTCTAAAAAACCATACATTTGATAAAAGTCAGTATTTATATTCTTTTAGGTTCTCAAATAAAAATATTATACTACATCACAGTAAAATTTTCATTTTCAATTATATTTTTATCATAAATTCATGCACAATTAACATAGAAAATAAAATAAAAAAATCATAAATTACAAGATCCACACGAATGAATTTGATAAAAAACAGAGAATGAAATGAATTCACAACAACGCTTACTAAATGAAAATGGTAAAATTGTACCCAAAAAAGAAAAATAGTAAATGAACTCCACAACAACTAATTAAGGTTCTCCTCGCCACCATGGTGGCCATCATCCATCACTTTGGCTCCTCCCAGCTCAGCCCCGTGGCCGCCACCGCGCAAAAAGCGCAGGCGCCACCACCACTTCCTCTGATGCTTTATGGTCCCATCGGCGCCGGTACATATTCTGCCAAAGATGCAAGAAAGAACTGCAAGAACTGCAAGAACAGAAATTACAGCAAAGAACGGCCCGATTGATCCTGAAGATCGCCAAGCACTGTCGCTAGTACTACTTGATGGATTAGCCTCTGTCTCCCCTGATGCCATTAGTTATTATAGCATTTGCTAATTTATGGTAATTAAATGATCACTGTATATTCCATATATACATACATTAATATAGCTATTCTCCATCGTGCATGATGGATCTACATTACTGTTACCTCTGCTTTTGCCGACAACACATGAATGAATGAATGAGATACAACATGGAAAGTAGCAAAAACAGTGATGAGAGTGAGTTTTATAGTTTGGTTTTGTTTAAAAGTTGCTTTAATTTTCATATGCTTGCCTTTGAAAGTGAATCACAAGCCTTTTTCTCTATCTTATTCTTTTTTCTCACAAAGGGACTTTCTCACCCTTTTTTCCCCGGCTTCAAATCATTCGAGAATGCATTTGCAGAGTTCCCATTCTCAACAAAACATGTTCACAGCTGCGTTGGTTAAGTATTAATGTAGTTGACAGCTGCGTTTTTAACACTGTAGTTAAAGAGTTTTAGGGATAATTTCGTAAAATAATAGTACAACTAATCGCGTTGAAACTATAAAATGGACAGCTAAAATGCAGCAAAATTTTCTTCCAAATTCGACTACTATAAAAATTCGGCAGGAGTAGCACCGGTGACAATTTGCACCCTTATATCTTCCCATTAGCATGCATGTTCACGTAAAAAAAAGCCACAAAGACGCACAATGTATGCACTACAGGTGTTAAACTTAAAACGGATTTGACCCGATGGATCAGACTCGGACTCGACACGATCCGCACACAATAAAATGAATCCGGTTTGGGTCAACCTATTTTTAAACGGGTCGACTCGTTCTTTTTTGTTGTTGGGTCCAAACCCACCTCAGAAACCGGGTCATACACACTCAAACGGGTATCCACTAAATAATAATTTTTTTTTTTTAAGGATAAGGATGAGAAATCTGAATACGATACTCTAATGGTACTTTTGATCCGTTTATGAAGTAGGTCATAAGTTCTGTGTATAATAATAATTAATAATATGACCTAGTGTTATCAGAACCGGATTGAACTATATTGAATTGCCATAGATGTATAATATTTGGTCCGTATAATATTCAAAAGAATTTTTTAAAAAAAGATCATAAACAATTTACAGAAAATTTAGGAAAAAAAATTTCAGCATTTTTATTATTTTATTATATTTTTTCTTGATAAATTTCAGCATTTTTATTATTTTATTATTCAAAAGCAAAATGACGTCATTTTTACTATTGTTTTGGTAAACGGGTATAAATCGACTCGTTAACCGACAAGTAAAAAAAAAATTATTTTTAACACATTTGTTAAACGGATCGAGTGGGACGACTCGTTTTGGCACCCTTAGTATGCACCCTGCCCGCACAAGTAATGAAAAATGTAAAAGGAATTCACGGATCAATAATGAGTATTCTATTTAACTCTCTAAAGTTTACCGGTTAGTGCTAAAGCTAAAAATCATTTTGTGATATTTTAGTTTTTTATCTTCTTGAAGTTATATCAAAGTTTATTTTTAGCATATTTCTCACGTTGTTTTTTAACATTTTATATATATATATATATATATATATATATAGGAATAAAAATAAAAATAAAAATATTATATACATTGTAATATTAATAGAATTGTAATAATATTAATTACTATAATATAATTAACTATAACTATATAATTATAATTTAATTAATATATTAATATATATTATATTAATTTGGGGTTAAAATTTTTTTTTTTGTTTTCTCTATTTTTTCCCCTTCAAAAATTTATTCATTGATTATTTTAGTACATGTGTTCATAAAAGCTTTCCAATCAACTCTTAACTGATTAATTTAGTCTTTATATTTATTAAAAAAAAGAAATCGATCAAACCTCTAAATGATTAATTTAGTCCTTATATTTGTTAGATATTTTCAATCAAACCTCCTACATTTATAGAATTTTATTCTTTTTTCGTGTTTGTAAATTTGATCAAACTAAACTTTATATAATTACTCATTTTAATGATTAATCAAGCAATTTGCATAATTAATCTCACCTCTATTCCTTAATTAATAATTTAATATTTGTGTTTGAAAACAACTTTATTTATTTTTATATATATAGAAAATCATTAGAAATCTTCACCCATGCATACATTTATGAAATCTCATATTGCTTTGTATGTTTGTAATTCTGGTCCAACTAAAACCTACATAATTAATCTTTCTAATAATTTTTATACAATCACCTATAAATGATTAATGAAATTTCGTGCTTAAAATTATCTAATTAAACTTATTTTTTTTATTCACTTTCTTTCATCTCTATAAAATAATCACTAAATGATTAATTTTAATGATCTCATATTATAACGACCCAATTCTTTAGTGTCTATATATATAAAAACCTTGAAGACAATTTTTTTATATAAAAAAAAACTATTTGCTCAAGCCGTTATGTTGATACTTACCTATATATAACTATTTATTAACGTAGTTGTTAAAATGGAATACTCAAACCACTGATATAATGACACGTATAAGTTTTGTATGGAGAAAATAAATAATATCCAAATATTAAAAAAATCTTATCCATTATTTAAAATAAAATAAAATCAGCTAGATAAACCACCTGTTAACCCGAGGTTTGGCTTTAGATAAATGACCACCATATCCCATTAAAATAAATAGTGTGGACCATCCATCTACATCACCCACGGACCACCGACCACGGACCACCGACCACTGTGACTGCGAGGACTCAAGAGCAATAAACAAAACAGGGTAGCTCACTAGAATGGCGCCACGTGTAGATCCCTGGTTCGACTCGCATCGCCAGTCATTTTCAAGAAGAAAAGAAGGGGATAAAATCGTAAAACAAGAAATAAAAACAAAGCGAGGTGTTGTTTTGTTTTGACATAGCAGGAGCTGAGCAGCCAAGGTGGCTGTGTATTAAGGTTTAGGCCTTAGTCTTCAAGGCTAGTCTTAACATAGGTCCTGAGTCGCGCCAAAACCGCATGAATTTGACGAATTGTCCCTTATCGATTATGTGAAGGGAAGTTTTTATGGGGTGTGATAGCTCTCCAGTATGCTTGTTTAAGTGAGCTTCTCCTATGCAAATGCGGCATAGGTGTGCGAACGAGTGTTCCCTATTATGGAATAGGCGCTGCCATGATGACTTTGCTATGATGGTCACTTCAAGCTAAGTCCGAGTTGAGAGCTAGTAGTGCGCAGTTAAGAAAGGGCCGAGGTTGGTTTCGGGTTGCGAGCGTTGCTACAGAAGTTCTATCTAAAGGTTTGAGATCGGATGAAGGCCTTGCCCTAGGCGAAGGGCAAGCATAGGCCGAGATGAGATGGCTCGGCCTATGACATGGTCGAGCGTTGCCGCGAGGCGTGAGCGAGCATGGCCGAGAGGCACGAGAGGGCGTGGCCTCGAGACGTGGAATGTGGTTGAGAGTTACATGCGAGCTTGGGAGAGAGACCAAGCGAGTGTGTCTCGAAGAATTGTGGAAGTCTTGCTTGTCCTGCGCGTGAGTGATGGTCGAGGACAAGAGAAGCCTTACTACGAGGCGTGCACTAGCGACCTTGGCGATGGCCGTGAGTATCGAGGTCTCGTCTTAGTCGGGCGTGTGCGCGAGAGTAGAGAATGACTTGGGCGTTAGTCTTGGGTTCGACTAAGCCTTAAGTGATGGATGCGAGTCGATGCTAGGTCTTGTCATGAGACAAAGTTATACGATGGTTCTTGGAGATTACTATCAAGGACCGGGAAAAGGTTGTTCTAGATGTAGGATCTAGGCGCCGCATGGGCCTTGAGATAGTAGGGCCATGACAGTTGGTAGCGGAGCAAAAAATTCAGTTTCTTTGCGATTGCAAAGTCTTTTGAAGTCAGGTGCACTAAGTTAGAAAATTGTGCCGGTATAATTGAGGAGTGTAAGTTTGAACACATTTTCATTGTTCGAATTCGAGTTGACGGAAATTGTTAACCTATGAATCCTAGTAAAACGTTGGCCCAATATTACGAGCGAAATATTGATATGGCCTCAACAAGTTGAACCTATAGGCCAAGTGCTCTAGACGAAAATAAGGTGGCTCGTGTTCGGAAGAAATTCGTATCGAGTGAGAAACATAAATAAAACTGGTTGTTGGCTTCTTATATTGTACATATCAGGTAGTGATCAGACAATAAGATCCAATACGAGTTCTATTGAAATAAAGATAAGACCAATCTATGTTTATCATGACAAACACAACGAATCCTACGTTATAAGCGTAAAGAACCTTTCGAGGAGAGATCATACTTATAATGTTAGAATATCAAGGAGTGGGAAGCTTGAGACAATAGATGTGGTAATGTGCATGTAGGTTATCCTAGAACCTCGAGGAAAAGGAGGGACCTTACAATGCGGAACCATGAGGCGATTTTGGATACGAAAGTATCATCGGTTATGTAGATTTGAGGAGTGAGACTATTAATGCATACGATGGGTAGCTAGAGTTCCTAGTTCGTACTCTGGGTAGCTAGAGTCCCTAGTCCATAGTATGGGTAGCTAGTGTTCCTAGTCCATGAAATGGTTAATAGAATGCACAAATCAAGTTGGACATAATGCGAGTACGAGTCTGAATATATCAACCATGTGATGTGGAAGGTTGATTCAGGCGGTGGAAAATTGAGCGAGTAATAACGGTCAAGAAATCAAAAAGGGAAGTATTCCCTTGGGATTATCTTGAGCCTTGCATTGCATACTTGACGAATGTAAGGAAGTGCGAGTCAACCCATGGAGATAGATCGATGAGGACATTGATGATTGAAGTGGGGGAGGAAACGGGACATGAGATCTCACGATCTCATACGTGAGATCTCAAGCACAAGTAACATGTGTTTTGCGGAACAAGTAGCTATGCTTGTGAAGCACATGAACGTAGCTTGAGACAGATGAGACGAGTAAGACTTATACACATGAAGTGCATAAGCTTAAAGAGGCGATGCGAATACGCATGAAGCGTTGCGAGACATGGTTATATGTAAGTGACAAACTATCTATTCACTGACTCAGACGGACTTGAGCCAGGAGGAGAAGTTATAATGCGCAGAGACGCTTGGCCTAGAAGGGTAGAGTTATAACAGTGACGCTTGGCCTAGAGGGGTAGAATATAATGCGCAGAGGCGCTTGGCCCAGAAGGGCAGAGTTATAATGCGCAGTGGCGCTTGGCTCGGTGGGGCAGAATTATAATGCGTAGAGACGCTTGGCCTAGGGGGGTAGAATATAATGCGCAGAGGCACTGGCCTCGAAGGGCAAATATAATATCACTTACACGACCCCAAGTGATATTCTACACGGGTTTGTGTTCGAAGGAACGACATGCCTATGTGTCAGAAACACTTGAGCCATGGTAGATATGGACTTTGAGATGTCGAGTGAGACTAGAGAAAAGAAATAGTGAGAGATAAAAGATATGAGAGATTGGCTGGAAGACATGGCATTATGGTATGATCGATAAGTTTTGAGAGTGTCGACAATATGGGTCTGATACTGAGGAAATATCGGTCATCCATATAATGTACTTCTTCAGGGGGCGAGTGTGAGACATGAGCCGTGAAAAGAAAATGGCGGACATGGCCATAATAATATAAAGAGTTGTGAAGAGAAAAAAGAGAGAGTAAAAAGAATGATAATGAAGAGAAAAAAATGAGTGAAAAGAATAACAAGTTATTGAAGTGTAGGAGAGCCTAGAGAATGGAGATCAAGTCGATGATGGCATCAACAGTATGAAGTGTGGGAGAGTGTTAAGGTTTAGGCCTTGGTGTTCAAGCCTAGCCTTAACATAGGTCCTGAGATGCGCTAAAGGCGCATGAATTTGACGGATTGTTCCTTATCGGTTATGTGAAGGGAAGTCTTTTTGGGGTGTGATAGCTTTCCACCTTTCTCTAGGCAAGATATAAGAGTATGCTTGTTTAAGTGAGCTTTTCCTATGCAAATGCGACATAGGTGTGCGAGCGAGTGTTCCGTGTTTTGGAATGGGCATTGTCATGATGGCTTTGCTATGATGGCCACTTCTAGCTAAGTCTAAGTTGAGAGCTAGTAGTGCGCAGTTAAGAAAGGGCCGAGGTTGGTTTCGGGTTGCGAACGTTGCTACGGAAGTTCTATCTAAAGGTTTAAGATCGGATGAAGGCCTTGCCCTAGGCGAAGGGCAAGCATAGGCCGAGATGAGATGGCTCGGCCTATGATATGGTCGAGCATTGCCGAGAGGCGTGAGCGAGCATGGCCGAGAGGCACGAGAGGGCGTGGCCTCGAGACGTGGAATGTGTTGAGAGTTACATGCGAGCTTAGGAGAGAGACCAAGCGAGTGTATCTTGAAGGATTGCGAAAGTCTTGGTTGTCCTGCGCGTGAGTGATGGCCGAGGACAAGAGAAGCCTTACTACAAGACGTGGACGAGTGACCTTGGCGATGGCCATGAGTATCGAGGCCTCGCCTTAGTCGGGCGTGTGCGCGAGAGTAGAGAATGACTTGGGCATTAGTCTTTAGTTCGACTAAGCCTTAAGTGATGGATGCGAGTCGATGCTAGGTCTTGTCATGAGACATGCATGAGACGAAATTATACGAGGTTTTTTGGAAATTACTATCAAGGACCGGGAAAAAGCTGACCTAAATGCGGGATCTAGGCGCCGCACCGGCCTTGAAATAGTGGGGCCGTGACACTGTGTGTCGTCACGTGAGCGCTGCGCCCCCAATTAAATTGGGTGCGAGTGCGTCACTCACTCTCACTCCCATCAGAGTCTCCGCCTTCATAACAAAATCAAGAATCTCTCATTTCGGAGATGGATAGATAGAGAGAGAGAGTGAGCGAGTGAGTCTGAAAACGTTCGGCGATGGCAACTCAGGCGAAGATTCCTGGTTCTCTTCTTTTTCTTCTCTCCGTATCTGCATACATGCATGAACATACATGAACTTAATCAAGTCTCATCCATGGCGGTCAGCTGTTTCTGTTTGAGAATTTCAGATCTGTTTGACTTTGTTTCTTATTGCTCTGTTGGTGTGGTATGGCGTTGATTTGGTGGTTGGTGGTGGTGGGTGACGTCACTGGAGGCAGCGGTTCATCGATCTCTTCCTGGGGATTTTTTGATGTGGACATTGAAGCACCAAAAACATGAATCGATCGATAAACCTCTGCATCCAGTGCTTCACCCTTCCTTTTTTGTGCTTTTGCCTTTGTCTGATCACTTTTCTATTCTTATTGATTGATTTTTGATGAGGAATGGTTAATTCTTATTTTAATTTTTCCTTTTTAGATACTTAAAAATAAAATCTATGAGCTAACTGGAGGTTGGTTTGTAGGAAAGGAATGCATTCAGTTCATAATTGTGGTCCCCATACTGGTATTCCTACTTCTATATTATATTGTTATTTATATCCTTGAATTTTGAACATTATCTACTGGTGAGATCAATAAATTGATTGAAATTTGTTACTTGATCTAATTGCCTATCCCCGCTGCTGTAGCGGTTTTAATCCCATGATGGTATTGGGATTGTGGTGATTTGTTTGATCGCAGCTTATGTTTCTGTTTGCTTTGATTTACTGATATGATGAGGTTGTGATGGTATGATTTTCTGATTGTAGCATAGTTAGTGTTTGCCAAAGAGTGGGCATTTATAACTTTGGCAGAAGTAGGTCCTTTAATTAAATTTTTGTTGCTCTTAGTCTTTGGGGTATTTAGTGTTTGCTTGATTTAGGTTGCTTTGGCTTATATGATGAAATCAATCAATATGTAAAGATGAACTGGAAAGCATTGTTTACTTTTGTCTTCGTCTCAATTTCAACTTAAATCGTTGCTTTTTGAGCTTATCCTACACCAGCTACAATAGTGTATGGGCTTCCTTTAAATTTTGATTTGTCTAGTGTTGATCCACTGTCTTCAAGGTTTTTCCTGGTGGGATTTTCTTTCTAAATAATTCCAGGTGCTGCTACCATTGAGAAAGAAGTTTAAAAAAAAAATAGTTCCTGCGATGTCAACGGATCAATAGTGCTAAAGTAAGTTAATATCTCATCTTGGAGTTTATTTGGGCTCGACTAGGTGTCTGGTGTTCCTGACATTTCTTTTTACTGGGACAAGGGTGAATACTAAAAGAAATATATGTCATGACCTGTGGATTCCACTAACATGTGAAAATGGTTACATTCAACCGTTCTGGAAACACAGTTGCCCTCTTCTTTGTTTTCTTAAAAATGCTCATTCGAGTGGGACTTGACTTGGGGTCCCAAGCATACATCTGGAAAGCATTACGTCATCAATTGAACCCATGGTGCTTTTTAAGTCACGTTCGTGAAGATGAATGAGAAGCACCCAAAATCATTAGGGGTGTAGATATAGAAATTGTCATGAGTTTTCATGTTGTAAAGCATCTCCTTTTTATTATTATTAGGCTTTTGGATGAGTTTTCGGCCTGTGAATTGCTTGACAATCCTAACTGTCAATAGGAACCTCCTGGCCAGAGTAAATTGAGGATCGGCAAAAGTTTTTTCCTTTCATAGTTGGAAACAACATTTTAGTCTAAAAATACTAGGATAATTGGTTTGTTCCCTTCTCATTTAAACATTGCACTGATTTTTATCCTCTGTTCTGGTATTTTTCCTCCCTGGTTGTTGACATGGATATTGTGGAAGACATTAAGCTGTCAATTATTGCATCATTTTCGTTTGACCAGGTGGTCAAAAAAGTAGTTACTTGGAAAAAAAG
The DNA here is from genome assembly GCA_963691705.1 of Viola odorata. Taxonomy (NCBI): domain Eukaryota; kingdom Viridiplantae; phylum Streptophyta; class Magnoliopsida; order Malpighiales; family Violaceae; genus Viola; species Viola odorata. The sequence goes on along the minus strand of OY829539.1, from coordinate 55,400,997 downwards.
TTTTATCTTCGAAAGAAGTATCCAAGTGGGGAGACATGCCATCGTCGTCATGGCCACATGAAAGGAAGTGAAAGATGCAGTCATGGAGTGGAATTCCAAGTTGCTTAGAGAATCTGGTATCGAATTCCTGGTACGAAACTACAGCATAAGACATGAATTCTAGCATACAAAATTCCATCATCTTACAAGGTGGACCAATAAAAAAATATAGGAATATGTACTATGTACTACGTGGCCATTGTTTCCTTAATCATACATGTAAAAGAAAGTGAAAAAGAATCATGGGAAACTTAAGCATGCCAGGGATATTCTATTCTGCAGTGTTGTTGGTTTGGGAATTTTGCTTGAATTGCTTATTATACACACTTTTCTTTTTTCTTTTATTTGATGGAAAAGAAAATCATAAAGGTGGATTCTTTAAATACCCTTCTCTTAGTCCTTTTCTTCTTAGGGAATCAGGGCTCCATTAAAAGGTGTGATTGATGGGAGAAATTTATTCTTCTTCTGGATGGTGGATGGTGGTTCATTATATTGACCAATCATCCACCTCCAGATCATTTGGCTAATCTAAATTTCCAGCTCAATCATTCAAATTATGATGCATTGCTAATCCGAAAGACCAGGGGCGGAGAACTTGAACCTGAAACCTTACATTTTGAGTACTACTGAGTTATAAATTAATCGGCGTTGTTTAACATAAACTCGGTTGTATACTTTTATGACATGACAAGCCTGCCAGTAGAGATGTGTTGGGTGGTTGAAGATAGTTCCCAAAGTTGAAAACTAGGTGACTATTTGGAGGTCATACTTCAATTATTGATTCAAATTTCTAATTGTGGTAAAACAAGAAGATAATGAAAATGATTTGCATTATTGTGATAGTGGCGGCTCAATTGTCTTATCCTGAGCTAGCCAAGACGTGCTATTGTCATACTGTGACAAACTGACAGTGATTGCCTCCGTACCATTTAGAAGATTGTAAATTTTGCTCAGGTTTGTTTACATTGTAAATGCTCCTCTTCGTCACGGTAATGGTTTTGGTCTTTCGGAACAAGTTTGCCCTGCATCTTTATTGCTTGTATCTTTACCATTAATAAGACAACCGAACGGATGGATTTATCAATAGACGATTGAATTATTATGTGAGCAGGTATGCAAAGAGTTGAAGTCTGCTTGATGATGATTAGAAGCATGTGGAATGGAACATTTTGTATTGCCTTCTCACGTCACGGAGTTGTCGCAACAGAAACTTGTGATTGTGCCACTTAATTAATTTCAGCTTTTAATATCACTCGATCGAACTGCCTAGCAACCGGTTATTCGCATACAAAAATGGAGAATTCGTCATGCATTCAGATTCTACCAAATTAGCAAAAAGAACCCTAATATGGCAAGATCGATGGATGAATTAAATTAAACCACCGCGTCCGCACAGGCCCCGCAACCACCGTCATTATCACGATCGCCGCCGTGGCTTATTTGAGATGGGTTAATAACATTTTGCATGGCCTTATTCTTTAAAAAAGTGAGAGATGAATGAATGTGGTGGTTCCATTCAGAAAATGCAGTCTCATGTTTAGTATTACAATTTCACATTACAGAACCACATCTGTTGACAGGAAATTATAAATGAAAAAGTCTCTGATTTCACCTTTACAAGATCCATATTTTCTCAACAATCCTTCCTTCAAGAACCCAACTTTCTCCAATACCTTTTGAGAAGGTTTATTCTCTACCTCTACAAGAGCATTTAGCCTGACCAGACCTGGAAGTTCTCTAAACACAGAGGACACAGCCATCCTCAATGCAATTGTTACAATCCCTTGTCCCCAGTACTCAGTAGCCAGAGCATACCCACAGTTTGCTCTGCATCTGTCTTCCCCGGATTCCGGGAAGATTTCCGGGAAGATGGAAATGTTTCCGATGGATCGATCATCCAGGCATATTGACCGACGCCAAGGGTGCGGTATCGCCACGTTCTGGAGATGTGCCAATGCTTCTTCTCTGGAAGTGATGGAGTTCCATCTCAGGTAACGAGTGACTCTATCGTCACTCGCCCATTTCAGGAAGTCATCAGCATCCGAAAGCTTGAAGGGACGGAGCGAAATTCTTAATGAATCCATGAGGACAAGGTGGAAACATGGGACACAGCAAGAATATGAACTACTCCAATTATTTATACTACGGACACCATTAAAGATTCACCAAGAAAGCTTTAATAATTATGAAGCGGTAGGTGCAAGGAAGCTGCCTAAGTCATATTCTATTATTATAGTCATTGAATAGTATGCAAGAATCTGACCAAAGTAGCAGATTAGAAAGAAAAAAAAATCAATAGGCCAAAGAAAGGAAAACCCAGTCAGCCGTTGCTGATGTGTGATGAATGTAGCTTCGTGGAAGATGAGGATTAACCAAAAGTAGTGAAAATGACCCACAAGCAGGAAAGATATGAGAGAAATGCAAGAATTGAAAAACATGACAAAAAGTATCCAATTGATATCACAAATTGAACAGATTAGAAGAATAAAGATCACATCTGGCAAGAAGAAGATATATAAAAACAAGTGAAATGGAAATACATCTCAAATCACGGAAAAGGATCAGTGGATAAGAGACTAAACATAACTAGATCTCTGATTTCACCTTTGTTGTGAGTATATTTCCTCAGGACACCTTCTTGAAGAAACCCCAATTTCTGCAAAACCCTTTGAGAGGGTTTATTGTCTATTTCAACAGTAGCTTGCAATCTAACCAAATCAGGAAACATCTTCAATCCATCAAGGATTGCCATCTTCATTGCTGCAACTGTTATTCCCTGACCCCAATACTTGGCAGCTAGAGCATACCCAACTTCTGCCCTGCATTTTTCCTCGCCGTATTCCGGCCTGATGAAGAGTAATCCGATTGATCGATCATCTATACATATAGACCTGCAATATTGATGAGGAAGACAAAATTCATTGATGAAAGAGACAGCTTCTTCTATGGTAGTGAAGGTTTTACACCGAGTGAACCGAGTCACTTTGTCATCACCAAGGTAACTCAGTAAGTCATCAGCATCTGATATCCTGTACGGGCGTATAGTGATGAGATTTGAGGAGTTATTATCACTCTCCATCTCTTTCTTGATAATCAGGAGATGAAGTTTGTATGGTGGTTTTAGTCGAAGGAAATTAACCAGGGAAAGGAATAGACTTGTTAATAATAGTAGCACGTGGTATTTTAGAATTGAAAAGAAAAAAGAGGCTTTCATGGTCACTTGGACCCATTATCAAAGAATTTGAAGTTTTGAATCCCCTTACCGGATCAACACCACTTGGGCTTTCCTTGGGCTTTCCTTCCTACTCCCTCTAGTTTTTAAATTATATTTTTGGTATTTACTTTACTGATTATTACTGTTTCAAAACGACGTACTTTAAAAATAATGAGAGTATTTTGCTAGAGCCTCATTAATTATATTCACTTATATATTCTCTTTTTATTTATTTCCTTGTGAAAAAAGAAATGTAATTAAATATCTAAAATTACTGATGAACTGTAATTTATTTTTCGTTTCTATTTTTAATATTTTTCTATTAATACTTAAAATATTAGTTAATTAATAAGAAATTCAAAATAAAAAATAAACAATAAGTTAATAAAAAATTAAATTTTAACAAATGTAAATATTAATTTTTTTTAGTAATAAGCTTTAGGTAGCGTTTGGTTGGCGGAATTAAGGAGGAAAATGACTCGGGAATCTGAGATTCCGAGCTTTATTGCGTTTGGTTGCGACAAGGAATCACTCTCCCCTGGAATCCAACTTTCCTTGACCGCCTTGACTTTCCCAAAAATAGGGGAAAGTGATTCCTTGGCTAGAGGGTGGGGAGAGTGATTCCCCCCATAGGGAAAGTTAATTTTTTTTGTTAAATGACATATTTGTCCAAAACTAATTATAAAAAATAACCTAATAAAGCGTCTTTTTCCTTCTCTATTTTCTAAAACTTCGACAAATTATATTAATTACACAAAAAATATATTAATTACATCAAAATTATAATTAATTACATCAAAATTATTTTAATTACATCAAAATTATAATAATTACATCAAAATTATAATAATCACATAAAAATGACATAGTAATGATGTAAATAATAATAGGTAGAAGAAAATACGGTTAGGAACGAGAACAAATCATCCAAGAAATCTTGATTCTAGACTTGTCTATTGTTGCAGTTATATTTTTTTGCATTGCTAGAACAATATGTGTCATACTTTGTTATAATTTTCAAGGACTCTAATACGAAGGTTATGTCATTTGTCATTTTCTTTAACCTGCAAAAAACCATAGTTATAAAGCAAACTCATTTGATATTTTGATTGTTGAAAGATAGACAATTAAATAGAGAGAAAGTCTAACGTGTTTAGAGGAAACTGTGTAGCACAGTATATATAGAAAAGAATAATTATACACCTAACAAGATAACAAAAGACACTTAATAAGATAACAAAGACACAAATATAGAAAAGAATAAAGTAGTTATTTTTCTTACTTTCCTCGAGGATTCTCAAGTACAAAACAAACACAATAATGTTACTTTCCCGGGAATATTAAATCCCAACCAAACACAAAAAACTAACATTCCCCTCAATCACTCCCCCGGGTATCATTCTCCCGAGAAAGTGATTCTAAAGGAAAAAGTAGCATTCCGTGAACCAAACGCTATTTTAATTTAAATCTTGCCTTGCGTCGCCTCATCATGGTCCTCAACTATAACTCAATATAGTTGGTGAGTCATTTTATATAACGTTCCCAATTTGAAGCTCAAATCATGTGTTAATTATAATAGGGTTGGCAAAATAAGTGTACGCGGAAATAAACAGAATCGTTTAATAAAAATAAAAATTATTAGTGTCCATTTAATTGGGAAACGGATATATATTTTTTTAAAATAAGATAATTAAAAGATAATTTTTTCCCTTGTAATAATATGAATGCATCGGCCAAACACAGAAAGAAAATCGCCATCCATAAAGTAAACTAAAAAATCAGAAAAGAAATATATAAAAACACACCACAAGTTCTGGTATGAGGAATCTAAGAATCAAAAAAGGGAAGATTGACTTACTTTTTCCGGTAGAGATAAGTACATCACATTGCATAAATTTTTCAGCAATTTTTCATTTACATCATCAGTTTCCCTTCAACCATAAGCAAGACAATACAGAAATTTAGTTTTTCCAAATCAAATTTGAAAATCGAAACAAAACTATAAGTTTTTTTAGTTAAATTATAAGCGGATAGACGAAACCCGTAAGGTTTGTCTCATCTATCTCTATATAGAGTGAGACGGATTTGACCGGATTCATTTATTAAATAGGACTAAAATTGTTATCCGATGAACGGCACTGGTGACCATTTTGCCACCAATAATGTATATTGGTTGCCCATATGTGAGGGAGAGGATATTGGAAAATGAATCCCACGTCTGGACTACCTCATATGATTAACTATAAGGTATAAGGTTGGCCTTCACAAAATTGAATATTGAATAAAATATTAGATAATTAACTAATGGATTAAATATGTAAGATTAGTCTACTGAAGTGGCACAATTTCAAACTGTCTAAATTCAAAAACTATATATAAAGAGAAAAAAAAACTATATATAAATAATATTTTATTAACATTAATTGTAGTCAAGTGATAAGAGTTTTGTTTACTTTTAATCAAGGTTTTGAATTAGAATCTTAGGAAATAAAGAAAATTATACTTGGAGAGTCGTTACCTTTGAAAGTCCGACACAACTTAAACGTGATTAGTTTTAGTTGAAAGATCAGGAATAAAATAAAACTTCTTGGATCTTATTCCCGAAAAAAATCAAAAATCAAAATTAAATCAACATATTCAATCGGAAAAGCTAGATAGCTAAAGAAGAAGGAGTTTAATTTACAGCTTTCTTTTTTCTTCACGAAACATACATAAGTGAAAAAAAAGTATGAGCATATTTATATGCTAATTAGACCTCTTCAAATTATTAGCTAGGATTCAATTAATATAATCATCCTTGTCTCCTTCTTGACATAGAGAAGAAGCAGTACTGATGAAAGTAGGAGCTACAACAACCGAAGAATAGACCTTGGAACTACCTAATGACGACATCCCACAAATATTATTTTTATCATCATCATCATTATTGCTATTATTACCAATATTACCATGATGATGATCATCTGAAGCTGATGAAGGACAAACTATTGTATCTTCAACAAACACATCGCCGCAACCAAGTGTAAAACTATAAATAGTATTCTTGCTGTTTTTCAGCCAAGAGAGGTTGAGCATCTTCTTCTTCTGCTTCTTCTTCAAGATTGCGTGGTGAACAAGATGATGCAGTACTAGATTATTATTATTGTTATTAATATGATGATGATTATGATGATGATGATGTAATAATGGGAAGTTGGTCTTTGCATTCGGGCCTCGAAGAAGGCGAGCTGCGGTGTCATAAGCGAGGGCAGCTTCTTGTGCAGTGTCGAAAGTGCCAAGCCATAGCCTCAGCTTCTGTGCAGACTCTTTGATCTCTGCAACCCATCTTCCTGAGGGTCTCTGTCTCACCCCAAGATATCTCGATCTCTCAGCTGCAGCTCTTTTCGGGTCGATATTAATCTTTTCATCAACACTATCTAGCTGGGTTTGGTTGTTTTTGTTGTGCTGGTGGTGGATAGAAAGGTTTTCTTGAGATGGGTTCTTTGAGAATATTGTCTCTTGTGTGTTCTCCATGGTGGCTGGAACTGGTGGAAGGAGTGTGTACAAAGGGCGTATTATAGCTTCATACTATTAATTAAAATTTGTTTTCGTCTATCTTGTTGGGTGTCCTATCTGTGAACATATTTAAATCAAAAACTTAATCATATTCGAACATGTTGGTCTCAAAACTGACGACTTTCCCAATTAATTTAGTTTTTTTTTCTATTTCTAATACGAACATATTATTTAATGATTTAAGTTTTCCATCTAGCTAGTTAAACGGGTCTAATTGAATCGTCCAACTATTAGAGCGGTTATATGCATGTAACTTGATCCTCCTTGAAGTTTATCATATCATGACATTACCTAAATAGATAATATAAATATTATAGCTTGATATCATTTATTTTATTTTTAATCTCCATGAGTTTTCTATATTTATCATTTAAAGTAGGAAATAAATCATATTGGAACATTATCGATGAATTTTCAAACTTTTAGTTTTTTCCCCTCAATACTTGATCAAGACCTATAGTGGGTCAAGGGTACAACACATGGATTGAGACGATGCATGATTATAAGAATGAATGAGTGCAGTAGTAATTAATAATGACTAAAAGAATGATGATGAGGATACAATGACTTGTTGATTGTCTGTATATATGCAGAGATGCCAGTAGATTCTTGAAAAAAAAAGAAACATATAATTCTAAATTAGTTAGCTTGATTGTGAATTGGTGGATGGATTTTCCCTCTCAACTATTGGCAGTTATTTTGGTCAGTTATATCTCTTAATTTTCTTTCAAATGAAATGAACGCCAATAAATTTATAATTTAACGATACTTTCTATAAAATAAGAAAAATTGTATATTGAGCCCGAGACCATAATCCACTTCTTATATCCATAGTAAATTATACAATATGTATAAACATATATACTTTCAATTGTTCTTTGAGTCTAAATTTAGATGGAGCAGTACTTTTGGATTGGTGACCAATCATTATCGGGTTGATGTCCATGACAAATTTGGAGGGACACGAATGCATTGATAGGAATATTTATCATCATCTACAACAACATTATTATGTGTACTTAGTTGTTTAATTAATAATCCTTAATTTGGTTTAAGACAATATTGCAAGTGGAAGAAAACAAGTTTGGCAAGGATTTGACATCAAGTTTGGAAATAACTAAATAAAATTGTAGTCGTTTTCATACTATATAAATAAAAATTCTTCATTTCGATAGCGCCGAATCGCCGATAGATATGCTAAATTTTCATTTTTATTATCAGTCGAATTCTAGTAATTTTAATACATAGTGGGATTCTATCTAATATCTATCGTAAACTTTTCAAACTAAAGCAGCTAGATCAATTAGACAATTGAACACACCTTGATTAATTAGGTGACCATGATGTAGTTAGGTAATTGAGGAGGAGGGTCTAGTTGCAGAAAATTCCAAAGCAATGAGCAGACATAAACAGAGGCTTTTATTGCAAATAATGCAATTAGTATAATTAAGGCTAATTAATACTCTTGGTAGCTTACATCCAATAGCCTACAAACAAAACTCTCACCTCAAAAGTGACAAAACACACAGAGACCCCCACCAATTTTTTCTTTCTAATCATCTCCTCATTGATTTCTTTTACAGAAAAAACAACAATAATTAAAATTATATACTAATTAATCTTTGAGATTTGTCACATAATGGATGTCTTTTAGAACATGCATTCTTTTATTAATTTCATTTTCAAATTTTGCACATAATTTCTTGCGTACTCCAAATCCTTCAGAAGTACTTTTTAGCTTTCTCATTGGATTTTTAACATATGTATGATCTCTTCCTTTTCTTTTAACTCCACTCCCTCCATTCAATGTTTGAAATTTAGAAGCATATATCATATCTCTGGTTATTGTCTCATCTAACTGAATTCTTCTTGTTTTATACGTATAGAATAATTTGTGGCATCTAACATTGAGCCATAAAATGTTGCATGCTAAAGTTTGAACTTTGAAGCAAGATTAAGATAATTAATTAGCTAGAGTTATATATTCTTGGTCAGTGTTAAATGCTTCTTTGATTAATGGGGATTATTTTGCGAGATGAACATGGAGATCATATACTATTTGCTGCAGGTTTTGTAAGATCATGGATCTGTTATTGGAAGAGTTTTCTTCCTATGCGTTTTGGTCGTTGCTGAGCTGTTGTTATTGAGCTAAACAAATAAATTAATTAAATTATAAGTTAAATTAAATAGTCATTAATCTCAAGATATATCAATTGAGATTTAATAGTTTCATGTTGAGATTCATAATGTTTCAATTTCCTTCGCACTTGTAAAGTAAAGCAAGCTTATATTTGTAATAGAAGGTGAGGTTTCATATGTTATGAATGTCTAATTAATTTATGAATTTACTTATAGTTTTAAAGATTTCAATAAGGTAATGAAGCAGTGATTGTATATGATTGAATATTATTTCAAATGTCAACGAACTCTATATGTAAAAATTCGATTTTGATAATTAAGATATGAGTAGTAAATACAACAAAAATACAGGAAAAACTATTTGTAAATGAATGAATTGGCGATATGAAGTGATTCATGATTGCTTTTCAGCTGAATTTCTAATACTCTTTGATTTTTTATTTTGAAGATAAGCTTATTTGTTTCATTTTAATAAACACATTGATTAAAGTAGTGGAGTACAAAGATAAAATATAATAGTTTTTTTTTCAAATTTAAAAGTTATTATTTAGTTGAAAAATATTAAAACCAGATTTGGTAGATCTGTATGGTATAATGATATTGAGAGTGAATTAAGAAAGAGTTGACCAACTGTTGACAAAATACTCATAGTTAGAGACATCAAAGAATATATCTTAGTCGAATTTTAGATTGAAAATGATAACCAAGTATGAAAATCGTGTGGTCTTACAGATCATACCGGTAATTACTTGAAATGCTTGGGCTCTCAAATTCTCTTATTTTTCCTTTATCTTTGTTTTTCGAAGTGTGATGATTGCATTTCGAAAAGCCAGGTATCCGTAATCAACAATATCATGGCCCCTTTTAGCTTTATCTTGAAGATTTCTATAATTAGATCATAGGTTAAGTTATTTGGATTATCACCATTAAAATGTTTAACTTCCCCTTGAAAATATATCCAATAAGCACTCTCATATCTATAACCTAGTAGATATAAGTCCTCCCACTTTATTCTTAATATTTTCCTTCGCACTTGTAAAGTAAAGTAAGCTTATATTTTGCTCGAAACCTCATCAAATGATATGAACTATAGTCATAGAGCTACAAAAATCTAATAACCATTAGAAGCATGCTTACACATATGTGTACACACATATATATATATATATATATATATATATATATATATATATATATAACTGAAACTAATAAATAAAATAAATAAATAAAGTTAAATATTCATTAATCTCGAGATTTAATCAAGATTTAATAGTTTCATGTTGAGCTTCATAATGTTTCATTTTCCTTCACACTTGTAAAGTTAACTAAGTTTATATTTTGCTCTGAAACCTAACAATATAAACTATAGTCATAGAGCCACAAATATCTAATAAACATTAAAATCTTTAAACGTTGCTAATATGTACATTTGAAGAAATATTGAATATAAGTTCAAAATGATAAAACTCTGAAAAAGTAGTAATATAAGGTGAGGTTTTATGAATTTACTTATAGTTTTAAAGATTTCAACAAGGCAGTGAAACAGTGATTATATATGATTGAATATTATTTTAAATGTCAATCAACTCCATATGTAAAAAATTCAATTTCGAGAATTGAGATATGAGTAGTAAATACAACAAAAATAAAGGAAAAACTATTTGTGAAGGAAGCAATTGCCTACATGAAGTGATTTATGATTGCTTTTGATCTGAATTTCTAATATCTTTTGATTTTTTATTTTGAAGATAAGCTTATTAGTTTCATTTTAATGGAAACATTGATTCAACTATTGGAGTACAAAGATAAAATATTTTTTTCTTCCAAATTTAATAGTTATTATTTAGTTGAGCAATATTAAAACCAGATTTGGTAGATCTGTATGGTATAATGATAGTGAATTGAGAAAGAGTTGACCAACGGTTGACGAAATACTCATAGTTAGAGACATTAAAGAATATATCTCCGTCGAATTCTGGATTGAAAATGATAACCAAGTATAAAAATCGTGTGGTCTTACAGATCATACCGATAATTACTTGAAATGCTTGAGCTCTCAAATTCTCTTCCGTTTCCTTTATCTTTGTTTTTCAAAGTGTGATGATTGCATTTCGAAAAGCCAGGTATCCGCAATCAACTATATCATAGCCCCTTTTAGCTTTATCTTGAACACTTCTATAATAAGATCATAGGTTAAGTTATTTGAATTATCACTATTAAAATGTTTATCTTCCCTTTGAAAATATATCCAATTAACACTCTCACATCTATAACCTAGTAGATATAAGTCCCCCCACTTTATTTTATGGATATACTTTTATTCTAATATCCAGAAGTCTGAGATTGAAACAACTACCCAGGCTTTGACAATTGATACCAGAAAAACAGTCATCAACCCTGAAGAGGATGAGGCTTTGGATGGTTGTCGCGATACTTTACCGGTAGGAATTTTTAGTATAATATTCAAGAAAACTTTCCTTATTCTTTAACTACTATGGTGTTTAAACTATATTGTAGGCAGTATATTAGTATTGTTATTGGTGTTCTAATGCACGTGTCGACAAAAAATCTTGAATTAATTCTAGCTTCAAGCTCCAATCCTTTCGAGATTGATTCACTGTCTTCTCTAAGATGGATTTAATCTCTTGATTGGACACCTCAGCCTGTCCATTTGCCTGCGGGTGAGATAACTGAATCTAATAAATAAAATAATAAAATAAAGTTAAATATTCATTAATCTCGAGATATATCAATCGAGATTTAATAGTTTCATGTTGAGATTCATAATTTTTTATTTTCCTTCGCACTTGTAAAGTAAAGTCAGCTTATATTTTGCTCGAAACCTCATCAAACAATATAAACTATAGTCAAAGAGTCACGAAAATCTAATAAACATTAAAATCTTTAAACGTTGCCAATATGTATATTTGAAGCAATATTGAATATAAGTTCAAAATGAGGAAACTCTGAAAAACTTGTAATATAAGGTGAGGTTTTATAAATTTACTTTTAGTTTTAAAGATTTCAACAAGGCAGTGAAATAGTGATTGTATATGATTGAATATTATTTCAAATGTCAACCAAGTCTATACGTAAAATATTCGATTTCGAGAATTGAGATAGGAGTAGTAAAAACTATTTGGAAAGGAAGCAATTGGCAACATGAAGTGATTCATGATTGCTTTTCAGCTGAATTTCTAATATCTTTTGATTTTTTTATTTGGAAGATAAGCTTATTTGTTTCATTTTAATGGAAACATTGATTAAAGTATTGGAGTATAGAGATAAAATATAGTTTTTTTTTCAAATTTAATAGTTATTATTTGGTTGAGCAATATTAAAACTAGATTTGGTAGATCTGTATGGTATAATGATATTAAGAGTGAATTGAGAAAGAGTTGACCAACTATTGACGGAATACTCATAGAGACATCAAAAAATATATTTCCGTCGAATTCTGGATGGAAAATGATAACAAAGTATGAAAATTTTGTGGTCTTACAGATCATACCGATGATTACTTGAAATACTTGGGCTTTTAAATTCTCTTCCTTTTCCTTTATCTTTATTTTTCAAAGTGTGATGATTGCATTTCGAAAAGCCAGGTATCTGTAATTAACCATATCAGGGCCCCTTTTAGCTTTATCTCGAAGACTTCTATAATTAGAATCATAGGTTAAGTTATTTGGATTTTGGATTATCACCATTAAAATGTTTATCTTCCCTTTGAAAACATATCCAATCAGTAGTCTCATTTTTATAACCTAGTCGATATAAGTCGTCCCACTTTATTCTTATGGTTATACTTTTATTCTCAATAATTGAGATAACCGAAACTAATAAATAAAGTTAAATATTCATTAATCTAGAGATATATCAATCGAGATTTAATAGTTTCATATTGTAAAGTAAAGTAAGCTTATATTTTGCTCGAAACCTCATATACAATATAAACTATAGTCATAGAGTCACAAAAATCTAATAAACATTAGAAGCATGCTTACACATATGTTCATATATATAGTTGAAATACCCCTAACTGAAATTAATAATAAATAAAGTTAAATATTCATTAATCTCGAGATATAATCGAGATTTAATAGTTTCATGTTGAGATTCATAATGTTTCATTTTCCTTTGCATTTGTAAAGTAAAGTAAGTTTATATTTTGCTCTGAAACCTAACAATATAAACTATAGTCATAGAGCCACAAAAATATAATAAACATTAAAATCTTTAAACGTTGCTAATATGTACATGTGAAGAAATATTGAATATATGTTTAGAATGATGAATTTTGAAAATTTGTAATAGAAGGTGAGGTTTCATATGTTATGAAGGCCTAATTAATTTATGAATGTAGTTATAGTTTTAAAGATTTTAACAAGGTAATGAAACAGTGCTTGTTTAGGATTGAATATTATTTCTAATGTCAACCAACTCTATATGTAAAAAAATCGATTTGGAGAATTGAGATATGAGTAGTAAATACAACAAAAATAAAGGAAAAATTAATTGTAAAGGAAACAATTGGCGACATGAAGTGATTCATGATTGCTTTTCATCTGAATTTCTAATATCGTTTGATTTTCTATTTTGAATGATAATCTTATTTGTTTCATTTTAATGTAAACATTGATACACGTATTGGAGTATAAAAATAAAATATAGATTGTTTTTCAAATTTAATAGTTATTATTTAGTTGGGCAATATTAAAATCAGATTTGATAGATGTGTATAGTATAATGATATTGGGAGTGAAAGAGTTGACCAACTGTTGACAAAACTCTCAATTTCTCTTCCTTTTCTTTTATTTTTGTTTTGCAAAGTGTGATGATAATCTTTGCATTCCGAATAGTCAGGCATCCATAATTAACCATATCATAACCCCTTTTAGCTTTATCCCGAAGACTTCTATAATTAGAATCATAGGTTAATCTATTTGGATTATGACCATTAAAATGCTTATCATCCCCTTAAAAATATATTCAATCAGCAGTCTCGTTTCTATAACCTAGTCGATATAAATCCTCTTACTTTATTCTTGTGGTTATACCTTTATTCTCAATGGTTAAAATGAGAAGCTTCTATCATCTTCACTGGCCTCCCTGTTTGGAAGAACTCGAAAGTGCATGGAATTTTCTGGATCATGAAGGTTGTGAATTATTACTAAAGCAACATCAGACATCAGACGGTTAATTTAAGAAATAAGAATTAAAAACATCACAAGTTATCTTGTTAAGTTAAGACTGAAGGAAAGCACATCAATCAATCAAATCTTTTAATCAATATTTTTTTCAATGTCATGGTGAGATGCTGGAAGGTTAATCATTATCCCAAGTCATCAGAAGAAACGTGGAAAATAATCATATTCCTACAGTGAGTTATAAATCTAGTCTAGATAGGCATCATCTAATTATCTTGATCCGTCCTTTCCAAGGTATGATCCAACACAAATATAACCCATGAATTCTACAGTGGTGGATAACGAAAAGACTGAATTAACAATCACATTGAACCATCCAGCTTCTGAATGCAAGAAATCCAAAGCAGAATGTTGAGCAAAGCCTATAAGAACTCCAATCCCGAAGATAGTAAGGGTCTGTTTGGCGTTCCGGTTCTGTTCCGAAAAGTACTTGAATAAAAGTGCTGTGAAAAAACACTTTTGCGCAAAGCAGTGTGTTGTTTGGTAAACATTTTTTAAAAGTGCTGTGGGAAACGAGAAATTATTTTTGGTGTTTGGTAAAACTATAAAAGTGAAAAAGTTGGAGTATAAAACTCATTTTTAAAAAATTAATAAAAATAGGAAAAGTGAGTCTAGAATTACTTATCTCGAGATGGAGATTTTATTGTGATAATTTTTAATTTATTTTGTGCATTATATAAAGTAAAAAAATGAAATAAAAAAAAATGGAGGAGAGAGGGTGCAAACGCGCAACTGCGTTTGCCCACTGCCCTATTTTTGTGCAGTGGGATAAGGAGGCAGTGCCTCAACAATTTTGGTAGAGTTTTTGGAAAAGCTCTAGTGGAAAGGTGTTACCAAACACCTTTCCCAGCTTTGGGGTTGGGGAAAGCACTTTTCCCAAACTCAACCCCAACCCCAAACACTACCTAAATCCAATTACCATCGCATTGCACAATTGATTTAAATTTGTATATTATAAGAATGTAATCCCTGTAGAAGCTACGATGCCATTCAATGATATTATGTTATATAAGAATTAAAAACAACACAAGTGATTGTGTGATTAATTCGATAATTATGTTTGTCCAAATGAGTACTTTTAGATAGAGATACTACTAATTTTGTCATTTCTCTCCCCTTTTAAAGAAATAGATGATCTAGAGGAAAAGAAGCTGCAGTTGCGAAAAAAGGAAGAAAATGTTGTCGCAAGAATAGTGTAACTGCAGGTTGGAGATTTGAATTTTACCCAAAATCGTGGAAACCGATTTGCAATGATTTGGTGATTATTATTTGTTGGAAAAATATTTGATTTGATTACTTATTTAGATTTTATTTAGATAGATTCAAAATACAATTTTTAAACTAAATTTTTTTTAGAGGATTTGTTATAGGATTTTAACGGAGAAAAAAATACTATTTATACTCTCTCTTACTTTCTCTATAGGCTATCTAATTTTCTGGCAATTAAATTCAGTTTAGAAACTCTGTAAACACAACCGGTTCACTTCCTTAATAAGATTACCGGATTTATTTTTATGCATTTTTTTAATTTCTATTTTTTATTATTATATCTATGTTGAGTTAAACGCTCAATTCCTACCAAAGACAATAAGGGTTATGATTCATCATCGTTGCGAGATCTAAATTTACTTCTTACTTTCTGTATTTGTGTTTTTTCATTCATTGATTTAACGCCAAAATTACTCATGTTGTATTTAAAACTGATCACCTTAGGTTTCAATCTGAATAGTTAATGTAGGTTCAGAAGGCTGCGGATTACAAAGCCCGATGGGCAAAGCCGACAACTAGACCGATCTCAGTCAGAGGCTCTTTGAGACTAGAGTGAATGAATAATTAGTTCTAAAGGCTATAAGTGAACCTTAGTCTTGGCTTAGAGTTAGTATTTCCCTGAGATTATCAATTTTTCTAGTTAAATCTTATAAGTGTACTTTAAGGTTGTTAGATAAATTAGGGTTGCTTAATAAGTGTACTTTTAAGTAACTTATCACTGGAGGAAATGAGGTAACCTAAGTGTACGTGGTTGCTATAACTGCTGCATAAATCAGAAACAAACATTCATGAATCGATGATCAACATAATAGAATCATAACCTTACCGTTGTCTTTGCTAGGAGTATTTTATTCTGTATTTCACCAACAATCAATCGTGGACTTGTTTCAAATCAATTTTCATTATTTTAATTTATTTTTAATCATTTTTCAAAACCAAAATCAAAACCCTCAGTTTTTATTATTTGACGGTCAAAATAAAGTTTTGAGAATTACACCTTCCTTGAGGATCGAACCTCCTGTCGCTATTTACAATTTATTTTGTTATTAGTACTGAGTTGAGTTATTATTATTATTTGACGGATTCAGCATTCATCAACAAGTTACCTTGTTAAGTTATCAACCATAAAAAATAAAATAAAAATAACAGTCTTCAAATGACAGGTATTTTTATGAATTCAGCTCGTTATAGAAATAAGCATAAGTTAAGATCCAATACACCTATATATAATATTTCTAGATTGCTTTGATATCTTATATAAAGAAAAATTAAGGAATAATCCAACGGGAACTAAAGGATAAACTAACTTAACTAGTCATCCTAAGTGCTTGGAGTGACACTCATATTATTCAAACAGAATAATAATTCAAATGATGCAGTATATGAAAATCTACAAATAACATATAATGAAAACCTCTCACGATCAATTTAAAGTAAAACCATGAGATAAATTGATGAAAGTACCTCAAAAAATTTCGGACATTAAATAAATAAGGTTTTCTCTCATAAGGCATTATTAGGTTTGCTAGAACAAATGAGTTTCATAAATCTTGAATAATCTGCAATATGAAGTGGACACTTGATAAATGAGTCTAATTATCGAGTGAAAAACAACAACAAAAAATGGCTAAAGAGTGAAACCAGACTAATTCATTCCATAGTAATTCGAGCACGAAAGCACATTATATTTTGTTACATGTTCTGTCCAATTTTTGTAATTTTATTTTAACTATTATAAAAATTAACAATGCGACTTTTTAAAGAAAAACTATAAAGTTTAGATTGAAATCTTTTAAACTATATAGAGAGCAAAGTGTTGGCTTAATGACTTAAAACCCCCTGTATTTTAATGTTTTGTTTAATAATCCTCCTGTACTAAGTCTTTTTTATTTAATTACCCCCGTCGTAACGAAATATTAGCTTGACACGTTTTTCATTAAAAAAAATTGCCACGTCAGCATCATATTAGCATTCGTTTCAATCTGACTAAGCAAAACTACAATCATTTTTATACCAGTAAAACGACGTCGTTTTTATACCATCAAAACGATGTCGTTTTTAAACCATCAAAATGATGTCGTTTTGATGGTATTGTTTTTTTCCCACCGTTTAGATGTAATTTTTTTCCTTTTCCATTTATTATTAACTTATTATTTTTCCTTCTCCTCAATCCAATCTCCTTCAAATCCGGTTCACATTCACAGGATCAGAGCCAATTTTGTGAATGAACTCGCACGGTTGGTATAGTAATTAATGGTAGTAAATGAGGAAGGAAGGAGGAGGAAAAAAAAAAAACACCAAAATGATATCGTTTTGGATAAAAAAATATCAAAACGACGTCAGTTTGATTAGTCAGAACGAAACGACGTCGTTTTGAAGGAAAAAACATCCAAAACGATGTCGTTTTAATGTTATATTTTTGGAAGGAAAAAATTCAAAAATTAAATCCACGTCAGCACTTAACGGGACGTTGACGTGGTATAATTTTGCTGAAGTGCAATTTTTTTTAACGGAAAACGTGCTAGGTTAACATTTCGTAACGACGGAGGTAATTAAACAAAAAATACTGAATACATGGAGGTTATTAAACAAACAATTAATACATGAGGTAATTAAACAAAACATTAAAATATATGAAGGTTTTAAGTTATTCAGCCGAGAGATTTGTAGTTTACCCTTTATTAAAAAGATGGTTTTAATTATTAGTTCTGATAAAAATAGAGTTGGCAATTATATCACGGATTTGGATACCCGTGCAACCTCATAAAATGTGGGCGGGAAATACTCGCATAATGTGGATATTTTACAGGTGTGGATAATACCTACACCCCGGTCCGCAACTTGCAATTATATCAGCGGGTGTGGGCATCTAATACCCACTTCCATACCCATTTACTATTATATATATAAAAGTTAAATAATAAATTAATTGTTTTTTCTTTCTTGATAATGTATATCAGATTCTTGTTGATGGAAAGGAAGAAACTATTGTTACTGTGCCATTAAAATAAAATTTTGTCATAGTTTATTTAATAAAAAAAGTATATTTAATTTTAGTGTTTATTAAATTTAAAAGTGTGCGTTACTCAGTAAATACCCACCCATGAATATAACCGCGAGGATATTTCTCACCCTTTACGTGCCCCACGTAAATGTGGGTGCGGGTGCGGGTATAGTGACATCGATGCAGGTGTGGGAATGAAGGGATACTCACCAGCCCAATTTAGATAAAAGTGAGTCAACAACAGTTGGTCCAAGCAGTGTTTTGAAACCCGGACCGAACCGGGGTTGAACCGCCCGGCTCGACGTCAAAATGAGGATTTCGGGCTGGTTCAGTCTTTGGACCGGACCTGCAAGTGACCCGGGTTCGACCGGTCGACCCGACCGGTTTTTACAAAACCGGCGACCCGATCGACCCGCTATCGACCCGACTGGGTCGATCTCAAACCAAAACGACGCCGTTTTGTGTTTTTTTAAATTTTTTAAATTTTTTATTTATTATTTATTATTTATTATTTATTTTTTTCAATATGGAAAATTTGATGGGCCGGCCCATTACAGGCATGGGACGGCCCGTTATAGACACCGGTTCAATCCGGTTCAATTATCTAAGCTCGAACGGTTCGCTGAATGAACGGTTCACACTGTACCATTGGGTCAATCCGATCGAACCTCGGTTGAACCCCGGTTGAACCCGGTTGAATCCAGTTCAACGGGTCAGCCGGGTCGGTTTTTAAAACACCGGGTCCAAGTGGAGCATGCACGTAGGATATGGAGGGCCAACGAGAGTTTCTTTTTCATTGGCCAAAAATTCATCACTTCTAAGCCATCAATTTCTCATCACAACACAATCTTCATAAAACCCATCAAAACCATAGTTACCAGACACCCAACTGCCAAATAATTCCACAAAATTAGTTCTACAGTCTTTGTGGTCAGCCATGGCAGCAGGGATGGCCATGAGATCCTCTGTCACTGCATCCCTCAATCTACCTTCTTCTCCCTCAACACCTTCACCACCACTACCCAAAATTTCTTTCTTTAAACCTCAGTTGAAGCCAATCTCTGTTTCACTGCCCACATCAGCTACCATCTCTCTCTTGACCCTCTTCTCCCTTCCACATGAAGCCAAAGCTCTCTTTGTTTCTAAAGACCAGATTGTCTCTTCTCTCACCGATGTAAGAACTCTGATAATTTCCCACATTAAACACATTGTTTAATGTTTAAAACGTAATTTTAAGTTGGTTTTTTTGAAATTATGCCAGACCCATTTCTTAAAATGCAATTATAGTAGCAAAAGTTGTGATCTATAAGGTTTTTGTTTCGGAATTGATAGGTGGAGAAGACGATTGATCAGGTTGGGGGAGTTGGGTCCAGTGTGTTAGACACTGCACAGCGTGTTTTTGGAATTGTTAGTGATGCTTTGAAGCCTGGAGTAGATGCAGCATTGCCCGTTGCAAAGCAGGCAGGACAAGAAGCGTTGAAGATTGCTTCTCCGTTATTTTCTGAGGCGTCAAAGAAAGCCCAAGAAGCAATTGAGAGCACTGGTATTGACACAAAGCCGGTTGTTAGTGTTGCCAAGGTCTGACCTTTCAATCTTGCAACTTTATAGTGTTTTTCCATTAGTTGTGCACCTCCACATTTTGTTATTTTGCTTTTATACTTTATCAGTCGTTTATGGACTTTAAAGTCAACTTCATTGCCAGATTCAACGGATTAGTAATACGGAATTTCCGTGGGAACTTCTCGTTTGTCTTGAGATAATTTGTGTAGATTGTGATGTGAATTGAGTCCAGTTGGGACATTGGTTTGAAATGCATACCATGACTTCAACTGAGTGTAATGAATTTCTTGGAAATTGATATTGCCGTAATCCTAATTATAATAATTTTTCTATACCCATTTGAAAACTTGACATTCCCATAATGGCCCATCTGGATGTAAACTTCTGTCTGTCATTGCAGTTCTAGAGAGAAAAAAACTTCATGTCATTTAAAGTCAAATCTTGAGCCAGTCGCAGAGGCTTCCATGCAGGATTTTACTACATGTCCCTGGCCCATGAGCAAGTGATCATTCCACTAATTTTGATTAGGAAGTTCTTAACTATCTTTTCTGTTTCTAGGCTTCTGTAAGAAAACAAGATCAGATATAAAAGATGATTGTGCCATGAACCAAACTCATAGCATGAACACCCCCTGATAATATGACTCGCTTCATTTCCATTTTGATCTGGTATTTTAACCAGATGATAGTCATGATTCAGCAAAAGATTTACTGAAGTATATATAACAAATGTGTGATCCTCTATGATTAAAGACAGCAGCAGATGCTGCACAGCAGGCAAAGCCTATAGTTTCATCAACTGTTGAAACCATCTCGACAACAGACCCTGTTGTGATTGTGGGAACTGCTGGAGCACTATTCGTTGCATACCTCCTGTTTCCTCCAATATGGTCTATTATCTCCTATGGTCTTCGTGGTTACAAAGGTAAATTTCTTGTTTCTTTGTATCAGTGGTCTGATCTGGAAAATTTAACTACACTACAGCAAGATCATCATTATGTACCACCAATCACCTTTTGTTGTCTTCCTTAGTCATTTGCAATTTAGACTTCTGCTGGATGGATAGCTTGATCTTCAATTCGGGGCTCTAATACACAATTCATTCTTGTCTATCTTTCCCAAGTTTGCTTACAGAGGCTACTGTTTCTGCGTATAGCTAATTTATCTCCTGTTATAGGTGCTTTCACTCCTGCTCAAACCCTTGATCAAATATGCACAAGCAATTACCTTTTGATTGACATTCGATCGGAGAAGGACAAGGACAAGGCTGGTGTGCCTCGCCTTCCCTCCAGTGCCAAGAACAAGATAGTTTCAATTCCGTGAGTATCTTGTACCTAACCTTTGCATGGGTTGGATGATGTACATGGGTGTTTTTTATTGGAGTTATCTTTCTTCTTGTAATTATCATCCTCCGAAAGCACTTGTTCTGTGGTGTTGATTTACAGTTTCCCATTTTTCAGTCTGGAAGAACTACCGAGCAAGTTGAAAGGCCTTATTCGAAATGTGAAGAAAGCAGAGGCTGAAATAGCAGCTTTGAAGATTTCGTATCTCAAGAAAATTAACAAAGGATCCAACATCATTGTCATGGACTCGTGGGTTGCCCCTCTTTGCCCATCTGCTACCTTTAATATATATATATACAGCTTCGCATTAACATTAACACTCAATCTTCTCTTTTTGTTCTTTGATTTATATTTAGGTACTCGGACTATGCGAAGATAGTTGCCAAAGCCCTAACAGGTCTGGGATTCAAGAACTGTTGGATCGTGACCGATGGTTTTTCTGGAAGCAAAGGATGGTCACAGAGCCGGTTAGGCGTGGATTCATACAAAGTGTCGTTTGCTGAGGTTCTAAAACCGTCCCGAATAATCCCTGCAGCAACCAAACGTTTTGGTACAACTAGCTCAAGGCTGCTTCCAGGCGCTGATTAATTTTCATCTTAATCTTTTCTTACACCTTGCTGTTGAATGTCCATTCTTGGCGTAGAATAGTCCTCGATCTGAAGTCAATTGTAGCTCTGCTATTAAAATCATTGAGAGCAATGCTTAATGAAATGGTTCCTTTATCTCCATTCTTAGAATCTTACTCCCTCCGTTTTCGAAAAATCGTCACTGACTACTATTCATGCATGCGTTTCGAGAAGGCCGAATGGCTCACTATTTGACTCAAAAAGTTTCGTACTTTTTCTCGGACGTTAACGTACGTTAGAAAAAAAGTACGGATTTTTTTGGGGTCAAATAGTGAACCATTCGGCCTCTTCGAAATGCGTGCATAAACAGTAAAGTGTCAATTATTCGAAAACGGAGGGAGTACTAACTAATGTTTGAGATATTAAAACGTCTCAAACTTCAACTCATGTTACTAGAATTTCCGTCTGAAATTCTAACGGCACATTAAAAAATAACCTTTTTAATATTAAAATATTATTAAAAAATAAAAAATAAACAAAATTATAAAAAAGATTATTGAATTTTGTTAATTGAAGAAAGTAAAAATTTATTAAATTATTAATTCTTAAAAGTTTTTATAATTTGTTGAATTTTATGTAGAAAAATGGAAATTTTATAATTTTATTTTATTATTAATAAATATTCAATCTCCAGTTTTTAAAATTTTCCATAATTTTTACTTTAATCTATTTTTTATTTATTACTGTATTTCTTTAGTTCTTATTCCATTCCTTTTTACATAACTATATGCAAATGGAACTCTTGCTCCCACAATTAATTCATTAATTAATTAAAAAACGAAAAACAACAAAATGTTTAGTGCCACCTCATCACTTAAAAATTAAACGGCAGAGTAGGACAGAACAATGATTCATATCAAACAAACAAGATACTCGTAACCGGTTGCTACTAATTACTAACGATTCCGCAATAGTTCCACTCTCTTCCCTCACTCTCCTCTCCTCTCCTCTCCTCCAAATTCCAAATCCCCATTCCCTTAGGAGAATGGATTACAAGTCCCTGGATTCCATTTCTTCCTCCGATATTGAAGCTTTGGGGATTCCCTCATCGGTGGCTAGCCAACTTTACCGGCAACTCGCTCAAATCGTCAGTAATTACGGCGCCGCCACTCCGCAAACATGGTCTCGCATCTCCAAACTTCTCCTTCCCCCAACCTCCCTTTCTCCTTCCATCAAATGATGTTCTACGGCTGCTACAAGGATTTCGGAACCGACCCACCCGCTTGGTTACCCGACCCGTATGTCTCTTTCTCCTTATTCCCTACTCCTTACCATCCGTGATCCACTCTTTATGCCTGGGCGTGAGGTTCTGATGTTGTTGTTTGTTACTACACTTGCGTCTTGCTGTTATTGGAGTACCCTTTTTAGCGTTTTTATTAAAAAAGAAAGAGCACAAATCAGTCCACAAAGTGTTTGTTTAGTACACCATGTCCTTAGGCAAGCTCGTTTAGCTTATATCCTTGACGTTTAGATTTCGATTATAACCCCATTATTCGAATCAGTTGAGTTAATCGAAATTGCACATTTTGCTGTGAACTGGATTTGAGGATATTTTTAACATGAAGACAATTGAGAGCATTTTGGTAATATTAATTAAGATTTAGAGAATTTTGTTTTTTCTTCTCTGAAACTATCTAAAGGACTTAGTTAAAGCTGATTGAAGTGGCAGTTACCAATGTTTTCATGATTTAGGAACCATTTTGTAGTTTTATTCTATTCTTTTAATATGTAATAATCACATCACACAACCATTACACTTTTGTTCTACTGTCTTAAACTCTGTCACATGTCATACTGTAATGTTGCAAATTGATAAAATCCTCCATTTACCATCCGAGTTTTGTTAATGGATAGAAGGTTTGTTTGGCCTCTAATTTTGCTAAGTTGAGAGAGCAAGGATTGCATAGGAACTGATGTTTGACATTTGACAAGTGTTTGTAAGTGCTGTCCTTGTGGGATGAAGGGTACACGGGCAGTGCTAGTCAGCGAATTCTAGCTGAGTGTATTGATCAATTTAATTTATGATCCCAATATCTGTGAGGCCCTTGACTGGCCTCTTCACTTGCATGAGATGTTCAGCCGGCGATCAGTAGTATTTAAATTTGATCCAATGTACTCTCTGGTTTCAAGTGCAGGCCAACATGAACCTCTGAAATAAAAGGTCACCTATTAAGTTAAACTATTGAGTTTGTCTGAGCTGCTAACATAACATATTGGTCTAGTTCTAACTTAATTGATTATCAGTCTTGTTGACAAGAGTTAAGAAATTCTTAGAAATCAAGTATAGTCGCTATGTAGTGTGGAAAGAGGGGCTTATATCATTTTTTTTCAACATATGTGTTTTCAGGATTACTATGTACTTTTGCCCTCTATTTTAGCTGTTAAAGCTGTAAAACGAGAAGAGGGCCTGTAACTTTGCCTATCATGACTACTTTGACTTTGCTTGCTTTTTTTGCTTCCTACTCTGAAGTGGATGGAAGTTTCTTTGACTGTTATCGCTTGCTGCATGAATAGGGAGAGTGCAATCTTGACAAATGTTGGAAAACTCTTACAAAGGTGTGGGAAGGAATTCTTAGGATCTAGATACAAGGATCCTATATCAAGTTTCTCTGATTTTCATGAATTTTCTGTCTTGAACCCTGAGGTATGCTTTTTATGTGTCAGTGTGCGCATGCCATTGCCTTTCTACCTATGTACATTATATTATGTCAATTTGGCTGAGCATGTCCATCTTTCTTATCAGATTTATTGGAAATCTATGCTGGATGAAATGAGTGTATCATTTTCAGTTCCTCCCCAATGTATTTTACGCGAGAATCCACCCGAGGAAAGCCCCTTGTTAAACCCAGGTGGACAATGGCTTCCTGGAGCATATGTGAATCCTGCAAAACATTGCTTGAGCTTCGGCCCTAAAAGAGCACTAGATGACATAGTAATAAGGTGGCGTGATGAAGGAAATGATGATCTGCCTGTTAGCATCATGACACTCAAGGAATTACGTGCAGAGGTCTGGTATGCTGTTTCACTTTCATCTCATCACCTTTTAATGAAAGTTTAATTGTGGATATTGCTATGTCGTAATGGGATCCTGAGTCGTAGGGTTTAAGCGGATATGCTTTAAAGAGTTTTTTACTGTGGTAATATATACATGTTTATGAAGCTTGACATGCCAAGAGCTGCAAATCACTTCTCAATGTACTATTATGGTCTATAGCCTTATGGGGTTGTTTCATTGTCCTATAAGTGTACTGCTGATATGTGCCATTTTATGTATTGTTGCTCCAGATGAGCAAAATAGCGTGAAAAATATGTGTAGACAATCTTGCTTAGTTGGGATAGGGTATTATCAGCTCAATCATTGTGATGGGAATATCTTTACTTAGTCAAAATCATTCCAATTTAGTCTGAAGACATTTTTTGTCCTACTGTTGAAGGCTAGTTGCATATGCACTTAATGCTTTGGGTCTGGACAGAGGTTCTGCAATCGCGATAGATATGCCGATGAACGTCAAGTCTGTGGTTGTATACTTGGCTATTGTTCTGGCTGGATATTCTGTTGTATCTATTGCTGATAGTTTTGCCGCACTTGAAATTTCAACTAGGCTGAAAATATCAGAAGCAAAAGCAATATTTACTCAGGTTATTTTTTAACTCAAATTACGTACTTTTTGTGTTGATGTATTGTTATTTCTTGCTGTGAATTTCTAGATTTTAAGAATGGCTTACTGGTTTCTTACTCTCCTTACACACTGTTCACTTTCTATCATTTTCTACTTGAATGGATTCTCTGCTGACCTTGCCTTTATTCTTGTATGTTTACATGAGAAGCTCCTAGAGGTTTATCATTGAAGTGTTTGAGATTTTAATTATCTTTGCCATTATCCATTATCCAGTATCAAACATTCTTCACTCGATGCCCAAAATCTATGTTGGAAAGAAGGCTCAGAACCAAGTTATTGCATTACTAAAATTCAATGTACAATGGAAAACAAGCAACAATAAACTTAACTGTTTTTTTTGCAAATGACTTGATATGTGTTGTCTTACTGAGAGTCTCTTTAAACACATCTTTCACATGTTGAATCCTTTTGAAGATTGAATCCTGAAGCGTAACTGCAAGGAAATTTCTCTAAGGAAGTAATCACATCTCATAAGCCTATTAATGTTCTCTGGCAGTGATGACGGTTGACCATGGGTTTAAAGGGACACCATTGAGATCATGAACTCCCCCTTGGTTCTTCATTCAATCGTGCCACTTACTGATTTCAGAATTTACCCTATTTCGCACATATATATTTTCATATGACAAAGGCTTATAAAATGTTTATGAGATATTAAGCCATAGAGGAGTGGATTCTTAGTCACGAATGAGGTGCTATACTCCTTGGTCTCCTTGTATGAAAGGAAATTGATTAGGTTTAAGTGCTAGGTTTTCACTGGAACACCAAAACTGTTTTGGCTCCACAGATGTCATTAAGGACATAATAAAGTTTCATAGATTGTTGCTAAGCTGTCTTTCATTTGCTGTTTGTGCTAAAGGGACGAGATTTTGTGATCTATCAAATGCATTTGCCTTTTCTTTGTTTTTGTAATAAAGTAAAATAAGTTGTTGGTATATTAAATAGCCTCGTTCCCTTTGTCCCTGCCTAACTGAAAGATTATCTTACTTAATGAATTTTTGCTGGGTTTTATTTAAATAGTGAAGAGTAAATGCTGAGAATAAAAGGCTTAAACCTCTTCAGGTATTAGGAAGGCCCTTTTTGTTAAGTTGAGGATATTTGAGGTTCCATACATAATCTCTTACTTCATTTTGATTACTAAATCTATTCTTCGTATAGGTTATACTGGAATAATTGTGCAGCTCCTTTGGATTAACTTCATATAGGTTATCTGCCATGATTTTACATTTTTAATTTTATTTTAATGCTGTTACTTATTACTATCAATCCTCATTTAGACATCATATTCCTTCTGCATCATCACATTCTTCAAATGTTGTGTTCAGGATGTTATTATTCGAGGTGATAAAACCATTCCCTTATACAGGTGGAGTCCCTGTTGTTTTTCAGTTGTATATTTCCTGTTCTGGTTTTCTCTTTCTCTTAATGTTTCTGGTCATGCGCTTTTTGTTGAGAGTATTGTTGTTAAAATTTGTTTAAAAAATATGCTCCCCCCTGGCTATATTCTGCCAATTTTAGCATTCAGCCTGTATGTTGAAACCATAAGAGCAAATATTTACCTTGCAAAGTTAGTTATAAGTTCTGCTAAAATTTAGACACAGATTCCAAAAATTTGAGCACGTATAATTCTGCCAATTTTAGTTGCAGATCACATAATTTTGAGCATACTTAATTTAATAGGTACAAACAAGTTCTCCCAAATCAGCTGCATTTAAACTTCATGATTTATGAAATCTTATATGTGCCTCTGGTGCTAATGCTTTGAGTGCTTAACTTTTCATCAAACCTGCAGAGAAGTCGAATTTCCTGCAGTTGAGCAGCCAGTAGAAGCGTTTACAAACATCCTTTTCTCATCTGGTACAACAGGTAACTTAATCAGGCTCATAAAACTTTCTTGGTGTTTAGTTTTCATTTGTACTTGCATACATATTTATTGATCGACAAATATCGCATCATTGTTTTCAATGAACTTTTTTATCCCAAAGAAGTTCTTAAAATTTTGTTAAAAATTAACTTTATATATAAATTACTGGCAAAAGAATGTTATTGGGAGTAATCATCGCTTGTTATTGCTGAGGCTCTAAAGTAGCTTTGCTTCATGAACCATTCGAAAGATCACTGTTGACCTAGGTGAACCTATTAGCCTCCTGCCTCCTTTAATAAGTCCTGAAAGCCTGAGACGTTTCAAATTAGAAATTTTGAAACTAAGGTCAAACGTTTCTCCGTGCATGGTGTTTGGATGACTTAAGGCTAGAGAAACATCCACTGGGAAGATTATTTTAGTATGGAGGATTCTTGTTTTATCCCTTAAAATAGACCAGGATTTAAGATAACAAAGTGATGAGTGGAAACCTTATAGTAGGGCTGGTGGCTTTGGTGTGTACTCTAGCAAGGACTGGCAGTAAAAAATGGAGACCTTTTCGCTTTTTGGCTGAAGCTTGTGTAGTCAGAATGACATCCATTTGCTGGACCAAGAAAAGTATTGAAGTCTGGGGTTTAAGAGTTTGAATTTGCACTTCAAAGTCCAGACTAATATCTGGAGCAATGACTTGGGAACTTGAAAGAGAAAATCAGCAAGTATTATGAAATTTATAACACCTTGCATTATGTTGGGAGAAAATTTTGATGAGGTTATTCTATGATGCAGGTGAGCCGAAAGCAATTCCATGGACGCAAATTACTCCTTTCAAAGCTGCAGCAGATGCATGGTGTCACATGGATGTCCGCAGAGGTGATATTGTTGCTTGGCCTACTAACCTTGGCTGGATGATGGGTCCCTGGCTGGTATACAGTTCATTACTAAATGGGGCCTCTTTGGCTTTATATAATGGATCTCCCATTGGTTTTGGATTTGCTAAGTTTGTACAGGTAAGAATTCCATCACTATTTGTCAATATAGGATTCTTTAATGCCTGTTTCCTTCTTGAACTGGAAAAAAAAATGATATCTGGTACTTATTCTCATGGTATGATTAGTATTGTTGTTTCATGTCCTAGTTAGTCTGGAGCATCATTATTTGTTTGTTACTACAGCTGTCTTAATGGTCATTGGCCTACATTCAGAGGTTTTGTTTTTCTAGGTTCCTGATATGCTTGGCCATTCCGAACAAATTAATTCTTCTGTAGTTTTAAGACACTTAATTTGGTTCCAAAAACATATAAGACGTGAGTAGCTGTTTCCTATTGCTGTCAGTGTTTAGGGTTACTAGTTCTAGTGGCATGCGAGAAGTAAGAATGTTTGCAACTTTCTTTTCTTACATTCTTCACATTACTGTTAAATCAAGACAGGATGCCTTCCCAAGACAATTTTTTGGAATCTGCATTATGCTATAGCAAATAAGTAAAGCTTATTGATAAAAGCTGTTTAATTACAACTTTAGGCATTTAAGAAATTTGGAATTTCACATGAATTTCACAACTTGGTCAGGATGCTAAAGTAACAATGCTTGGTGTAATCCCAAGTATTGTTCGATCATGGAAAAGTGCAAATTGCACAGCTGGCTGTGATTGGTCTGCCATCCGGTAAGTGTAAGTTCTGAATGTCACTCTTGGTTCTGGTCGCTCTCACTTTGTAAAGTAACATGCTATGTGTATCCTTGTATATTTTTTATTGGTTGTCTGTGAACTATTTTCATACTGATTTTAACTTGAGATCTGTTTATTCTTGTCTTGTATTTTAGTTGCTTTGGCTCCACTGGTGAAGCATCAAATGTAGATGAATACCTATGGTTGATGGGGAGGGCCCACTACAAACCTATTATTGAGTATTGTGGAGGTACAGAAATTGGTGGTGGATTTATTTCAGGATCTTTACTGCAGCCTCAATCATTGGCTGCTTTTAGCACACCTGCCATGGGGTGTAGCCTGTTTATTCTAGGCGATGATGGTCATCCTATTGTAAGTGCTATTGGATCTTATATCACAATCTAAGATGAGAGTCAGATTGATATTCCCTGACTTGCAGCTAGACTGCAATATATCTCCATTCTCTGTTTTCACCCCCTGTGGTGTTGTGGCAGAACTTATTGTTTAATTTCTTTCCAGTTTCTGAAAGCCACTGATACTTTATAATTCACATTTAGTGTGTGGTCATGCGTCTCTTCTTAGCACATACATGATCACCATAAAGAAGAAAAAATTAAAAAAGAGATGGTGCTTTCGTTTTTTTTTAAATGCACCTGAGGATGTTTATTTATTTTTCCTCCAGATACATGCCCGTGGAATGTGCTATGACATTGGTAGCACAAATCTCTTGCTATAGAACTAAAATTATGTGCATACATTCTTATGATTTTGCCTTGGACTACTGTTGTGAAAATCATGTTTGGACAGTTTTCCCATTGGAGAAAAGTTGTTTACCATGTTACCAAGTCTGCAGTTTTCTAATTGTAATTGCTAGCAGCTCAATTCAAAGTTCAGCTTTATGTAATATTATCTTCTCCAAATGCAGCCACAAAATAAACCTGGGATTGGTGAGCTTGCACTTGGTCCTCTCATGTTTGGAGCTTCTAGTACCCTGCTGAATGATGATCACTACAGAGTGTACTTTAAGGGAATGCCTATTTGGAACGGAAAGGTAGGTGGTTCTACTCATGCACTTGCAGTAACTTGATGTTTTAGACAAACTGTAGCACTGAAGTTACTGGCACAGGTTCTTAGAAGGCACGGGGATTTTTTTGAGCAGACCACTAGAGGATACTATCATGCACATGGTCGTTCAGATGATACAATGAATCTTGGGGGTATCAAGGTATGCATTTTGCCTCGACAGCATATGATATTTATGCAGATAAATCCCATTTCCTTGTTTTGTATGTATGTGTTGAAGTTCAAACTGTTTCTGTGGAACTCTTAATGTTATATGGAAACTCTCTGTAGTTCTCATTTTTATTTTCTTCTCATTATATTAACTTTGTTTGGACAGGTTAGTTCGATTGAGATTGAGCGCATTTGCAATGCAGTTGATAGTGAGGTGCTTGAGACAGCTGCCATTGGGGTGCCTCCTCTTCAAGGGGGGCCGGAGCAGCTCGTAATTGCTGTAGTATTCAGGACTTCAGATAGCTCAACCGCGGACTTGGATAAGTTGAGAATCTCTTTTAATTCAGCATTACAGCAGAAACTCAATCCTCTGTTCAAGGTATTTCCGTTTTTTCTGTACTACTTTTTAGCCATTATATTAGAAAACTTGGGAGTTCTTAGATCTATTCAACATATTCGACGTATGCAGGTTTCTCGCGTCGTGCCGCTTTTGTCTCTGCCAAGAACAGCAACAAACAAGGTCATGAGAAGGGTCCTGCGGCAGCAATTTTCTGAGGAAGGCCAGAACTCCAAATTATAGTTCATGTTGCTTGTATTATATATGAAGTATCATACAGCTAAAGCTATAGCTGCTAAATAGAGTACCAAAAATACACTTAACTTTGAAGTTTAGAGTCAGACAACTGATTCTCAAAATTCTGAACGTAATCAATGGCCACCTAATTATGAACATATCCATATATACCAAAAGTGTTATAAACAATTGTTGCATTGAACTGATAAGTGCCGTATCTATTTTTTGACCTCAAAATATTTAGTTGAGATTAGTTTTTATTGAAAGGGCAGAAAGAACACGATAGAGAAGTGTTAAAAAAGTAAGTATAGTTTGATATCTATAATATTAAATTATGGTTACATGTAATCGGTGTTTTAAAAATCGGATCGACTCGACGGTCGGACTAAAAAAATCGTAACCCGAAGAAATTATCAGTTCGGTTCAGCTATCTGACTGAACTTGCAATCGAACAGGAAAAAACCAATAGACCCAAAAAAACCGATCGACCCAGCAGGTTTTTATAAAACTGACAACTCGGTCGATCCGTTATCGACCCGACTGGATCGATGCCAAACCAAAATGACGTCGTTTTAGCTTTGATTTTTTTCAAAAATTTTTTAATTTTTTTTTTCAATATGGAAAATTTGATGGGCCGGCCCATTATAAGCATCGGTTCAATTATTTAAGATTGAACGATTCGATGTGTGAATGACTCGGAACAATCCAATGAATAATCCGATCGAACTCTAATTAAAACCAGTTCAAATCGATCCAATAAATTTTTTCGGATCGGTTTTTAAAACACTGAATGTAATAAGGGGATTATAACGGAATCGCGATTTATAATAGGGAAATGTAACGCTCTCGCAATCTTAGATAGTGAAAAAAATTGAATTGTAGGGCCCCGTATCATGGGCCCGGCCCATTGTTTGTATCGCTGGGAAACAAGAATGCAAACTACAACTATACGCATCAATCCGACCTTCTCTTTCCCTTAGCCGGAAGACGAAGAAGAACTCCCATACATACTGGTTATTACTGGTTAGGGAAGGGAGCTTGACGGAGAGATTATCATCAATTATCAATTAATTCCATTCCAATCCCTAACCCTAACCTCTCCTTACTCAATTCTCTTTACTTTAGTTACGTAAAATAAGTACACAAATAATGGGTTCTCTTCTCCTCTCCAATCCCACTCTCTCCTCTCCCTACCTCCATCATAATCTGTAAGTATCGCGTCTTTCACCTCTCTTTACTTTGCTATCTTTCCTTTTAATGGCTGGGTTTTAATTTTTCAAGTTATTTTCTCTTGGGTGCTTTCTTTTTTTGTTTCAGCAGAGGTAATCGTGGCCAACGAAACACCAAGTACGCCCAAACGTTATGTATGTCCATTTCGAGAAGAAAAGGATTCCCAAGAATCACTGTTAAATGCGCTGTTGACTCTCCTTACGAAGGTATTTCATTCCCTTCTCTTTCTCTTAATCAATTGGATTTGTGTAAGCTATGTTTTGATTTCAATCAAGTATCTCAAATGGGTCTTTGAAGGTGAACTATTCAAGTAATGTCCAAGATAAATGGCAACTTTTCAT
Organism: Viola odorata; assembly: GCA_963691705.1. Taxonomy (NCBI): domain Eukaryota; kingdom Viridiplantae; phylum Streptophyta; class Magnoliopsida; order Malpighiales; family Violaceae; genus Viola; species Viola odorata. The sequence continues at coordinate 55,368,460 of OY829539.1, read as the reverse complement.
GGAATTTAGTGGTCAATAATATCGTGTTCATGTTTCTAGTGCAACAATGAATTAGCAGCGTCTAATGGTAAAAGACAATAAATTGATTTCAAATAGATGTCTTGATTTGTAAGCGGTGCATGCTCGTTCTGTGTAGCTTACTCCAAACCATATCAATATGCGGTCTTCTTGTTTATTTTCGCTTATGCTTTCTTTCCTTTTGTTGTTGTAGGTAATGCTTCAAAGTTTCCTCGAATGAGTGTTTGGAATCCTTATAAGCGTCTTGGTATCAGTCCTTATGCCAATGAGGAGGAGATCTGGGGGTCACGCAATTTTCTCTTGGAGCAGTATGCTGGACATGAGAGAAGTGTAGAATCAATAGAAGCTGCTTTTGAGAAGTTGTTGATGACCAGCTTTAAAGAGAGGAAGAAAACTAAAATTAACTTGAAAACCAAGTTGAAGAAGAAAGTGGATGAGTCTCCACCTTGGGTTAAGAATTTACTCAACTTTGTGGAACTTCCTCCAGTGGAAGTTATTTTTAGAAGATTGTTCCTCTTTGCATTCATGGGGGGCTGGAGTATCATGAATTCTACTGATGGTGGCCCTGCTTTTCAGGTGTGTTCTTCATTTATTTCTTGGTTGGAAGTCTTTATTGGATTACTTCTTATACGAGTATCTACTGTAAGCTCTAATGTCCTGGTGAAAGGACAGCTATGCTTTTTCGAGACTTGCTTCTCTTGTATGGGTTTCAAATCCCATCGAGAAATGGACAAGTTTTTCCAGTTCTTTTCTTAGGATTAGATATTCAACACTTGATCTTGTGTTTCAAATGGTAGTGGGAGACTCCTATATAGTTGTGCACAAATGAAGTGAATTTCTAGGAAAGAATTATCTAATGATGATGAGATTTTAAGTATGGTCTTTTTCTTGTCTATTGTTTTAAGCCCTGCCCTGCAGCTCATTTTGGTGTTCTTGGGCACTTTATCATTCAAGCATTTTATATTAAGTGGTTTTTCCCCCTTCTGAATCTGAATTTGGAAAATTGTCATCTGACCATTATGCTAGCATAACTTTGTTAAGAATCATTTTTGAAGCTTATTTGTTTTTAGCCCTGCCCAACTGCCATCGCTCTTTTGGAGATTGGGTCCATCATCAGTCAGCCATTGGCACTCATTGATTTTCATCCTTTCTGAATCTGCGCCTCTTGATACCTTGTGTCCTGATTATGTTTTTAATTTTGTTAGGTTATCATTTGACATTGTTAGAATACAAATTTTGGTTCTTCATAACTGTGACAGCAAGTCTATTTGATTCTTTGGGCACTGATTGTTGGATCTGCCAACTCCACAAACCGAACCGACTTGGACATGGCCACATTTTCTCTACTAGTAGTCCTAAACCTGTCGATGGTGTCATTGTCCATTCATTCTTCTTTCTCTTATTTTTTTTCTTTTGTTCACACACTGTCCATTCATTCCATGCATTATTAATTTGAATTAGAATTCTAGTACCATTTCATTCCGTCGATGTGTTATTGATCCTCTGAAAGGAGCTCGGATAAGTCTTACATTCGTGGATGGCTTGTAGTTTGTTTGAACTTCTGTTTTCCTCATATTATATACTTGTCGATGAGTAAAATGATTATTGAGATACAGCATGCCTAGTAAACTTGATCTATTTTTTTTTTTTTTGGTCATGCCATGCTCAGTTGCAACAATATTCCATGATGAGATTTAGGAATATGGGTTTTTGTAGCTGCTTGTTTATTGAAAGACAATTTCCTATGCAGGTGGCGGTCTCTCTGGCGGCATGTATCTACTTCCTTAATGAGAAGACCAAGAGCTTGGGTAGAGCTTTCATTATTGGGTGAGCCTCATGCAAGAACTTAAGTTGCAGTTTTAAACTCTTTTCAATATCATTTTACTATTGTTGTTTGTACTTATGCGCTTCTTACCTTGCATTGAAGTCTTGGAGCTCTTGCAACAGGCTGGGTGTGTGGGTCGATATTCGTACCCATGATTCCTACAGTTATACTGCACCCAAATTGGACGCTCGAACTCTTAACGTCACTGGTAGCATATGTTTTCATGTTTCTTGGATGTACTTTTCTCAAGTAAAATCACACTGATATTTCATGTTCATGAAGAAGGCAGGAATGATTTTGACTTCATGTCATTCTCTATTTGTTTTTCAACATATGGAACAGTCACTTTTTTATTATATAGATGTAGTGTGACCTTAGGAAATTTATACTTTCAAAGTGTGCTAATGTAATAATTTTTCGATTTTGTTCTCTTAGATATAATATTTTCTTAGTGAAACTGCCTGTTGTGTGGTAGTAGGGATGACCATGGTGTGGTTTGGTCTGATTTGGTTCGATTCAAATTGAAACCGATTGTTAAAGGATGGTTTGCCCATGGTTGACATGCATGTCAATGAGCATATAACTTATTTTGTTGTGGACGCAAAGTTATTAGTAAAACTCGGACGTATGTTTTAATTTCACTCCACCTGTTTTTTCACATGTTTTTTTTTTTAAAGTGTTTGACTTGCCTATGAAAATGAAATTTCACCATAGGAAAAAAATGTTGTTACTTGTTGAATTTGACCACCACTCCTTTATTTTAGGCCATTAAAACTCTAAACTAAAGCCATGGACAGTGTTGTGCATCGATGTGTATCTTACCCATACTTATCAGAACCGGACCGAACAGTGAACCGTTTTCGAAAATTTGGTGGTTCAATCGGGTTCGATCGGATTGTAGATGCTGGTCCGTCTGGAACCGTTTACACATTAAACCGGTAAATCTTAGACGATAAAATCGGATTGAATCGTCTAGTTTTTACTGTAGCATTTTAAAATATATCAAAAAATATTATTAAAATTGAAAAAGTCCAAAAACGACTCCCAAAACGACGTCGTTTTGGTCCATATGGGCTTATGGGCCTTGTCAAAACTGCGTCGTTTTGGGCCCATGGGCCGTGTCAAAACGACGCCGTTTTGACACGTCATCGAACCAGCCGGTTTGATAGAAAACCGGCCGGTTCACCGGTTCACAAAAAACCGGCCGGGTCGACTGGTCCGACCCGGGTCAGAGACAAATCCGGTCTGATAGCTGAATTGGACCGAAAAGGTAAAAATGTCCGGTTGAACCGGCCGGTCCGGTCCGATTATGATAACTATGATCTTACCACATCACAGTGTACAAAAACAAATCCAACGGCAAACTAAATTGGATTAAATTAGACCGTTTGATTCGGTTTGACCTTTTTTCCCTTAGCAAATGCTTGTAAAGTTAAAACTAGTGGTGTTCATTCAGTCCAGTTGGGTAAACTATTTTACACTTTGAATCAAGAATATTTATCACAGGTATATATCCAATTCTCACCCAAAAACTGATAAAAAATTGAAAGTTAACGGAGTTTGTCTTAGTTAGAAAAAAATTTCACAGTAGGAGTTGAGAACGACAAACGGACATAATATTAGGACTAAATAAAATAAAACAAAAAACATTAGGGGTTAAAAGAATTGATCATTCTAGTAAATGTTGAGGACTAACTAGTATATTAAACCTATAATTATATATATGCATAAAAAATAAAAAATAAAAAATTAATTTAAAACATAGTAATAGTGGGCAGTAATACGCTATTTTTTATGGCTTAATGACATAAAACAACCCTGAACTTTAATGTTTTATTTAAGTGGAACCCTGAACTATTAAAATGTTTAATTACAACCCTTGTCTTCGCAAAAAAATGTCAAATTACCCCCCTACCGTAACCGAGATCTGATGTGGCAGCGTTGACCACCGTTATGTGCCTTGTCAGCGACTATCAAGGCGCCACGTTAGCGTGCCACGTAATAATGACTAGGGGGATAATTAAAAAAAAAAATCAAGGGTTGCGATTAATCAAAATATTAAAGTTCAGGGTTGTTTTATGTCATTTTATCTAATTTAATCAATAACCCAAATTTCTCTTTTCCTTTATTTTTTATATACAACGGTATAATAATAATAATAATAAAAATAAAATTGGAATTAATGCTTAATTGCTAGAATTAGAGGTAATTATGATTAATCTGGGAATAAGGTTGCCTACAAAATAACTTAACGGTATAATAATAATAATAAAAATGAAATTGGAATTAATGCTTCATTGCTAGAATTAGAGGTAATTATAATTAATCTGATTAATTATGATTATTAATAGAAAGGCAACGAAACATTAATTCCATCAAGTAGGAATTAATTGAAAAAGGAAAAATAAAAAAGAAACAAAAACAGAAAGTATAATAAAATAAATATGACAAAAGACATAAAACAATCCTGAACTTTAATATTTTTGTTTAATTACCCCCTGGTCATTATTACGTGGCATGCTGACGTGGCATCCTGATAGTCGCTGACAAGGCACATAACGGTGGTCAACGCTGCCACATCGGATCTCGGTTACGGTAGGGGGTGTAATTTGACATTTTTTGCGAAGACCAAGGTTGTAATTAAACATTTTAATAATTTAGGGTTCCACTTAAATAAAACATTAAAGTTAAGGTAGCGTTTGGTTCACGGAATGCTACTTTCCTCCTTGGAATCACTCTCCCGGGAGAATGATACCCGGGAGAGTAATTGAGGGGAATGTTAGTTTTTTGTGTTTGGTTGAGATTTAAGATTCCCGAGAAAGTAACATTATTGTGTTTGTTTTGTACTTGGGAATCTTCAAGGAAAGTAAGAAAAATAACTATTTTATCATTTTCTATATTTGTGTCTTTGTTGTCTTGTTAGTGTCTTTTGTTATCTTGTTAGGTGTATAATTATTCTTTTCTATATATATTGTGCTACACAGTTTCCTCTAAACACGTTAGACTTTCTCTCTATTTAATTGTCTATTTTTCAACAATCAAAATATCAAATGAGTTTGCTTTATAACTATGGTTTTTTGCAGGTTAAAGAAAATGACAAATGACATAACCTTCTTATTAGGGTCCTTGAAAATTATAACAAAGTATGACACATTGTTCTAGCAATGCAAAAAAACATAACTGCAACAATAGACAAGTCTAGGATCGAGATTTCTTGGATGATTTGTTCCCGTTCTTAACCGTATTTTCTTCTACCTATTATTATTTACATCATTACGATGTAATTTTTATGTGATTATTATAATTTTGATGTAATTATTCTAATTTTGATGTAATTATTATAATTTTTATGTAATTAAACTAATTTTTATGTAATTAATTATAGTTTTTATGTAATTAATATAATTTTTGTGTAATTAATATAATTTGGCGAAGTTTTAGAAAACAGAGAAGGAAGAAGACGCTTTATTAGGTTATTTTTTATAATTAATTTTGGACAAATATGTCATTTAACAAAAAAATTAACTTTCCCTGTAGGGGGGAATCACTCTCCCCACCCCCTAGTCAAGGAATCACTTTCCCCCATTTTTTGGAAAGTCAAGGCGGTCAAGGAAAGTTGGATTCCAGGGGAGAGTGATTCCTTGACGCAACCAAACTCAATAAAGCTCGGAATCTCAGATTCCCGAGTCACTTTCCTCCTTGATTCCGCCAACCAAACGCTACCTAAGGGTTGTTTTATGTCATTAAACCTATTTTTTATAGTTTTTTTTTTAAAATAGCTATTTTTTTTATAGTTGGTTGGCTTTTAATGGTTTAAGTTTTTTTAAAAAATAAATAAATATATGATGTGTTTTCTTATCTCATATTAATTTTTATAGTTGATTCGTGACAATTTGCATTTGCAATTAGTACTTTTTATGAGAGTTTATAAATATTATAAGGTAAAGTACCTAAGAATTTTGTCCTTTGTTAAAGTTTCTATTTCAATCTCTATGGACTATTATTATTAAAAAGTTTATAGTTTCAAGAAATTTTCATTTCAACCCAATCTTGTGAAACAACAATGCCGAGAATTATTTTCTGGCAGAATAAATTGCTAATTAAGTATAAAATTGCAAAATTTAAATCAGACATGTTTCATGTTTAGATAAAGTATAAGAAAGGGCACTTTTATTAAACTGATGATGCAAGTTTACACATTCGAGAAGGAAGCATCTGCATTACTCATGACTTCTCTAATTAATTTATGGTATTTTCACAACCATATTATAGCTTCCTTCATTTTAATTAAAGAGAGAAACAAACAAATTAAAGGAAAGAAACATTGAAACAAGACGAATGCCCTAATAATATTATGTTGTTTTAGTTGGCAAGAGAGTTATATAAGCAAAATTTGTTCTTGCAAGAGCACCCTTTTAGGCTAGTAAAGCAAGGAACAACGTAGCAAGTTTCATAACAAAACGTACCACCAAGGGCATTAAAGTTGGAGTGCTTCTTCGATGACTGGGTTGGAGATGAGGATCTTACCGGTGAAAGCACTAATGGCTTTCTCGTCCAAATTGAGATTCGCCTCCCCGAAAACCATCTTAATGGCTTCAGGAGTGATGAAATCTTTCTCAACGGTTGCAAAGGCTGGAAGAGCAAAGGCAGCGATCACCAAAAACCCAACAATCATCTTCTTCATCTCCATTGCTTAAAAGTTGTAATTAAAAGCTTTGCTTGTTTTTTTTCTTTGAAGATTTGAAGATGGGTGCTTATTACCCCCTTCCTCACCCTCTATTTATAGCACTAGCTCGTCTCTCTTTTCTCGTTTTTGCATTTTTCATTTTCATTTGTCCGGTGAGATTCGCGTTAAAATACCAATCATTTTCTTTTTTATTTTTTACTTTCAACTTGTGCATTTTTATATTATCTAGGTTGGTTGAGGATTTTTATTTTGATAAACATGTCTTCAAATACATATATCACATAGTGGTAGTCACATTTGGGTCTATGAAATTTTCGAAATCGATCTTCCTAGCGTATTTTTAATTGAAAAAATCAAAGACTTTGTGACTTTATAGGTTTTTCTTTCATTTTCTTTTTCATTTATTAGGTTTTCTTAAGCGATTCTTATCAACCTCAAATCACAGAAAATATTTGTATATCAACCAATCATCGAAAATATTCTGAATCTTTCTCCCTTTTTCCTCAATATAGCATAAATTTAAGTTTTTAATTTTTTATATTTAAGTAGAGGTGAGATTCGAACTTAAAACTCTACTGATACTTTAAGTGACAGTAAAATAATCAATAAGTAAAGGAAGAAAAAAAATATTTGTTTTTGGAAGGCAGAGACATCAGCCTGCCTCTATTATTACTAAAATCCAAAACTTATAAAATAATAATAATTATGGTATCTATTCTCTCAAAACCTCTACTCTAAACTTATAAAATAATTATAATGATGGAGAGTATACTCTAAATTAACAATTCCGATCACTGCCAACCTCTAAATTATATATATTTTAATTAGAGGGTTTATAATTGGATAAATACTTCGGTAAATACTACAAAATTATAATTAAAAAAAAATCTTATGTAGTACAGCAGTCTTGGAGCTCTTGCAACAGGCTGGGTGTGTGGGTCGATATTCGTCCCCATGATTCCTACAGTTATACTGCACCCGAAGTGGACGCTCGAACTCTTAACGTCACTGGTAGCATATGTTTTCATGTTTCTTGGATGTACTTTTCTTAAGTAAAATCACACTGATATTTCATGTTCATCAAGAAGGCAGGAATGATTTTGACTTCATGTCATTCTCTATTTGTTGTTCAACATATAGAATAGTCACTTTTTTATTATATAGATGTAGTGTGACCTTAGGAAATTTATACTTTCAAAGTGTGCTAATGCAATAATTTTTCGATTTTTTCTCTTTAGATATAATATTTTTTTCTTAGTGAAATTGCCTGTTGTGTGGTAGTAGGGATGATCATGGTGTGGTTTGGTTTGATTCAAATTGAAACCGATTGTTAAAGGATGGTTTCCCCGTGGTTGACATGCATGTCAATGAGGATATAGCTTATTTTGTCTTTGGTGGTGGAGGCAAAGTTATTAGTAAAACTCTTACCTATGTTTTAATTTAACCCAACCTGTTTTTTTATTTATTTTTAAAAAGTGTTTGACATGCCGACGAAAGTTTATAGCATCACAGGATTCCTAATGTTATTATTTTCATTTTAGTTAGTCTTTAACGGTGATTTTTGTTCAATTTAATTCTGAACGTTTTTACTTACTCATTGGTATAAAGGGAAATAGCATGTGAAATGGTTGAGTTAAAATAAAGCCTACCACATTATTACTTACTCCCTCCTATCGTTTTTAAACGTCGTTTACTATTTGGATACGTATATTAAAGAAACCGAATAACTCACTATTTGACCAAAAAAAAAATCGTACTTTTTTTCGAACGTTCGTTAATCCTTAATGTACGTCCGAGAAAAAAATCAGGGTAAAATTGTCTCAAATAGTGAGTCATCCGACCTGCTTAATATGCGTGCCCAAATAGTAACATTAATCCTTATGGCAATGCTTGAATTGATTATAAAATATTTTATATTCCTTACACTCTCACGTGGTGTGAGGTGTGAACAATTAATGAGTAAGATTCTTTTATGGATATTTTCTTTTTTAAATTGGTTTGTTTTTTTAATAAGCTTAAATTGGTTTGTTATATTATTTTAATACTATACAAGTTGGCATTTTATTTTTATTTTTATTTTTTATCAATCAATATATATATGTATATCATCATATGAATAATTAAGGTGATGATCGTCAGACTCCACGGGCAGGAACTATACCACTAATAAAAAACCAAAAATAATATTTAAAAAACTTATATTGTTATGAATATAATTATTAAATGAATCCAAAAATAACTAAAAACTGTTCTCTTAATATTGTAAAAAACATCAGCTTTGACAACTGCCTGCTTCTCCTAAACATTGTTTTCAAATCCTCTTTCAATTTTCATTAAGATCTTGCATGCGATGGATAAAGAGTTTTGTATTGCACCAAATATCACTTTTCGAGCTTTTACTTAATTCGAATTTGAAATTATCGGTATTTAATATGAATAATCAGATCATTGGATGACCTTAAAAATAAATAAAAAACTACAGTAGAATTGTTAACTAATGTCGTTAAAAATATATATATATATATATTAGAAAATTTCATAGGCCCAAGTGTGACTACCACTATGTGATATATGTATTTGAAGAAAAGTTTATCAAAATAAAAATCGAATCATTAGGAAGTAGATGAGTTTCTTATTCACGCATTAGGGGGAGATAATGAGACACGGTGGGTTTATGCTCCATCAATTGGGAGGTCGGGGGGTTAGTTTCGATGTGGGATTCCAGGGTGTTTCGGTCGGATCATTCAGAGGTGGGGAACAAATATATCTGAATAGAGGGCGTTCTTATAGAGGGTAATATGCGGTGTGCGGTGTTGAATGTGTATGCTCCCAATGATGTGGAGCTTCGAGAGCAGTTATGGGAGGTGTTGGGTAGGAAGATTTAGAGTGCAGTGATTCCTGTGTTAGCAGCTGGTGCTTTTAATGAAATTCTAGCTCCATCAGATCGCTTACATGGAACCGGCTACTCGTGGGGTATGGTAGCGTTTCAGGATTGCGTGGACGTTCAGTTGGTTGGGAGGCGGTTTACATGGTCTAATGCCATTAGCAGAAGTAAGATAGACAGAGTTTTTGTTCATGAAGAGTGGCTAAATTGTATTAGTGAATGTGCGCTTACAGTGCTTGACAGGAGAGGGTCGGATCATGCACCTTTGTTCCTTAGACAAGATAGGGTAGATTGAGGACCTAAGCCTTTCATAGTAATTCATAAGATGCGTTATTTGAAGAAGAAAATTTAGACTTGGAATAAGGGAGTTTTTGGCAATGTGGAATCTCGGTTGAGAGATCTTCAGGTGCGGTATAAGAGTCTTGAGCGGCTCCCAGATGATCACACCCTAACCGAGGAGGAACAGAGCAAACTTAATGCCATTAGGCATCAAGTGTGGGCTTAACATAAGTGAGTGGATAGGTATCGGCAGCAGAAGAATAGATTAAAGTGGAATGTTCAGGGGGACCGCAATACTGGGTACTTTCACAGGATGGCAAAGATTGCAAGGAGGAGGAATAACATTAGAGAGATAGTGACGCCGAATGCAAGACTTACAGCCCCAGTGGACATTAAACGGGCAGCTGTACAGTACTATGAGGCTTTTTATTAGTCGGTCAGCTGGAACAGGCCTCGGATGCAAGACTTGGGTTTCTCGAAGTTGACTGAGGAGGAAGCGGCCGGGTTGGAGAGGGAGGTAACTCAAACAGAAATTTGGGAGGCGATTCAGGATTGTGATGGGAAAAAGTCTCCTGGACCGGACGGGTTTTCTTTGCGGTTTCTGCAAAAGGCGTGGGACATTATCGGAGGTGATTATTGTAGACTAATACAGGAGTTCTTTAGGACGGGGAACTTCCCGGCGGGGGCGAATTCTTCTTTTTTGACTCTCATCTCAAAGATTACAGATGCTAAACGGTTTAGCGAGTATCGTCCCATAAGCTTAGTAAGTAGCTATTACAAGATTGTGTCCAAGATAATGGCGAGGTGGCTACACGAAGTAATTATGAAAGTAGTGAGTGAGGAACAACATGGATTTATTAAAGGAGGGCAAACTTTAGATTGTGTAATGACAACGAGTGAAGTGGTCCACTACTTGCAGGAGACGAAGCAGCATGGGCTGCTTTTCAAGCTGAATTTTGAGAAGGCTTATGACTCCATTGAGTGGGAGTATTTGGATGATGTGATGAGGCATATGGGATTCAGAGGGAAATAGAGGGGCTGGATTAGACAATGCATCAGTACGAACAAGGTATCTATTTTAGTTAATAGGTCACCATCTGGTCAGTTCGGTGTGGGAAGAGGTTTGCGTCAGGGGTGTTCTATGTCCCCATTCCTATTCAACATTGCAGCGGAGGGGTTACGTCGTTTATTTGTTCGAGCTGAGGAGGTGGGATCCTAAGGGGTATAGGTAATCCGGCAGCAAGGTGGCGTTTGAGCCATCTACAGTTTGTCGACGCTACGTTGATTTTTGTGAACAACAACGAGGAGGAAATTCAAGGGGTGAAGGGAACTTTGAGATGGTTTGACGCCTACTTAGGGCTCTGGGTTAATTTCCATAAAAGCATCCCGGTAGGGGTAAACTTGAGTATCAGATTGGTGGTATCTTAGCTACGCGGGCGGGATGTAAATATAAGACGCTCCCCTTTAAGTACCTGGGGTCTTTGGTGGGTTTTAATCCGAGGCGAAAATCAGGATGGAAATTTGTAGTCCAAAAAATGAGAAAAAAACTTGCAACGTAGACGGTGGGGGGACGTGTGACGTTGATCAAGTCAGCGCTAGCAAGCCTCCCTGTTTATAATATGTCTATCTACAGGATGCCTAAGTCTATTGTTAGCCAGTGTGAAGGAGTGATGCGGCGCTTTCTTTTGAGTGGTAGCGAAACTAAGAGAGGGTTGGCTAAGGTGCAATGGGAGGAGGTGACACATTCGATATCGTTTGGAGGATTGGGGATTGGTAGGATGCAAGATCGGAACGTGTCGTTGCTTTTCAAATGGGTGTGGGAGTTGATAAGGGGAAGTAGGAAGATATGGGCGAATATCATTCGTAGGCAATACAACCTTCTTTCCATTGGGGACTTGTGGCGGGAGAGAGAGGGTCAACTTTTCCCAATCTGGCGTGATATCATGAGAGTTTGTGGTCATGGTAGTGCGTTCTTTGAGTTGTGGACTAGCCACACTTCGCTGAAAATTGGAGAGGGCAATGAAACAGTATTTTGGTGGGATACTTGGGCTGGTAAGAAGCCACTAACATTGCTGCATCCTCGGCTATACCATTTATCTAATAATCAAAGTGGGACAGTCAAGGATTTTGGCAAGTGGAACGGTTTTGTGTGGGAGTGGCAAAGTGCGTGGAGGCGAGGGTTGTTTGAATGGGAGAGAGATGAGTGGGTTTGCTTGAGAGACCGACTGCCAGTCTAGTGTAGGGGGGCCCAACAAGCATTGCTCCGTTGGGAGTTGGATCAATCGGGGACATACACTGTACACTCGGGATACAAGTGTTAGAAAGTAGTGTATATATATATACGTGTATTCGTATTTGTACGTATGTGTATTAGAATAGATGTATAGTATTTAGCTTGTCCTATAAATAGAGGACTTTGTACATGTACTTGGTAGGTTGTATAATGAGAGTATGCAATTTCACATGGTAGCGGAGCAATTTTCTAGAAAATTAGCTCTCTTTATTTACTCTGTCCGACCACTTCTAGATGTCTGCTACTCTCACCTCCAGTACAGGAAGGAGCGGACGGACGTTGCGAGTCTAACGGAGGTAGTTTCGAGTCATTCCGATAAGCGACGCTCCGTCACTCTCCGTATTTATCCGACTGCACTGTGTGGCCTTGCCGACGCGTGGGGGAGCATGCCAGCTCCATTTTGGTCGCCGTTAGTTGGGTTTTGCTCGCCTTGAATTGGTGGTCATGTCTGTGAAGTTTCATAAAATTCCGATAACATTTGCCCTCTGAATTTTGGTATGTCCGAAATTACCCTTAGTGTGCTATTTGATATTACTGTTTAGCGTCACTGTTTGAAGATACAATTTGCTACGTATCTGGGTACGTCTTTGAGCACTGTATTGGTGCAGTTTGGGTACTATATTGGTACTGTTCGCGGGTACTGTATAGGTACTATTTAAGTACTGTTTGGACACTGTTTGTGTTGCTGTTTGGATACTATCTGTTGCGTATTTTGTTGCATATTTGCTCCATATTTGCTCCATATTTTGCTCCATATTGGTTGGGTATTTTTTGCACGTTTGGTCCTTATTTGCTTTGTATCAGTCGGTATTTGTTGCGTATCTGCCGTGTATTGGCTGCACATTTGCTTTGTATTTGCTGCGCATCACTCTGTATTCAGTTGGTTTGGACTCGTTGGGGTCCGTTTGCTTGGTATTCGCTCTGTATTTGCTGCTGGGATTGTGCCATGGGTGTGATTTGTTTCTACTGTAGGAAGGTTGGCCATACAAAGAGGTTTTGTAGGAGACTACAAAATTGTAATCTAAGGATAAACTCTGCTAATCTTGTCGGGGTACCTAGCTCCTCTTTTGGAAAGACTGTAACAATCTCTACAGATGAGTTTGCTAGATTCTCTGAGTATCTTTATTATTCTGGAAAGACTCTAACTATCGTTGCCGATGAGTTTGCTAGATTCTCTCAGTATCTACAATGTGCGAAGGCGACATCTGGTACTAGTTCAGCTGGAAGAGGTAAAACTTGTCTTATTTCTGCTTCCAACCAATGGGTTATTGATTCTGGTGCGAATGAGCACATGACAGGTAATCTTAACGTCTTCCCGACCATCAAGAGAGTCACAACACCCACACCTGTTACTATTGCAGATGGCACTACTTGTAATGTTGTGGGTTCCGGTACTGTCAACCCTACATCTGCTATTACCATGTCATCTGTGCTTAGTCTACCAGAGTTGAAATTTAATTTGATGTCTGTGAGTAAGCTAACCAAAGACCTGAATTGCTTCATCTCTTTCTTCCCTGATCATTGTCTATTTCAGGATATTGTGACAAAACAGGTCATTGGCAGAGGACACGTATCTGGTGGTCTTTACATTCTCGATTCATCGGTCCCAAAACCAGTTACGTGTTTTAGTGTTACCTCATTGTTTGAAGCTCACTGTCATTTGGGACATTCGTGTATGGACTATCTCAAGCAAGTGTGCCCACAATTCAAGTCTGCTACTTCTCTTGATTGTGAATCTTGTCATTTTGTGAAGCACCATCGCACTTCTTTGGGCCCACGGACTAATAAGAGTGCGGATTCATCGTTTCAATTAGTTCATTCGGATGTTTGGGGTCCATGTCCTGTAACCGCCAAACCAGGATTCAGATATTTTATCACTTTTGTGGATGATTACTCAAGAATGACTTGGGTATATTTTATGAAGAACAGGTCTGAGGTATTTTCTCATTTTTGTGCATTTTGTACTGAAATTAAGACTCAGTTTGGTACGTCTGTTCGCATTCTTAGAAGTGATAATGCTAAGGAATACATGTCAGAATCCTTTCAGCATTATATGACTCAGCATGGCATCTTGCATCAGTCTTCTTGCGTTGATACACCAGCTCAAAATGGTGTGGCAGAGAGAAAGAACAAACACCTTTTGGAAACTGCTCGTGCTCTTTTATTTCAGAACAAGGTTCCCAAGCAATTTTGGGTTGACGTTGTTTCTACAGCTTGCTTCTTGATTAATCGTATGCCTTCTGCAGTTCTTGATGATGGTATTCCAATTACTGTACTTGCTCCTGGAAGAACATTATTCCCCATTGAGCCTAAGATTTTTGGTAGCACCTGATATGTTCGTGATGTTCGTCCTCACATCACAAAGTTGGATCCTATGGCTTTAAAGTGTGTCTTCTTGGGGTATGCTAGGCTCCAGAAAGGGTACCGATGCTACTCTTTAGACCTTCAGAAGTATCTAGTATCCATTGATGTTGCCTTCTCAGAAAAAATATCGTTCTTCTCATCTCATCCTACTCCCACTCCACAGGATAAGGATGATGATTGGCTTGTCTATCCCACGATCTCTCCTGGTATCTCTGAGCAGTCTTCTAGAGATGTTGTCCTGCACCAGCCTACTTTCTTGGATCCTTCTTCTTGTACTCTTGATCAGTCTTCTTCTAGTGATACTGCTCTAGATCAGGCTACTTCTTCTAGTACTTCTGAGCATCCACCTGCAGATATTGTTATGATTCAGTCTCCTGATCTCTCAGTTATGGGAGACCCACCTTGCAGTGATCCTCTGGTCCCTGCACCTCTACCAGAGCCCTCGGTACCTGCTCCCCCTACTGATCTGGATCTTGATAAATCAATATATGGACTAGAGGGGGGGTGAATAGTCCCTTGCAAATCCCTTTAAAACTTCAAACTTTTCTGCACACAAGAGAAGGGAAGGATAGCACAACACAAGATGTATAGTGGTTCCAATTCACAACTGAATTGTACTCCACTACCTAAGAGTCCTCCTCTTAGGATTTCTGAAAGCAATCCTTGCTATTCACTTGAGCTTTTCACGGGTTCAGCTCCAACCTTACACTTTGGTTTTCCGGGGCTCACCAACAACCTTACAATTAGTTTTCCAAGGCTCACTAACAACCTAGTGGTTTTTCACGGGCTGAACCACAACCTAAGTTCTCTTTCAATGGGATGAGAACACTACCCTTAACCCAAAAGTGTTATGGTACACTTTCAAACCTTAACAAAGATATTGTATCAAATATGCAACAAACAATTGGTGTACAAAAATATAGATATATGAATCCAAATCAACACCAATAAATATTCAAAGTTACCTCAAGAAGAAACCCAAAGACAAGCTTGACAAGATGAAGCAAGAAAGACAGAATTCGTTTTTGGAACACTTGCTTTGAAAAATCTGATTTGTGTAAGCTTGTAAAATGTAAATTTGTGTATGAAGGTTTATCTCTTGTTCAACTCTTAGTTCAACTCATCTAGGATGAGTATTTATAGGCTTTGATAGAGCAAGGCCCGGACAAAAGGGTATGGACATAAATTGAGCCGTTTTAAGTGGACAAAATAGCTGTTGGAGTTTGTCTGCTGCTTACCGTGATCACGGTTAGGAGTAACCGTGATTACGGTTAGCACGAGCTCCTCAAGCCGTTTGAAAAACTAGCCGTTACAGTCAGACGTGATTCACGTTTAGGCCTAACCGTGATCACGGTTGCTTAACCGTGATCACGTTAAACCCCTTAACGTGATTCACGCTACTCTCGGATGTAAAATGGTGTTTTGGACTTGAGATAAACGTGATTCATGTTTAAGATCAACCGTGATCACGGTTAGAGAAAATATCTCACCGTGATTCACGTTTAACCCTTAACCGTGATTCACGCTACCTACTGAAGTT
Organism: Viola odorata; assembly: GCA_963691705.1. Classification (NCBI taxonomy): domain Eukaryota; kingdom Viridiplantae; phylum Streptophyta; class Magnoliopsida; order Malpighiales; family Violaceae; genus Viola; species Viola odorata. The sequence goes on along the minus strand of OY829539.1, from coordinate 55,352,570 downwards.
AAAATCGTTTTGACACACCTTAACCGTGATTCACGGTAAGGCTAACCGTGATCACGGTTAGCTGAAATTGCAAACCGTGATTCACGTTTGGCCATAACCGTGATTCACGTTTAAGGTCTGATCCGAAATACTTAAAACGTTTTTCAAAACTTGTTTTGACTCAAAATTCTTTTGACCCTAAATTCTTGAGGTACTTGAACATAAATCAAGTGTTTGAATGAAATCATACTTACAAGAATAAGCTCAAAAACACTTGATCTTCACGCTTGCGATATGATGAATTGTTGCTTTCTTTAAGTCTTGATCGCAAACTGAAAAATACATTCTTACTTAAAATTGAATTAGAGACTAATTAATTTGTGTGTTATTACATCATCAAAATAGGTTCGAATACCCCTTGGGCTAACAATCTCCCCATTTTTGATGATGACAACCACAAATTAACCAAAACATAATAAGCATATAATTTTAAGTAGAAATGCAAAAGAGGTGAGTTTGAGAAAGAACTCCCCCTAAATCTTTGTCATGAAAGCTCCCCTTATTTGAAATGCATCAAGAGCATTTATGCTCCCCCTACATAAAACGTTAGTTGCACAAGAAGCATGACAAAGAAAAACAAGCTTGCTCAAAGCTTTGTTACCAAATATGTGCTACCAAACAAATCACCAAAACAATCAAAATTGCTGCCAATTCCCATGAGATCAAAAAGATCAAATTTCTACCAATCAATCAAAGCACATACCAATAGCACATTTCTCCCTCTTACCTTATTCTCCCCCATAGCTATATATATCTCCCCCATAACAGTACACTACTCACCACCACATATTTCTCCCCCTTTGTCATCAACAAAAAGGAGGCACAAAACGAAGGGAGGAATCAAACCAACCAAGGAGAATAACCAAGTGATAAACACGTAGGAGAGTTAAAAGAGCAAGCGAAAACAGATGGCACAGAAAAAATGTGAAGGAATTTGAGTGCCATAAAAAATAAACCACACAACACAGTCAAAGCAATACAAACAATAGACATAAAGATAGAGTTAATAGAAATACCGAATGGAGATCTATTCAAAATGGATAACAAATGCCGATCTCACGTCTTAGCTCCACAAAACGATCTTTTGCTAGAGGCTTAGTGAAAATATCTGCAAGCTGATCATTAGTACCAACAAAGTGTAGTGAAATATCCCCTTTTGCTAAATGATCACGGATAAAATGATGTCTCACATCTATATGCTTAGTCCGTGAGTGACAAATAGGATTCTTGACCAATTTTAATGCACTTGTACTATCACAATAAATAGGAATGACACTAAACTTTAGATCAAAATCTTCTAAAGTTTGCTTCATCCATAAAATTTGTGCTACACAAGAACCACATGCAACATATTCAGCTTCCGTAGTGGAAGTTGCAACTGAGTTTTGCTTCTTACTTGACCAAGAAACCAAAGCTTGTCCTAAGAAATGACATGTACCACTAGTGCTCTTCCTATCAATTCTACAACCTGCAAAATCAGAATCGGAATAGCCAACTAGAGCAATGCTACATCCTTTTGGATACCAAAGTCCTAATTTAGATGTGCCTTTCAAATATCTGAAAATTCTTTTCAATGCACCTAAATGAGACTCTTTAGGACAAGATTGATAACGAGCAAATAGACAAACACTAAACATGATATCCGGTCTACTTGCTGTTAAATATAAAAGGCTACCAATCATACCTCGATAAAGAGTAATGTCTACATCTTTACCATCTTCATCTTTGTCTAGGTTGGTGGTAGGACTTAGGGGAATAGGACTCTCCTTGATGTTGTCATATCCATATTTTGTGAGGAGATCCTTGACGTACTTTGCTTGGTTGATAAAAATGCCTTCTTGAGATTGTCGGATTTGAAGTCCAAGGAAGAATGTCAATTCTCCCATCATGCTCATCTCAAATTCGCTATGCATACATTTCTCAAAATCCTTGCACAAAGAAACATTAGTGGCTCCAAAAATAATATCATCGACATAAATTTGCACAATTATCATATGTTTTCCATCATGTTTAGTGAAGAGTGTAGAATCAATTTTTCCCATTTTAAAACCATTTTTCAGCAAAAATTGGCTTAAACGATCATACCAAGCTCTAGGAGCTTGTTTAAGACCATATAAAGCCTTTTCCAATTTAAACACATGGTTAGGAAATTTATGATCTTCAAAACCGGGAGGTTGTTTCACATACACTTCTTCCATAATGAAACCATTCAAAAATGCACTTTTAACATCCATTTGAAAAAGACTTATATTTTTAAAACATGCAAATGCTAACAACATGCGAATGGCTTCAAGTCTAGCAACCGGGGCAAATGTTTCATCAAAATCAATACCTTCTTGTTGGTTATACCCTTGGGCTACCAATCTTGCTTTATTCCTTATAACATTTCCCGATTCATCAAGTTTGTTTCGAAAAACCCACTTGGTTCCAATGATAGTATGGTTGCTAGGCCTAGGAACTAATTTCCAAACATTGTTACGCTCAAATTGATTTAGTTCCTCATGCATGGCAATCATCCAAGATTCATCATGCGAAGCCTCATCAAACTTTTTAGGCTCAAATTGAGACACAAAAGCTTGATGATCACATATATTTCTAAAAGAAGAGCGAGTAGTCATACCTCTTTGATTTAGATTACCTAAGATTTGCTCTTGTGGATGGGCATTCATCATTTTCCAAGGTCTAGAACTTGAGGGGCTTTGATTACTTTGGTTGACTTCATCGTTTGCATTGTCAAGGGCCTCTACTTCCGTTTTCTTTTCCTCTTGAGATTCTGAATTTTCTAGAGATGGTGTGTCGACCTTTGGATCATCAAGAATCGTCATAGGAGGATGAACTTGAAGACTCCCAAAGTCATCACCAATATCACTAGCTATCTTTTGCACACTTTCAAAAGGATTAGATTCATCAAATGCAATATGCATGGATTCTTCTACAACTAGAGTTCTTTTATTATAAACTCTATAAGCTTTGCTAGAAGTAGAATAACCTAGAAAGATACCTTCATCCGACTTTGCATCAACTTTACCCAAATTGTCTTTGATGTTTAAGATAAAACATTTGCAACCAAAGACTCTAAGATGTGCAATGGTGGGTTTTCTATCATGCCATAATTCATAACACGTCTTGTTTAAAAGAGGACGAATTAAAACACGATTTAAAATGTAGCATGCGGTACTAACGGCTTCGGCCCAAAAATATTTTGGCAAAGAATGTTCATTTAAAAGTGTCCTAGCCGCTTCTTGCAAAGATCTATTTTTCCTCTCAACTACCCCATTTTGTTGAGGAGTGCGAGGACATGAAAAGTTATGATCAATACCATTTTCATTGCAAAATACTTGAAACATGCCATTTTCAAATTCACCACCATGATCACTTCTTATATTGGAAATCTTGAAACCTTTTTCATTTTGAATTTTATAGCAAAGTCTTTTGAAGTTATCACATGCATCATGCTTATGAGTTAAAAACAAAACCCAAGTAAATCTAGAATAGTCATCCACAATAACAAAACAATACTTCTTACCACCCAAGCTAGCTATCCTTATCGGTCCAAAAAGATCAAGGTGAAGAAGTTGAAGTGGTCTTGAAGTTGACACGGTTTTTATGGATTTGAATGAGCTCTTGATTTGCTTTCCATATTGACACGCATCACACAATCCTTTCATCTCATACTTCAATTTAGGTAATCCTCGAACAAGCTCCTTCCTAGATAGCTTTGCAATATGGTCCATTCCTACATGCACAAGTCTCCTATGCCATATTGACGAGTTATCTACTAAAGCACTTAAACAAGTATGATCATTAGAAATATCATTCAAATCAATCATATAAATATTTCCAACTCTATTACCAATAAAAACAAGTGATTGTGTGTGTACATTTCTAACCTCACAATGTGTTGAAGTAAAAATCACAAATAGATCTCTATCACATAATTGACTTATGCTTAAGAGATTAAATTTTAATCCTTGAACAAATAACACATTTTCAATAGAAGGGGAATGACCAATTTTACCGATGCCCAAAACCTTGCGTTTTTGGTTATCGCCAAACGTCACACCTCCTTTCTCTTTCTTCTCCAAATGGATGAATTTTGACTTGTCACCCGTCATATGCCGTGAACACCCGCTATCCAAATACCATTTCGTTTCAATGGGTTTCCGGCATTCCTACAAGACAAACTAGTTAGTCCTTGGAACCCAAACCTTTTTGGGTCCATATTCATTTTCAACAGTACCTTTAGGTACCCAAACATGTCTTGTATAAGCAAGCCCTTTTCGAATGTAGCAAAAATAGGATAAATGTCCAAATTTGTTGCAAAAGCTACATTTATATCTAGGCTTATCATGCAAAGGCTTGTGAAAATAATTTGAGGAATTATCATGCCAATTTGAGGAGCTACCAAGGCAATAAGAAGAACTAGCATGATAATTAGAAGAATTAGCTTTAACAAAAGAGTTTTTGAAATTCTTTTTACATGAAGAATATTCAAAGCCAATACCTCTCATGTCACCTCCTTTCTTGAGATCATTTATGCAATCATGGTGACTCTTTTTACTCTTGACAAACTTATCTAGAGTAATCTCAAGATGCTTGATCTTATCCTTTAACTCTACTACTTCTTTGGTAGATTTAGCACAATCATTGCAAGTAGAGTTTTTATCTATAGCCTTTCCTTTAGCATTATCAAGCAATCTATTCTCCATGGTTAAACCTTTGTTTAACTCTTCTAATTCACAGTTCTCATCCCTAGTTTTAGCCAAAGCATTTTTCAAATCAGCATTATCATTAGTCAAAAAATTATTCTCATCAATTAAGCATTTATTCGATTTTTCCAACTTGCTAATTTCAGTTTTGATGCTCTCTAGTTCTTTAGCAAGCCTAGCATTCTTCTTATTCGCTTTACTAAAATGTTCAGCAAGTTCATTAAAAGCTTCTTGCAAATCATCATAGTCACGTTCATCACTAGAAGAATTACTAACCTCATCATCGCTTTCCCCATGAGCCATAAGACACAATTCGTTGGATGGGGTGGAAGTTGGTGAAGAGCTCCTTTGATGTGCTCCACAATTTCCTTGTCTTTTGAGTTCGGAAGAGTGTTCACATGTACTTCTCCACTGCTTCTGCCTTGAATCCGAATTTATGAATTCACGAACAGTCCCGGTGAAGAGAGCAAGAGATGCGTTGTCTTGAACACCAAGAAAGGTTCTCAACCTTCTCTTCCAATGTCGAAAATTGTTGCTGTCAAGGTATAGTGAATTGTTGCGCACAGCACCCTCATTTTCCATATCTAATCTTGCACTTGAGGTTGTTAAACCTTGTTCCAAGTGACCTCGCTCCGCTACCAATTGATAAATCAATATATGGACTAGAGGGGGGGTGAATAGTCCCTTGCAAATCCCTTTAAAAACTTCAAACTTTTCTGCACACAAGAGAAGGGAAGGATATCACAACACAAGATGTATAGTGGTTCCAATTCACAACTGAATTGTACTCCACTACCTAAGAGTCCTCCTCTTAGGATTTCTGAAAGCAATCCTTGCTATTCACTTGAGCTTTTCACGGGTTCAGCTCTAACCTTACACTTTGGTTTTCCGGGGCTCACCAACAACGTTACAATTAGTTTTCCAAGGCTCACTAACAACCTAGTGGTTTTTCACGGGCTGAACCACAACCTAAGTTCTCTTTCAATGGGATGAGAACACTACCCTTAACCCAAAAGTGTTATGGTACACTTTCAAACCTTAACAAAGATATTGTATCAAATATGCAACAAACAATTGGTGTACAAAAATATAGATATATGAATCCAAATCAACACCAATAAATATTCAAAGTTACCTCAAGAAGAAACCCAAAGACAAGCTTGACAAGATGAAGCAAGAAAGACAGAATTCGTTTTTGGAACACTTGCTTTGAAAAATCTGATTTGTGTAAGCTTGTAAAATGTAAATTTGTGTATGAAGGTTTCTCTCTTGTTCAACTCTTAGTTCAACTCATCTAGGATGAGTATTTATAGGCTTTGATAGAGCAAGGCCCGGACAAAAGGGTATGGACATAAATTGAGCCGTTTTAAGTGGACAAAATAGCTGTTGGAGTTTGTCTGCTGCTTACCGTGATCACGGTTAGGAGTAACCGTGATTACGGTTAGCACGAGCTCCTCAAGCCGTTTGAAAAACTAGCCGTTACAGTCAGACGTGATTCACGTTTAGGCCTAACTGTGATCACGGTTGCTTAACCGTGATCACGTTAAACCCCTTAACGTGATTCACGCTACTCTCGGATGTAAAATGGTGTTTTGGACTTGAGATAAACGTGATTCACGTTTAAGATCAACCGTGATCACGGTTAGAGAAAATATCTCACCGTGATTCACGTTTAACCCTTAACCGTGATTCACGCTACCTACTGAAGTTAAAATCGTTTTGACACACCTTAACCGTGATTCACGGTAAGGCTAACCGTGATCACGGTTAGCTGAAATTGCAAACCGTGATTCACGTTTGGCCATAACCGTGATTCACGTTTAAGGTCTGATCCGAAATACTTAAAACGTTTTTCAAAACTTGTTTTGACTCAAAATTCTTTTGACCCTAAATTCTTGAGGTACTTGAACATAAATCAAGTGTTTGAATGAAATCATACTTACAAGAATAAGCTCAAAAACACTTGATCTTCACGCTTGCGATATGATGAATTGTTGCTTTCTTTAAGTCTTGATCGCAAACTGAAAAATACATTCTTACTTAAAATTGAATTAGAGACTAATTAATTTGTGTGTTATTACATCATCAAAATAGGTTCGAATACCCCTTGGGCTAACAGATCTACCCATCAGTCTTCGCAAAGGTAAACGACAATGCAAATCTGTTTATTCAATTGCCAACTTTGTCTCTTATGATGGCTTGTCTGGTTCGACATGTGCTTTGATTTCTTCTCTAGACTCTATTGTTGTTCCTAAAATAGTAAAGGAAACATTGAGTCATTCTGGTTGGACGAATGCAATGTTTAAGGAGATTACAACTTTAGATGATAATCAGACTTGGGATTTAGTGAATTTACCAAAGGAGAAGAAAGTTGTGGGGTGTAAATGGGTGTTTGCAGTCAAAGTCAATCCAGATGGTTCTGTGGCCCGCCTTAAGGCACGACTTGTTGCCAAAGGATATGCTTAGACATATGGGGTGGATTACTCTGAGACTTTTTCTCCTGTGGCCAAATTATCTTCTGTGAGGTTATTCATTTCTTTAGCCGCTTCTAGGAATTGGCCCTTACATCAGTTGGACATCAAGAATGTCTTCCTTCATGGTGACCTACAAGAGGAAGTCTACATGGAGCAACCACCTGGGTTTGTTGCTCAGGGGGAGTATGGGAAAGTTTGTCGTTTGAAGAAGACTTTGTATGGTCTAAAACAGAGTCCTCGTGCTTGGTTTGGCAAGTTCAGTGAGGTAGTTTTAGAATTTGGCATGCAAAAGAGCCAGTGTGATCATTCAGTTTTTTATAGACAATCTGCTGCTGGTGTTATTTTGCTTGTTGTGTATGTGGATGACATTATCATTACAAGAGATGATAGTGTCGGGATTTCTTCGCTCAAATCTTTCCTGCATACCAAGTTTAGTAGGAAAGACTTGGATCAGCTGAAATACTTTCTAGGGATAGAAGTTTTCAGGAGCAACAAAGGTATCTTCTTATCTCAAAGAAAGTATGTTCTTGATCTTCTTGCAGAAACAGGAAAGTTGGGAGCTAAGCCCTGTAGTACTCCTATGGCTTCTAATGTCCATCTCACGAAAGATGATGGTGACCCGTTTGATGATCCTGAGAAATATAGGAGATTAGTTGGGAAACTAAACTATCTCATAGTGACACGTCCTGACATCACTTTCGCGGTTAGTGTTATCAGTCAGTTCATGTCTGCTCCAACAGATAAACATTGGGAAACTCTAGAGCATATCTTGTGTTATCTGAAAGGGGGACCTGGTCTCGGGATTCTATATAGTAACCATGGTCACAACCAGATTGAGTGTTTTGCAGATGCGGATTAGGCCGGGTCGAAGATTGATAGGAGATCAATAACCGGCTATTGTGTCTTTGTTGGTGGGAATCTGGTCTCATGGAAGAGTAAGAAGCAGAATGTGGTATTGCGATCTAGTGCAGAATTTGAATACAGAGTAATGGCACAATCCTCCTATGAGATTTTATGGTTGCGACAACTATTAGCTGAGGTTGGTATAATACATTCATCACCATCAAAACTCTGGTGTGATAATCAAGCTGCTCTTCACATTGCTTCTAATCCGGTATACCATGAGAGAACGAAACATATTGAAGTGGATTGCCACTTCATTCGTGAGAAGATTCAGGAGAACATCATCTCCACTCATTACGTAAAAACAGGTGAACAACTTGGTGATTTGTTCACAAAAGCTCTTCCAGGCCCTCGAGTGAATTATCTTTGTAACAAGCTAGGCATGATAAATATCTATGCTCCAGCTTGAGGGGGAGTGTTAGAAACTAGTGTGTGTGTGTGTGTGTGTATATATATGTATAGTATTTAGCTTGTCCTATAAATAGAGGACTTTGTACATATACTTGGTAGGTTGTATAATGAGAGTATGCAATTTCACAATAAGAAATGGGAAGAAACAAGGTATGAGACTGTCCCTTTGCTTCGGTCTTATTGGACTGGTTTAGTTCCATATCGAATGGAATTTTTCTTGTGGTTAACGCTACGGGAGAGAATTATGACTAGGACATTTCTTGAGAGGCGCAATGATAACACGTTTCATACTCTCAGTTTTACCCTCCTTTTCAGCCCTTTCGGGGGCTCGATGTTGACATTTGACCCTCATTTTAATCTTATTTGCAGATTAGCATCAAAGGAGGGAAAAGTCCGAAAAGAAGCGATTTTAGAGCATTTCTGAGGACTTCCATTTTCCAGGCCTAGAAGAAAGAATGTCGTCAAGACCTCGACGCGAACCAGACCAGTGCGCTGTCTCAAGGCCTCGACAGTTCTGAGCCTTCTTCCAAAGAAAGCATCTTCTGAGATCCGCACGGAATCCCAGACGTTTCCAGAAGGCATCAGGCGTGTCAGGAATCCCAGAATATTCCTTTTGCAAGGACATGTGCTGTCACGCCTTCATTGCCCTTAGCTGTTTTTGTCTCCTAGCTAGTTTAGGCTATATAAGCATAGTTTTAGGGTTTTTGTAAGGACGGCTGTTCCAAGGATAATTTCTTACATTAGTTTCAGTATTTATTTTCTGGGGATCATCTCCTCTTCTCGATCAAGAGCAGCCATTGTCAACAACTTTCCTCTTCGATTATTTAATTAATCTATCGGTTTACTCTACTCCTTTTTTACTTTCTTTAGTTTATCATTGTATGATTCTATCTACCTACTGTTTATATTATAGTATGAGTAGCTAAATACCCCTTTCTTGGTGAAGGGTGTTCCACGGGTTGTAGAGTTCGGCTAAGAGGTCTAATGCATGCTTAACATATTCTTTTGTGACACATAACTGTCTACCGATTTAATTACATGCTTGTCTAGAAATGTTAAGAGCTTGATCATCTTTTAGTATTTCTGCATGAGTAATGTCATATTCCAGGGTTATAACTGACGCGAAACCCTAGAGTTAGAGCAGGCACCTAGGGGAGGCAGCGCGAGAGGCCTCACCTAGGGGTAAAAAGTTATCTAGGGTATGCGATACGAGTCTGACAAGCTGAGCTATCGCGCCCTAGATCTGTCTTACCTCTCCTTCATGGGTGTTCTGAATTTAGCCTCCCTACTTCGAGCCCGTGACAGGCCGGACGGTCAAGGCTACCTTTTGATGACAAGGAAGGTAGCTGGGAGGATGGCTGAACGTCAAGGTCACCTCATATGTGGAAACGGGGGGTGGATTTTATCTATGAAGGTAAGCAGGGGATGCGGTGTGGAAACGCGGTCCCTATAGCAGATCTGCACATGAGTCTGGAAAACCTCTGCGCTGATGACTAGCCGACCTAGAAAACGACCCAAGGGAGCACCTTTCGCTAAGATCTTGTCCTATTTGATTAATATCCTTTTCATTACTTTTCCTGCATTCGATCTGTTTACGTCTCTTGCTCTGGATTGCAATTTACATATCTTGCCCTGGATTACGATTTACTTTCGTGCCCTAGATAAGTACTTTCCAATTCTGTTTTGTTAGCTCCCATAGTCTGTGTTGATTAATTTATTAATCAACATAAAACCCCTCTTTTACTGTTACTTTGGTTAGATCTGTTGCGTATTGCGTTGTCATACATACTCACTTGCAATTCATTCCTTCAATCTCTGCGGTTCGACCCTGTCTTGCTCTGCACACATTAATTTGTGCATTTAGGCATCATGATAAATTTAAGTATATTTGACTGACGATCAAATTTTGGCGCCGTTGCCGGGGATTGAACGGTACTGATTTTGTTTTGTTTTTCTTGTATGACCAGGAGATCTGCCCCCGATCTACTCCCTCTAGACCTCGAGTTGACCAGAACGGAAAGAGGACTTCGTAAGCAAGCTCAAGGGACATCTGCTCATCGTAGAGTGATCCCTCATCCTGCCCTCGACGGTTCCCCTTCTAATCTGGCTGACCAGGAACATCAACTTTTCTTAGACCTGACCTTTCTCCATCGTGATCCCGAAAACCCCATACCAGACCACTTTAATTTTCCAGCAATGGATGACCTAGCCAACAATGACAACCGTAACAACCGTGAGAACCACGAAGATCCACCACCACCCCAGACCAATAAACCATCGACAATTTCCATGCAACCCCCGATATGGCCAGTAGCTGCATTGACTGGCCCAATGTTCCTAATGACTGGACTCTGAAGTCCGCCGTACTTCATCATCTGCCTACTTTTCGAGGGGTAGCCAAGGAAAATGCTCTTCGCCATCTTCAACAGCTCCACTCTATTTGCGAGGCCATGAAACCTGCCAACGTTAGTATTGAGCAGGCCAAGCTTCGCGCATTCCAGTGGTCTCTCAAAGATGATGCCCTAGATTGGTATTACGACCTTCCCGCAAGATCTATTCGTTCTTGGGCGGACATGTCAAAAATCTTCACTGAGAAGTATTACCCGACTTCTATCATCAATACCACGCGCAAGCAACTCGTCTCCATTGTTCAGAAGAAAGAAGAGACTCTAGCCTAGTACTATGAGAGATTCCAGAAGATGCAATCGAGTTGCCCAGCCCACAATCTTACCGAGCACGCTCTGGTTCAATATTTTTGTGAAGGCCTTAAGGCTCAGGATAAGGCGTTGCTTAACGCAACCGCCAACGGATTCCTGACTGCTCTAACTCCAAGAGCCGCACGAGCAACGATAGAGCTCATGGCCAAGAACACCTCTGACGACCTTGCCAACAATCCAGGCCAGGATGTCCAAGTAGCTGCCCTTCAGAACCAGATATCTTCTCTCACAGGAATGTTCCAAAACTTCATAACAACACAACCCGCACCTGTTAAGGCCTGCCAGATATGCAATTTCGTGGATCACCCCACTGATGCATGTCCTCATATTCCGGAGGAAATACAAGTGAATGCTGCTGGCCAATTTATTCCAGTCTTTTACGCTCAGACTTACAATCAAGGCTGGAAACAACCAAATCCAGAATGGGTCCCTAACACTCAGCTTTCGGGACCTAGCCATCAACAACACCAGAACCCCTATGGAAATCCCCCTCATAATATGCCAAATTTCAGACCTCGACCCACATTTCACCAGAACCAGTATCAACGCCAACCTCCTCAGGATCAGACCTTCGTCCATCCTCCAGACCATACTTTTGTCCAGCCCCCGACTGCTGAAATGCCTAAGAATCCCGAGTAGCAGAAAGAAATAGATGAACTTAAGAAGCAAATGAGTGCTTTGACTGCCAAATTGCAAGAGTTAACAAATCATGGCAGATTGCCACCCCAGATAGAAACAAATCCCCAGCACAATGTCTGTGCAGTAACTTTGCGTAGTGGATCAACTTTGAACCCACCAGAGCTTCCAGCCCAAGATATTGAAAATCCTTCAGAGGCCGAAATCCGGCCTAAACCTAGAACGAAGCTCCCCAAGGTCCCTAGATTCGTGGAAGTTAAAGAAGACAGAATCCGCTCCCCCAGAGGTTCACCACGAAATGACCCCAACCCACCAGAATTTACCCAAGAGTACATTCATAAGATTCTCGAGCCCCCGTTCCCTCACAGATTGGTCAAGACCAAGAAAGATAAGGAGGATCGCGATATCTTTGAAATGTTCAGTAAAGTGGTTGTTAACATCCCTCTTCTCCAGGCCGTGAAAAATGTCCCTCGCTATGCCAAATTCCTGAAGCAATTGTGCACGAACAAAAACAAGTTCACCGAAGTTAACAAGATCAGCGTAGGGGCCAACGCGTCTGAACATATCCAGCGTCGGATCCCTCCAAAATGCAAAGATCAAGGCATGTTCATAATCCCTTGCCGAATCGGAACAGTTGATATTGGCAAGGCCATGTGTGACCTCGGAGCAGGAATCAATGTCATGCCCTTGATAATCTACCACAGTCTAGGCCTCGAGCCTCTCGTGCCTACAGACCTCGCCATCCAACTTACTGACCGCTCTATCATCTACCCCGAGGGGATAATCAAGGATGTCTTAGTCCAAGTAGGAGAATTCTTGTTCCCTGCAGATTTTTATGTGATTTCAATGGAGAACGAAGACTCCACCAAATCCACAGATGTTCTTCTAGGCCGCCCATTTCTGGCCACAGACCGAGCAAAGATTGATGTTCACGATGTCACCATTTCCCTCGAATTTGATGGAGAGATCATCAAATTCAATATGCTAGAAGCCATGCCTCTGAATTTTCTAGTGTGAATTATGTTGATATTGTTGACCCCCTTGTGGGGGTAATTGATGAAATATATTCTACTGACCCCTTGCAATTTGCCCTTGACGGGAGTCTGACTCTAGCTCTTCTAGATGTCGTGGCCTCGACGCTTCCTATCCCATCTGAATTACACTATGTCGTCGCTAACCTTGAAGAAGGCACTGTTGCTCAGTATGAGTCTCTGAACCAGTCTCCCGAATATCCGGGCCATGCTAAGTTATTTCCCTCTATTGATCAGGCTCCAGCCCTAGATCTGAAGCCACTGCCTACCCACTTGAAATATGCTTATCTAGGCCCCGATAACTCTCTACCTGTCATTATCTCCAACAAGCTCGAAGACCTCGAGGAGTCCAAGCTCATTTCCTTGCTAAGGAACTTCAGACAAGCCATAGGATGGACCATTGCGGACATTAAGGGCTTGTCTCCAGCATTATGCACTCATCACATCCACCTAGAAGACGCGAGCAAGACCATTCGCCAGCCCTAGAGACGACTTAATCCGCCCATGATGGAAGTGGTGAAGAAAGAGATTCTCAAGTTGTTAGATGCGAGAGTTATCTACCCCATCTCAGATAGCCCTTAGGTCAGCCCTATCTAGGTCGTGCCCAAGAAAACAGGCATAACTATCACCATCGGTCAAGATGGCGAAACCATTCCTACCCGGATCCAGAATGGGTGGAGAGTGTGTATTGACTACCGCCGGCTAAATTTTGCTACCAGGAAAGATCATTTTCCCCTGCCCTTCATCGACCAGATGCTAGAACGCCTCGCCGGTAAAACCCATTATTGCTGTCTAGACGGTTACTCTGGATTCCATCAGATCCTAGTTGCTCCTGAAGACCAGGAAAAGACCACCTTTACCTGCCCTTTCGGGACCTTCGCGTATAGACGCATGCTCTTCGGTCTGTGCAACGCCCCTGCCACTTTCCAACGTTGTATGGTCAGTATTTTCTCTGAATTAGTTGAAGATGGAATCAAAGTCTTCATGGACGACTTCACCGTCTATGGAAATTCTTTTGAAGAATGCATGAACAATCTGAAAAGGTGCCTAGAGCGCTGCATTAAGACGAATCTTGTCCTGAATTTTGAAAAATGTCACTTCATGGTGGATCGAACCCTGGTGCTTGGTCATGTTATCTCGGCCAAGGGAATTGAGGTTGACAAAGCCAAGATAGAAGTAATAGAATCCCTGCCCTACCCATCTTGTGTCCGCGATGTGAGATCTTTTCTAGGCCACGCCGGTTTCTACCGAAGGTTCATTAAGGATTTTTCCAAGATTGCCCAACCCATGTGTCACTTGCTCTAGAAGGACGTGTCCTTTGATTTTAGCGAGGCCTGCAAAATCGCTTTTGAACTTCTCAAGAACAAACTTATCTCGGCCCCGATTATTCGAGCCCCCGACTGGACACTACCTTTCGAGGTCATGTGTGATGCCAGTAATCAGGCCCTAGGCGCCGTTTTGGGTCAGAAGAAGGATAAAGAGACCCATGTCATCTATTATGCTTCCAAGCTGCTAGACCCGTCCCAGCAGAACTACACTATGACAGAGAAAGAACTTCTGGCCGTAGTCTATGCCCTAGACAAGTTCAGACAATATCTGCTAGGCACTCATGTCCTCATCTACTCTGACCATTCTGCCCTTCGGTGTTTGTTGACCAAAGCCGATGCCGAACCTCGGCTTATTTGTTGGATCTTGCTCCTACAAGAATTCAATATAGCTATCAAAGATAAGGCCGGAAAAGAAAACCTTGTGGCAGATCACTTGAGTAGACTTCCAGCCCAAGAAGATAATTCGCTTGAGCCAATCCGAGATACTTTTCCAGACGAGCAATTATGTCTAGCCCAAGCTGTTTATTCCCCATGGTTTTTCGATATTGCAAACTTTTGTGCTACAGGCACTTACCCAGCTGATGCCACTCCCTCCGAATGCAATAGAATCAGAAGACAAGCAAAATACTATATTTGGGACAACCCCTACCTATGGAAGCACTGTTCGGATCAGATCATTCGTAAATGTGTGACCATGGACGAGGTGCCCTCGATCCTTAAATTCTGCCATTCAGAAGAAGGCCATTTCGCGGCCAAGAAAACTGCCCTGAAGGTTCTGGAAGCTGGTCTGTACTGGCCCACCATTTTCAAGGATAGTTACATATTTTATGCTTCGTGCCCCCGATGTCAGGCCACTGGAAATATCAGGGTTAGGAATCAGATGCCCTTGACAAACATTATCGCTTGCGAGATCTTTGATATCTGGGGTATAGACTTTATGGGCCCTTTTCCCAATTCCTTTGGCAACATCTACATCCTTCTGGCCGTCGATTATGTCTCTAAATGGGTCGAGGCCAAGGCTACTCGAACGGACGATTCCAAGGTGGTCGTGAATTTCCTCCGCACTAATATCTTCAACCGGTTCGGTACACCTAGAGCGCTGATCAGCGATAGGGGTACCCACTTTTGCAACCGTGTTGTGTCCTCTCTTTTGACTAAGTATGGAGTCCACCATAGAACATCAACTGCTTATCACCCTCAGACTAACGGTCAAGCCGAGGTCTCGAACCGTGAGATCAAATCCATTCTTGAGAAGACCGTTAACCAGTCCAGAAAGGATTGGAGTTTGAAATTGGGTGATGCTCTCTGGGCCTATCGTACAACTTTCAAGACCCCGATAGGAATGACCCCTTACAGACTTGTTTATGGGAAGTCGTGCCATCTCCCAGTGGAGATAGAGCACAAGGCTTTTTGGGCAATCAGAAAGGTGAACACAGATCTAGGCCTCGCTGACCAACATAGGCGCTTGCAAATTCAAGAGCTAGAGGAGTTGAGGGATGATGCTTATGAGAATGCCCTGCTCTATAAGGGCAAGACAAAAACTTATCACGACCGGCACCTTCATCCCAAAACATTCTCAGTCGGACAACAAGTCTTGTTGTACAACTCACGACTGCGACTCTTTGCTGGGAAGCTGAAATCCAAATGGTCAGGACCTTTCGTGGTCACGACAATCTACACCCATGGGGCAGTTGAAATTCAGAACCCGGTCACAGGAATCATCTTCAAGGTCAGTGGGCAGAGACTGAAACCCTTCTATGAAGGTTTCCAGCCCTCGGTTGTTGAGGAGGCTATGGTGGACGTCCCACCTGTCCAGACCTAGAGTATCAAAGCACGTCGAGGTCCCGACGAGTAAATGGACCACGCTGGAGGCATTTGATATGCCGTCTGAACCATTTCTCTCTCCCTTATCTTCTTTCCACCTTTTTGGATTCTCTGATTTTATTTGATTTTATTCCCAGGCAGTTGAGATACGCATGGGCCGTCGTGCTCCACGCCCAGGACGCCACGTGGCCTGACAAGCACAGTAAAGGCAGGCCTCATCAATACAAAAGCTGCGGCATTTATTGCCAGTTGTGATTTCCACTCTCTCCCACTCTCCCACATAATTTTCACTTATATCACTTTCAAACCTATCACTTTCACCTCTCTCCCTCACCAAACACGTGACCCTATCCTCTCTCCACCACCATCTCCACTCCCAATACTGTACTGTCTTCCTTCCTTCACCATCAATGGCACCTAAAATGAAAAAGCCAGCCCGCAAGAACGCTGCTGGACCTAAACCGGTGGACACTTCCAGCCCCGTTCCTTCCAGATCTAGATCCCAGTCAGCTACACCAAACTCAGTGGGCAGAGACTGAAACCCTTCTATGAAGGTTTCCAGCCCTCGGTTGTTGAGGAGGCTATGGTGGACGTCCCACCTGTCCAGACCTAGAGTATCAAAGCACGTCGAGGTCCCGACGAGTAAATGGACCACGCTGGAGGCATTTGATATGCCGTCTGAACCATTTCTCTCTCCCTTATCTTCTTTCCACCTTTTTGGATTCTCTGATTTTATTTGATTTTATTCCCAGGCAGTTGAGATACGCATGGGCCGTCGTGCTCCACGCCCAGGACGCCACGTGGCCTGACAAGCGCAGTAAAGGCAGGCCTCATCAATACAAAAGCTGCGGCATTTATTGCCAGTTGTGATTTCCACTCTCTCCCACGCTCCCACATAATTTTCACTCATATCACTTTCAAACCTATCACTTTCACCTCTCTCCCTCACCAAACACGTGACCCTATCCTCTCTCCACCACCATCTCCACTCCCAATACTGTACTGTCTTCCTTCCTTCACCATCAATGACACCTAAAATGAAAAAGCCAGCCCGCAAGAACGCTGCTGGACCTAAACCGGTGGACACTTCCAGCCCCGTTCCTTCCAGATCTAGATCCCAGTCAGCTACACCGAACTCGGCTTCATACAAAATAGTCACACCATCGTCTGTCAAGCCACGTCCCATTCCCTCTCCTACGGCGGTCTCACCCACAACCGTGGAACAGATCAGAGAGTTTACTCCGGTGGAAGATGACATAGAAGTCACAGGCTCCATTCCTCCGACCATGACGACCACTAGAGGCGGCCGTATGGTGAAGCTCCCTCCTGGATCGTCCACGACCAAGTCCAAATCTAAAAAGCCCTCTACATCAACCAAGCAGTTACCCCTTGACACGACCGTCGATCGTTTCCTATCTCCTCAGCCTGCCTTAACGGTGGAGGAGGTCCTCAAGGATATCCTAGTCTCTGACGAAGACGCCGAGGTCATGGAGGACCAAACGGAGACTGGTATTGGCCAGGAGGATGAGGTTATGGAGGAAGGAACGGGAGAAAGTGGAGAAGTTGAGGGAGAAGAAGAGGAGGAGGAAGATCTCGAGGCCTAGAAAGCAGCCGCGGTAAGATCAGCGGCCAAGAAAGGGAAGTCCAAAGCCGAGGCCAAGCTAGGGCACCCAGCTGCAGTTGGTACACCAGTGAGTCTCAAGAGGAAGCTTTCAGCCACCAGTACCGGCAAGCCCTCGAGTTCCAAGAAGCTTTGGGCCCCCGAAATAGATGAGGATGTCGAGGTCGAGACCCCAGTGCCTTCATCTATCCCCAGATCCGGCTCACAACAGGTGACTTCTGACCTTTCCTCACCCCATGAATGGATTGTCTTTAATGATAAACCTTCTCTTGACAAGTTAACCTTGCTGAATTCCAAGGGCGTTAGCTCATGTGCGCGCCTGGATTTTGATTTTCTTGCTAAGATGGGCATTGAGTCCAAGATCAGGGAGTATGTGGCCAACATTGGTTGGGAGTCTCTGTTCTATTTGGAGCACCCGACCTTTGTTGAGCTTTCCTTTGAGTTTTTCACTACTTTTTGGGTAGATGACACTTTTAGGCCCAAGGGTAAGGTCGGTCCAAACTCCTCTACCCCTGGTTTGATCAATTTTAGGCTAGCCACCAAATGGGAGCATCTGACACTGGGTGAATTTAATTGCTGGTTGGGATTTGTCACTAAGGATGAGCTGAACACCCCTCTGTACAAGAATGCCTTAACTGTTATCCCGTCTGTTTTTTATGCCACTGCTGCTTTTCGTGAGCTAACCAATAAGCCTACTGTTAAGTATGATCCTAAGGGTAGTAAAGCCCATGAAATAGTTGACCCTGCATTGCGTATCCTGCACCGGTATCTAACCCTCACCTTTTCAGCAAGATTTGGTTCCTCGGGACAGATATCTGTGCAGGAACGTTTCTTTTTATGGTGCATGAAACACAAACGTAGGGTCAATCTAGGTTTTTGGGTAGCTTTGGGTGTTTTGCATGTATTGAATGGTGGCCGTGGGCCTATTTTTGGATCCCTTATCTCCCTGTTTGCTATGAAGATGCGTAACATTGACCTGGCTGCTAGTAACCTTTATGAGCCCCTGGCATTCAAGGATTTGGATATCCGAACCTTGGATGTCATGGGCCATTTATGTCTCTCACGTGGTGTATTGAGTTTTTACCCAGGTTGTGCCCCAGCAGCGGAGAAGGTTTTCGGGACCAAGAATGGCGGTATCTTTGACTATCCAGATCTTTCAGACCCCCGCTCCAATACCATTCCTCCAGTCCCCGAAAAGCAAGTGCCCCAAACGGAAGCAGCTCGACAAGGCCAGAATGCAGCATTAGGAAATCAGCCCCCGACTCCTCTCATCGTTTATGACCTGACCCAGACGAGACTTCTCCAGCTTATCCTGCGGGAACTTCAGGCTTTGACTGCTGAAGTTGCCTGCAGAAATTTGCCACCCCAGTAACCCACCCCCGAACAATTTCATCTCTCCAGCCCCCGAAAGGGGCACTAAACAATTTTACTGTTTTTACTTTGTACTGTACTTATATTTCTTGAACTCCTTTTTTATGCTCTCCCTGCATTGAGGACAATGCGCTGCCTAAGTGTGGGGAGGGAATTATTTATGCATTTTGCCTGTGTGATTGCATGTTTATTTTTAAGTTTGCTGCATGATTGCATGATCTTCAGATTTCATTTTTAGCCATGCTAGGAAAATTTTCCCACCCAATATCAGTTTTCAAACCCTCATTTTTGGCATGCGTTTTTCAACTTTCGATGCATAGAAGAAGCATGACATCCATAGCACCTACGCCTAAACATGAATTTTTAGACCTGCTAGCCCTTATATCCATACCTAGGCCACGACACCAGTAGTCATAATTTGATCCCGTGAGCATATTTGAACTTCATGCCTTTTTATTTTTGAGAAAAATGCTTAGCTAGGCGCAGTCTAGGTTTGCATGATATCCCTGGGTATAGTCACTGTTAGGACATGAGAAAGCTTAAAAATGACAGAAAACTTCACATCAATGTCTCTTTCCTTCTTTTCTCCCATCTCTCTCTCTTTTCTTTTCGACATCCCCCTTCTTTTCATACTCTTTCCTAACCATTCGCCTTTTCTTGATCTTTTTCCTTGGCAGGTGAGGTAGCAATTATTGAGGGTAACGTCGAGGGCTAGACACCTAAAGTGAGCAGACGAGTTTAAGTGTGGGGAAGGAAGACAAAAGCAAAAGACTTCAGAGCAAAAAGCAGGAATCTAGGGCAAGAAAAGCAAAAGCTCGAAAGAGTTTCGAGCCCTAGACCATTCATACAATTCGAGCCCTAGAAACATTCAAGTGTGGGGAAGCGAAAAAGAAGTCACCATCGATGCTGGAAGCAGATCAAGGGCAAGCGCTGAGCGGATGATCAAAAGTTTCGCGCCCTGGTAGAATCATCTCGTGCCCTTCTAAAAAAAAAAAAAAAAATTCAAAAATAATAGGAGAAGGGCACCGAACGTCTAAGTAAAAGCATCTGCATCTGAAGCCTCAATAAGAAGATTTTTCCTGCCCCCGAAAGAAGACCTATGTCTAGCCCCCGAATCATCTCGTGCCCTCGATGAAAGCTGCCTCACCACTTCGTTTTTTCCCAGCCAAGGGATCCAACCAGGTTTTGCCTGGTTCTTTCTTTTCTTTCCTTCTTTTCTCCCCTCATTTCTCTTTTGTTCATCTCCTACTTCTCTCTTCCACCTTTATAGCTCTTTCGATCCCGTTTCTTTCTTCTTGCTGATGCGATGCTTTTCCGATTGTTGATTGCCCATGCATGTGTTCTACAGTACTCGGATTGACGTGCAAACCATGCCTGTGTTGTGTTATTTGCATTCATGAGTGGTAGCCTAAACACATATTTTATTCTGAGTATGAGTGCAAATACACATCTTTGTGAGGACTGCTGGTGAATAGGCTAGATATGGAAAAGTCTGGTTGATAGGGTCGTTATTCTATCAGCCGGATGCAGGTGCTTTTCTAGGTCTGGATGTGTTCTGGTTGGGTGTAGCTTGTAGAATGGCGTGCCAATTCTAGGTGTTGGGAGTTGATTATGTATGTTTAGGAATGAGGTGGCTTTACAATTTTGTTTATGCTCGAGGGCGAGCATAGGGGCAGTGTGGGGATGTTTGATAGCACGTTTCATACTCTCAGTTTTACCCTCCTTTTCAGCCCTTTCGGGGGCTCGATGTTGACATTTGACCCTCATTTTAATCTTATTTGCAGATTAGCATCAAAGGAGGGAAAAGTCCGAAAAGAAGCGATTTTAGAGCATTTCTGAGGACTTCCATTTTCCAGGCCTAGAAGAAAGAATGTCGTCAAGACCTCGACGCGAACCAGACCAGTGTGCTGTCTCAAGGCCTCGACAGTTCTGAGCCTTCTTCCAAAGAAAGCATCTTCTGAGATCTGCACGGAATCCCAGGCGTTTCTAGAAGGCATCAAGCGTGTCAGGAATCCCAGAATATTCCTTTTGTAAGGACATGTGCTGTCACGCCCTCATTGCCCTTAGCTGTTTTTGTCTCCTAGCTAGTTTAGGCTATATAAGCATAGTTTTAGGGTTTTTGTAAGGACGGCTGTTCCAAGGATAATTTCTTACATTAGTTTCAGTATTTATTTTCTGGGGATCACCTCCTCTTCTCGATCAAGAGCAGCCATTGTCAACAACTTTCCTCTTCGATTATTTAATTAATCTATCGGTTTACTCTACTCCCTTTTTACTTTCTTTAGTTTATCATTGTATGATTCTATCTACCTACTGTTTATATTATAGTATGAGTAGCTAAATACCCCTTTCTTGGTGAAGGGTGTTCCACGGGTTGTAGAGTTCAGCTAAGAGGTCTAATGCATGCTTAACATATTCTTTTGTGACATATAACTGTCTACCGATTTAATTACATGCTTGTCTAGAAATGTTAAGAGCTTGATCATCTTTTAGTATTTCTGCATGAGTAACGTCATATTCCAGGGTTATAACTGACGCGAAGCCCTGGAGTTAGAGCAGGCACCTAGGGGAGGCAGCGCGAGAGGCCTCACCTAGGGGTAAACAGTTATCTAGGGTATGCGATACGAGTCTGACAAGCTGAGCTATCGCGCCCTAGATCTGTCTTACCTCTCCTTCATGGGTGTTCTGAATTTAGCCTCCCTACTTCGAGCCCGTGACAGGCCGGACGGTCAAGGCTACCTTTTGATGACAAGGAAGGTAGCTGGGAGGATGACTGAACGTCAAGGTCACCTCATATGTGGAAACGGGGGGTGACTTTTATCTACCAAGGTAAGCAGGGGATGCGGTGTGGAAACACGGTCCCTATAGCAGATCTGCACATGAGTCTGGAAAACCTCTGCGCCGATGACTAGCCGACCTAGAAAACGACCCAAGGGAGCACCTTTCGCTAAGATCTTGTCCTATTTGATTAATATCCTTTTTATTACTTTTCCTACATTCGATCTGTTTACGTCTCTTGCTCTGGATTGCAATTTACATATCTTGCCCTGGATTACGATTTACTTTCGTGACCTAGATAATTACTTTCCAATTCTGTTTTGTTAGCTCTCATACTCTGCGTTGATTAATTTATTAATCAATATAAAACCCCCCTTTTATTGTTACTTTGGTTAGATCTGTTGCGTATTGCCTTGTCATACATACTCACTAGCAATTCATTCCTTCAATCTCTGCGGTTCGACCCTGTCTTGCTCTGTATACATTAATTTGTGCATTTAGGCATCAGGATAAATTTAAGTATATTTGACTGACGATCACGCAACATGATTACCAAGGCCTTGAATGTCTGCCCTATGTGCAACAACGGAACAGAGAACGTTACACACCTATTCATGCGATGTGAGGTAGCTAGGGGGGTATGGGAGTACATAATGCGATGGTTGTGGGTGGTTTGGTGTCAGCCTCAAAATTTAGCGGACCTTTGGAGGTCGTGGGGGAATTACTTGCCAAGTTTTGACTAGCACAACCGTAGGGCATGGCAAACTCTATTTTATGTAGTTATTTGGTCTTTGTGGAAGCTGCGCAACGCGGTGGTATTCAGGCAGAAGGAGTACAATGAATCGCGAGGTATGAATATGATTTTTTTGTTGTGGCATTGGTGGCTGAAAAGTAAGGATAACACGTTCTCTTATAGCATGTTTGACATGCTGCAGTCTCCGGCGCGGTTACTCTCTTGGCAAGCAGTTGCCTTATGATCTCTGGTGTAGAGTCAGGTTTGGTAGTTAGCTTGCAAATCTATATTTTGAACTTTCTTTGGTGCTTTGGTTGCTTGCGCGTATTGTTCTGCTGGTTGCAGTAGCCCTTGTAATGCTTCTGTCATGTCCCTCATGACTTAATTCAATAATATATCTGCTTATTAAAAAAAATGAATTAACCCCGAACCAACTCATCTATACTATATAAAAAGCACGAAGGGGCTTATTTCCTTAAATTACTATCATACCCTTTAATTATTAAAAAACTTAAGGGTGTAATAGACTTTTAATTTTTATAAAATTACCTACAATATATCTATTATTCAACCACTTATTTAATTAATTAACATACCTATTATTAAAATTGAATAAATCTATTACTCAACCACTTATTTAGTTAATTAATCTACTTATGAAATCCATTGTGATAAGATTCAAGTTTTGAGATGATCGGGATGATGAATACTGTCGGTCAGAGTCGCTGTAGCCGGTATCGGACACACCTGCAAAGCGTCGAAGGGGGGCTCCGGCGTAGACACTTCGATGCTTAAGTCAGTAAGCGGTTTAAAAATAGCAGAGGTTCTAGAAGGCAGTCTTAGGCTTCTTGATGTTTTAAAATGAGGGGGTATTTATAGGCCGCTGGGGGCGATATCTGGGCAAAAAGGCGATATCCCGGAAAGATATTGCTCTATATGACGTCACTGGTGATACCTGGACCTGACGTCATAGGCGATACCTCCGAGGAGGGCGCCGAGGGCGATACCCATGGTGATGCCGGGGCAATAACTCTGTGGAGGGTGCCGAGGGCGATACCCATGGTGATGCCGGGGGCGATAGCTCCGTGGATGGTGCCGTGGCTGCCCTGGGATGGGATGATGCCGTGCGTGCAGAGACGCGTGAGACCTCCCCCCGCCGATGTCGACCATCCCAGAAAACACCTCATAGTCTAGTGGCGATAGCTTGGATGTCCGATAGGGCTATAGGATTCCGTCCTCGGCAGTCATAATTACAGAAATACCCTTAGGATTGTCTTAATTGTTATCATAAGCCCAACTGAAAATGAGCCCGAGTGTTTACCAAGGGCTGCCATTTTCTGTCCATGTCTGGAATCTTAGGTGAGGGTCCTTTCCTCTTTATGGCGATATGCTTGCGGGATCTCCGAGCTTCTTTGTCTCTTTTGATACAATAAAGAATAATTGAACGTTAGGCAGCGCCTAGGTCGGGAGCTTTCCTCCGAGCAAGCGGGTTCCAGTCTTCGTGCTTGTCCAAAGACCCGTCCTCATGGGGTGTCAGGGAATCAATCAGCGAGAGACGCCGCTAACTCGTCTAGAACCATTAGGGTGTCACTTTCGCCTAACGGTATTAACCTGCCTGGGCCATCGGCAGCGCTTAGAAGATTGCAAACTCGTCCGTGCTGTAGGAGAGTTATCGACGCTGATGGACCATTGTTGACGTCGCCGCGGACCGCGACTAGGTTCCTACCGTTGAGTTAAGTTCGCATACGCTCCGGGTCCATCGGTATTTCGGGCGAACTGCAAACACGTAAAGGAGATAGGCATTTTACGGAGATATTAGTAAACTTTGTACTTACAGGGGTGTTGAGAACACGCGGGTTCTTTCTTTCCTTTTCGCTCATGGAGTCAACGATATTGACACGGTTTTACGCCATCGACGGCCTATGATTTGTGCGGCTTTATACCACCAGATACCGGCGATACCGGCGAGGTTTTACGCTGCTAGGAGCTACCTGCGACATCGATGCGGCCTTACACTATAGATACCTATAATCGTACGACTTTTACGTCATGGCTACCTGTAATATCGCACTCCTTCGCATTTTCCAAGATTCTGGCTCGTACTCCTCTCGAGTACCTGCATCTTTAGCAGCATACTGACGTCGATCCTCGTTTTCGCATTAGGTCCATCGGTCTTTGATGGTAATGGGGCGGCTCGTCTTTTGAGGACCTCCTCTTTCAAAAGGCCCATTTCTCGGAGCCTATAAATCTGAGAGCTTTCTCCACTCAAGTTCATCTCATCTTTTTCTTTCATAATCTACCTCATGGATCATTTGACCAAAAAATTCCTCCTTTTTAAGGGCCATACTCTCAAGAACTTCAATGATGGTGACGTCGGGTTCCTGGAGAACATGCTGATCAAGACCTCCGAGGACATCTTCGAGTTGCAAGGGATGCTGACCCCACTCCATTCCAGGTTGGGAGCTACATCTCTGGAGGATTTCAGTCCTTTAGAGAGCGTGTCGAAGTTGGCCACGTCCATCGCTCGGATTCAAGTGGTGATCGCCATGCTGCAGCAGCGCAAGGACATGCTGGGGTGCTGCCTGAAGGGGATGAGGGTCACCTCTACTGACCATACTCTGGTCATGGACTCCCTTAGATACATCCCCATTATACCTGAGGATGCTGGTTCCGACGCCTGACAGGGGTGGCTCCCTTTGAGCCTTTTTTTTCTTTTTTCTTTTTACGCTGCTGTACCTCTCGGCCGTTAGGCCATAATAAATAAACTGTTTTTATTATGCCGCTTGCCACTATTCTTCTTCTTCAATGCGCCATTTGTCTTTTTACAGTTGGAGGCCTCCTCAGCCCAACTGAAAACGAGTCGGTCATTAGACGATTTTTTCAAGACGGTTTCCTCGCTAACCGTTCTGCATTAATTATGCACCGCCGCTTCAGTGTCAACTGATTGGGCAAAGTTTCAGTTTTCCTCGATCTGTGGGAGATTCCAACAGGCGTGACTGCAAATGTAGATTTGCACTCCAGGTTGTACGCGTGTCAGTTCTCAAGAGTTGCGTCGGATGATCGAAAAGCTTCTCTCCCTTTTTTGGCTATTTAATGGGATCCTTTCCCCTTTTTCCGTTCATCTTCTTGCTTATTTTTCCTCTTGGCAGGTTGTCTGTGATCTCATGGCCGATTCTTATTTTTTGGATACTGCTGCGCGGGATTCTCCGCCAACTCCTCCAACTTCTCCAGATTCAGACAATCCTCCTCCGTCGCCTCTGTGGAGGCCGCTCGTCCACCGGCGGGGTCGCAAGAGGCTGAAGAAAAAAGCCTTAATGGTGTCTGAACCGCTTTTTAATTCTCCCGCCCCTTTTGTTCAAAAGGGAAATGAACTATCTCTTCTTCCTCATGATTCGCCAAAAATGGCTCTCCCTGCCTGCGCGGACGTTGAGACGGTGACGACAGTCACTGAGGAGGAGTCAGGTCAATCAATGATACGCCTAGGAAAAGGGGTTGATGAGCCTTTCCCTCCTATCAGTAGGGAGTTATCGTTCTCAGATGATGATGTAGTTTATTGTTATGATATCTCTTGGTCTGAGGGCGATTAGCTTAGCGCGTCTTGCCTCTTTATAGATGTTGTATGGCTTTTCGAAAATGAATAAGATAACGCTTCAATTTTCCTTTTGTTCTCCTATCGCCTTCTCACGTCATTTCTTTAAGCGTCAAGGGTTGCCTCGGAGGGATGCTTGTTGCTGGGTGCAACCGTCTTTCGATTTTCAGTCAGTAACTGTCTTCTCCCAAAGACATAAATGACTGTCCACGCGTCGCTTTCAGGTCCGCACGTGTCTCACTTTTACAGGCTGTCTCTTCTTCAAGTTCGATCTTTATAAGGGAACTGCTATTCTCTTTCATTACTTTTGCCAATACTTCAAAAAATTTCACACTTTCTCTTTCTCCTGCGCTTCTTCCTGCTCAAGAGGAGTTTCTGCAACTGCTCGCCGGCGCCGATGGCCTATTTACTGGCTTCTTGCTCCAGGTATTTTGTTCCTCTCTCGTCGTAGTTTATTTTTCCAGTCCCTTATGTCTCGTGTTAGAGCCACTGCGGGTGCCGAAAATCCCATAGATCTTGAGGCTAGGAGAGCTCGTAGTATTTTTTATTGTAATGAAGTTTTGAGGGCAGAGTTAGAGGAGAACGGTATCACCTTCCCCTTGGGCTGCCGCCCTTATATCCCTACGAAGGATATTCGGCTCCATGATGCTATGTGGGGAACGTTCCGGCTGGTTTATTTCAAGATGTTCCTCTACGGGTTTCATCTTCCGATCCATACTTCTCTGATGAAGCTGCTAAATCATTATGATCTCAATCCCGTACAAATAACTCCGCATTCCTGGTGTGGGATTTATGCCTTCCTTCGGGCATGCGAGATGAAGCGTATTTTCACTCCATCCCTGCCATTTTTCAACTTGAGCTGTCGCGACTGCTTGGTGGATATCACCCCAAGATGGAATGACGCCATCGTGCAATTTTTCTGGCGGAACTTTCAAGGTTTTGAGGAGAGCGTGGATAACTGGAAAAATGGCTTCTTCACCTTTCGCCTGTCATCCCGCTGGTGGCGCGGGGGTTTTAACCGAGAGATTACCGGCGTCACATGGAGAAAACCAGAAATTGAACTCGCGTTTCTATCAACTAAGAAACTCCAACCGTTCACCACCTGAAACTCCAACCGTTCAACTATCCCGCCGAGGGGAAGGAGAACTAAGACCGTCGCAACACGCAATGCTTCCGCTCGACCTTCTCGCTTCCTTGAGAATTGGTTGCCTCCTCGGGGCAGGGGAGTGACTCTGAGTCGTCCTGCAACTGGAATAGTTGACAGCGATAGCGAGAGCATGGATGCCGATTCCGAGCTACGTCACGCCACCCCTGCCCAACGAATGAAGCCTAGGGCGAGAAAAAATGATCCCGCAGCGGAGTCAACCGAGGACGATAGCGAAGAGATGGCTGTCGAGACGGAGCGTCTCCGAAAGAAAACCCGAAAAGAGAAAACTAGCCCACCGGTCCCTCCATGAGGGAAGTTAACGCAGTTTCTACCGCGGGGGTTGACACTTCTTATGCCGCGAGTACCTCGCAAGTGACGGAGGTTGTCAAGGTGCCTTCTGCCGTCCCTTCCAAAGCTAATGAGGTTTCGGCGGTGGTGGACTCAGCCTTGCCGTCTGGTGGCCCTGATTCTCCGATCTCTTCCTGTATTCTGGATGTGACTATGCCGGTTTCGAACCCAAGTGTTCCTCTTAACCCTCTCCTGAGGAAGCCTCAACCCTTATTTCTTTCTTTGATTTCGGGCATTGGTAGTTCTGCAAAAAGTTGCTCTCCTCCCTATATCGCTAATCTTTCCCCTCAAAGTCCTCAAGGAGTTCCCGCTTACCAGCTGGATCTGTCATCTTTCGGTACTAGCGGGCTCCATGCTTTAGGGATATCGGATCCGTTATCACGAGATGAGCCGGTAGGCTCCATAGTGGGCCAAATGTTCAGTTCTTCGAAGGACAAGGAAGAGTTCCTGCGGCATCCCCCTGAAATCCAGTATACACGCCTTCTGAACGACATGCTGGCTAGCTTCCGCGAACTGCATTATTTCCTCGAGGATCAGAGCGACAAAGTTCGGCGCTCTTCCGGTTCGAAGGAACAACTAGACGCCGCTTTGGCGAAGGTAATGGAGCTGACGAAGCTTCAGAGTCGAACCCATGCAGAGTTGAACAACTATCTCGCCGAGCTCGCGCGAGAAAAATCAAAGGGGAAGGCTAAACTAGAGCTGCTGGAGGCGGAATTGGTGACGGCTGACAAAAGAAACTCTCTCCTTCGCGAAGAGATATCGTCCCGCGACGCGGATCTAGCCAAAGTTCCTTCAAAGATAGCTTGGTGGAAGAACAAGACCATGGAGGTCTGTATCGCTGGAGGAAATAAGAAAAATCTATCTCTGGAGCGAAAATCAGACAAACGACCAATCTTAGCTAAGACAAACCAATCTTAGCTAAGATTGGCAAGATTGCCAAGAAACGTGATGAAATAGGAGTCACGGGATTTTGAGCTAAAAGAGTGGATTTGACAACTGGAGACAGCTAGAGAAGATTAGACGTGATCCAAGATTGCATCCTTTAAGGATTATCCTCTATTTGAACAAACAAATCTATTGCTAGTTGTATTTTATTTTATTTCGAATTTGAATAATGTTATCTTTATCTTTTGAAGTTTTGAATTTGGAAAGGAATGTGATGGGCGGGGACTCTAACCTTATAAAAGGTTAGGGAAGGCTATCAATTACGGGATCTTCCATCTTCTTTTCTTTTGGTTCTTGTAAACACTTGCTGTGATAATTCCTTTGGAATATCGCATTTAATTCTATTTTCATGTTCATCAAATATTTCTTTATTTTCTTGATTATTATGTCTAGTAGCTAAACACCTAATTCTTGGTAAGGGTTGAGTGAGTGTTCTTGTAAATCGTGAGACCGATCTGTTCCAATTATCCTCTCGTTCGTAATTGATTTAAGTTCTGTTTTAACAAACCGGTTCCCGTCTAGGCTAAGACTCGATCAATCTTAGGCAAGACGACGAATTTATAGCCAGTCACGAAGGGGACGAGCGAAACCGGAGTGACGAAGTAGGCAGCTAACCTCGCGGGGGTTAGTGAACTTGAATCGATATAGGCCTAACCAGACTGACAATCTAGGGCTCCGAGTTGGGAGTAGCTTGGCCTAGACTCTGTCTTTCCCTACGCCATTGAGAAAACGCATGTGCCTCAAGCCAGCAACCAATTGGATAAACCCTTTAACCAGCAAGGTGTCCACTGGCTAGGATCACTTGGAAAGGAGTTCCTCCCAGGTGGTTTCAATAGGAGGAGAGCAGGATTGGAAAGGAGTTCCTCCCAATCTATAGCAGAGTTATGAAAGAGAAGGAGAAAATCTAAGGTCAATGATCGAATAAACAAGTAAAGTGCTCACGAATTCGTCCTTACTAGGAATCTACCTCACATCAGTTCGCAACCAACCTCAATCTCCAATCTTAGCTAAGATTCATTTCTGCCTAAGATTATTTCTTTATTTAATTTTTGTCTTGTTCCTTTTAATTGCTTTGTTTATCTTAACTGCAGAACAAAACCACTCAACTCTAGTGACGAGGAAGTCTAGCCAGAACTACAAAACCCCAACAAGATCTCTATGGACGATCCTCTTACCACGATCTACAAGTCCATTGTGGACAGTGTTAAGTTGTATTCCTACTCCTAAATTCATATCATTTTATACAACTAAATTTGATGCCCTCGACACGCAATCACCTTTAAGGCTGCTAATTTTCATATTTTTCATCCCATCCCATAGAATTAAATGTATCAGTTAATGAATACAAGTACACTTGGATAGATTCAATTTGTAATTTAAATTAAATATTTAAAACTACTTCAATTTTATACACAATCCATAGAATTAAAACAATTTTAGCTTGATTAAGTAAGTTAGTTTTATAAATTACTTAAAAAAATAACCACTAATAAATTTTGCTTTATTGATTAAAACTCAATAAAAAAATAAATTTAATATTTAATTAAAAATTTGTGTTGAGTGTTTTTATCAATTTATTTCTTTTATGTATTTTCGTGCTATTTCAACTTTTTCCTTTAAGCACAATAGATCCATGTTGTATTTATTTAGTTTGATCCATATATGTATATTTATACAATTTCATACACTATTTAATAAATTACTTAAATTACCACTTACTTGCAAATTCATGTTTTAAATTTATTTCAATTGTAGGAAAATGTCTACAAATAAAAGAAAAGCGACCAATGGTTTGATGATGCCATATGTTAAAAGAAGAGAACAAAATTGGTTGCTTAAAGCTCAATCATTTCTTTATGAATATCAAGGTATGTGATTATTTAATATTTTAAAATTAATAATTTGATTCAATGTGTGATTTGATGGTGTCAAATGTTAAAATAAGAGAGCAAAATTGGTTGCTTAAAGCTTATGTGATTAATTAATAATTTGATTCAATGTTTAAAATTATTCGGAGTGACTAATATTAGACTATATAATAAATCTTTTATTTATTTTAATATGTAGGATATATAGAACTTGAACCATCTATTTCACCTCTACATACGTTAAAAGATGTTCCCAGTTGTAACTATTGTGGTGCAAAAAGATTTTAGTTCGAGCCACCAACATTTTGTTGTCAAAATGGACAAGTTAAATTGGCTCATACACATTATGATGATGATTTGCTAGAACTTTATACATCACAATCAGAAGAAGCAAAAGAGTTTCATAGAAAGATTAGAAAATATAACAGTATATTTGGGTTTACATCATTTGGTGTAAAGTATGACAGAGAACTTGCTTATCGAGGAAAGGAGTTTATACCTTTAAAGCTCAAGGTCAGGCATACCACAACCTTCCCGGATTGGTGCCCACAGAGAATAATCCAGTGTATTTTCAACTTTATTTTTATGATACTGATAATGAGCTACACAATAGAATGAGAATTATGGAGAATGCTAACTTGGATGAAACCATTATGAAGAAATTGATGAAGGTTTTGGAAAACAACCCATATGCTAAATTTTTGAAAGGTTTCAAAGATATTTCCTCACTTGATGATTTACAAATCCATATCAACACAAGTGTTAATATTGATCAAAGAGTTTATAACTCGCCTTCTGTTGATCAAGTTGCTGCTATATGGATTGAAGGAAATAATTCTAATGTTCCCTTTAAAAGATATAGTTGTTCATGCACATTCGGGACAAAGCCATAGAATTAAACATTACTTTAGTTGTTATGATCCTCTACAATACATGTTTTTATACCCTAAAGGAGAAGTTGGTTGGCATCAAAATATTTTTAAACAATGCAGAAGGTCCTCCAACACTAATACAACAACTATAGAAGACTTTTCAAGTTTTCTGACATCTACATCTGCAGAAAATATTTTTGATCAAGAAACAGAAGGTAAGCTTTTAATTATTATGATATTATTTTAATTTTTAGCTCTATTTTTTTCATGTGTCTTGTAGAATTTTCACATAATTGTTTTAATATATAGGTGTGCGTAGAGCTACAATATCAAAAGTATCATGTAGAGAGTACTATTGTTACAAGTTTCAAATTAGAGCCTTTACACAATCGATACTTTTACTATCTGGTATACTATTCCAACAATATGTTGTAGACATGTACATTAAATTGGAGACTACCAGACTTGATTACTTCCGCCATCAGCAAGCAAAAATCCGATCTGAATTGTACCAAGATATTGCTGATAGTGTCATGTCAGGAGAAACCAGAGGAAGTGAATTGGGAAAAAGGTTAATCCTTCCTGCCTCTTTTGTTGGAGGGCCACGAGATATGCGACGATGATATCTTGATTCGATATCATTGGTCCAGCATTTTGAGAAACCTGATTTGTTTATTCCTATGACATGTAATCCAGATTGGAAAGAGATTCAAGATCAGCTTATAGAAGGGGAACTTGCACAAGACCATCCTGATTTAGTTGCAAGGGTCTTTCGAGAAAAAGTTCAAGATCTAAAAGATCAAGTTATTAAGAAACAAGTATTTGAAAAAGTAGTTGCACATGTTCATGTTATTGAATTTCAGAAAAGGGGAATGTCATACATTCATATGTTAAATTTGTTTGTGCTGAAATACCAGATGAGTATGAAGAACCTCTACTTTTTCAATTAGTGACCAAACATATGATGCATGGTCCATGTGGAGAAAGTAATAAAAAATGTGGTTGTATGGAAAATAAAAAATGCAGATTTCACTATCCACGAGGTTTTTCTTCTACAACTGTGGCTGGAAAAGATGGTTATCCAATATATCAAAAAAGAGACAATGGGCAAAAAACAATTAAGAAGAATAAAGAGCTTGATAACCGATGGGTAGTATCGTATAACTCTTACTTGCTTACAAGATATGGATGCCACATAAATGTTGAGATCTGCTCCAGCATTAAATCAGTGAAGTATCTTTATAAGTACGTATACAAAGGCCATGATAAAATATTTGTATACATTGTATCAAATGATGGGAATAATTTGGTTGATGAGATAGAACAATTTCAAGATGGGAGGTTTGTTTCTCCCCAAGAAGCTGCATGGAGGATATATGAATTCAATTTAAATGAGATGAATCCTCCGGTGATAAATTTGCAATTACATTTGCCTAATAAACAGACTGTCTATTATTGGGAGAATCAAAATTTGCAAGAAGTGGTACTTTGGGAGCATGTATCAAAGACGATGCTTACAAAATTCTTTACAACATATTCTGAGAATCCAAATGCAAGACAATATTTATACAGGCAAGAAAAAAAAAATTCTTAAAATTTTATTTCTTTGCTTATTTATTTTCAAATGTCACTATTACTATACATATATTATCTATTTGTGGATATAGTAAATTAATTTGATAACAATCAAGACAACCCCAACGGTGTTACTACACTTATGGCTCCTGCCGGACGGATTCCCATAAGTTCCGTAATATCTCTTCATATCGCCCCGAGATCAGCAAAGGATTCCTAGGATGGTTAACATCAGCGGAGAGGGGGACTCACGCGTCTCTATACGCACGACACCATCCCAGCGTAGGGATCCCTGAGGTTATCGCTCCCGGCACCCTTGTCAGATATCGCTCATGACGTCACCTACTGGTATCGCTCGTGACGTCATCGTCAGACATCGCCTGGACTGTTATCGCCATCAAAGCCTATAAATACCCCTACTTTTCAAACAGAAGGTAAGATCGAGATCATCTAGCAGAACCTCTGGTTAATTCATACCCCCGAACTGACTTAAGCATCGGAGTGTCTACGCCGGAGCTCCCCCTCCGGCGCTTTGCAGGTACACCTGACACCGATCGCCGCCGTTCCGATCAGACATGACACTAAGTCTTATCAAATCGACATTGAATCTTATCAAATGGTGCTTTCATTGAGAACCTTGGTATATTAAGTGAGCGTCCTTAATAGCCAAGCTTCGTTTAGTCGAAAGATTGGAACGGTCATGACCATAGGATCGGAGCCGATCCTATCATCATCCTCTAATATCCCTTCCTCAATCCGCAGACAGTTATTCCCCTTTGCTACGACTGATCTCTCTATGGCGTCGCAACCAATTACCTCTGGATCTCTGGACCACTCGGTCTGGACCACTCGGTCGGGACCGCTGGAGGACTTGTCTCTTCGCAAACGGGCATTTCGTCATCTCAGATAACGGGACCTGATTTCCCCACTCCTCTTTTGGGGGGATCTGTGCGCAGCCATGAACATCCTTTTGCAATGGAAATAGCGACCCTTCGTTCTCGGTTGGAATATTTGACTGAAATGGCTGCAAGAATCACACATGGCGCTTCTGGATCTAGTCTCCCTCCTCGCGTCATGTTCACACCATCTATCGTCGCTGATCGACCTTTATCACCGTTGTTTCCAGAAAACCTCCAAATGCCTTTGTCCGCAGGAGATCCCTCGGTTAGTGTTGTGCCGTTCATTCAAGGAAGAGTAGAAGCTTACGTACCACAGATGTTGCAAGGTCTCCTCCCACAAGGAGATAGGCAACTTGAGGGGGTTAGGAACTGACCGCGCGTCGAACACGTCAAATATAAGAGTGAAATAAGTTTGGAATTGGGGGTAGAAATACAACTTATCACTGTCTACAATGGTTTGTAGATGATGGTAAGAGGATCGTCCACAGAGACCTCTAGGAAACGTAGTTCTTGAGTTTGACTTCCTCGTCACTGAGTTTTGGTTGGGTGTTATCTGAAACTAAAGACAAAACAGAAAATAATGAAAACAGTTTAAAATATAAAATAGTATTGGCCGAAGTCTAGGCCAAGACTGCGGGCTAGATTGGGAAAAAGTCTTGTGATACGGAATTCCAGGTAAGGGCGATGGGTGAGCTTGCGTTCTTATGCATCGATCATAGACTGAAGTATGTTCATCTCTTCTTCATAGTACTGCTATAGAGGGGAGGAACTCCTTTTCCCTCCTATCTTCCCTCCTCTTCAAACTATCTGGCGGGTACTCCCTCTCCTGATAATCCTAGCCAAGGGACACCTTGCTGGTTAAAGGGTTTATCCGTTTGACTGCTCTCTTGAATGGTTGCTCACCTCTTCAATGGCACAGGGGAAGACAGTACCTAGGCTAAGTTCCTAGGTTGTCAATCTGGTCTCTACCTATTTTACCTATTCTTCTAGTCTGCTCGAGACTAGTCACCTACTCCGTCTAGCCGGCGGGTACTCCCTCTCCTTCTAGGCTGGTTACAACTCTTCTCTCCTAGAGAACAAGGATGATCAAACCTTGGCTCTAGTGAGTAAGCGATGGATTAAGTTCAAGAATAAATAAATACAAAGAAAGAGATTGTGAAGAACGGATTGTGTCTCACGATTGCATTAGGAACTGCAGCTCATCACCCTTACCAAGAATGGGGTTTTTAGTTACTCATACTCATGGATAAAAGATGAAGAAATTAATTTGCATAAATATCTTAAATCCGAAATAAAATCGGAGCAAGGTTTTTAACAATGGTAAACTAAGAAAGAAGGATTGCGTAGCTATTTTTTTGTTCAGAGATTGGATACGGACAGAGGAGAATAATGTTCAGCTAAAATAGCCATAAGAACCTCTGTCCCAATCCAACTCAAACTCCTAAAATATCCTAAAAGATAATTACAATTTAATTGTTCATAAATGAAAACTAAATCGCTAAATAATAGAGAGGGAGATCCCATTCGGGATTCTTCATAAGATTGTCTTCAGATCCCTCTAAAATAGCGGAACAGCTGCTACGTGCCAGCTGTGAGAGTCCATCTCCAAAAATACTTCAATCGCTCCAAGCTGCAGTCTGATCGCAAAGGAGTCTTGGCCGAAGTCTAGGCCAAGACGATTCTGGTTAGCGCACTGCGTCAGATACGATCTTGTCTAGGCCAAGATCCAGGCCTAGACTCGAATAAACAGCTTCAACTCTAAAATTCGTGAACTCTTCTCATTCAGCCTCCAAACCAGACCTGATCAAATGTGGGAAATAAAAGGGAATATCAATAGAATTACTGTCCAAAATAACTAGAAAATGGACAATAAAACATGATGAAATGCAATGCAATCAAACTCCCCACACTTAAACAATGCTTGCCCCCAAGCATATAGACTCAAAGACTCAATAAAAATTAAAAACACTTCAAAACAAAACAGACATCATGAACCCCCCCGGACTTTCTCAATTTCAGATTGCTTACCCCTCTACTGGAACTGCCAAGACACTTTGCTAGAGTGCCCAATGTAAGACTAACAAGGAATGATCAATACCCCGAACGTATACCTTCCACATGGTACCAAGGCACCCTACTAGAAAAGATGGATAAAGAATAGGGCAATAGAGTTCACCAAAGATTTGAGTCCCACCAAATGTCGTCTATTCAAAAGTGCCTAAAGACTGGTGCCATTTAAACCACTTTGACAAAATATATATATATTTTTTTCTTTTATTTTTCTTCTGAAAAAAAATCATGTGTCTTTTATATGATATATTTTTCTGTTTTATAGACACGGCATCACATAGACAGAGCTTGTCCTTTTCAGCGGGGACTTCCACCTTTGCTATGTCTGTCCTATGGCATTCCAACACCTTATTAGTCTCACACTACAAGCAAATAGATCGACACGCTCAAATCTGGCAGCAAACCTCATCACCCTAATAGAGATAAAGGTCCTAGCTAGGTGTCCTTTCGACCATATGGATGACTAATGTTCGGGAAACAACAGATTAAATGCCCCTTAGGCATTGATCATTTACGCTCATGTGCATCCCTGTTACTAAAGCATTGTATTCCCTAGCAAGTGTCTACGTGCAATCCCACCAAAAGACTAAACAATCTAAGCAAGAAAACAGGGATTCGGATGTCACAACAAAACAGATTCAAAACATGCAACAAAAATACAAATAAAAATCATGCAATGACTGACTCTATACTGGACATATTGACTTAAAAATTAAAAATTTAAAACACACTAATTAATTTGACTCCCAAAAACAGACACAAAACACACAAACAAACATTCAATATTCACAAAAACACAAGACATATTTAACACCCTCCCCACACTTAAAAGTCACAATGTCCTCATTGTGTGGAGAGAAACAAAAGAAAAACTAAACAGAGAAGTATAAGAAAGGAAAAGCACGACCTGGGGGCAGAAGCAACTCATGTTGCTTGGGTCTTGGGATCTTGGCCAGAGGCTTGGCCTAGATCAGAGGCAGGAGAGTCCTTCGGCTTTGGATCTCTCGGAGCTGGAGGGCGCATTGATGGATGCGGTGACTTTGCGGGCTGTGATGATGGTGCTGGTACTTCCTCCTCATCGGATGACTCGGAGTCTGAGCTTAGATTGTCGTGAAGGTCTTTGAGGAGCTTGAAATGGGCCTCGAGGTGCTGGTATACGTGGAGGACGTTTGTCCTGGTGAGCTTCATCTGCTCAAGGAGGACATCCTGCCTGTCATTAAGACATTGGGCCCATTGAGGCGCCACTTCTGCACTGCTGGACGCGGGAGGCTGGTCTTGATTCTTGTCTTGGTCTAGACGCTCAAGGATTATCTTCTGCTGCTCAAGGATGAGCAGCTGTCGTGCTTGGAATTCCTTGGCCCACGCTGGAGGCTCACTGGTGCTACTGGTAGGAGGATCTTGACGGGTGTCTTGGCCAAGATCATCTGCGGCATCAGGAATGGGGGTGTCTTGGCCAGCGTCTTGGCCTAGATCCTGGGCAAGATTGCCCTCTGCTTCTTCTCCTGGAATGATAATGGGTCGTAGCTTGTACTTCCCTCCATTCTTCTTCGAGAAAATGTGCTCCGAAACCGGCGTAAATCCTGTATTACATGCAACAAACTCTCCTTCCAAATGGAAATGTCCCATTTGGTCGAAGGATCTAAAACCAAGGATTTTCGGGGAACACCATGAATGTAAATCAGAAGCAATAGGATCTAAACTAGCAGTTTGCATAGCAAGCCAAGTTATCAAAGAACCAAAGATCAGTTTTGTTTTGGACTCACGGGCATGCAACACTTCAACCAAATACAAGCCTAAGTTGACCTTTTTCTTGTGCAAAATGCACCACAACAGAAACAATTCAGACTTGGCTAAATTTCCAGAGACCTTTGTCTTCCCCGAGAGGTTGATAGACAAGACCCTATGGAGCATTCTAAGCGCAGGGTTTAGTATGGCGTGTGCCTTAGAATTCCTATCAAATTTTGCATTTTGATCACCCGTAATTTCCCTAAAAGCTACATTATTATCCCAATCAGTGGGATAATCAAATATAGCCTCATCACCAAAGGCAAATCCAAGCAGAGAATTAAAGGCATCAATAGACAAGTGGCTCCATTTGTCACACAACCTAAAATTAACAATTTCGGGGGCTGCAAAATCAGGTTTGTCTCTACCCCTAACATACAAGGCAGGTTCATCAAACCAAAAGGTTGTGTGAAACTCAAGACACAACTCAACATAAGCATCACACTCAAGAGACATAAAAGGTACCCAACCAAGAGCATACACATATTCCCTAATTTTATTCCCTAAAGCCATCTCATTCAAGAAATCAAACTCCAAACGAGCATAAGCAGGAATATCACAGGCATGCATATCACGCAACTTAGATTTATGGTCTGGGGTATCAAATGTTAACCACCCCTTGAGTGTGTGCAGAGGAGGAAGAGATCGTACCTTAGGAGTCTTGGCCGCTGTTTTGGCCAAGACTAAATCGTTTTCGTCGTCCTCATCTGAATCCTCCACGACCGCCTTCTGTTTCCCTTTGCTCTTGGCAGTGGAAGGAGCGGCAGTGGTCTTGCCTGAATTAGGGTTCGGCGGAGGTGGGGACCGAGCTGCAATTGGGGTTTTCGCCGGCTTCTTAGTCGGTGTCTTTTTGTGAGCCACCTGCTTGACTCGCCCGGACTTCTTGGGCGGCGCAGTGGCTGATTTCTTCTTCGCCGGAGGTGGCGGTGGTGGTGTGGTAATGGTGTCGTCCACGGCAGAAGCGGGAGTGGGTTTCTTCTTTGCAGCGGTGGTCGGAGCTGGGTTAGAGGCTCCGGCAGCTGCCATCTTCTTTGCATGCCTGCTGGCTCGACGGGCTTCTCTGTCTCCAGTCGTCGGCGGGGCAGAGGTCTTCATCCTCTTCGCGAGAGGGACTTCATCGGAGTCCTCATCAGAAACGACCACTGCTCGGTCGGCTCCCTGGACACTTTCCTCTGATTCCTCGGGTAAATCGTCTTCGGAGGACATAGAATCGTCGTCTTCCAGCGCCTCCAGCAGGCGACGTGCGGCGGCGGTGGAGTTGGTCGGCATTCCAGTCGGCGCAGCTCCACGGAGGTCGTCGCTCTCCGCAGGGACGGTTGAAGGCGAAGGACGGCTGGGTGCAGTCATTGTTGGAGATGGAGAAGAAGCTGAAAGGATTTTCGGATGTTTGGGTTTTTCGTGTACTGTGCGATTTTGATTTGGGAAGAAGAAGGAGAAAGGTTTTATGCTTTTAGCTCAGGTGGGAGAGGTTTGATTTGTATTGGTCGTGGGAAGATCGTGTCAGAGTGGGAGAGAATGTGCAGAGGTGGTGGTTTTAATTCCCACGCTGCCTAATTAATTCAATTTAATTGATTTTTGGAGCTGTCCGTTCCAAAAGCAATTAAATGACTTAATTAGGCTGAGCTGACACGTGTCCCACTATTTAAAAGAGGCTTTTCACACGCTAGCCAGTCTAGCTCTCAGTCTTGGCCAAGATCTTGGCCACGACTACTTCAATTTTCCCCACACTTAATTTCCTGCACAAAAACGAAAAATACCCGGAAATTAAATGTGACAAAAACAAGTATTTACATCCTAAAATTTTAAAAGACACAAGGGTTGCCTCCCTTGCAGCGCCCTTATTTTAAGTCCTAGGCTTGACTCTCAATTTTTCTTCAGTTGTTTTGAGGCGGCTCGTCCACCTTTTCTGAAACTTTATCTTCCTGAAAATTCTCGAAGAACGGTTTCACTCTCTGCCCGTTCACCTTGAGCTCGGCACCTGTTTTCTCATTCCTAATATCTACTGCACCATGTGGGTAAATGTTAGTAACAACAAAAGGGCCTTCCCAACGAGTTTGTAATTTTCCAGGAAATAATTTAAAACGGGAATTATAAAGAAGAACTTTCTCCCCTGTGTGGAGAGGTTTTCCAATAATTCTCTTGTCGTGGTAAGCTTTCATTCTGACCTTGACAATCAACTGATTGTCATAGGCTAGGTCCCTCAACTCCTCTAGCTCGTGGAGTTGTAATTTTCTTTCTTGGCCGGCCTCATCATAACTTAGGTTGCATTTTCGTATTGCCCAATACGCTTTGTGTTGCAATCCTACTGGCAAGTGACATGTCTTCCCGTAAACTAGCTTGTACGGTGTCATCCCGATTGGTCCTTTGTAAGCCGTTCTATAGGCCCACAACGCGTCATCTAACCGCTGGCTCCAATCGCGTCTGTCTAGGCCTACTGTCTTGGCCAAGACTGACTTCACCTCTCTATTTGACACTTCGGCTTGGCCGTTTGTTTGAGGGTGATAGGCTGTGGATACCCTATGTGTGATGCCATATTTCCTGAAAAGAGAAGTTA
This sequence comes from Viola odorata, assembly GCA_963691705.1. Classification (NCBI taxonomy): domain Eukaryota; kingdom Viridiplantae; phylum Streptophyta; class Magnoliopsida; order Malpighiales; family Violaceae; genus Viola; species Viola odorata. The sequence continues at coordinate 55,312,343 of OY829539.1, read as the reverse complement.
AAATCTTGTTGCAGAAGTGGGTTCCTCGATCACTAATGATCCCTCGAGGAATCCCAAATCTGTTTAAGATATTAGTTTTAATAAAGGAAATAACAGTTCTAGCATCATCATTTTTAGTGGCTTTCGCCTCTATCCATTTTGATACATAATCCACAGCTAAAATAATATATCTGTTGCCAAAAGAAGTAGGAAAAGGTCCCATAAAATCTATGCCCCATATATCAAATATTTCACAAGAAAGAATAAAATTCATAGGCATTTCATTTCGAGAACTAATGTTTCCCACTTTTTGACATGCCGAACAAGTCTTACAAAATAGAGCACTATCCTGAAAAATTGTTGGCCAATAAAAACCAGCCTCTAAGATTTTTAGGGCTGTTCTTCTCGCACCAAAGTGGCCTCCACATGCTTGGGAATGACAGAATTCAAGAATGGATTTTGTTTCACTTTGAGGTACACACCTCCTTAGCAATTGATCGGATCCTATCTTCCATAAATATGGATCATCCCAAACATAATACTTACTGTCATGCTTGACCTTTACCTTCTCATAGGTAGTCATGTCACCATAGTGTTTACCTGTTGCTAGGTAATTCGCTATTTCCGCGTACCATGGCCGCGGGTTTGGCTGGAGTCTAGGCCTAGACTCCTGGCTAGACAGTGCGACAGAAAACAGCTTCTCATCTGGAAATTCTGCTTTGATCTCGTTTGTGTCTCCCTTTGCTAGGCAACGGCTTAGATGATCTGCTACAAGATTTTCCCTTCCACTCTTGTCCTTAATTTCCAGATTGTGCTCCTGCATAAGAAGAATCCAACGGATTAATCTTGGTTTAGCATCATGCTTAACCAAAAGATATTTCAATGCGGAATGATCTGAAAATACAATAATTTTAGTGCCCAATAAATAAGATCTAAATTTTTCCAGGGCAAAAACTATTGCAAAGAGTTCTTTTTCAGTTGTGGTATAATTCCGTTGGGCATCATCTAGCATCTTCGATGCATAGTAGACGACGTGGGGGTCTTTCCCTTTCTTTTGGCCAAGAACCGCGCCAACAGCAGCATCACTTGCGTCGCACATCAGCTCGAACGGCAAGCTCCAATCTGGTGGTTGGATGATTGGTGCTGTGGTCAGTCGTTCCTTCAGTTCTTCGAAGGACTTCTTGCACGCTTCATTGAAGTCGAACTCCACCTCTTTTTGTAGTAACTTGCACATTGGTTCAGCCACCTTTGAGAAGTCCTTAATGAACCTACGGTAGAAACCTGCATGACCAAGAAAACTACGAACCTCACGCAAGCATGAGGGGTAAGGCAAGTTCTTGATAATGTCAATTTTGGCTTGATCAACCTCAATGCCTTTCTTAGAGACTACATGTCCAAGGACAATCCCTTGACCTACCATAAAATGGCACTTTTCAAAGTTTAAAACTAAACATGTATCAACACATCTTTTTAAAATATTTTCTAAGTTATGTAAGCATTGATCGAAGTCATTACCATACACGGTAAAGTCGTCCATAAACACTTCGATACTTCTCTCTACATACTCAGAAAATATGCTTACCATGCACCTTTGAAAGGTGGCTGGCGCATTACAAAGCCCAAACGGCATGCGCCTATAGGCAAACGTTCCAAATGGACAAGTGAACGTTGTCTTTTGTTGATCTTCGGGAGTAACGGGGATTTGATGAAACCCCGAGTATCCATCTAGGAAACAGTAGTGAGACTTTCCAGTAAGTCTCTCTACCATTTGATCGATGAAAGGCAGCGGGAAGTGGTCCTTCCGAGTGACTTGGTTCAGCCTTCGGTAGTCAATACATACCCTCCATCCGTTTTGAACTCTGGTTGTTCTTTGAGCGTCATCTTCTCCTTCGATCACTGTTGTTCCAGTCTTCTTAGGGACTACCTGCACAGGAGATACCCAATTACTATCTGAGATAGGATAAATAACACCCGAATCTAACAACTTAATTATTTCTTTCTTAACAACTTCCATCATAGGAGGGTTTAATCTCCTCTGGGGTTGCCGAATGGGTTTCTTATCCTCTTCCACATGTATTTTGTGGGTACATATGTTAGATGATATCCCCTTGATGTCTGCCATTGTCCAGCCAATCGCTTCCTTGTATTTTCTCAAGACAACCACCAATTTATCTTCCTCCTCATTTGATAGCTTGGCTGAAATTATGACGGGTAGGGTGTCATCTAGGCCTAGATAGGCGTACTTCAAGTGATCTGGTAGGGACTTCAATTCTAACTGCGGTGCCTGCACAACAGAAGGTAAGAATTTAGGACTCGTTGATTGCACATATTGACAATTAACTACTTTTCTTCTATTGTTGGCAGTCTTGGCCGGCGTCTTGGCCAAGATCGAGGCCAAGACTAAGTCTTCTTCTTCTTGTTCGGCCAAACTGTCCACCATTTGATGGAGTTCCTCCTGATCTCCAGTGCGGTCTTCTAGCTCTGGCAGTGTTTGAGTGGAAATTCCCCTGGTCAAAACATACTCAAGGGGGTCGTTATGATAAATGTCAGCTATTTCTTCTGTAATTGGATCCAAAACATCCAAAAAACTAACACAATGCAAGTCGTTTGGGTGTTTTAAGGCATCTGAAATGCTGAACTTAATTGTCCTTCCACAAAATTCCAGAATTATGCTTCCTTCGAAGCAATCTATCTTTGCTTTTGAGGTTCTTAGGAAAGGTCTTCCTAATAAAATGTCAGTGGTACAAGATGGCAATTGAACATTCATCTCAACTATATAAAAATCAACCGGATAGATAAAATCATTTACCATTACCAGGACATCAGTCACTACTCCTTTAGGTCGGATGATTGTTCGATCAGCTAACTGTATCACCAAGTCAGTCTCCTTCATTGTTCCAATCTTCAAGGTCTCGAATTCACTTAGAGACATTACATTGATACCAGCCCCTAAATCACAGAGGGCTTTCTCAATGGTTTTGTTCCCTATTTGGCATGGAATTGTGAAGGTTCCTTGATCCTTGCACTTCTCTGGGAGTTGTTGTACTGCTGAAACGTTGTTGGATAAATTTACCCTTTCTACACCTGCAATTTTCTTTTTATTAGTGCACAATTCTTTAAGGAATTTAGCATAAGAAGGGACTTTTGCAATTAAATCCAACATTGGAATATTCACGGCTATTTTTCCAAAAACAGTCATGAAATCCCTCATTTCATCTTGTCTTTTTTCTTTTGAAGATCTCGGGGGAAATGGTGGAATGATTTCTATAACCTCCTCCTTTTGGTCGGGCTTGACCTGCGGCTTGGCCAAGACAGGCTCTTTTTTCTCTGGTTCTGCGGTAACGGTAGTCTTGGTCGGGGTCTTGGTCAAGACTACTTCTGCTTCAGCTTCTTCTTCCTCATCCTCTTCCACATCTTCTGAAACGATTTTCTTTATTTCCTCATCTGTCTTCGCTCCTTTCCTTTCTGGCAACACCACTCCACTCCTCAAACTTATAGCACTCACATTATGGGCTGGATTATTTACCGTAGTAGGAGGTAATTTTCCTTGATTTGCTATTTGAGTGATTTGCTTTTGTAGCTCCGCCAAGCTAGTCTGTGTGGACTGCATGTGATTTTTCTGCAGCTCCATCAGCTGCTTGAGCGTGTCTTCCACTGAAGGGCCAGTAAGCTGCAAAGGTCTAGGGGCAGGCGGTAGTTGAGGTAAAGGAGGTTGGCCTTGGTCTTGGCCTAGATTCGGGCCAAGATTCTGATTCTGAGGTCGTGGAACGAAATGCTGGAAGTTGATAGGAGGTTGCTGTTGCTGCTGGGGTACACCTTGATTCTGATTCTGATTTGGAGGGACTGGCTCTCTCCACCTGAAGTTTGGGTGTGATCTCCATGCGTATTGGTTGCTTCCTTGGGGATAGTTTAGCATGCTACCTTGGTTCTGTGGATATGCGGCGTTAACTTGAGTTACCTCTTCTGGATGCTGGACCATATAACAGTTGTTGGTCTGATGGTCTTGTTGCTGGCATATCCCACAAACAGAGGCTACTTGCTCTTGATTTCCTGAAGTCATTGAACCTGAAATATTAACAGAAATGGTTTTAATCATATCGGTTAAATCATTTAATTTTTGTTCAACATTAATTGAATTTAGAGAAGAAGGAGAGGCATTTCTATCCGAAATGGTATTATTTTGGCAGTTGTCTGCCAATGTCTGGAGCAACATCTTTGCTCTTGTGACGGTTAAATCTTGTAATGCCCCGCTCGCGGCGGAATCAACTTTTTCCTTGCAACTTGGGAGCATCCCATCATAGAAATATTGTATCATAGTGTTGTCTGCTACGCCATGAGTGGGGCAGACTTCTTGCAAATCTCTGAACCTTTGATGATACTCGGAGAAGCTTTCTCCGCTTCTTTGTTGTATCGCGGCCATATCTTTCCTAGCTATGCCAGCCTTCGTGGCATTCCAGTACTTGTTGAGGAACATGGTGGACATCTCCGCCCATGTGTTGATGGTATTATGAGGCAGACTGTAAAACCAGTTCTGAGCTCCCCCTTCCAGAGAGCTTGGAAAGGCCTTCAGCTTCGCCCTCTCCATGGTTACAATAGTGAGTTTCATGATGTCGCACTGAACATGTAAGTTTCTTAAGTGTTTGAACGGGTTTTCGTTGGAATGGCCGTAAAACTTGGGGAGGTTGGCCACCATGTTGGTCTTTATAGACCAATCATTAGCTACTGGAGGGAGATTGATGCAGGAAAAGGTCTCCTGCTCAGCTGTTTTATTCAGCTCCCTCATTGTCGGTTCCGGTTGCTGGTCAGCCATGTCTTGGTCTGAATCTAGGCCAAGACCGTGGTCTAGACTATATTCTGATTCGGGGTTAGAACCTTCCGATCCGCTTTCTTCTTGGGCTGCTCTTAGTCGAGCTTGCTTCCTTAGCTGTGCTTCGGTCCTAGTGAGATTGGGATTGATAGGTAGCAAATCTTGTTCTCTACTTGAGGACCTGGTCATCAACTGTCATAAAATAAAATAAAACAAAAACTACAAATACCGTTAGAGATCCCCGGCAACGGCGCCAAAATTTGACCGCGCGTCGAACACGTCAAATATAAGAGTGAAATAAGTTTGGAATTGGGGGTAGAAATACAACTTATCACTGTCTACAATGGTTTGTAGATGATGGTAAGAGGATCGTCCACAGAGACCTCTAGGAAACGTAGTTCTTGAGTTTGACTTCCTCGTCACTGAGTTTTGGTTGGGTGTTATCTGAAACTAAAGACAAAACAGAAAATAATGAAAACAGTTTAAAATATAAAATAGTATTGGCCGAAGTCTAGGCCAAGACTGCGGGCTAGATTGGGAAAAAGTCTTGTGATACGGAATTCCAGGTAAGGGCGATGGGTGAGCTTGCGTTCTTATGCATCGATCATAGACTGAAGTATGTTCATCTCTTCTTCATAGTACTGCTATAGAGGGGAGGAACTCCTTTTCCCTCCTATCTTCCCTCCTCTTCAAACTATCTGGCGGGTACTCCCTCTCCTGATAATCCTAGCCAAGGGACACCTTGCTGGTTAAAGGGTTTATCCGTTTGACTGCTCTCTTGAATGGTTGCTCACCTCTTCAATGGCACAGGGGAAGACAGTACCTAGGCTAAGTTCCTAGGTTGTCAATCTGGTCTCTACCTATTTTACCTATTCTTCTAGTCTGCTCGAGACTAGTCACCTACTCCGTCTAGCCGGCGGGTACTCCCTCTCCTTCTAGGCTGGTTACAACTCTTCTCTCCTAGAGAACAAGGATGATCAAACCTTGGCTCTAGTGAGTAAGCGATGGATTAAGTTCAAGAATAAATAAATACAAAGAAAGAGATTGTGAAGAACGGATTGTGTCTCACGATTGCATTAGGAACTGCAGCTCATCACCCTTACCAAGAATGGGGTTTTTAGTTACTCATACTCATGGATAAAAGATGAAGAAATTAATTTGCATAAATATCTTAAATCCGAAATAAAATCGGAGCAAGGTTTTTAACAATGGTAAACTAAGAAAGAAGGATTGCGTAGCTATTTTTTTGTTCAGAGATTGGATACGGACAGAGGAGAATAATGTTCAGCTAAAATAGCCATAAGAACCTCTGTCCCAATCCAACTCAAACTCCTAAAATATCCTAAAAGATAATTACAATTTAATTGTTCATAAATGAAAACTAAATCGCTAAATAATAGAGAGGGAGATCCCATTCGGGATTCTTCATAAGATTGTCTTCAGATCCCTCTAAAATAGCGGAACAGCTGCTACGTGCCAGCTGTGAGAGTCCATCTCCAAAAATACTTCAATCGCTCCAAGCTGCAGTCTGATCGCAAAGGAGTCTTGGCCGAAGTCTAGGCCAAGACGATTCTGGTTAGCGCACTGCGTCAGATACGATCTTGTCTAGGCCAAGATCCAGGCCTAGACTCGAATAAACAGCTTCAACTCTAAAATTCGTGAACTCTTCTCATTCAGCCTCCAAACCAGACCTGATCAAATGTGGGAAATAAAAGGGAATATCAATAGAATTACTGTCCAAAATAACTAGAAAATGGACAATAAAACATGATGAAATGCAATGCAATCAGGAACCGGTGGGACGGACGGAGGGAAGGAGCCAACAGGAGTTTATCTCCCGGTTATAGCGAAATATCTAGTAGTTGAAGATACTGAAGTCGTTCGCATAGGAGTCGCAGTCGATCTCCTAGGCGACATCTTACACCGGAACCACGAAATAGGGAGCGTCAAGCTGAAATGTCTCCTCCGCGTCAGGCGCGTGAAATTCTTGATGATACATCGGGTCACCCATTTAGCCGTCGTATAAGGCGCCACAGGGTCAGTCGACGCGTGAAGCTTCCCACTGATACTTATGATGGCACCAAGGATCCTATCTCGCATATCAATAAAGTGAAGGATTTTGTTTAGTTTCAGACTCACAGTGATGCGGCGTTGTGCCAAATATTTGTCATGACACTGTCGGGTGTTGCGCGTCTCTGGTTTGAAGGACTCCCTGGTGGATCCATTAGTAATTTCTCACAATTAGAATCTAAATTTCGGAGCAGATTTAGTACGGCAATTCCAATCAGGAAATCTGCCGCCGCGTTATTTGACATACAACGAAGGCCTCAAGAAACTTTAAAGGAATTTCTCAGTCACTTCGATTTGGAAATGTCCTTAACGCCGGGCGTTACTATTGATTTTGCTATAGAAGCCCTAAAAAGGAACTGCCGCTATGGAAAACTGAAAGACGCGCTCATGGTAGACCCTCCAATGACTTTGGATGCGTTGAGACTTAAAGCCCACAATTATGCGAAAATGGAAGAAGAAGAAAACAGAGATAAGACGTATAACGTGCTGCATGGGACAACTCAACTTACCGCTGCTCCCGCAAAACCCCTTCCTGACGATCATTTTATCGACGATTACGCCAGGCGGAAGGATCCTATCCCTAAAGCCTCCAATAGGCAAAAGGGTCACTTTTCGAAGGGAAAAACCGGTGGTTCCCCCACTCGACGTCACGGGGATTCTTATAAGAATCGGACGTACGACCCGGATTTTCCTTCCCTTAATGTACCGAGGGCAGAGATTTTAGCGATAGCGGAACAGCGAAATCTTCCCATCCGCTACCCTGCGCCTACGAAACCAGGAGTGCTTCTAGGGAGAAGGGAGAATGCTTATTGTAAATTCCACAAAGCCAGGGGCCATTCCACAGAAGCGTGTAGGGAGTTAAGATCGGCGATAGAACATTTGGTGGAAGAAGGATATTTAGGAGAATTTGCCACCCAGATAAGAGAAGATGCCAGAAATAATCTCATAAAAAGGACAGCAGACGAACGACCAGTTCCTCCTCACGTTCCGCAGAAGGATGATGCTCCCAGAGGAAAAGATAGGGAAACTCTTACGGTTGACGACGAATATATCCCTATGATTAAAATTATCGCGGGAGGAACCCCCTATATGGACGAATCAGAACAACCGACTGCCGCAAAGGGAGAAAAACGCACACGGGATGGCACGGCGAAGAAAGGAGATGCGATAGGCATCTTGGATCGAATGATATTATCCTTTTCTGAAGAAGATGAGAAAGGCGTTGTCTACCCGCACAACGATGCATTGGTGGTTACGCCCATCATCGCCAGCCATGGAATCAAAAGGACCCTCATTGATAATGGGAGTGCGGTAAATCTCTTCTCGCTGGAAGCGTACAATCTCCTGAAACGCCCTAATAATGAGCTAACGCCCAGCAAACGGCCTATAGTTGGCGTTGATGGGGTTCCAATCCCTGTCACGGGGGTAATTACTTTGCCCATATATTTCCGAGAAGACACCTATAAACGATCAGAGAACTTGTTGTTCCTTGTCGTGGATTTAAATTTGCCCTACAATGTCGTACTCGGGCGACCTTTTCTCAACCGTTTCGGAGCGGTGATATCTCAAAAGCATTTAAAAATGAAATACCCCTCCTGGGATGGGGTAGTATCCATAAAAGGCGATCAATAGCTGGCGGCGGAATGCTACTCGCTCATGACTCAAAGGAGCTGCGATAGGTATGTGTGTATAGCGGTGGACCTCTATGAACAAGGCGATGAGAAGCGCGCTCAACCTCTTGACAAAATGGTACCCATTCCAGCAATCGGTATAGAGGAAGCAAGCTTCCTGATCAGTGAAAAACTCAGCTCCGTGGAGAACCTTCAACTAGCTCGGCTACTGAACAAATGCCAAGGAAATTTTGTGTGGAAACCCGCACACATGCCAGGTATATCACGCGAAATAGCCGAGCATCGGCTCAATGTGGACCCAGATGCCAGGCCGGTACAGCAAAAGCGGCGCGCGTTCTCTAATGAAAAGGCATTGGCTGTAGACAAAGAGGTAACCAAGCTTCTTGGCGCAGGGTTCATCCGCGAAATTCAATATCCCACCTGGCTAGCGAACCCTGTCCTTGTTCCTAAGCCCAATGGGGATTGGCGCATGTGCATCGATTTCACCGATTTAAATGATGCCTGCCTTAAGGATTGCTACCCGCTCCCTCGTATAGATCAATTAGTTGATCAAACTGTCGGGTATGCCTATTTAAGTTCACTGGATGCCAACTCTGGATACCACCAGATTCCCATGGCCTTGGAGGATGAAGAAAAGACTGCGCTTCTCACTCCAAAGGCCATGTACTGTTATACTGCGATGCCGTTTGGATTAAAGAACGCCGGGGCTACATTTCAACGTATGGCCAGCAAGATATTCGAAGAGCAAATAGGAAGGAATGTGGAAGCATACGTTGATGATATATTAGTAAAGAGTGCGAGCTTTCAAAATCACCTACAGGACTTAAAGGAGGTCTTTGATGTAATGAAAAGGTATCGCATGAAGTTAAACCCCCGAAAATGCATGTTTGCATTTCAGACGGGAAAATTCTTGGGCTACGTCGTCAGCCAAAAAGGTATCCAGCCTAACCCTTCAAAGGTTAAAGCCATACAAGACATGATATCGCCAAGAACCATTAAAGAGGTGCAAAGGCTAACGGGGCGAGTTATCGCCCTTGGGCGATTCATTTCCAAGCAAGGAGAGAAATGTCTTCCTTTTTTCAAAGTCATATGCAAGAAAGCCTCGTTCGGGTGGACCCCGGAATGTGAGGAGGCATTTGTCGGCCTAAAGGAGTACCTATCGTCCGATCTGCTGTTAACGAGACCTGAGGCGGGTGATACCTTATATTTGTATCTTGGCGCTGCGGATGAGGTGGTCAGTGCCGTCCTCGTTCGCGATGATAACCACTCACATCACCCGGTCTATTTTGTGAATCACGTTCTGAAGGATGCAGAATTGCGATACGCCCGAATTGAAAAAATAGCGTTCGCTCTTATACATGCCACCAGCAAGATGGACCGATATTTCCAGTGTTATTCCGTCACTGTGCTTACAGACCAGCCTCTAAAAAGAATATTTCGAAAGCCTGAATCCTCCGGAAGAATGTTGATCTGGGCGCTTGAACTAGAACAGTATGGATTAAGGTATCAGTCTCGACCGTCCGTGAAAGCTCAGATCCTGGCTGATTTCATAGTGGAATGTACCTTTACAGAGGACCCTTTGGCCGGCATACCTGAAGCGGAATGGGGCGATATGGATCTCCCATTCCCGGAAACTTATACGGACCTTTGGATCGTCCATGTGGACGGAGCCAAAAACCAAGAGCTAGCGGGAGCTGGAATTTTTATAAATGGGCCGCACGACATGTAAATATGATACGCCATTCGAATCCTACAGTCATTGTCTAATAACGCGGCAGAGTACGAAGCGTTGCTAGCCGGGCTCAGAAAAGGGAAAGGACTTTCCTTTAAAGGGAGGCATGATACTGGAAGAACAGGAGACCTGCGTCTAAAAATCTGTGGTGATTCCAAGTTAATAATTGACCAGGTCTTGGGGCACTCTCAGGCTCGGGAACCCATCATGATTCAATATCTCTCTAAAGTAAAGCGAGAACTATTGGAGATAAAGAAAGAGGGCGTGCAAGTCAGCTTCGAGCATGTTCCCAGAGAGGAAAACGTTGAAGCTGACAATCTAGCTAAATTGGCCGCGAATCCGGAAGTGTCCATACCCAAAGGCATATATTATCGTGAGCTAGCGGTACCATCCTTCATGGAAGAGCAAGCATCTTTTTGTGTGGAGGAGCGTGAGAGCGATTGGCGAATTCCCGTAATCAAGTACTTGAAACACGAGGAACTGCTTGAGGATACCGCTGAAAAGAAGAAGGTGCTGAAACAGGCAGCTCGCTGTACGTACTATGACGGGGATTTGATTCGAAGATGTTTTTCTCACCCAGCCGCCAAATGTATAACTGAGCAAGAAGGTCTTCACACCTTGCGCTAAATCCATGAAGGGGTATGTGGTATGCACGTATCAGGTGGCACCTTGGCGGCACAAGTCTTCAGATCCGGATTATACTGGCCCACCATCCGGAGAGATTGCCACAACTATGTGCAAACTTTCCCTAAGTGCCAGGAGTTTGCCAGAATTCCTCGGCAACCTGCCACTGAAATATCTGAAATTATCGCCCCTTGTCCTTTCGCTAAATGGGGGATCGATATCCTAGGCCCATTCCCAAAGGCAAGGTCCCAACTAAAGTTTGTGATAGTGGCGGTAGACTATTTCACTAAGTGGGCAGAAGCTGAAGCGGTCGCCACAATCACAGCAGAAAAAACTTGGCGTTTCTTCAAATATCAAGTTATCATGAGGTTTGGCATACTTCGTGTCCTTGTCAGCGATAACGGAACGCAGTTCACCAGCCAATTCTTTAAAGACCAGTGCTCAGAATTCGGGATCGAGCAACAATTTTCCTCCGTGGCTCATCCGCAAACTAATGGACAGGCGGAAGTAACCAATCGGAGCATCCTCAGCGGTATCAAGAAAAACCTAGAAGGGTCTAAAAAGAAGTGGGCTGATGAGCTACCATACGTGATGTGGGCGTACCGCATGACCGTAAAGACTAGCACCGGAGAAACACCCTTCGCGTTGGCCTTTAGAACCGAAGTTGTTACACCGGTGGAAATCGGAACCATGAGCCTACGGGTGGCTCACTTTCGAGAGGAATTGAATGAGGAAAGATTACGAGCCAACCTGGACGCCTTACCAGAAGTCCGAGAAGAAATCCTTCTGAAAACGCAGCACTACAAACAAAAGATGGCCCGTTATCATAACAGGCGCGTCAAAGAACGGTTGCTGAAAGTCGGTGACCTGGTGCTCCGAGACAAGCGAGCGGCAGGGCAACGTATGGGAAAGCTCAGTCCAAACTGGGATGGACCATATCGCGTCACCCACGTTGTCGGAAAAGGAGCCTATCATCTAGAGACGCTCGATGGTACACCCTTATCCAACTCTTGGAATATCGCTCGTTTGAAATTATATTACTCTAGAATTTAATTTTATCTGCACCTTTGATTTATGTCAACCCTAACCATGACTAACGCTCGAGGAAAGAGCTTTCGTGGGTGTTTGTGGTTGCCTTTGTGTAGATAAAAAAGGGAGTATCTTGGGAAGTGAAAAGTCCTATCCTTGTGATGGCCGGTCTTGATCAGATGGCCCACTAAGTGAGGGCACGACCCAACATACCTTGAATTAGCGTCGGATTGAAAGATCCTGGACGCCCCCGGGGGTGAAAAGTCCTATCCTTGTGATGACTGATCTTGATCAGATGGCTCATTAAGTGAGGGCACTACCCGGTATCTTTAGGGGTGAAAAGTCCTTTTCTTGTACTGACCGTTCTCGTGGAGACGGCCCATCAAGACAATGCACGCCCCAAAGGAATAGAAACTCCGTTCTAGAGACAAGAATCCTATCTTAACGGTTGGGCTGCTGCGGCCAGGCCATTAAGTAAGGACACAGTTCTAGACGCGAGGCCAACGCCCAAAAGTGAAAACTCCCTAGCCTTGTGATAGCCGCCCCGATCCGACAGCTCACTAAGATGAGGCACTTTACGGGCAGATCGTGAAAAAAAAAAAAGAAACGCGGAGAATCGTGAAATCCCAGCTAGTAGCCAAATGTGTAATCCCTAGTGAAGTATAGAGCTGATAGCGAAAGCGATTCACGCGGGTTCTAAGATGATGCCCTATGATGGCAGCTGAAAGGCTCCTACGGGTAATTGCTATCCCTCGTAACGTGTTTTGTTACTGATAGTTTACAATTAAGAATGTGCAGAATATTTTTCGGGCAGCGAAAGGAGTAATGATCTCATAAGCAGCGATATCGTAAGACTTACCAGGACAACTAACCCGATATCGAATTTTGAAATTTTGGTGGGACTGCTAAGGAGCTACTCGAAAAAATAAGCGCATCGGGATAACGGGGCGAAGGCAACGCCAAAGAAGGTCGTAAGGAGACAACTAAATGAAAGGAAAGATAGCGATAAAAGCTGTCTAATCACACCAAAAATGTTTTAAGGAGTCATGAACTTCAGCGGCTAAAATAATTACAAAACTCTAGTGACGCTTGATCACTAAGAGAAGGGCGGCAAAGCCTCTAAGAATGTCAACTGTTGGAGTTCCTCCGTTTCCAGCCTGCCGCTTTGGCTTGGCGAAAACCCTCCTCATTAAGATGAGCAGATCTTCGCATGAAAGCCGCCGTAACATCATCAGGCTTGTATGCATCGACCCCATGGACTTCCTCAAAGTAGGCAACTAAAATAGCATCAGTCTGCTCGGCGTGCCACAGACTCTTATCGGCCGACTCTTCCTCCACGGCAGCCTTCTCTTGGGCCAAGGATGACTTCTCATTCTCTAAAACAGTGTTTTTGGCCCTCTCTTCTGCCAAAGCGTCAGAATGTTTTTTCTTCAGCTCCTGTTGAGCTAATAATAGTTGCTTACGCTCCTCCAACAATTTCTCCTTCTCACTTCGCTCCCGCGATAGCTCCTGCAAGGAGGAGGAAAGAAAAGCAGTCTGACGCTGCGCTTCAATCGCCCAATAATGGAACTTCATCATGTTAGTGAAAAGGCTGGAGCGTAATGAGTTCGTCCTATTGACCTCGTCCTTGGAAAGGAAAGCCTCCCGTTCCGCCGCAGACGCCAATACTTGGGAAGCCAGCAAAGCTGAAACTTCATACGAGCCATCGCCCCCTAGTGCCGCCAAGCCAGTATTACGGAAATCATACAGTCCAACCTGATGGGTCACAGTGCCAGCCCCACTTACCGGACTAAGATCCGCTACAAAGTTGAGGTGACACCTCCTTCGTCATAATGGTTCGACAGGGGGATGCTTGAAGGAACAAACGCCAACGGAAAAGGAGGGTGAACCTGTGTGGATGAACCCCCCGGAGCAAGGTAAGCACCATGAGGCTGATATCCTGAGAAATCCTGCAAGCCCTCTTGATATCCTACATTGGAGGGATATGCGTGAACGGGACCTCCAAAAGAACTGGGCGAAACCCCGAAAGTCTCGCCTGCGCCCATGTTCGCCAAAAATTCAGAGGAATGCCCCCCTTGGGGAACAGCCGTGGAATCAAAAATGTCTGCAGGTCTATTCTCCGCTCCGGTGGTAGAGGAAGAGAAATTTACGCCCTCACCTTCCAGCCGCTGTCTCTTCTTAGAACCAGTCAGCGCGTAGCCTAAATTCATAGCGCCTGAGGGAGGAGCGGAGGTTGCGACAGCAGTAGTGTCCTTCCAAGAACGCAAATATAAAATATAGGAAAAAGAAATCAAACCACGGCAGACATCGAGAATGTAGCATATCATGGCTAAAAGACACCCTTACTGTAACGGTGTTGGGAAGAGGTGCGTCTGAAGAACCTGCCGCGTCTAGAGAAGGTGTAAGAGCGGCAACGCTTCTTGTTTTTCTCTTCTTTTTTCCTTTGGCAATGGCCTTAGGAGCCTTGGAAGAATAAGAAGGCTGAGCAGGGGGAACAGCGATGGTCACGAGGGGAACGCTTGAAGGAATGGCAGTATTCCCCTCACCGGCCGAAGAAGAGGATACTTGAGCAAGACTAGCGGAAGTAGCCGGCAGCTCCGTGGGATTATCGGTAGCTTCCATGGAGGTGGCCCTCTCTTTTTCTCCTCTTTCTTGAGCCCTTTTCAGGCGTCTCCTTACGCTTTCAGGCTTATAGTTGGGATCCGTCGCTGCGAGATCACAAAATAACGTCAGCATTAGTATCAGCGATAACAAATAAGGGAGTAACGCGACACTCACGTTTAACACAAGAATGAATGTCCATTCTACAAGCCACTTGACGGATGTGAACGCTGATTTCCAGTTTGAGCAACTTGTTTAGCCAGTCTTGTTCACATGGAGGAAGGGTCCCTGGTCGGCTCCAAACAGCATCATCAACATTTTGGTTAAACCCAGATCGCCACCAGGAACCAAGACCTTCGGGAAGATCTATCACAAAGAACTCCTTTTTCCAGGCATCAACGGAAGACTCGATGTGGAGGAGTTTCCAAGTAAAAGACTTAAGAGAGTCATCGTCAAAACGGGGCGATATCGTTATCACTCCCCGGCACTTCATCAGCTTAAAAAGAGATTTGAGTAGTAAAAGGGAAGGGGAAGTAATCCCTTTGTATTTACAAAGTTCCAGAAAAGCATAAACACAACAATACGCATTTGGGGATAATTGGGCCGGATTCAGATCGCCAGCAACAAGCAATTCTTTCACAAAGGAGTCGATAGGAAGTCGGAAACCATAACGGAGCATTTGCGCGTACAAGACCCTACGATTTCCCGTCAGAACGTTGTTCAAACGTAGTGACTCAGGGGCAACAGTGGTCTTATAATCATCAGGGATATCAGCATTATGGGCGGCCAAATGCTCACGGAGAGCGGCCTCAAATGTGATAACACTAGCAGTAATATCCATCCTTTTCTCATCGGTAGATTTCGACTCAGAGCGGCGAGTCTTAGCCATGGCAGAATTAAAGAAATAAAAGATGAAGAGGACGATGGAGGAAAAAGGAAATACCTTTAGAAAGTAAACACTTCGAAGAGCCTTGAATAGTGGGGAGAAAACAAGACGGCTAAAAGAAAATATGAGAAAGTGAGATGATAAAAGAAAAGGAAAAGAATAAATATTGGGTTTTATAACCCTAGTAATCAAACGAAATGGCGGATGCCACAGTCGTTGCGTGGAAGCGACAAGAGAAACAGACTCATGCAATGAGTACAATTCTAGAAAAGCGCTACAACACCTCGATCCAGGTAAAATTCTCAAGCACGCTAGCCCATAGCGCCAGAAGAAATGGACACGTATGCCTGCACAATCACGACTTTTCTAATGAAAGGATAGCAAGCATTAAATGCTCTGAAAAGCAGGTACCATCTCTTGGAAAAAACAAAAGTGATATCGCAAGAAAGAAGATAACGCGAGAAGGCGTTAATGAAAAAAGGCAGCTTCGAAAAAGCGGAATAAAAATCAAATAGCAGTAAAATATGAATATTGCCGCACAACGAGGCGTTATTACAAGACAAAGAAACAAATAGGCAGAAAAATCTTCTAAATGGAACAGCTTTGATTAATCATGGGCCCTCGCAGACATCGCAGTCCCCATTCTTAGAAGGAAGATCTCCCTCAACTTCGCCCAGAGACTTCATTCTCTTGGAAGCAAATTCGGCCAGCACTGACGAATTAACGGTTCCCTGGCGATGGAGACTCATAAATTCAGCGATACAAATTTCCATGGTCTTGTTTTTCCACCAGGCTATCCTTGAAGGTACTTTGGCCAAATCCGCATCGCGAGATGCTATCTCTTCACGAAGGAAGATATTCATTTTGTCAGCCACCACCAATTCCGCCTCCAGAAGCTCTATCTTAGCCTTCCCTTTTGATTTTTCTCGAGCAAGCTCAGCACGACAGTCGTCCAACTCCGCCCGGTTTCGCTCCTGAAGCTGCGACAACTCCTTTACCTTCCCTAAGGCAGAGTGTAGTTCTGCCTTCAAATCGAGAGATGGCCGAACCTTGTCACGCTGATCTTCAAAAAAGTAATTTAGCTCGCGGAAACTGGCCAGCATATCAGTCAGAAGGCGTGAATGTCGTACTTCAGGAGGATGCCGCAGGAACTCTTCTTTGTCCTTCGAAGAAGTAAACATTTGCCCCACTATTGGGCCCACTGGTTCTTCTCGCGATAGCGGGTCTGATATCCCTAAAGCACGAAGGCCGTCGGTACCAAGGGAAGACAAGTCCAGCTGATGTGTGGTGGGGCCTTGAAGGCCTTGAAGGGAAGATTGGCGATATAAGGAGGAGAACAACTTTCTACGGAATCACCAATGCCCGAAATCGAAGAAAGAAGCACAAGCTGAGGTTTCTGTAGGGAAGGATTAGGAGGAGCAATCGGATTTGAAGCCGGTAAGACCACATCAGGAATAAAAGAATGAATCGGAGAGCTAGGACCGCTAGACACCAAGGGAAAGCTCACCGCTGCTGAAGCCTCGGTAACTTTAGGAGGAATGGCAGAGGGCACCTTGACAACTTCCGTCACTGGCGAGGGATCCGAAACGCGTGAAGCGTTAACTCCCTCGGTAGGAACCGCGTTAACTTCCTCCGCGGGAGGAATTGGTGGGTCAGATTTCTCTTTACGAACTCTCTTTACGAGACGCTCTGTCTCGGCGGCGATCTCTTCGCTATCGTCCTCGGTTGACTCCACTGCGGGTTCACTTTTTCTCGACCTAAGTTTCATCCGTTGGGCAAGAGTGGCATGACACAGCTCGGAACCAGTATCCATGCTTTCGCTATCACTGTCAACCTCTTCAATCACGGGATTACTTGGGGCCACTCCCTTACCGCGAGACGGTAGCCAATTCTCAAGGAAACGGGAAGGTCGAGCAGATGTATTGCGTGTCGCGACGGTTTTGTTTCTCCTCTCTCGCGGCGGAATAGGAGGACGACTAGAGCCTTCAGGTGGAGGAGAAGGAGGTAATGTCTGAAGCGGCACCACGTTCAGAGGAGCGTCACTTTCCCCGGAGGATCGACCCTCAGCGTTACCTGCCGATAAAATATTTCAACATGACAAGAAAATCGAAGCGATAAGGCGATAAAAGAAAAAACTCACCAACGACACACTCTAACAAAGGCCTGAACCGAGCGAATTCCCGAATGCGGAAAGGCCCTTCTATTTCTAACAAGGCGTTAACATTGGACACATCCATACTAGACAGCACATCTGGTTCTCGCCAAGCGGTACTGGTAATCTCTCGATTGAAACCACCGCGCCAATATCGAGAGGGCAAGCGAAGGGTGAAGAAGCCATTTTTCCAGTTGTCCACATTCTCTTCGAAACCTTGAAAATTCCGCCAGAAGAACCGAACAAGAGCACCATTCCATCTTGGGGTAATATCCACTAAGCAGCCGCGACACCTCAAGGTAAAAAATGTACGAAATAGATCGAGCGATGGAGCGAAAATGCGCTTCATCTCACACGAAGGAAGAAAGGCGTAAAGCCCGCACCAGGAAGGTGGAGTTATTTGAACGGGATTGAGATCGTAATGGTTTAGCAGTTTCATCAGAGAAGTATGAAGTGGGAAACGAAATCCGTAGGTAAACATCTTGAAATAAACCAACCGAAACGTCCCCCACATAGCATCAGTGAGCCGAGTATCCTTCAAAGGGACAAAAGGGCGATATCCCGTGGGAAAAGTGATACCGTTTTCCTCTAATTCAGCCCTCAAAACCTCATTATAATCAAAAACACTACGAGCTCTCCTAACTTCAGGATCTAGAGGATTTTCGATAATTGCAGGAGGTTTATCACGAGACATAATGAACTGGAAAAATAAATCTATGGCGATAGAGAAACAAAATACCTGGAATAGAGAACCAGTGAACCGGTCGTCGGCACCGGTGAGCAATCGCAGTAAACCCCTCGAGAACAAAAAAGCACAGAAGAGAGAGAATGCGAAGAATTTCGAAATATTAGCAAAAGTACCAAAAGAGAAGAGCAGACTCCTTATAAAGATAAAACCCAAAGAAGAAGCGGCCTGTGAAAATAAAACACGTGTAGAGTGGAAAAGGACGCGTGGGCAGTCATCAATGTCTCTTGGGAAAAGACAGTTACGGATTAAAAACCGAAAGGCGGTTGCATCCAGCGAAAGGCACATTTCCGCGATAATCCTGGAAGCACAAAGGGAGAAAAGCGGTAGGAGAGCAAAAAGAAAATAAAGCGTCATTTTATTATTTGGGAAAAGCCATACGGCATCTACAAAGGAGGCATGATATGCCCAACTATTCGCCGTCAGACCAGGAGACGCCATAGCAGTAGACCACGTCATCATCATCCTCACCTAAAAGCGATGGATCTTCGCCAGCGAAAGGGAAAGGCTTCCCAACCTTCTCCCCTGCACGAGCAGATGATTGATCTGACCCCTCATTGACAACTGGCTATATCGCTTCAACGACTGAACAGGCAGAGGGAGCCCGTTGTGGCGACTCACTAGGAAGGAAGGACATATCTTTACCCTTCGTAGAAAAAGAGGCAAGAGAATCGAAGAACGATCTAGATGCCTCTGCAGCATTTTTCCTCCGCCTCTTGCGACCCCGACGACGAACAGGCGGCCTCCAAGGAGGCGACGGAGGAGGATTGTCCGAATCGGGAGAAGTCGGAGGAGTTGGTGGAGAATTTCGTGCGAATGTATCTAAAAAATGAGAATCAGCCATGAGATCACAGATTACTTATCAGAAAAAAAAAAACAAACGAGGAGGTGAATAAAAACAAGGGAAAGAGGATCTCCTTAAATAGCCAGAAAATCGGAAAAAAGGGATCTTCGGTTTTCCAACCCAACCGTTGAGGGTAGACACGTGTACAGCCTGGGGTGTAAATATGGATTTGCAGTCACGTCTGTTGAACTTTCACATGAATCAAGGAAAACCGCAAAATCGCCCAATCAGTTGCCAGGACAATGGCGGCGCAGGTTTAATGTAGAATAACCAGCCAGAAAACTACCCAGTGGCTGAGTCATTTTCAGATTGGGCCAAGAATATCTCCAATGAGAAAAAGATAAAGGGCGTATTAAAGAAGAAGAACAGTTGCGAAGTGGCATAATAGAAACAGTTTATTTATTATGGCCTAATGGCCGGGAAAGTACAATTACATAACACGGGGAAAAGGAAGAAAAGGGAGCCACCGCTATCAGGCATCAGAGCCGGCGTCATCGGGTATTTCGGGAATGTCTCTCAGTGAGTCCATGACCAGAATTAGATCATGGGAGGTGGCTCTCATCCCCTTCAAGCAGCACCCCAGCATATCCTTGCGCTGCTGCAGCATAGCGATCACTACCTGAATTCGAGCGATGGAGGTGGCCAACTTCGACACGCTCTCCAAAGGACTAAAATCCTCCAGAGACATGGCTCCCAGCCTGGAATGGAGTGGGGTCAACATCCCTTGCAGCTCCAGGATGTCCTCAAAAGTCTTGACCAGCATGTTCTCCAGGAACCCGACGTCACCATCATTGAGGTTCTTGAGACAATGGCCCTTGGAAAGGAGAAAGTTTTTAGTCAAGTGATCCATGATGCAAGTTGCCAGAGATGAGGAAAACGTGGGCGGATGAAGCTCCCCGATTTATAGGCTCCAAGAGGGGGGGGCATGGAAAAGAAAAAGGAGGTCCTCAAAAGGCGAGCCGTCCCGTCACCCTTAAGGACTGATAAGCCGAAAGCGGAAGTAAAGGTCGGTGTTCGTATACTATCCGCGATACAGATATTCGAAGGGGTGCGAGATAGCGTCTGGAAAAATGCCAAGAGGCACGATATTACGGGTAGCCATGACGAACAAGCCATATGGTTACCGGTATCCACAGTGTAAGGCCGCGTTGGTGTCGCAGGTAGCCCTAGATGCATAAAACCTCGTCGACATCGCAGGCATCTGGTGGTATAAAGTCGCGCTAATCGAAGGCAGCTGATGGCGTAAAACCGCGTTGATATCGTTATTTCCTTAAGCGGAAAAGAAAGACAGGGCCCGCGTAACCTCAAATCCCTGTAAGTACAAAGTTTGCTAACTTCTCCATAAGTACCTATCTCCTCTGTGTGTTTGCAGTACACTTGGCAAGAGGATGAACCCGGAACTTGTGAACCCACGACATGACCTGATTGCAGTCCGTGACGGCGTCGCAAGTGGCCCGTCAGCAGCTCTCCTACGACATGAGTAAAGTTGCGACTTCATAAGCCCTGCTAAGAGGCCAAACAGAATAACATCGCTGGGCGAAAGCAATGCCTTCGTAATTACAAAGTGTAATAGCGGCGTCTCTCGTGAATCTCTTGACGCCTCAGGAGAACAGGCCCCTAGACGAGAATGAAAGACGGAAGCAGCTTGTTCGGTGGAAAAGCTTTAGATTTAAACTCCAGCTCATCACTTAAATCGATCAGCGTTGGGCAATCGAAGAAGTTCGAAGGTCCTGCGAACATATCGCCTCATGAAAGAATGAACCCTCACCTAAGATTCCAGACGTGGACCAGGAATGACAGCCCTTGGTAAACACTCGGGCTCATTTTCAGTTGGGCATATGATAACAATCAAGACAACCCCAACGGTGTTACTACACTTACGGCTCCTGCTGGACGGATTCCCATAAGTCCCGTAATATCTCTTCATATCGCCCCGAGATCAGCAAAGGATTCCTAGGATGGTCGACATCAGCGAAGGGGGGGACTCACGCGTCTCTATACGCACGGCACCATCCTAGCCTAGGGATCCCCGAGGTTATCGCTCCCGGCACCCCTGTCAGATATCGCTCATGACGTCACCTACTGGTATTGCTCGTGACGTCATCGTCAGACATCGCCTGGACTGTTATCGCCAGGTATCGCCATCAAAGCCTATAAATACCCCTACTTTTTAAACAGAAGGTAAGATCGAGATCATCTAGCAGAACCTCTGGTTAATTCATACCCCCGAACTGACTTAAGCATCGGAGTGTCTACGCCGGAGCTCCCCCTCCGGCGCTTTGCAGATACACCTGACACCGATCGCCGCCGTTCCGATCAGACACGACACTAAGTCTTATCAAATCGACATTGAATCTTATCATAATTAATGTTACAATATAATTTCTATCACATAATTATTTCTTATATTTTTACTACAGGAAATTTACTGTGCATTTTGTCTGGCAATCTAAGGAAAAAGCATGGAAAAAAAGAGAATCAACGAGGGGTGTAACTAGCCGTGTAAATACTGCAAATCTAAAAGAAGGAGAAAGGTATTTTCTAAGGATATTATTGAATCATGTCAGAGGGCCAAAGTCTTCTGAAGATTTATTGACAGTAAATAAAGTTAGATGCAAAACATTCAAACAATCAGCATAAAAGAGAGGACTTCTTGAATATGACGAGAGTATATCAGCGTGTCTAAGTGAAGCAGTTATGTTTAAAATGCCAATTAAAAAGCTCATAATTTATTTATTTAAAATTGAGATTAAGCTGATCCAAATTTTAATTAAATAAATCAAATTCCTTGACAGTTTGACAATCCATATTTAGAATCCTTTTTATTATTAAAAATACTAATAATTTCTTTTTTGAATTTTGAAAATAATTTCTTTTCTTTTTAGCTGACAAGAACGAGCGAAAAGATACAACTATCCCAAGAAGAAAAATCATGCACATATATAAGAGAACTTGAAGATCAACAAACTGAATTTCGTCTGGAACTTTTAGTTATCCGAAAAGGTCAAGTCGAAAACTACAATGATAAAATGGGCACCTCAGAAAAATTAGGACTGGTCTTAATAGATCGTGAGGTATTAATTAAAGCATTACATTAATAATTATTTTTCCCTTTACTGAATATTTAATATTATTTATAATATTAAATTATATATATTATATCAGGGAACAAAAGTTCAAGCAATGATTTTCAAGCAAGCGATGCAAAAGCTCATGGATACCTTAGAAAAGGGATGCACATATGTTATTACCAATGGAGTTGCCAAGAAACCAAATCCAAATTACTCGAATATTAACCTCGACATTGAACTCATTCTGACAAACTCAACCATGGTGCAAGAATAGTCAATCTCTATTCCCTTTGATGTTATTAACTATGAATTCATGGACTTTCAGGATCTTCCTCATTATGACTAAAGCAAACGAATCGGTAAGCAAATAAATTTATAAAACATTGTAATCATTATTTTAAATTGATGATTTTTTTAATACTCATTCTAATTTCAATTATTTTAACGATATATATTATTGGTTTCGTCATTAGCACATAACCATTCAATGGCAAATTTCGAGAAATTCTATTAGTGGACAAAAGGTAATAAATTTATTTTCTAATGTTCAATTACAATTTTTTCTATATATAAAATCAAATAATTGCAATTTTGTTTAACAATACTTAAAATTTTAAAATTAGAGGTGAAGAGTTGAAATTGATCTTGTGGGGAGACTTAGCTGAAAAGGAAGGCGAAACCCTTTATGAAATAAAAGATGAAAAGCTTACCATTGCCTTATCAAACGGAATGATATCAAAATATCAAGGTAAGTCTATAAAATATAGTTTTGAGTCAATTTTTATCTAATAATAATAAAAATGCACATAACATGACCTATATACAATTGCTCAAATCAGGAATTTTATAAGTATCAAATACAAGAACGACAATAGTGATGATCAATCCCATAACATATGAGACAGATGAAATCCAGCAATGGTAAGAATATATGTATATATATGAAATATAATATAAGATTATTTTACCATTATCCATTGTTTAAGTTATTATTTTTTCCATTTAATTTAACCTTACAAATATTTATACATTACAGCTTGACCTATACTCAACAAGAAGACACCCAGAAGATAATCAAATCACCTTCAAAGAGAATGGACAATGCGACCAAAGCAACTGTAGAACAAATTGCTAATTAAATTGCATCATCAAAACAACAGATATCAACCACAAAGCAAAAAAAATAGTTATGAGTATAAATCAAAAAACTAACATTAACTCTTATCATTACTTTGCAGTCTTTCTACGTCCTAACAATAACTATTACCGAAGTGATTAATAAAAGACAACCTTGGTATGAATCATGTAAAAAGTGCTGGAAGAAAGTATTTTACATGGGTAAGGGTCAAGTAACATGCGAGAGGTGTAACAATTACGTTGAGACAATTCTAAGGTAATTCCAAACAAATTACAAATTGTATTATGTTAAACATAAAACAAGATGACTAAGATTCAACTAACAATTTCTAGTACAAGCTAAAAGATCAGCCAAGCCGAAAAAGAAAAGAGAAAAAAAATAAGATGAAGAAGTAATTATTTTTCCTACACCGATTGATACGATCCTAGTTGAGTAGGATGCGTAACAAGTAATTCCCGATCTAGTTCTAGGCTTGGATTTCAAATGCGGAAAATAAACTCAACAAGTACGAGCTTAGACCTGAGGACAACCTGTGTCAACCAACCTAATCGATTTCAAGTGAGGTTCTTGATTCGATCCCGCGACCTATATTCAACCTGTGAATATCAACCTTGGGCGACGACTCAATGGAATGGATTTTCGGGTTTTACTTGCTATCCTAATCGAGTATCCGGACTCAATGAGGGACAAGGTTCGCGAAGAACAATTGAGAAAACTCTCTGGTTTTTATTTCAAAATAATCTGCCAAATAATGAAGAGGGTGGCTCCTTTAAATAGGAGAAAACCCTAAATTCTTACAATAGGAAACCTTCTCCTAATAGAACTTCTAATTAAGTAATTAAAATAAATCTAAACTAATTTAGCTAATTAATAAGGAAACTAATTAAATAAATCCATAATTAATAAAGCATAAAAATCACCAAATCAGGAAAAAACATAATAAATCCATAATTCCCTTTTTGGCGCAATCTGGAACTGCCAGGACGTCATTACGTCGAGTGTGTGGCGTGATCACATCAGCTGGAGCTCGATGCTACTAGTCTTGGAGTAATTACGCCGAGATAGAGCCTAATCACGTCCATTCTGCATAACTTTTGATCCATCCGTCCGATTGATTTGAAACGTGTCCCAAAGGGAAGCTAACATCTTGAAGTTTCCATCAAGACTCTGTTCTCTCAAATCGGACTCCATTTGCTTGTTCATCGGCTTATTACGAACATACGATGTGTCATGCATGATACATCTTGGGATCGTATCATTCCCTCCCTCTTCGGAAAGATTCGTCCTCGAATCTTGATCAACATAATCTATCCCAGGAAGTCCGGTAATTCCACACTCAATGTACATTCGCCATCTCTTGCACTTCCTTGGTTGCCAACAGGTGTAATCCGCAACACACACAATTTGTGTGCACTTGAAACAGCTCACAAGATGTGGGACATGGTATGATTCTAATTCTCTGTAGATGAACTGTGATGACTTCCATTGCAACTCTTTGTTCCTCGCGCGAATCGTTGGTCCGTTAGGCTTCAAGGGTATTCCTTCTGATGCACTAGGATTCACATCATTCTCTCCCCCTTGGAAAGGATTCGTCCTCGAATTCGGAACTAAACCTGCAGGATAATACCTTAAGTTAGTAACATCAAAATAATCACAAATGGAACTATACCAACCCTTTAAGTTCAACTTGGTTGCAATGTCATTGAATATGACAACACGTTGTGTAGGACCATTGCCCCAAGTGGCCATGTCTACTGGTACCTGGGTTGGAGACCGTTTCCGGCATAAGCACTGCCAAACCCAAGTATATATCTTGAAGGACTCGCGCCTCCTTCCATGGTTCCTCATAAATGTCATCTTGACACTCAATCGTACACCATAACGCTTGGCTTGTCCATGGGCTATCCACATCACCTCGATTTTCCTACTGCCACCTATGCTAAGTAATACTTTCAAAGGCAGCAATATCAAACCGAATGATATCATATGAACCAAATGACACATGAGTTTTAACAAACCAAAAATAGTGATATGCGTACACAGGTAGTAAGACAATAAAATAAAAAGGAAGACATTCTTCCCATGCAAACATATACTTACAAACCAAGACATGCCATACAGAACCAACGTTCTTTTATCCATGCGGTTAGAAACTCCCAACTCTGGTTGACAAGGTGTCCAATTTAGCCTCTTCGTGCTCAACTTCCGCCACAATTTTCTCAATGAGTCGCTAAGGGAATCCTCCCTACACTTACTAACAACACTCCAAGGAACAACATGTGAAAGTATAACATCCTTAAAGAATATGTTAGTAATAGTTATTCCATGATGACGCATCAACCTATTGTGATATGACCAACACACAGTCAAATTGTGTAACGATCTACACAACCAAATTAAGCGCTCATGCTTGCTAGGATCTCCTTTATGCATACAAAACATAGATCTTGTTTCAATTAAATAATCATTATAAGTTCTATAAAAATCAGAATTAGTGGCATAAGGATTAAATCTATGTAAAAATTCAAGCAACTTCGCGAAAAAAGGTTTTTCATTAAAATTACTATCAAAACTTAAAGAAACATCATGTAAAGACATAACACTCCTTAAAACCAAGTTAGTAATTTCAATCATACCACAACAACTCACCAAACAACTATCAAACGCATCATATTCATCAAAATTTCGCAAAAGGTCATGTGACCTAAATAAGTGATCACGCTTGAATAGAGTTCCCTCAAGTCCAGTCGACTTACCCATAATTTTATCATAAATCTCACATACGGCAGAATGATAAAACAATATAAATATATGTGAAGATTCAAATAATTTTGTGTTAGGGAAAGTAAGATCCATACCTCTCGGCCTAGCTAACACACCAAACCGCTTGCGCTTTCGCAAGTAGTTTTCAAAGGCATATAACTTGGCCTTTGGTTCTTATATATAATCATCATTAATTAATTTAATTTTAATTCCAGTACCATTAATATTAATGATGTTCATATACTCACACAAATCAAACCTAAGGAAAGGAAGGCATACCATACGGTTGCGACTAGGATTAGCCGAACTAGGCACTATGGATGATTGGTTCTCCTTAAGCTCTCTTGGCAGCAAAGAATGGTCCTTCTCTTCTCCCAACAACCCTCTCTTTCCCTGAAAATTAAGAGAAACAACAATAGAAGAGAAAACAAATGGGTTATGGTTAGGAAAACCTAAGCGCAATGGCTCAAAATTCAGTTTTTGGTGGCTTGCGCCAAAATAGATTTTGCTCACTTCTCTCCCTCTGGCATAAACACTCAATTTCCTTTCTTTTTCCTCTCCTTTTGATCTCTCGATGCCACTCTCTGCATGCTTACTCTTTTCATGCAAATGTTTTAATCTCTCATCTCTTTTCCCATGCTCATTATTTTCATGGGGGCTGTTTTTCTCACTCTCTTTCTTTTCACTCAACTCTCTTTTTTTGCTCTCAATATTTTTAGCACTCTCAATTTCGGCAAAAACTTTTTCTTGTACACTCACATTGTGCTCAACAAGCACCTTAGCATTCTCGGATAAGACCGTCACATGTCCATCATCACCTGTTACCATCTCACCTTGCACATTCGTAACACTACTAATAAGGGCAGTCAACTGAATTCCCTTAGTCTCATCATTGTTGCTAAGAACATGTTGCGGATGAGTAGTCTTGACATCTTTAACTTGAATACAATTCCTCATACCATGATCTTTAATGCCCACTTTATTGTTGGGACATTGGATTGAAGTGTGCCCTCGACCTGTGCATGTATGGCATAAAATATCTCGCGTTCGCACACGAATTGAAGAAGGAAAATCTCTTGCCAAACATGTGTTGGGGTCATCCCTGCCCTTGAAGGGTGAAGCTTTCAGTATGGATGTATGAGAACTAGTTGCGACATTGTGATTGATTGCAAAGTTCGTAGAGGGTACTCCCAATTGTGTCCCCCCCTCCACTTTGGCTGAAACTGTCTCCACCTCGCCCGAAACTGTTTGGAGGCGGGCTTCCATTGCCGCTAGACGTTCGAGAACCGTCTCCAACATCCTAACTCCTCTGGGTCCAAACACATCGTCTCTCTCTTTTTGTTCGACAAAAACTTCTGCCTTCCCTTTAGTTACACTTGAAGTTGTATGCATAATTCCATAATCATAAGGAAGCACCGGCGGGATCGGCCTCCCCTTCTTTTCTTGTTTCGTCCAAGTCGCCTCCCTCAATACCGGTGGCCTACTTGGCACAACGCTAGGATAAGAAGAAGAATATTTCATCTTTGTTTTTCCCAGATTGATATCATCTCTATTTTCAAAATCAGAACGATGTTGCCCTTCTCTCCGCACACGCCTTGGCCTATCATAGGCCTCATCCCCGTAACTATATGCATACGAGTCTGAATACATACCCGCACCTCTTGTCATCTTGTAATTTCCTGAAATTCACAACACGAACAAATAGCGTAAAATTGTACTAAGCTTAGCACTCCCTCACGTGTTTACCCTCGTGTTTAAACTCTCTAATAAGCTCACAAAATCACTCAAAATTTCCTGCAATTGTTCAACGCTAAGTTAGTGACTCAAGAGTTTCAATAAAGCTTCCAAGAAGACTCGCAAAGACAACTAGCTTCAAAAATAATTTGGATGTAAGGTACTCGCGTAATTGCAACGATCAATCAATTAAGCAAGTACGCTACTGGAGTAGAGTTCAATATATAGGAATCAAGAAGAGGCTCAAGTAGACTCGAACAACTCGAATAATTCGCAAATTCGCGACTGAACTGTGCACACGATCTTAAAGTCCACAACTTGCAACTTCAATATCTTTCAATTCTGACCACCAAATCCAATGATTCTTTTTGCTATATCTTCGAAATACTTTCTAGTATTTTGTATTTTGTTTCTTTTCTATTCTCGATATTTATTTATTTTTACTCTAAGAACGAATAACAATTAAATAAAAGACTCTTTTTTTTCTTTTCTTTTTTTTGGTATTTTGTCACTCTTTTTGTTGACACTTTAGGGATAATTTTTTTTTTGTATTTTAAAGACACTACAAATTGCACAACGATTTGCACACACAAAGACGCAAACAAGATCTAGAAATCCTAGATCGAATTGACACACAAATAACTACCACACGGGACGCAAGGAGATTGATTTTAGATCGGAGTAGAAGAAGAATCAATCTCAACAAAGAAAACAATTAAAAACAGTAAAGGATAGATGGATAGATACCAAACCGTAGAACGCCTTTGCTCTGATACCAACTGATACGATCCTAGTTGCGTAGGATGCATAACAAGTAATTCCCGATCTAGTTCTAGGCTTGGATTTCAAATGCGGAAAATAAACTCAACAAGTACGAGCTTAGACCTGAGGACAACCTGTGTCAACCAACCTAATCGATTTCAAGTGAGGTTCTTGATTCGATCCCGCGACCTATATTCAACCTGTGAATATCAACCTTGGGTGACAACTCAATGGAATAGATTTTCGGGTTTTACTTGCTATCCTAATCGAGTATCCGGACTCAATGAGGGACAAGGTTCGCGAAGAACAATTGAGAAAACTCTCTGGTTTTTATTTCAAAATAATCTGCCAAATAATGAAGAGGGTGGCTCCTTTAAATAGGAGAAAACCCTAAATCCTTACAATAGGAAACCTTCTCCTAATAGAACTTCTAATTAAGTAATTAAAATAAATCTAAACTAATTTAGCTAATTAATAAGGAAACTAATTAAATAAATCCATAATTAATAAAGCATAGAAATCACCAAATCAGGAAAAACCATAATAAATCCATAATTCCCTTTTTGGCACAATCTGGAACTGCCAGGACGTCATTACGTCGAGTGTGTGGCGTGATCACATCAGCTGGAGCTCGATGCTACTGGTCTTGGAGTAATTACGTCGAGATAGGGCGTAATCAAGTCCATTCTGCACAGGGAAATCTCAACGAGCATAACTTTTGATCCATCCATCCGATTGATCTGAAACGTGTCCCAAAGGGAAGCTAACATCTTGAAGTTTCCATCAAGACTTTGTTCTCTCAAATCGGACTCCATTTTCTTGTTCATCGGCTTATTACGAACATACGATGTGCCATGCATGATACATCTTGGGATCGTATCACTGATACTCATTGACGAAGAAGCTGAAGACAAAAAAGAGACAAGAAAGGGAACAAGACTCAAGAACAAGAAATTTGATGAACTATATGAGTATGATTCCCTAATCAAAAAGATCAAGCAAGAAAAATTATAAAATTATTTTATAATTAATAATTATTATTAGTGTGCTTAACAATTTATATGGTTGGTTATAATACTTTAGAACAATATTTAAATACTATTAAGCTATATCTTCTATTAATACTTATTATTAGTATGCTTAATAATTTATATGTTCGATTATATGACCTTAGAATAATATTTAAATACTATTAAGCTATATCTTCTATTAATACTTATTATTAATATGTTTAATAATTTATATGTTCGATTATATAACTTTAGAACTATATTTAAATAATGGCCTTATATATTTCAAATGACCAAAATTAATTTATAAATAATATATACATTAAATAATTTAATTTCATATAAAAAATTGCCGCACGTGTCCAACTACCTACTATAATATAAAAATGCACAAGTTGAAAGTAAAAAATAAAAAAGAAAATGATTGGTATTTTAACGTGAATCTCACTGGACAAATGAAAATGAAAAATGAAAAAACGAGAAAAGAGAGACGAGCTACTGCTATAAATAGAGGGTGAGGAAGGGGGTAGTAAGCACCCATCTTCAAATCTTCAAAGAAAAAAAACAAGCAAAGCTTTTAATTACAACTTTTAAGCAATGGAGATGAAGAAGATGATTGTTGGGTTTTTGGTGATCGCTGCCTTTGCTCTTCCAGCCTTTGCAACCGTTGAGGAAGATTTCATCACTCCTGAAGCCATTAAAATGGTTTTTGGGAAGGCGAAGCTCAATTTGGACGAGAAAGCCATTAGTGCTCTCACCAGTAAGATCCTCATCTCCAACCCAGTCATCGAAGACGCACTCCTTAAGCACTCCAACTTCAATGCCCTCGGTGGCAATGTTCCTTGCGGTGAAAGTTGCGTCTTTATTCCTTGCCTTACTGGCATAGTCCCACCTGGGTGCTCTTGCAAGAACAAAGTTTGCTACCTGAACTCTCTTGCCAACTAAAATGACATAATATTATTAGGGTATTTGTGTTGTTTCAATGTTTCTTTCCTTTAATTTGTTTGTTTCTCTCTTTAATTAATACTCCCACCGTTTTCAATTAAACGACGTTTTGAAATAGTAAAAATTCGTAGGGCAATGATCTTTGATCTTATTTTATTCCACATTGTTTCATTTTTACTCCTAATTTTCACTCAAATTACCACACCATCATCAAATTGGGTTGATGCATAAAAAAAAATTGTCATTTGCACAAAATATATGCTTCGGAAAAGATAAAATGACAAGTATTATGAACAGTAAGAATCCGTAGGAAAGTGACAGTTAATTGAAAACAGAGGGAGTATTAAGAAAGCTAGTTGTGAAAATACCATAAAATAATTAGATAAGTCATGAGCAATGCAGATGCTTCCTTCTCGTATGTGTAAACTTGCATCATCAGTTTAATAAAAGTGCCCTTTCTTATGCTTTATTTAAACATGTCTTGATTTTAATTTTCTAATTTTATACTTAATTAGCAATTTATTCAAGGAAAATAATTCTCGGCATTGTTGTTTCGTAAGATTGGGTTGAAATGAAAGTTTCCTGAAGCTATAAACTTTTTAATAATAATAATCTATCAAGATAGAAATAGAAACTTCAATAAACGATCAAATTCTTAAGTTACCTTGTAATATTTTTAATAATATTGTGTCGTAAATAAAAAAATGTGTTTATTCAGGTTACCAAAAACTAACAAAATTTAATTCGATAAATTCTTTTCAATATCAAATTTATATTAATTAATAAAGTTCGGTGGTTGATATTTGTTAATTCGGGTAATCGAATACTGAATTGAAATAGTTTAAATTTATCAAACCGTATTAAATGACTAGCCCTAAATTTTTAACTTTACCTGGCAAACCATCCTATCACAATCGGTTTCAATTTGAATCGAATCTAATCAAACCAAACCACACCATGATCATCCCTACTACCACACAACAGGCAATTTCACTAAGAAAAAATATTATATCCAAGAAAAATCATTACATTAGCACATTTGGAAAGTACAAATTTCCTAAGGTCACACTACATCTATATAATAAAAAAGTGACTGTTCCATGTTTGAAAAACAAATAGAGAATGACATGTAATTTTACATTTATACATACATATAATCTGAACTTATCTTTTTGGGGTCTAAAGCTACATTGGGACAAAGGGTTGCGAAATCTAATGCTAGAAACAGATTCTAAAGTGAGCATTGGGTTGATTAGGGGAGGCGCGAATCGTGCTGGTAGTATGTGAGAGATTGTTAATTAAAATTTATCTTTTAGGTTATTGCTTTTAAGTAGGAATAGGAATGTAGCCAGACTATTTATTAAGCTACAAGGATTTTTTTGGAGAATAGACTTCTCCTCTATTGAGTTTTATTTTGTGAACATCTTACTCAATGATTTTCGATTTAGAAAATTACAGATTACTATTTTTATGAAATTGATTATTATGTTTTCTTCATCAATGTCAATGTCTAGCTAAATCTTTAATTTCTAATAAGGGTAGTAGAATTATGGTCCTTCTTATTTCATGGTATCTAAATGTTTTTTATAATTGATTTCATTATTTGCATTCATGAGGTTTCTGAAAAAACAGATCGCTTTTCAAGTTAGGTTTAGATCTTGCCAATCCAAGTCCTAATCTGATTAGTTGAAGTCGGTTTTAAAGGTGATGGTAGACCTCAAATTTGAATAGATATAAACAGACAACTAATCTCGTGAAGATTAGAGAAACCAAGTGATCCAATTCAGACACGATTGATAACCGAGGATCTTGAGTTAGGAGTTGTCTTTTTTTTTGAATCAAGTAAACCATTTAACCAACAAGTGTTAGTTGATTAGGATTACCTAATAGAGTGTCTATTTAGGTAATTTGATATAAGAGGGAAGTAGGGATCCTAAGAAGTTGATACGATCCGGACTCCGATTACAAAGGTTGAATGTATAATACAAAGGGAGGATCTAGCTCTAGAATTTGTGACTCACAAACACATGAAAAACAACAACATATATAGAGGAAACAAAGGATGGAGACACGCAGTAGAAAATGTTAGAACCAAAGGATGTTCACTGCTATTCTTAACCTTATGAACAACAGTGTAGAAACAAATCAAATCGATTAATACATGAATCATAACGGAATGCGGAAGCGTACATGATGATGATGCCATGATCTTGAAGAAATTCAGGAACAAAGGTCTTCTGGTGGATTGTTGCCTTAGGGCTGAATGGGGAGCCGTCATTCTCTGTTTTCAACGTACATTTGTTTTCTAAGGAAAACCCTTTTTCCTTAAGCGTTAAAAACAGAAGAACCTTACCTCATATATGGCAACTTCCACCAGGGACCAAATCCCAATTATATTTAACTTATGTTAATTACAAATTGACCCATCAACAATTGTAATTAACCCGGGATTCTGCACAAATACTGAATGTGCCCCCCCACACTGTATTAATTAGACGATTGGACCCTTTAACTTTAATAGATCATCAATTTGGTCCAATTAACCTAATGTTAACAATATATTATATGACGGTACACACATAACATATGCGTCCATATGTCCCAACGTGTACGAACGCATTAGTCTCGTTGTCCAAATTCCAACAATCTCCCACTTGGACAACTATACAATATGCGTTCCTTATAGTACCACCTTTTGTCATACAATCATATGTTAACCCCCGAATGCTAGCATATATCCGTCTAATTCAATCCAGTCAATTAGCTTCATTAATACAAGAACCAAAAGAGTAGTCATCGCAGTCCAAGCAATTAAACTCATAATGATTACGAGTACTAACTAACTAACGACATGGATCTAGTGTGCATGTGCAGAATGGAAATTACAAGTGATCTATACTTGTCAAATTTCCAACTGATCCTTTTTACTTTATGAGATCAAAATCTAGAGCATATATTGAATAAAATCAATATCCATAGACTGTGAAATAACATAGTACACAGTTAAAGCATATACAAGTTACAATAGTACAAACCGAACTCCCACTAATCTCAGGCATCTAACTTAATGACACCCATACTCGATACATGGCCATGAAATGCTACAGGTGTCAATGCCTTAGTGAGTGGATCCGCAACCATATCGTTTGTACCCAATAACTCTATGCTAACTTGATTGCTCTGAACCCTTTCTTTACGGCAAGGAACTTTATATCAATGTGCTTAGACCTGGATGTACTCCGATTACTATTGGAGTACAGCATTGATGCCCGGTTGTCACAAAAGAGCCTAAAAGGTCTCTCAATACCAGTGACAACTCGTAGTTCCTTAACCATATTTCACAGCCATATAGCATGACTGGATGCCTCGTAGCAAGCTACGAACTCAGTCTCCATAGTGGAAGATGCAACAAGTGACTATTTCGCACTCTTCCATGAAATGGCTCCTTCAACCAGAAGAAAGACATAACCTGAAGTCGATCTCCGGCTATCCTGGCATCCAGCGAAATCAGAATCAGAATACCCAATGATCTCAAGCTGATCTGATTTCCTGTATGTGAGCATATAGTCTTTTATTTTCTGCAGGTATCGAAAGACTCTTTTGGCTGCAACCCAATGATCCCTTCCGAGATCGCTCTGGTATCTCCCCAACATGCCAACTATAAATGCAAGGTCCAGACGGGTACAAACTTGTGCATACATGATGCTACCCACAGCCAAAGCATATGGAATACCCTCCATGAACTTGCGGTCCAAATCTGTCTTAGGACACTGATCAAGGCTAAATTTCTCACCTTTGGAGATAGGGGTATCATGTGGCTTACAATTTTGCATGCTAAACCTCTTCAGTACTTTATCGATGTAACCCTTTTGTGATAATCCAAGGGTACCCCGTGAACGATCACGGTGTATCTGAATCCCCAACACAAAAGATGCTTCTCCAAGGTCTTTCATCTCAAAGTTATCTGAGAGAAAAGCCTTAGTATCCTGAAGAAGCTTTACATCGTTAGTAGCAAGCAAAATGTCATCCACATATAACAGTAGAAATACAAATCTACTCCCACTGAACTTATGGTACAGACAGTCCTCCACAGCGTTTACTTCGAAACCGTATGAAGTAATAACACTATGGAACTTCAAGTACCATTGACGAGAAGCTTACTTGAGCCCATAGATAGACTTCTTTAATCTACAAACCAATTCACTGTCCTCATTGGAGGATAGTCCTTCTGGTCGCCTCATGTAGATTTCTTCCTCAAGATCCTCATTGAGGAAAGTATCTTTACATCCATCTGATGAAGCTCAAGATCAAAATATACCACCAAGGCCATAATAGTCCTAAACGAGTCTTTCGATGAAACAAGAGAGAAGGTCTTTTTATAGTCTATTCCTTCCTTTTGGGTGAATCCTTTTGCAACAAGACGTGCTTTGTACCTCTCTATATTGCCTTGTGAATCCCGTTTGGTTTTGAAAACTCATTTACAACCTATCGGTTTCAGATTCTTAGGTAATGGTACAAGCTCCCAAATGTCATTGTCCTTCATGGATTGGAATTCATCCAACATTGCCTGTATCCACTTTTGAGCATCAAAACAACTAATGGCTTCTTTGAAGGTGAGCGGGTCATCCTCCAAAGCGTCCATAGTTTCCTCATGTTCTTGCAGAAATACGATATAATCATCCGAAATTGCATTTTTTCACTCTAGTGGACCTCCTAAGAGGCATATCTCCTTGGTTCTCAACCATATGAGGGTGTTGAGTTTGATCCAGTTGTGGATCTTCATGGACTTCTTGATGATTCTCAAGTATTACCTGTGGATCTTGTCCTGTAGGAAGATTAATGATGTCGTTTCTTGCCTGCTGAGGGACAAAACCAGGAATATGAACAGTGAGCTTATACTAACCCTCAGGAACTGCATGAGGAAGTATAACTGAATCTTCCTCAAAACTGACATATGACCGTCTATCTTCCCCTCCAAACTCAATATCCTCAAAGAACCGAGCATTTCCCGTTTCAAAAAATGTTCTGGTAGTAGGGTTGTAAAACTTATACCCCCGTGACCTCTCCGGATATCTAACAAAATAACAACTAACAGTCCTTAGGTCCAGTTTTCTTTCATCAGGCCTATAAGGCCTTGCCTCTGCTGGACATCCCCAAACCTTTAAATATTTTAGGACATGCTTTCGGTCAGTCCATAACTCATATGGGGTTCTGTTAGTCACTTTAGTTGGTATCCTATTGAGAATATAGACTGCAGTTTTCAAGGCATCTCCCAGAGTGATATAGGTAAGGTGGTATTGGCAATCATACTCCTCATCATATCCTTAAGGGTACGGTTTCTCCTTTCAGCTACACCATTCATGGTCGGAGACCCCGGCATGGTATACTGTGGAACTATCCCACACTCATCGAGAAACTGAGCAAATGGCCTAGGATGCTGTTCACCTGACTCGTCATATCGACCGTAGTATTCACCACCACGATATGATCTGATAGCTTTAATAGTCTTTCCGAGTTGATTTTCAACTTCGGCCTTAAAAGACTTGAAAGCGTCTAATGCCTCAGACTTTTCCTTTAAAAGGTACAAATAACTGTAACGAGAGAAGTCATCTATAAACGTGATAAAATACCGTTGACCATTCTAGGATGCCGTAGGGAATGGACCACAGATATCGGTATGTATCATTTTTAGAGTTTCTGTACATCTCTCAGCCTCAAACCTCCTCTTGTCTGTGGTTTTGCCCTTTATGCACTCAATACAAACCTGTTGGTCTGTGTGATCCAGTGCTTCGAGAATTCC
Source organism: Viola odorata (assembly GCA_963691705.1). Classification (NCBI taxonomy): domain Eukaryota; kingdom Viridiplantae; phylum Streptophyta; class Magnoliopsida; order Malpighiales; family Violaceae; genus Viola; species Viola odorata. The sequence continues at coordinate 55,276,020 of OY829539.1, read as the reverse complement.
ATCTGACACAAGTCGGTTTATTCTCCTTGCAGAGATATGACCTAACCATCTGTGCCATAACCTGAATGAATCCTCACTTGGCAATTTACGCTTAATCCCTCTGGACTAGCTAACATAACATTTATTATTGTTGTCAACCGTATGCAATAAATACAAGTTATCAGAATCAATCAATGCACCGGTTCCAACCAAAGTAGAGTTAAAATGAAGGAGACTTTTATGATTTCCGAATCTGATATCATAACCTTCTTTATCCAACAAGGAAACATAAATTAGATTTCGTAGAAATGACGGTACATACAAAGTCTCTATTAACTCTAATATGTAACCAGTACATAGGATTAACCCAAAAGTAGCGATGCCCTCAACCGATACCAGATCACCTGCACCCATATAGAGAAACCTCTCACTTTCCATGGGCCTCCGGTTCGCTCTGTAGCCCTGTAAAGAAACACCTATGTGTTTAGTGGTTCATATATCTAACCACCAAGTGTTCTTAGCCACAGAGACCAGAAGAGATTCTGTATTGACAAGAGACAAGGACATACCTTTCTTTATACGCCAAGCTTTATACTCAACGCAGTCCTTCTTTAAGTGGCCTGCCTTATTACAGAAAAAATATTTTATTCCCTTATGCTCAGTATTTGAGCCTTTATGTTTCTTCTGAAAATCAAGCCCTGCAGTCTCTTTGCCTTTCCTCTTCTTAAAACTAGATGAAGAGGCAGTTGCCAGGTGAGCACTGTCCAATGTAACATGCTCCCGTACGTCGCTATCACCCCTGAACTTTATGGTCGAGAATTTGCGAATGGTATCGCTAATCTCAGCCTTCTCTGTATGGGTATAGCTAGGGGTGTCAAAATGGGACCGGTCCCGTAGTCCTGTCCCGGACCAGAGGTTTACGGTCGGGTCTGGGACCAATTTTTGGTCCCATTTTCGGTCGGGACCGGGACTGGACCCGGCTAAATTAAAAAAAAAAACCTAAGATTTTAACTTACACAGTTACACTCATCGCCTCTCAATCTCCATCATCGTTTCGTTTCCACTTTCCCTTCCACCACGCCACACACATCGCCTCTCATCGCCGGATTGACGCCGGTTTCACTTCCACCACCACGTCGTTGCCGCCTCTCATGGCCGGATTAACGCTGGTTTCCAGTGTGGAGGATAAGTTCAGAAACTATGGATTCCCTCATTGGGCTCTCTCTCAATTTCTTCCTCATCTTGCCTTTCGTGAACTCTGGTATGTGTCTCTCTTGTCTAATTTCTGTTCATTTTTGGCTTTGTTACCATGAAAATCTGAGATGAGCTAATGTCTTTCTTGGTACTATGGTCTTGTGTACAATAATTGTGTTCGACAAGGGCTTTGTCCTGTGAAATATTAGGAAAGGGAGAAATTAGGGGTCATTCTAGGTACAAGAAAGCAACGTAGCACTAGCATGGCTATTAGATTTGTGTGTCCTTGTGCTAGCGTCTCTTGCTGAAAATTTGAGTTAAGAAACTTCAGCCTGAGTACAAAAAGTTTTGTTCTTTGGCCTTCTTGAAATTCTATGAAAATAATACTCGTTTTGATCAAAACTAAAAGTTGCGCAGATTCGCATCCGAGAAAAACATACCTGTATTGGATCTTTAATATTGCTGTTTTGGATCTTTATTCCTGTGTTGATTGCTGTTTTGGATCTATTTAGGATCTTTATTCATGTGTTGATTTGGATGTCTTTGATATTGCTGTTTTGGATGTTTATTCCTGTGTTGATTTGGATGTTTTTGAATTGATATTGCTCGGTAGTGGCAGAAGGATTATATGTATGTGTGTTATGCTTTGTTTCTGGTTTTGTGCTTTGTTTCTGGTCTTGTGCAGGCTGCTGAGTTGTTTTTCTGTAGTTTCTGCAGCAGCGCCTGCTTTGTTCTTGTTTCTGGTCATGTTCTTATTTCTGGTCATGTAGACTTTGAAGCACCTTCATTTTTCAGTACACAACTTGAATTAAGAAGGTTTGTAAGTTCAAATTCCCTCCACTATATTCTGTACTTTGATTCCTTATGCTCCTGGATTCCATCTTTTCTGCTTCCATTTTTCTCAATTGGATTATTTTTTTAGGATTTGATGAAGTAGTATATCCAGTTATTTGGTGTTATACCACATTGACTAGCAAATTCTTATAAATGGATTTAGTTAATGTGTTTGAGATTCAACTTTATAAAACTGATTGAAATTACGTACTAGAAATGAAGTTTGATTTTTGTTTCTTTGGATTTTAGTTCTTGACTATTAAGTTAGAAACAACTTTTAGTTCTTGGATTTTACCGTATCTTCCAAAAGCTTCTTTAGCTGTTTTTTACAAAAACCTTATAAAGGAATGAATTGAAGAATGAAGAAAAATGGAGTTGAGTTTTTTTCAGGTTTTTAAAAAAAAAAAAAAAAGGAAATTTTTACCCGGGACCATTTTTCCCGGGTCTGGTCCCGTGGACCCGTATTCTTATACGGGCCGGGACCGGGACCAATTTCGCGTCCCATTTTTATTCGGGACCAGGACTGGTCCCGACCGTATTTCTTCGGGACTGTCAGGTCCGGGACGGGACCGATCCCGCAATCCCGTTTTGACACCCCTAGGTATAGCGGCTAGCTAAGATCTCTAAGATCTTACTCACTTTGTTCCTTTTCCAGTGAACTCTGCATAGACATAGGGACAACACTGAGTATGACCAAACGGCAAGCTTTGTTTGATTGTTGCCAATCCTCAAAAGCCTGGAGTCCCTTATCAGAACTTTGAGGGTCTGGTACCTTAGGGCAATCCTTATAGAGTGCCTGATCCTTATTCATACAACACAGTGATGTCTCTACCTTTCTCTTCCATAACTTGAAGTTACTGGAAGACAACAGTGTTACACTGTTCAAATTGGCAGATACCGAGCTTGCTGAGTTCATATCCGAAAGAACACAACATTTAATCAGCTCACTTTACTAAAAATATGAAAGTAATAAACTTAATGAATAACACATTGACTAAATCAAAAGATTAATTATATGACATTGTACTTAGTCTTTGGACTAAAAACACAATTCACAGTTAATTAACCTGTCATAGTGTGAATTTTATAGCTTGATTTTGCCAAATATTTAACCTTCCTTTTGGCCGATCAAATACTCGCAACAAATCTCTTGATAGCTATAAAACTTGAAATTCATCACTATCGTATTTATAATTTCTATCAAACAGTCATCTTCCTTTGGGCCGACAACTATCCGCATGAAATTATGAATACCACACTTGAAATATCCAACCCGGTAATGTCCGTGGCAGAGGTCACTTTTGTGACTTTACTACTTCCATTAATCGAGTAAGACAAATAGTTAAGCTTAAAAGCTTCCTTAGTATTATTCTGCTTTCCTTTATAAATCAATTATTTGAACCCGACAAACATCTTAAGCCTTATGATGTTTATGTTCAAATAATCGAAACAACTTTAAGTCCGGCAACCCGAACCAGTACTGAGAATCGCAAAAGTAATTGAACTCTTGCATTGCAATTAAATTAATTTGGCAAATCCCAAATTAATTGTGCAAATTCTGATCAATTAATCCATTGCCAAATTCAATTGCAATCCGGAATCACTAATTTAAAACAAAGCATAAGCACTAAATTACTGCAATTAAATTGCATATGCACTTTACAATATACATGCATTAAATCTTGTAATTCATGGTAGGCAAAGGAGAAATGGCTAGAGTACAAATGGGCCAAAACAAAACCAACTCCTTCCTTCCCTTTATTTTCCTGATGGGCCAGGAGTTAAATTCGGCCCACTACCCAAGACCAAGTCAACTCTGTCTTCAACCTCCAGTACCGATGCAACCACCGGCACGCCCAGCAGTCCGCAACCGGACATGCAACCCAAAACCCGGAATCACTCCCGGGAATTATCAAACCCGGAATCGGAAAACCCGAAATCAAATCAAGCAAGCAATTAAACAATCAATCAATTAATTGATTCCGGAATCATGAAGCTTGATATTCAATTCCAAAATAATTAATCAACCAATTTAATTGAATTTCAGGGAACTCAATTAAGCAGCAGCAAGGAATTGCAATCAATCAACGTCCAGAAATAATTAATCCATCATTATCAAACGGGATTCAATCCCCAGATAATTAGTCAGCCAAATAAGCCAACCAATTAAATCAATTCCATCATGTATGCGCAGAGGATCAAATAATCCAATTAAATAATCAATTAATCAATTCCCACAATTAGTTACTGTAATCAAACGGGATTGGTAATTAATCAATTCCCATTGATTAATTAATTCCCATTGAAATCAAACGGGATTTAATCCCTTCAATTCTCAAATTAATTAAATTGATCAATTCCCATAAACGGCACCAGCAACAATTAATTCATGATTAATTAAATTGAAAAAAGCACCAGCAAACGGAATTTCAATCCAAACGGGATTCTTAATTAATTGCAATTCCGATTGCAATTCCCATTGCAATCCCTCACAAAAGGGATTCTTAATAAAATTGCAATTCCAATCGCAATTCCGATTGCAGCAATTTCAATTTCATAAACCCTAATAATCAAATTCCCAAAATTTCCAATTGATTTCAAAATTGCTTCATGAAATCAATTAATCATGCATCATAAATTTGCAATCCATCCATAATCTAAATTGATTGGCTCCGCTACCACTTGTTAAAACCAAAGGATGTTCATTGCTGTTCTTAACTTTATGAACAACAGTGTAGGAACAAATCAAATCGATTAATACATGAATCATAACGGAATGCGGAAGCGTACCTGATGATGATGTCATGATCTTGAAAAAATCTAAGAACAAAGGTCTTCTGGTGGATTGTTGCCCTTAGGGCTGAATGGGGAGCTGTCATTCTCTGTTTTCAACGTACGTTTGTTTTCTAAGAAAAACCCTTTTTCCTTAAGCGTTAAAAACAGAAGAACCTTATCTTATATATGGCAACTTCCACCAGGGACCAAATCCCAATTATATTTAACTTATGTTAATTACAAATTGACCCATCAATAATTGTAATCAACCCGGGATTCTGCACAAATACTGAATGTGCCCCCCACACTGTATTAATTAGACGATTGGACCCCTTAACTTTAATAGATCATCAATTTGGTCCAATTAACCTAATGTTAACAATATATTATATGACGGTACACACATAACATATGCGTCCATATGTCCCAACGTGTACGAACGGTACTAACGCATTAGTTCCGTTGTCCAAATTTCAACAGAAAATACAAAGATAAATACCCAGATTGAATAACGGAAGAGATTAGAGATGATAGTTGAAACAACAATAGATTGAACACTTGAGATACGCTTGATGAACGCTAGAATGCACAGGCAGAGCACTCTCACAATCACAAACACAAACCATCCTTTAGCAATCGGTTTCAATTTGAATTGAACCAACAATCACAAACACAAACCATCCTTTAACAATCGGTTTCAATTTGAATTGAACCAAATTAGACCAAACCACAGGCAATTTCACTAAGAAAAAAGTACTATATCTAAGAGAATAAAATCGTAAAATTATTACATTAGCACACTTTTGAAAGTATAAATTTCCTAAGTCACACTACATCTACTCATGTGGAGTATATAATAAAAAAGTGACTGTACCATATGTTGAAAAACAAATAGAGAATGGCATGAAGTCAAAATCATTCCTGCCTTCTTCATGAACATGAAATATCAGTGTGATTTTACTTGAGAAAAGTACATCCATCCAAGAAACATGAAAACATATGCTACCAGTGACGTTAAGAGTTCGAGCGTCCAATTCGGGTGCAGTATAATTGTAGGAATCATGGGAACGAATATCGCCCCACACACCCAGCCTGTTGCAAGAGCTCCAAGACTGCAATGCAAGCTAAGAAGCGTATAAGTACAAACAACAATAGTAAAATGATATTGAAAAGAGTTTAAAACTGCAACTTAAGTTCTTGCATGAGGCTCACCCAATAGTGAAAGCTCTACCCAAGCTCTTGGTCTTCTCATTAAGGAAGTAGATACATGCTGCTAGAGAGACTGCCACCTGCATAGGAAATTGTCTTTCAATAAACAAGCAGCCACAAAAACCCATATTCCTAAATCTCATCATGGAATATTGATGCAACTAAGCATGGCATGCCCAAAAAAAAATTGATCAAGTTTACTAGGCATGTTGTATCTCAATAATCATTTTACTCATCGACAAGTATATAATTTGAGGAAAAACTACAAGCCATCCATGAATGTAAGGCTTATCCGAGCTCCTTTCAGAGGATCAATAACACATCGACGGAATGAAATGGTACTAGAATTCTAATTCAAATTAATAATGTATGGAATGAATGGACAGTGTGTGAACAAAAGAAAAAAAAAAAAAGGAAGAATGAATGGACAATGACACCATCGACAGGTTTAGGACTACTAGTAGAGAAAAATGCGGCCATGTCCAAGTCGGTTCGGTTTGTGGACTACTACTAGCATAATGGTCAGATGAAAATTTTCCAAATTCAGATTCAGAAGGGGGAAAAACCACTAATATAAAATGCTTGAATGATAAAGTGTCCAAGAACACTAAAATGAGCAGCAGCAGTTGGCCAGGGCTTAAAACAATAGACAAGAAAAAGACCATACTTAAAATCTCATCATCGTTAGATAATTCTTTCCTAGAAATTCACTTCATTTGTGCACAACTATATAGGAGTCTCCCACTACCATTTGAAACACGAGATCAAGTGTTGAATATCTAATGGGATAAAGCAAAAATTGGTACATGTACATGTATTAAATGAAAGATTTCATACCTCATGTGTAAGTTGCTTTTAAAAGATACCTGCACAATAACAAAACGTCACATTTGGTACCTCCGACTCATGCCGTCCAACAATCACCGTTAACTATCCTACGTGGCACGCCACGTCGAATGCCACGTGGCACACGACTGGCGTGGCCTGCCACGTCATCGCTTTTGACTGGGTCTTTCCCCACGTGTGAAACGACGTCGTTTTGGCCAAGCATGAACGACGAGTCGTTCACGATTAAAATGAAAAACAAGTGGAAATCCGAGACTTAAACCCAGGACCTCTCGCGACACAAGCGAGAATCATACCGCTAGACCAAATGCTCTTGATGTGTTACAATTGATTACTACAAATATTTATTGTTTGATTCCGATATGTGCTGGTTATAATATTGTGTTACACTATTACTCCAAAATACTATAATTAAATTAAAAAATAAAAAAATTAAAGATTCTAAAAAATTCCAAAGAAAATGTAAAAATTCACAAAAATAATTTAATTAATTATTCTAAAAACTCATAAACAATTGTAAAATTTCACACAAAAATGTACAAATTAAAAAAAAAATGTACAAATTCCCAAAAAAATGTTAAAATTCAAAAAAAAAAATTAATCTAAAAATCCAAAAAGATTGTACAAATTCCACAAAAAATGTACAAATACCAAAAAAAAATGTTAAAATTCAAAAAAAAATTAATAAATCTAAAAATCCAAAAAAGTTGTACAAATTCCAAAAAAAATTAAAAATTCCAAAAAATGTAAAAATGTAAAAATTATAAAATACTGAAATTAATCTAAATTTTTACAATTATTTTTTGGAATTTTTAAATTTTCTGGATTTTTAGATTAATTAAAATTTGTTTTGGAATTTTTTACATTTTTTTGAATTTTTATATTTTTTTTGAATTTTTAGAATAATTAAATTATTTTTTGAATTTTTACAATTATTTTTTGAATTTTAACATTTTTTTTTAGAATTTGTATATTTTTTTGAAATTTATACATTTTTTTGGATTTTTAGATTAATTAAATTATTTTTGGAATTTTTTAGAATTTTTACATTTTTTCTGAATTTTTAGATTAATTAAATTATTTTTGAAATTTTTACATTTTTTTTGAATTATTACATTTTTTGGAATTTTTAAAAGATGAACATGAAAAGCTACTCAACAAATCGAAGAGAAGTGAGAGAGGCAGAGAAAGGTGGTGCGGTAATGGGAAGGGTTTTGGAGTAATAACCAGCACATATCGGAATCAGACAATAAATATTTGTAGTAATCAATAATAACACATCAAGAACATTTGGTTTAGCGGTATGATTCTCGTTTGTGTCGCGAGAGGTCCTGGGTTCGAGTCTTGGATTTCCACTTGTTTTTCATTTTAATCGTGAACGACTCGTCGTTCATGCTTGGCCAAAATGACGTCGTTTCACACGTGGGGAAAGACCCAGTCAAAAGCGATGACGTGGCCACGTCAGTCGTGTGCCACGTGGCATCCGACGTGGTGTGCCATGTAGGATAGTTAACGGTGATTGTTGGACGGTGTGAGTCGGAGGTACCAAATGTGACGTTTTGTTATTGTGCAGGTATTTTTAAAAGCAACTTACGGTATGAAATCTTTCATTTAATACATGTACAGGTACCAATTTTTGCTTTATCCTAAGAAAAGAACCGGAAAACTTGTCCATTTCTCGATGGGATTTGAAACCCACACAAGAGAAGCAAGTCTCGAAAAGGTATAGTTGTCCCTTCACCAGGACATTAGAGCTTACAGTAGATAGTCGTATAAGAAGTAATCCAATAAAGACTTCCAACCAAGAAATAAATGAAGAACACACCTGAAAAGCAGGGCCACCATCAGCAGAATTCATGATACTCCACCCCCCTATGAATGCAAAGAGGAACAATCTTCTAAAAATAACTTCCACTGGAAGAAGTTCCACAAAGTTGAGTAAATTCTTAACCCAAGGTGGAGACTCATCCACTTTCTTCTTCAACTTGATTTTCAAGTTAATTTTAGTTTTCTTCCTCTCTTTAAAGCTGGTCATCAACAACTTCTCAAAAGCAGCTTCTATTGATTCTACACTTCTCTCATGTCCAGCATACTGCTCCAAGAGAAAATTGCGTGACCCCCAGCCCAGATCTCCTCCTCATTGGCATAAGGACTGATACCAAGACGTTTATAAGGATTCCAAACACTAATTCGAGGAAACTTTGAAGCATTACCTACAACAAAAAAAGAAAATAAAGCATAAGCGAAAATAAACCAAAAGACCGCATATTGATACGGTTTGGAGAAAGCTACACAGAACTAGCACACACCACTTACAAATCAAGACATCCATTTGAAATCAATTTATTGTATTTTACCATTAGACACTGCTAATTCATTGCAATAGAAACATGAACATGAGATTATTGACCACTAGCTTATTGATCTAATTCTATCGGTTTGTTTAGGCCTTTTATTTTTTGAATCGATCTAATCAGGTACTCTTATTTATATTTTCGGTTTGGGTACCTAATTCTATCGGTTTAATTGAGATCGTTTATTTTTTTACCCGATTTAATCAGGTATTCTTATGATTCGATAGGAGACTTTTAATTCGATCCAATTCTATTAGTTTAGTTTAGATTTTTTAATTTTTAACTCGATCTAATCAGATACCCTTATGACCGGGTATAGTTCCACAAATCATACAAATTAATTTATATATAGCCTAAGTCATAAAAAAGAAGAAATTTGGAATAGACAAAAACACCAAGCATATTCTCCACGAAACTAACCTCCCATTTGAATAAAGGACGTTTCCACTTTAACCCCTACTCCCATTGACCATCCAAACATCTCCCGCACTTAGATACTAATGCCGTTTGCTATGAAGACAGAGTAAAAAATCGAGGATGACTCATGCGCAAAGAGAGTTCGGAGCATCAGGTATCCTCCCAAAATAACACCTTTGCCCCATTACCAAGGTGGAAAGACATCTTGGGATTAGCTACAGAAAATATGAGCCCTCCTCTACCAAATATCTTAGCTATGGAACTCCATATCGGGGATGCTCGGACCACCACTCTGTCCCCTAGGTCACGCCACACAGAGATCTCATATTCAAGCCTTAGTATATCCCTACATAACCTGCCCTTTCCTGAACACAGACACCATACCCATTTTAGGAGAAGAGCTGATTTTTTGTCGTACAAATTTTGCACACCTAACCCACCATATTTCTTCCCTATAAATACGGTCCCATTTAACCTTAGCTAGATATTTTCCACAATCCCAGCCACACCAAAGGAACCTCTTATTGATGCGAGTGATGTCATGTAGAACACCTCTTGGAGCTAAGGTTAGAAATGAATATTAAAGGGTTAGCGAGTAAACTACTTAAAATATTTTTTTAAAATTATTTATGTAATTACTTAACTTTTAAAAGAAAGTAATTTCTAACTGATTATAACCTTATTAGTTAACTTATCTAATGATTATCATCTAAATTTAAATTTACATAATCCTCTCTATGACACACTCGATCCTGTTTTTTTTTTTTGAATAAGCTGAAATTTTATTAATGAGTCATAAGAAAATGACTCATAAATGACAAAACTGGCCAGACCAGATTACAAGAGATAAAAAATTACAAAGGGAACAAAGAATAAACCCTCATGCTATAAGAAAAAACACGAAACTGCTACCCAACATCACCTAACAGAACGAGTGCCCCAAAGGTGGAACCACTCCGATGACTAGGAGATATCTGTATGCGTATACGGGAAGCGGTGATCTGAGCTCTTCATCCAATACAGCCATGAAGCATGAGCTCGAGCTACAACTCTGTGAATCTGAAAACTTTCCTCTGAGAAAACGACCGAGTTTCGCATTTTCCAGATATTCCATATCATGGCGTATAGAAACTCTTTCCACAGCTCCCGAGCCTCCTTGTTATGTAGTTGAACAAGACCTTGCCAAGCATGCCAGAAACGGATAAGGTGGCTGGTTGACAGCATGCTATGCCCAGCCATGCCCAAATAACGTCCCACACAGGTGCCATAGATGGACAATGGATGAAAAGATGATCAACCGACTCAGGCGATGTATTGCACAGCGCACAAGTCATGATATCTTCAGTTATCACATGGTGACTCCACAGGTAGGTTTTGGTTGCAAGATTATCATTTAAAGCCAACCACACAAGGAAGCAAATGCGAAAAGGAACACGACTATTCCAAACATCACCATACGGAGGAGGAGTAAGGTCAGAATTGGTCCATCGGATCATACCTCGATAACATGATGCCACCGTGAAAGTGTCAGTCGGATCCAAATCCCAAGTGACAACATCAGGACATTGGGCCGAACTCGAATTCTGCAATTGCGCTGTCACCTGCATAAACTGGTCATGTTCCCACTCATACAACTGCCGACGCCACTGCACCTGCCATTGCCAAGCGACGTTAGTACCCATGTCACTGTCTGCCACCGTCAACAGCTGATCCACAACCAAGAAATAGAGACGTGGATGAGTGAGAGCGAAACGCTTGTTGAGGGACCATGTGTCCCACCAGAAATGAAGATTTCTCCTGTCACCAATTTTATTCTTCATATGATGTGCCCAGAAGTAAAAGAATTTGCTGCCGCGACCACAAAAACGAAAGTGTCTTTCCAAATGGGAGATAGATGTTGTTCCTCAGCCCTCCACAAGTCCCCCACAGACATAATATTATACCTGCATTTAAGAAATCTTGCCCACAGACTGTTAGTCCCTGAAAATATTTGCCATATCCATTTAAAGAGCAAGGAAATGTTCCTGGTATGGAGGTCGCATAAGCCTAAGCCACCATATTCCATAGGAGTTATCACAGATTGCCATTTAACTTTGGCAAAACCCCTCTTATTCTTGCTGCCAGACCATAGAAAGCTACAAACAATCTTCTCACAAGCCTTCACCACGCCTTTAGGCATAATAAAAAGAGACATATTGTAGACAGGTAAACTAGTTGGAAGGAATTCAAAAGGTCATTCAAATGTCGAAGTCTAGAACTAAGCTACGTGATCGGTCGTCGATACCGTGAAAATTAATTAATAAATACAACTTAAAACAGTCCACAATGGGCTAGCAGATAGTAGTAAGAGGTTCATCCATAGGGAAACAAAGGTTGATCTTAGGATTCCTTAATTGACTAGTAAAGGGCACTTTTAGTAACAATTGGGGAGTTTTGTTTGTCAAAAAATGTAAGATTCTAAAAACAAGTAAAATAGATGAAAGGATTCTGGGTTGGCTTTTTGGCCAAGAATGTTGATGAGATTTGTGAAAATAGTTATGGGATGATTCCTGATAAGGGCATCAGCGAGTTATGTTTCTAATTGTTCGATCATTGATTCAAGGCTATTCATTCTTATCTTATAGAGTTGTTATAGAACCCAGTTATACTTCTTAGGATCCCTACTTCCCTCCTATATCAAATTACCTAAAAGGGCACTTTATTAGGTAATCCCAATGATATGGTCTTGGTTCCAATTTGGAGAAGATGACCAAATGGATTGATGAAGGATCTAGTCCTCGTTGGGAGGATGGTAACTGATACGATCCTAGCCCCGAGACTAGCCCTAGCACACTCACAAAGCGCACACACCTTGCGATCAAGGCCAATCAACCCAAAACGTCGAGCCCAAGATGTTGCAAAGCTTTCAGTGAGGTTAATACAGCCTCTAGACATGGAGATAGGGCAAGGAACGTTTTTGGATCATGTCCTTAGGCGAAGGATGACATGGAAGGTGGCTTGGAGGCGCATAACGCAAGGTTGCACATCTACACGAGCCAATTCATGGAAGAAAGGTTCCAAATCGGGTTCCAAGATAAATACAAGACCGATTGGGATCTTAGGAGAGCCTCTGCCAAGTTTGAGGACATTTGGACGAGCAGCTTGCAAGATGGCCCGTTGCTACTTTTGCATGCACAAGTGCCCTAAGCGCAAACATGACGGACAACTTCGCCGGACCATATCTTGATCATCAGAGGTCAGAATCATGCGATCTATATCAATTCTGAAACCTTAGGATGTCTTATTCATTGTGTACAATTTTCAGATCAAACGACCAAGCCGTTTGTTTGTTATTGATCGAGACATTTTCGCTGACATTAATCCTACGCGGATGAGGAATTCAAAACGCGTCCGTCAACGCCAACAACCATTCTTTGGACCAGTCAGGCCCGGACCAGGAATAGGAGCTCCCTCCTATTATTTTTGTGTCTTAGCTATTGAATGGGATAAGTTTCAGCCCGTTTGGACTAGCGGTTTGAAAGGTAGCCCTATGAGACATTTTGGCGCGCAGTGTGAACGTGAGCAGCCCGCAGCTTGGAGAATTCGGCCCAAACCTTGGCCTGATGATGCAAATGCGTTCTGGAATGATTATATTGTATTTATTAATCTATTTTTTTAAGTTATTTGACTTTATTTATCTAGGTGAATTTTATTTTAAATAAGTAGAAGTGTTTCTAGGAAGTATAACGCATGTGAACTTCCTAGATTAGGATTTTGCGGATCTCTTTAAGAAGAGTATGCCACCTCTTTATTTCATTAGTTCAGTTCAGTTTATTAAAAACAAAGAAGCGTCGTCTTTATTTGATCTTCAAGATCCTTGTTCTATATCCGGTTTGATAAGCCGCATCTAGTCTCAAGTAAAACCCGAAGTTATCATCCTATTCATCGTTCGTCTGGGTTGTCTAGGTATTGCACCTAGGAGGGTCAGGCTCCTTTGAAGAACCTCAGAAGATTTCATCCAGGTTGTCTATGCATTGCGCTTAGGAGGGTTGGAGTTTCTGACGAGTTAACAATTCCGCATTCAAATCCTTATCGCTGAGCAACGATCCATCAAATGGCTTGGTCTACATATAAGGACCATATCAGTAACCACGGATGAAAGGAGTGAACGGATGAAGGATAGATGATGGACGATGGAGTAGTATGCAGCGGATTTAATAGATGAAGGATAGAGAGGTATTGAATGGATACTTGTATTGAACTTGAAAGTGGAGAAAACCCTCCTTACAACAATAGTAAGGTAACCTTTCTATGTCACTAACAACGATCTCTAATCAAGCCTACCCTTCCACCAATAAGGATGGACAACCCTAAAGCCTAAAGCCTAAACCTAACCTAAGATATGGTCTATGAGGAAATCACATTCAAATCAAAGACAAGTCTAAAATGAGTCTAAGTCTAGTTGTTTATACTAAAGCTTATTACAAAGGGAAAGCTAGGCCCAAAATGGTCCAACATGTGCCAAAATACCTTTAAACAATAGGGCCTTGATAGCTCATCCAATGCCCAAAATGGTCCAACATGTGCCAGAATTCCAGTCCTTGGCGTCATGACGCCAAGCACTGCCCAAATTCCTCTTTTGCGCACGAGTGCGGGGAAGCTAGGCCACGCTGGTGGTCTTTCGTTGGCAATAAATGTAGTCACGGGTGGGCTCACACTCATGTCAAACGGATCCATGCTCGTATCACCTAATCAACTAGCACTTGCTGGTTAAATGGTTTACTAAATTGATTGATTCAGAAAAGGGGAAGACAACTCCTAACTCAGGATCCTCAATTGTCAATTGTGTCTGAATTAGATCACTTGGTTTCTCTAATCTTCGCGAGATTAGTTGTCTGATTATATCTATCCGAATTTGAGGTCTACCGTCACCTTTAAGACCGACTTCAATTAATCAGATTAGGACTTGGATTGACAAGATCTAAACCTAACTTGAAAAGCAATTTGTTTTTGCAGAAACCTCATGAATACAAATGCAAATATAGAAATCAATTATAAAAAATATTTAGATATCATGAAACAAGAATGCCCTTATTAGGAATTAAGGATTTAGCTAGACATTGACATTGATGAAAAAAACATAATAATCGGTTTAATAAAAATAGTAATCTATAATTTTTCAACTCGGAAATCACAGAATAAGATGTTCACAAAATAAAACTCAGAAAATTGATAAAGGAGAAGCCTATTCTCCAAAGAACACTTCGTAGCTTAAATAGTTTAGCTACATTTCTTGTGCTACTTAAAAATAATAACCAAAAAGATAAATCTTAATTAACAAATTATTTCTGATCTTTTCTATGTGTAGACTCCTAATAGGAAGGTTTATGCCTGATGAAAAAGACTTCCAAGTCGTCCCAATTTCTCCTATCGCTGATCTGATAAGTGCGCTAATCTCTAGGATTTCCCGTAAGAATCCGGCTCATTAACTCTTATTGGCCAAGAAAGTGGTCAAGAATGGCTCTTTGCTACTTCCCTTTCTTCTTCTACTACTTTCCTCTTCAAGTCACCTCTCTTACTTTTCCCTGCAAAAGTGGAGAGAATTTAATTTAATTAATAGATTTACTGTTCAAATTATAAATAATTAGGTAGTAAAAATATAGAATTTTAGTACTTAATCAATGCTCGAATAAGTTTAATTTCTTATAAAAAAGAATAAAAAGAATAACCAGGAAGTGAAAAAAAAATATATTAAATCCACCTATCTTTAAACCATAAAATAATTCTTAATTTCAGCCATTCCAAACAAAAAAAATTCTCACTTCAATCCTCAATAAGGGTTGGGCCGATCAAGTCATTGTTGTACGAAAAGGCTCACTACGTGTCAACTTTCTTTTAGGCATATTTTTTAAAGTAAAAAAATGTGTTACATTAATTAAGAAAACTTATATAAGAAAATGATCAGTTGAACACTTATATAAGAAAATGGGGTTTTGAAAAGTGGAAGCATGTAGATTTGAGTTCTAGTACGAAATTATCTGCCTTTTATATAAAAAATTATTTTTGATAAATTTAATCTCTCTGTTTATTTTTTTTCCAATTAACCCCTAATTGATTAATTTAGTTTCTAATTTGTTAAAAATTTCCAATCAAGCTCTAAAATGATTAATTTAGTCTTCATATTCGTAGACGATTTTCGAATAAATTCGTAAATAATTAATTTAGTCTCAATATTCATATAAAAATTTTATCGGACCACTAAATCATACATAACTACTTCTTTTAATATTTTTTATAAAATTTAATGTGAATAATTTTTATTTCAATTAAAATTCTTATGATGCTAATATTACCCGATTTGCTAGTTAGTCTATACACAAAATAATGTCGATCTATACACAAAATAATGTCGATCTATAACGTAAAATTCTACATGTCAACGAGAAGATGACAAAGGAAAAAAAAAGGTCATGTCACAACAAGTCCCACCAGTAAACATCTAATTTAAACAATCAAACGTATACATTTGACTATTTGAGTCTTTAAACAATCGACTAACAATTAACCATATATCTCACAAACAAATGGAACACTTAAACTACAACATAACGAGAATTATTTAAGGTTAATTAATTACTAGTACGAATAATACTTATTATCTAGTTTGTTGTTCTTCCTAGCACAGCAGGCGAGGGAGTAGAGGATGATGCACAAGATGGCGAAGCAGAAGTTTACAATTGCTAAAACCCTCCATTTCTTCTTGATGCTATTTGTAAATCCAACCTTGCACGACTCGCAGTTGAAACACAGCGTTTCCTGGTGATTGCTCCATGCTTTGCAGTCCTTGTTGTCAGCAGCAGCACCTTTCGTCCCACTTTTCGGAGGCAACCAAACTGTTGCGTTTTGGGAGACAAATCCACATGATGTTGGCGGCTGACAACAACCCGTCTGCGTATATATCAAACAATTATTACTCCTTTGGTTTCATAATACTGATAAGATCATTAACACATCAATATTATTTCTTGCAATAAACTAACAACAGATTTGTCGTACTTTCTGTAAAATTAGAAGAGTTAATTCTATTCATTCTTATGATAAGCTAACAATAAATATGTTGTACTTTCTGCAGAGCGAGAAGGGTATGTATGGATGACTGTCAAAATTACTTCCGATAAAACTATGACTAAATTGTAGATAATAGTTAATAGAACGTATAACAATTGTAGATAATAGTTAATACAAACAAGATTAAATAAAGATTTTCTATTTAAGATGTGAGAGTATCAAACTGCTTTGTATCGTTATCATTTTTGTTTTAATTCTAGCAATGAGTACATAAAAATCATCCTCGTATAAGTGAATTCTAACAAGAATGAAGATACCAAAAAAATTACCTGAGTAGGAGACAAATGCTTCTTATAAAACTCGGCCAATATTTTGCGATTAACATCTTTATTATCACCACCAATACCGCTACACAAGTGGGTAGAAACCAAACAATTCTTGATCCCATCCCAATTTTTCTTGCCATCCACAAAATGGTGCCTGACCCAATTCGGCAGATCCGAACCCCTAAACAAAATTGAAGCGCCCTTACCGATCTTTTGATTTGTGACCAAGATCCCAAATACAGTGAGGACCAACAGACCCACTATCAGAACAAACATAACCACCAAATACAAAACCAGAGACAAATTGCTCCGGCAGCATGAACCGATTAACCCCAACAATGATATCACAAAAAATACCCCACCCGCTAACAGTAACGGGTTCTGGATCCCTTTCTGGCACGCTGTGTTCCCTGCAATTAAAAAGTATAACCCAAATCCGATCGCGACCAGACCCGCAAGCAGAGTTATTGCATTGAAGATGCCCAAAAAGATGTTACTCGGACGAGGCATCTTTTTTTTCTTTCTAAAAATATAAAATCTTGTCAAAGAGATTGATGGAAGAAGATGATTTACGTATATATAATGGATATAATTGTTTGTTGGTGTGTTAGTTTCGGATAATGAGACGGTGCACAGCGAAGAAACTCTGGATTTGTTGTTACAGTTATCTGCTTGTTTTTAGTTTCTGCAATTTAATTTTGAATCTGTGATTTTCATAGTTTGAAATAGTTTTGTTTTGTTAGAAGTGTTTTCCGCTGTTTTAAAGGCGAAGTGGTTAGTTACCTTTAGTGCTTATCCATTAACACGGAAACAATTAATAATAATGCTACTAATTAATTAATTAAGCAATCCTAGATATTGCACTTTTGTTCTTAATTTGTTTCCATTAATTAATTATAAATAATTACTAATTAGTTAAATACGATCCATACAAATATTTGCATTAATTGTTTTGAAACTGTATGAAGCGAGACTACAAAAGTTGACTAATTAATATATATTTAAGGGGGAAATTATTCACCTAAAATATATTTGAAAGTTACTGAACAAACAAATCCATCATAATTAAAAGAAATTTTTAAGGGTAGTTTACTCTATTGTATTTCTTATGGGATAAAATGCTTTTCCTCAGGAAGCAACTAAGTGTGAACATGATGATGAGCATGGCACTATCAATGGCGTCAATTATAGCGAAGATTTTCAAAGCAACCTTGCTCATCTCCACAACTCCTTTCTTGCACGTTTTGCAGTCAAAGCAGAGCTCATCTTCTCTATTGCTCCATTTACCGCAGTGCTCGGCGACTCTTTTATCTGCATATTGGACAGTTTCTGGCTTCTCCCAATATGTTGCATTCTTGTATTCCAACCCACACTCTTTAGGTGGCTTGCAGCAACCGGTCTGGAAAAGAAGAAGAGAAAACCCCACAAAAATTAAGCATTCACAATTTATTTCAATTAAATTTGCTTATTTTATTAGTCCAGACCCGATATCCCGTCACCATATTTAGTGCCGACTATTTTGGTCTTGAGCCGGACAAGACCTTAAAGAATAACAAAGCTTCTCCACATAAATTTTAACGCAAATGCATATTTAATACTTAGAACCTTAAACCTCTAATTAAAACTAACGATTTAATCAGGAATTTAGATATTTAAATACCTGTGCAGGGGATAGATTCTTTGTAACAAAATCTTTAGCTTTTCGAACACCAATCCCATCAAGATTTTGGCAAAATTGACTATCAACCAAACAAGTCCTAATCCGACTCCAAAGCTTATCATTGGCAACTGTGTTCTTTAACCACAATGTGGTATCCCCCATATTGTGCTTCTTAAACCCAAGAAACATGGCGTCGGCCTCCGAATTGTTCGCCACGTACACAACAACCGAGAAACTTAACAGTCCGACGAGAACCAAAAATGCCATTGAAGCGTACACCCATAGCAAAAACATGAGCCTGAAGATCCCTCCGATCAGGCCAATCAAAGATGTAACAATCAAAACAACACCAAAAACCCTTAACGGGTTTGGCGCTGGGTTTTGGCAATCCACCAGGAGGCCATGAGTTTGGAAGTAATGCGCGGAGGCTAAGGCGACCAACCCAGAAATGAGAACCAACAAGTTCAAGAACAAGAAAAGGCAATTGCATACACGAAACATCTTGATATGATTGTGTTTGCCACTTTTTTTTCTTTCTTTCTTTCGATTGTATCTTGGTACTTTTTTCTGGCGCTGTAATTCTTTTAATATTTTCATTTATAAATAGGTTGTATATTGTTTTTTCAGGTCTTAATTACGGGTGTTTCTGAATAGGCTAATTCAGGTATATCTATATCGTTCGCAACAACTTATTGTTCTTTTATTAAAGGGTAGACGCACAATTGAAACAACCTCATGTAGTGACTGCAGCTTGTTGGGAAATTGTTGTGCTTAGACAGGAACATTTCATTACCAGTGGTGATTAATATGGGTGGTTGCAAGTTAAGGGGGTTTTCTCTTCTCGATATATGTAATCACGCGCTAGTAGTATGCAACTAACTCAACCACTCCAATGCTTAATTCTAAATCCACCCTGAAAAAAAATGAATTATGAATAAAATATTCTAAAATCTTCGAGGTATAAGCAATGTAATTACCTTAATTCCTAACATTTGGCCTGTAAACTTTAGCCTTTGACATATCGAAATTTATCAAATTATAGTCATCATTGTTAGAATTTTCGTCTGAAATTCTAACGGTGCAATAAAAAATAAATTTTATATTAAAATTTTATAAAAATTATCAAAATTCAAGAATATATATAAAATTTGTATATGGATTTTTTTTTTGATAATTTTTTTAATAATTACATAAAATAAAATAAAAACTAGGAGAAAAATAGGACCTATTGCTCAACTCACCACCCGTTCAATTCATGGCTAGCTATATATCGATTAACAAATTTGATTAGCCATGAATTGAATTTGTAAATCCAAAGCCATGACTAAAGTACGTAAGCCATGATTTTTTTGAATAAGCTGATATTTATTAGAAAAGGTCATGAAGAGCATGACTGTCCTGCCAAAGATCCAACCTACACCTTAACAAAGAATAGGTGTCGTTGATCTGCCCAAGAATTGCTTCGGCCAAGCTACTCGCTACATAATAAATCAGACACCTATCTAGCGCTAAGCTACTCGACTGCTGTCTCCGAAATTCTGGGACCCTATACAGCCAGCCAAGTCGACGATTGAGCCATCTGAAGCGAGGAGTAAGGAAAGGATTTGTCATGAGCATGAGCCCATTGACTAAGAATGACGAAGATGGAGTGGAATAGCTGTTGATCGTTGTAAGTGTGCTGCTGGAAAATCATCCTATTACGATATTTCCAAATGCCCCACAAAATTGCACACTTAAGCATCGTCCATAGTTGGTGAATCTGTCTGTGTTGACCAGTACACAGGTTGCTCCAACTTTACCACAAGGTGATTGTGTCGCGCGGGATGGCCCAGGTAAATCCTGCCCAAGATGCGACCTCACTCCATAATTGTTCGATCTTTGAACAATGTAGAAAAATGTGATTCACCGTCTCTCCCGGTTGAGAACAAAATATACATACATTCTCCTCAGCCGCCACCACCTTTCTTTTATGGAGAAGCTCCCTAGTAGCTATTCGGTCTTGAAGCACCAACCAGGAGAAAAATTCCACACGGAGAGGGATTAACCCCTTCCAACACGACGCTAGGACTTCATTTTTATGGTGGCCAAATCTTGCGTTATACAACCCTGTACAACAAGATTTTATGGAGAACTTGTGGGAACTGTCAAGATCCCATTTAATTTCACTGGCTGTGCTATAGCGTTTTGGATCTTGTAAGGATATCGTCATATTCTGAACCTCGTCAACCTCCCACTCAAACAACCCTCTACGCCATGTAAAGTTCCAACACCAGTCAGATTCTCGCCAACTTCCATAGTCCGTAATGTTTCCCATCTTGTTGATGACCAGCGAGTACAAGCGAGGATGCTTAATAGCTAACGGAAGTCTTCCTGTCCATGGGTCCCACTAGAATCGAATGGTCTCGCCTGACCCCTGGAGTATGTGAACGTTGGAGGTCCAGAAATCAAATAGGGAAGATGAGCAGCCCCACACCTTGATGATATCTCTCCATATTGGAGAAAGTAATGGAATATCACCACGCCAAAAGTCACTCAACGACGAAATACCATATTCTTGTCGCACTATTTCTGCCCATATTTTCTTATCCCTCTTTGTCAATCCCCAAACCTATTTGAAAAGAAGTGCTTCGTTACGAGTTTGCACACACCCCAAGTTTAAGCCTCCAAGATTTTTCGGCCGCATAGCAGTCTGCCAGCTCACCTTCGCTATGCCTCGGTGGTGGTCACCACCACTCCATAAAAATCTACTCATGATCTGGTTACATTGCTGCACCACCCCACGTGGCATGCGAAAAATGGACATGTTATAAACGGGGAGGCTAGTGAGAACTGATTTGATCAAGGTCATTCTACCTCCCACTGACATCAATTGGCCCTTCCAACTTGCAAGTTTCTTCCTCATTTTCGCAAGCAGAAACTCCCAGCTAGCTATTCTCTTAGGATTCATCCCCACGAAAGACCCTAGGTACTTGAATGGAAGGTTCTCATATCTACAGCCAGCTCTCCGAGCGACTGCGAGCCCCATGTCTCTATACACATTAATTCCCACGAGAGAACTCTTAAAATAATTTACCTTTAGTCCAGAAAATGCATCAAACCATCGCAGTATTCCTTTGACGCACTGAATTTCTCCTTCATCATTATTAACGAATACCATGGTGTCGTCAGCGAACTGAAGGTGCGTTATATTCCATCCTCCATCCTGGTTACCTATACCTCTTAAAAGACCTACTGTCTTCGCTCTCTCAAATAACTGGTGCAAGCTCTCTGTTGCTATATTGAATAGAAATGGTGACATAGGACAACCCTGTCGTAGGCCTCTTTCGATCCCAAACTCTTGCGTCGGTGATCCATTGATGAGTACTGATACCCTAGCTGAGCCGAGGCAATTGCTAATCCAATTGCACCAAGTCTGACTGAAGCCCATATGGCGTAAGACATCAAATAAATATCCTCATTCAACTGAGTCGTATGCCTTTTCGAAATCAAGTTTAAATAGGTATCCTTGACGTTGGCGAACTTTAAGGTGATGCGTTACTTCATTAGCTAGCATAACACAGTCTAGCGTGTTGTGCCCTTGTAAGAACCCATGTTGCAACTCACTAATGACTGTCTTAATCACTGCCCCAAGCTGTTTAGCTAAGACTTTAGCTATAATTTTGTATACACTCCCAACCAAACTTATTGGGTGATATTCCGCAAATCTTGTCGCTGAACATGTTTTCGGGATTAGGGTGAGGAAGGATGAGTTCGCCCCTAACGGAAAGCGTCCTATCCTAAAAACTTCAGTGACCAGCATGCTTAGATCTGCACCTATAACTCCCCAGGCTTTCTTAATAAAAGTGAATCCGTCCGGCCCTGGTGTCCTGTCCCCGCTGCATTGTCTAACTGCATCCCATACTTCCGCCCCCAGCACTTCTCTATCTAACCAGCTGCTTTGCTCTACCGATAATTTCTTGAATCCTAAGTTGCTCATACGAGGTCTATTCCACTTGACCGACTCGAAAAACTTGGAGTAGTACTGCTTAGCCGCTAGTTTTATTTCGGCCGGAGATTTCAGCATTCTATCATTGTCAGCAATTACTGAAATTTTATTCCTCCTTATCCAGCCCTTCGCCATATGGTGGAAATTTTTTGTATTGCGGTCCCCTTTTGTGTCCCATCTGATTTTCGCCTTCTTTTGCCACATGCGGTCCACTTGCTTTTGCTTTTCCCACAATGACAGCATCGCGTTCTCCTTTTCTTGGACTTCAGTCTCTGACAAGCTCCTTTCATCTGCCAACCTGTCAATCCTATCCACCGCTAATTGCAGCCTCTTGATGGTAGTCTCAAGCTTACCAAAAACATCACGGTTCCAACTGCGAAGCCTTGATTTTATCCAGCGTATTTTCTTAATAAACTGGAATTGGCTTGGGAAAATTTCTGCAGCTTCAGCTCATAGCCCAGAAATCAAATCTAGAAATCCCTCTGAATCCCACTAGCTGTCCAGGTCTCGAAAAGGAGTAGGACCCCAATCTGTGTTGTCATAGTTAAGAAGCAAAGGCACATGGTCAGAACCATTCCTACTTTGAGCTGCCATCTGACTGTTAGGAAAGGCTAAATTCCATTCTGGGTGTATTAACACTCTGTCAAGCTTGCTACGGCAGACCGCATTTGCCCATGTAAAGCGTCTACCTACAAGAGGGATATCCGTGAGATTGCAGTTGTCCACCCAATCTTGAAAGTCACTCATTCCTCTAGTAATTACGTCTCCGCTAGTCCTCTCTTCCGGCCTGAGGACCTCATTAAAATCTCCTGCTATCAATACATGAAGCCCACAACTTTGGATTTTCCTCCTCAATTGGTCCCACAGTAAAGCTCGGTGGGTAATTTCATTGTAAGCATATATATTGATCATTACACAACGAAAACCTGAGTTCTTGAAACGACCTTCCAACCATATGAATCTGTCTTCCAACACTTTGTCTGTAACCTCGAATATCTGCTTATCCCACATCGCAAGTAAACCACATGCTCTTCCTATCGCTGGGACCCATGTCCACTCTAGGTTCGTTGAGTTCCACAAGGTTGTTACAAAAAAGTCACTTAAATTTTCCCGTTTGGTTTCCTGCACAAAAACCATGTCTAAAGATTCTCTTGTTATCATCCCTCGTATGTACCTCCTCTTTATCAATGATAGGAGGCCTCTGCAATTCCATGAGAGTAAACGGACCATCTATACTCACTAATATCTCGTTGTTTATACACCCTCAAGCACAAAACTGCTTGACCTCCCCTTCGAACCGTTCTCTATCGAATTCCCTCAGCGTTGTCTCATTAGCTTGTGTTGTGATCGCCAATGCTTCTCCAATCGCCCATGTCTTTCCTTCCACTAGTGTCAGGTCTCCTACCCTATTCATGTTGGCTATATCTACATCCTCAATTCTATTTCCATTCGACCACGACCCTGCTCGTGAGTTTGTAGTTTCCAAGCTCCTCGTTGTACCAACCAACCGCTTAATCTTCCGAGGCTTTGTATTCACCAAAAAGGTGAGTGGCTCCATACAAGCTAGCTTGGAATTAGTTACACTAGCCTCTGCCCCTCCTGTGGATCCCTCCCCATCGTTTTGCCCACCCACATCACTTCCGCCTTCTTCAAATTCTTCATCTTCGTCTGTTTCCTTAGTCCTCTGGTAAGTCCCTACCATCCAATCCAGATGTGAAATGCATCCCAGCATCGGTTCTTCCTTACATATAATTTTGCTAACCAGTCCCTCAACCTTAATCATGATTGAGTTATCTATCAGATGGTCATTTGTTGCTACCAATATGCGCCTCACATCCAAACCTTTCCTGGTTAAAGTGTTTTCGTCCACAACAATACAACTGCCAATTCTGTTCCCTATTTTTTCAAACACTTCTTGGCCCCAAACCTGAACTGGGACTCCTACGCATTGGACCCAGCAGAAGCGTCCTCCCTCATTCACCGATTCCTTCCATGGAATTACCTTTATAAAGATTTCTTCTACCGCCGGGGTGAAGGAAGTTATTGCCTTTTGGTACTCCATGTCTCTATCAAATTCCAATAGGACCAGTCCTCTTCCCATGCTTCGAGTTTCACAAATCCATCCTATTTCAATCACTAGTTCTTGTATCTCCGGCACATCTTCAATGCGTTTAAGGATTCCGACAGCACTACGGTGAAGCCACTCCTGATTTTCATGTGGGATTTCCATTTCTATAAGCTCTGTTGGTTCTTGTGCCAGGTTTGCCTGAGCTGGCATCGTCTGATCCTTGTTACCTATCTGCTTGGTAAGCTTCTCCGCGTATGTGACACGGGTCTTCATATGTGTCTCCCCGACCTGTCTGTCACCGACTTCCTTTTGTGGCATAATTTCCTTAGTCGATTGGACCGGTTTTTGATCTTGCACACGAGCTGGCACACGATGATCACGCTCTTGCCTTCCCAGGGTGCATCGGATCTCGGACGCTCCAATGTATTGGTTATCCAACGCTATTTGCATATCAATCTTATTTCCCACTTTGGTAAATCGCACGAATCTGAATCCTTTCCCTGCTCGATTTCTGCGATTCGGAATAAACACATCAACCAGATTCCCAAACCGGGGGAGTCGCCATCGCTTCGTAATCAGGTACCGCAGTGCCAAGTGGTCTACATGAAAAGGGAGATTCTCCAAGTAGTAGGTTATCTCCCTAAATTCCTTACGTCCAGTGTTGCGGATCACCATGTTGTAGTAGGAGCGAAGTGCAGAGGGGTTAGGTTAACAATTTCACCCCGGTCACAGTGGTGATCCGGTGTTTGGTTTACCTCCGGCGATAGTGGGTTGCCGAAGGGGGTCTTAGTCGGGTGGCGGCTAGGTTATTCTAATTGCAAGTTCCTAACTCATACTTTACGTACCAAAAAATGTAAGCCATGATAGTAATCATTTTTCCTTGTTCTTTTCTTTTGTGCAAATTAGGGGTACTTCTTTCACGGGTACAACACTTTATGATGGATGGTAAGTGGTAATTGTTGGGGAAGCATCTCTCTTTTTTTTCTTCTCATCCTCCATCTAGCAATAACGGTGGCGTTTCCTTTTTGTTAATGGATTTTCTGGTGAAAGAAAATAATTGATGAACAAAATATAAAGGAAAAAGTGGATGCTTTTTATGTACATATACTATGCCTTTTATGATTTCAATCTAGAAAAACATAGTCTTTTTTGTTTCTTCTAGTTCCTCATGATTTTGTATTTGATGATGATAGTTATTGTTGAAGTCTGCGAACTAAAATCTCACATCGGAAAGAAAAGAGAAATAAAGATTAAATATAAGAGTAGTGGAACTCTTAATGGAATGAGGTTTTTTGTGAAAATCATGTGGGCTCAGGTTCAAAGTGGACAGTATCATTCCATTAAAAGAGACTCAAGTGGTTTTTATTTCTCCAACAAATGGTAACGGAACTGAAAATTCGACTGGACCTGCGCAACATCGGAAAGAAAAGAGAAATAATCTTAATGGCAAGCCTGGAAAGAAAAAAAAATCTTAATAGTAAGTTCAAAACGGATAATATCATTCCAATAGTTATGCTTTTTCATCCTGGAGGCAACCACGAAGATGAGATTATCCAACCGAGTCTAAAAGTGATACCTAGCTAGAGAGTATGCGCGGTGGGACAAAAAATCAACCTGGAAGCCAACTTCCCATGCGTACGGGAAATC
This sequence comes from Viola odorata, assembly GCA_963691705.1. NCBI lineage: Eukaryota > Viridiplantae > Streptophyta > Magnoliopsida > Malpighiales > Violaceae > Viola > Viola odorata. The sequence goes on along the minus strand of OY829539.1, from coordinate 55,249,679 downwards.
ACCACTTAACCAAAGGATTCAATCTCATTCTAGATGAGCAGAATTAGTTAGAGCGCTTTTCAAAACTTACGCAGAGAATTTAATCTGCACAAAGCGCGGAGATAAGACTAGTATAATTTAATTGTTCTCCTGTGTTGTTCATTTTTTCCTTTCCCCATATCAAGTTTTTTTCTGAAATTATTACGGATGCATGCCAATTCTAATTTACACAGTGATATGATCCGACCTAGGACAAGTAAGTCGAATAATATATGGAGCTTATGGAGGATCTAGCCGATGGAGTTAACTACAAGACTCAGGTAAAATTATGGAAGATTACCAACAAGACACGGACGAGCAGCGGATAGATTAATAAAAGAAACGATGGATATGAGAGATGTTACCCGTAATGACGAATGTAGGTAGATGGATTAATAGGAAGTGATGAACAAATGCTAAACTCGTGTTGCTCAAATCGACAAAGGGCAAGCAATGCATAAAGATGTTTAATTATCCCAAATTGTTGTCGAAACATAATACAAGTGATTTCCCGGAGGAAGATCGGGAGGAGTGATCTCAACTCAAGCGATCTTTCTCCAAGAAGGATTGAAGAGTTTAAGGCCTAGGTGATAAGGGAAGGAGTGCTCTCAACTTTACAATTATCACTCAAGTCTAAACTAAAGTCAAAAGGAAGAAATACAAGAGCTATTTATAGGTGGAACAAAAGAAAGGCTTGAAAAGCCCAAAACCCATTTTGGGTTTGATGCCTGGCGATATGCCGCTCCAGGAGAGGTGTCTCTGGCGCCATACCGCCAGCCTCGCTTGGAATGGCCACTTTTAATTCATTTCTTGGCGGCATGCCGCCCCAGTCATGCCATTCCTGGCGGTATGCCGCCAGGCTTGGTCTTCAAACCTCCGCATGGACTTTGATCTCCGAAATGATGGGCAATCAACACCAATGTGCGGCCTCATTCTTGGCCCTCATCTTAGCTCATCCTAGCCTCAGTCCATAGGGTGGTTTGCTTGGCCTTGCTCCGGGTGATTAGCCCTCCTAATGTGGTCGGGATCACATCATCCCCTCCTCCTTTGAAAGGATTCGACCTCGAATCCAATTCTTGAGCGTCCTTGTCATCTTCTTGGCAAAGAGATAGATCATTGACATTGAAAGTGTTGCTTATCGTCCCATACTCGCTAGGGATGTCAACGACATAAGCATTGGCGTTGATACGGTGTAGAATTTAAAAAGGGTCATCGCCTCGGGGACTTAGTTTACCCCTCCGGTGGTTGGGAAATCGATCCTTGCTCCAATGTAGCCAAACCCACTAGCCGGGCTCAAAGGAAGTTGGCGTCTTGCCCTTGTTGCGCTTGTTCACTTCTCGTTCGTTCATGCCCTCGATGTTCTTGCGGACTTGCTCGTGGAGCTTTTTGACTTCGGCCGCTTTGGCATTCCCATCTACACACTTAAGAGAACTCAAAGGCAAAGGTGAGAGATCAAGAGGGGTTAAGGGTTTGAACCCATACACCACCTCAAAAGGGGAATAACCAGTGGATGAATGCCATGCATTATTGTAGGCAAATTCAACAAATGTGATACAATCTTCCCACTTCAACCCATGCTTAGCAATTGTTACTCAAAGTAGTGATCCTAAAGTCCTATTCACCACCTCCGTTTGTCCATCCGTTTGTGGATGACAAGTGGTGGAGAAGAGGAGTTTAGTACCCAACTTCGCCCATAGGGTTCGCCAAAAGTGGCTTAGTAATTTGGTATCCCTATCACTCACAATGCTTTGTGGCATACCATGTAACCTCACAACATGTTGAAAGAATAAAGATGCAATGTGTGTGGCGTCATATGTTTTAGAGCATGGTATGAAATGGGACATTTTTTAGAAACGATCCACAACAACAAAAATAGAGTCATTGCCATGTGTTGACCTAGGAAGACCTAACACGAAATCCATTGACAAATCAACCCATGGATGTTGAGCAACCGGCAAAGGCATGTAAATGGCATGATGTTTAGATGTGGATTTAGCAGTTTTGCACACAACACACCGGTCCACAATATTATTAACATCTACTTTCATTCGTGGCCAAAAGAAGTGCGATTTCAAAGCATGCAACGTTTTGGCCCTACCAAAATGTCCACTCAAAGCTCCCCCGTGAGCTTCCAAAACAAGCAACTCTCTCATGCTAGAACGGGGTATACACAATTTATCATATTTGAACAAATAATTATCATGTCTAAAGAAATGCATATAAGGTCCTTGTGCACATGTTGCATATATATCACGAAAATCCTCATCATTCTCACACAACTCAACCAAATGAGAAAATCCGAATAATTGTGCATTAAGAGAGTTCAAAAGAGCGTACCTTCGCGAGAGGGCGTCGGCTACCACATTCTCTTTGCCTTGCTTATACTTGATGGTGTATGGGAATGCTTCAATGAATTCCATCCATTTTGCATGTCGCTTGTTCAACTTGGCTTGGCCTTGAAGAAACTTCAAGCTTAAGTGATCGGTGTGGATGACAAATTGATTTGGCAGCAGGTAATGTTCCCATACCATAAGCGCTCTCACCAAGGCATATAACTCTCGATCGTATGTAGAATAATTGAGTTGGGCACCGTTGAGTTTCTCGCTAAAGTATGCGATGGGTCGACCCTCTTGAGTTAGGACTGCTCCTATACCAAGGCCGCTTGCATCACACTCTAGCTCGAAAGCCTTTGTGAAGTCGGGTAAAGCTAATACAGGTGATCGCATGAGCCTCTCCTTGAGTTCCTTGAAAGCCGTATCTTGTCTACTCCCTCACTCAAATGTTACATGCTTCTTGGTGAGTTCATTGAGGGGAGCGGCTATTGTTGAGAAGTTTGGCACAAAACGACGATAAAAGCTCGCGAGGCCATGGAAGGATCTCACCTCACTAGCATTCTTAGGAGTCGGCCATTCTCGGATTGCTTTTACCTTTTCCTCGTCAACCTGTACGCCACCTACACTTACAACAAAGCCAAGGAAGTGCACTTTATCCAAGCAAAATTCACATTTGACACACTTAGCATATAATTGATGGGCACGCAAAGTGTCAAGTATCGTGCACAAGTGAATCACATGTTGTTCAAGAGAAGGGCTATACACAAGGATATCGTCAAAGTACACAACAACATATTTCCCTATGAATTCACGCAAGACATAATTCATCAATCTCATGAAAGTGCTAGGGGCGTTAGACAAATCGAATGGAATTACCATCCACTCGTACAAACCGTGTTTGGTTTTGAAGGCGGTCTTCCACTCGTCGCCCTCATGCATTCGGATTTGGTGGTAGCCACTCATGAGATCAATCTTGGAATAGACCGTGCTCCCGCTTAACTCATCAAGCATGTCATCGAGGCGGGGTATGGGGTGTCGATACCTAACGGTGATCTTATTGATGGCTCGACAATCCACACACATCCTCCACGTTCCATCTTTCTTCGGCACTAACAGTACGGGCACGGCGCAAGGGGACATACTCTCTCTGATGAAGCCCTTGCTCAATAATTCCTCGACTTGCTTTTGGAGCTCCTTCGTTTCCTCGGGATTGCATCGGTAAGCCGACCTATTGGGTAAGGCCGCTCCGGGTACTAGGTCTATTTTGTGCTCTATCCCGCGGATTGGAGGGAGGCCACTAGGCATCTCGGATGGGAATACATCGTCAAATTCCTACAAAAGGGAGACAATTTGACTGGGTAGAGAAGAAATTGGGTTAGTGTCAACATTCAAGCAATGCGGCTTGTACCGAAATACAAGACACACTTTGTTAGCCATAAGAGCTCGCCTCACATCCTTACCCCTCGCTACCACACTCAAGTGTTTTGGCTCACTCTCTCTACCATGCTTACTTTTGTCATTGCGTGTATTCAACTCTCCTTTTGCTTTCTTTTCTCTTTCCTTTCCTTGTGAACTACACTCACTCTCTCTCAAGATACCATGCTTACTTATTTCATGGCATGTTTTTTCCTCACTCGCACACCTTACTTTCTTCTCTCCACTCTTTTCTCTCACTTTCCTCATCAACTGAAATTCCGCACTTGTGTTTGCCATGTGCAATTGATCCTCTCGGACTTGAGCGGGTGTGAGTGGGAGAATGTTGAACTTCTTCCCACGGTGAGTGAGATGAAGCTTGTTGGTCCGACCATCATGGACTACCCATCGATCAAATTGCCATGGCCGACCAAGAATGAGGTGGCTTGCATCCATAGGGACCACATCACACAATCGTTCATCCTCATATCCACCCATCTTAAAGGCTACAAGAACTTGTTCCTTTACTTTCACTTCCCCATCATCATTGAACCAATGCAAGGAATAAGGATTGGGATGCGGGGTTGTAGGCAAGCCTAGTTTGAAGACTAAAAGGTGGCTTGCCACATCCACCACACTCCCGTTATCAACGATAAGTGAAGCAACTTTACCTTTGATCTCACACCGAGAATGGAAAAGGTTCTCCCGTTGCTCTTCATTGGTAGTCTCATCTTTGGCTTGAGCACTCATACTCCTTCTCACAACCAAAGTCATAGGGGCGGTTGGGGCCACTTCTTCTTCACTACCTTCGGTTCCTTCTTCCTTCAACTCATTCTCTTCTTCCGTCTCATTCTCACTTTCGGTTTCATAGTTACCCTCACGGATGAGCACTACTCGTCGGTTGGGGCATTCGGAGGAGATGTGGCCTCTTCCATGACACCGGTAACATTGAATATTCGATGAGAATTTCTTGGGTTGGGTTTGGTTGGTAGAGATAGGGTTAGGTGTTTGCTTTAGTGGTTGGTTATGGGTATTACTCCTAGGATAAGGGGTGTATGGTTTTGGGTTGGATGTCACGGATTTGGAGTCTTTTGGGCTTAGTTGGTCTTTGGGGTAGGATTTCCAAGGTGCTTTCGGGGTGGAGGAGTAGGGTTGGGTTGTGTGTCGGCTAGGGTAGGGTTTCTTCTTTGTGGACTCGTATGCTTCCACTTTTAGAGCATAATGGAGCATCGGTTCCAAGTGATCAAGTTCCTTCAACTCAAGTTTGTACCGAATCCACTCATTGAGGCTATTGAGGAATCGGGACATGGTGACTTCTTCACTCTCATCCGTCTCGGTCTTGATAATAAGTTCCTCTAAGTCGTTGAAATATTCACCCACGGACTTGGAACCTTGTTTGAGACCTTGCAACTTGTTTTGCAAGTCCCGTTTGTGGTTGGCGGGTACAAACCTTGCCCTCATTACCCGTTTCATCTCTTCCCAATCCCGAATGGCATCCCTTTCTCCTCTTGTCTTACACACTTTATCCCACCAACTAACCGCATAATCATCAAACTCTATGGCAGCTAGCTTGATTTTCTTTTCGTCCGAATAGTGGTGACAATTAAAAATGCGCTGAATTTTCCCTTCCCATTTGAGGTACTCCGAAGGGTCGGTGGTGCCCCTAAAGGTAGGGATTTGTACCTTTATACCACTCAACTTGTCATCGACCCATGGTTCTTGTGTTTCCTCAAAATGCTCTCCAAACCGGGTTATGGGATTTCGTTGCCGCCTACCTCTATTTGACTGTGGAGGCTCCTCAAACTCTTCACTAACACTCTCATAAGGGTCCTCATAGTATCCACGTGTGTTGTGGGGCGTGGTCCTAGCACGGTAATGAGGGAATTGAGGCCGACTACTTGATGCATTGAGATCCCTTCGGTTCGGATTGATTTTGTCATATTTCTCTCGGATGGACTTCATTTGTTCTTCGGATATGGCTAGTTTAGTAGGGGGTGGGGCTGGTTTTCGAGTCTCCGTGGTGAGGCAACTTGGGAAACCATGGCTGGCCACTCCTTTGGACTTGTCCTTCAAATGCTCACGCGCCTCTTCACTGTCAATGTGGCCCTCTTCTTCGGTTTCAACAACCACTTGCTCCGTTCGGGGATCTTTAGGGGGTTTAGGAGGGGCCCCCCTTGGAGTTACCGGAGACTTGAGGCTCCCCTCTATCGAGGCGAGGCGTGCTTCTGTCTTGGCAGTCGTAGCTGTTAAATCGGCTAAGGCGACAAGGACTTGTTCGAGGGCCTCGGCACTTCTACTACTACTAGAATTATGCCTACTTCGGTTGGACATAGTGACAAGAAATGGTACCTGCACCTCAATCAAACGTTAGTAAAATATACTCTCCCTCACGTGTTTGAACACTCGTGTTTAGGTGTTTAGGTCACTTGAAAAATACGTGCTCACAAACATTCAACTTCGCGTTTTCCGTGTACCTGCACACTTAACAAGGGTTAGCAATTAATTCGCTCCCTTACGTGTTTAACACTCGTGTTTAATCACTCGTAAAAGATATCCTCCCCAAATCGCTCAATAAATCCTTCCACAGTCTTGTTCACCACACAAATTCTTGTCGCAAATAATCTTTTAATCTAGCACAAGTTGTCACAAATATCACACATTTTACCACATGAACTAGGCAACAAAAATCAGACACTTTTGACGCGAGAAACTAAGAAGAACTGAAATTGATAAGACACGAATAACACTAAGTAAACTCCAAGGCGCCAAAAGCTCCGCTACCACTTGATATGATCCGGCCTAGTGTAAGTAAGCCGAATGATATGTGGAGCTTATGGAGGATCTAGCCGATGGAGTTAACTACAAGACTCGGGTAAAATTATGGAAGATTACCAACAAGACACGGACGAGCAGCGGATAGATTAATAAAAGAAACGATGGATAGGAGAGATGTTACCCGTAATGACGAATGTAGGTAGATGGATTAATAGGAAGTGATGAACAAATGCTAAACTCGTGTTGCTCAAATCGACGAAGGGCAAGCAATGCATAAAGATGTTTAATCATCCCAAATTGTTGTCGAAACATAATACAAGTGATTTCCCGGAGGAAGATCGGAAGGAGTGATCTCAACTCAAGCGATCTTTCTCCAAGAAGGATTGAAGAGTTTAAGGCCTAGGTGATAAGGGAAGGAGTGCTCTCAACTTTACAATTATCATTCAAGTCTAAACTAAAGTCAAAAGGAAGAAATACAAGAGCTATTTATAGGTGGAACAAAAGAAAGGCTTGAAATGCCCAAAACCCGTTTTGGGTCTGATGCCTAGCGGTATGCCACTCCAAGAGAGGTGTCTCTGGCGCCATACCGCCAGCCTCGCTTGGAACGGCCACTTTTAATTCATTTCCTGGCGGCATGCCGCCCCAGTCATGCCATTCCTGGCGGTATGCCGCCAGGCTTGGTCTTCAAACCTCCGCATGGACTTTGATCTCCGAAATGATGGGCAATCAACACCAATGTGCGGCCCCGTTCTTGGCCCTCATCTTGGCTCATCCTAGCCTCAATCCATAGGGTGGTTTGCTTGGCCTTGCTCCAGGTGATTGGCCCTCCTAATGTGGTCGGGATCACATCACACAGTGGGGTTAAAAATCCCTAAACCTTGAATGCTATAATTATTAGAAGACGGATCAATGAACGGATTTGAAATAAAAAATAATAAAGGTCATGGACAACCAAAGCGAATAAGCACTTTAAAATGTTAGAAATAATAATGATATATATATAGGTAACAAAATCTAATTAATGTTGTAATTAATTAAGTGTAATACAAATTACAATAACACGAATAATAATAAATTAAAGGGAATAGATAAATGAAGTAGCATTTATATGGCTGGCTAATAGATGATGAACTACGCTGTTAAATAATTCTTATATTTGCCAAAAATTAGAAGCATATAAGTCTAGTTTAGATCCTATCCATAGTTGGAAATCAGACAGTATTATGTTTGATGAATTGAGATTCCATGTTCTTGAATCTTGACGGTGAAGCAACTAACACAAGAGATGATGACGATGATTGCAATATAAATGGCAACAACTTTAACAAAAACTAGCCACTCCGGCCTTGCATGCATTGCAGTCGTAGCACAGCTTGTCCGCCTCGTTCCTCCAAGCCTTGCAGTCACCCTCTAATCTTGATGCGTTTGATGATTTTGGGACCTCCCAATATGTTGCACTCTTGTATTCAAATCCACGGTCTATTGGTGGCTTGCAACAAGTAGACTTCAAAATCACTAAATTAAAATATTTAAAAAAAACAATCAAATTCTGGTAAATAAAATAAATAAATAATTGGCACATTTGTTTTCTATTAACAAAGCAAATATGCAGACAATGATAAATGCATGCTCTTTTTATAAGGTAGGTCATGCGTTTGATCCTTGATACATAGGGTGAAAAATGCAATTTCTGTAACCATTTTTTTATTAAAAAGGTTAACAAGGTAATATTATATATATATATAAACAATCTTAATTAGGTAACCTGTGTTAAATGGGTAGATTTGGGTGGGTATGAGTATACCTTAAATGGGTATGGGTGGGTATGGGTAATATACCCATTTATTACCTATGTAACTTTTTAAATAGATACCCATTTAATTTATACTCACTCGTTAACCCATTTAAATACAATTATTTATTAAATAAGATCAGAAATATAATGTTTGACTAAAGTATATAGGTTTTGATCAAATTTGACTATATGATTCTATTTTGACTGTGTATCGGCTTCAAACATTTAACGGTTCGGTTCGGTTCTATTTTTTCCGGTTCTTACCGGGACGGTTCCGGTTCTACCCCGTTTGCGCGTATCATATCATAAACCACACGATAGAATAGGGATGTCAAATAGTCCTGAGACCCATAGGCCCGACCCAGACTCGGGTCCTTAGACGAAACCGGTACTAAAATTCCAGGCCCATTTTATAGGTCGGGTTGGTAGACCCGTCTCGTACAAGGTCGAAACTCAACCGAGTGAATCTCAATCCTGTATGGGTCTATCCGTGTAAAATGAGACCCGAATAAATCAACACCTAAATTAGGTTATGCATACTTCTCTCAGTTCTCTGCTTCTCGTCGTCTTTAGATTAAAAATAATAATTAAATGAATTAAAAAAATAGGTCAAAAATCTTATTTTTTTTATAACAGTAAAAAATCTTAATTAATCTACTTCCATTTAAACTAAAAATAAGTAAAAGTCATTCACTAAAAAAGTAATTCATCACAAATTTGATAAGTATTTATTTCATTTTAAAACTAAAACTTAATGAAAGATCTTAGTTAAATTTATTTTATTACAAATCTGATTTTAATTCCATTCTTGAACTAAATTTTTTATTCTGATGTGAGGGAGAGGATAAAAAAAATCATTAAATTTTATTGGCTAATGGATTCAAGTTTTTTGAAATGAGAAATTAATTAAATTATTAAAAAAAGGAAATTTGTTAAAAAACAACTATTTTTCTTTTGTTTTAAAAAATATTTCCTCAATTCAGTTTTTGTTGTTTTTGATTTTTAAAAATATTTAATTTTGCAAGTTCTCTTTATATAATTTATTTTGTTGTAAGAAAAAATTCTATTTTTGGAATGGTGTAACGAAAATTAAAGCACAAATTAACCACTCCAGTTATACCTACTAGACACATCATATAAGGGTAATTACAATGCTTATAATTAGTTACTGGTGTCTCATATTAAAAACTAAGTGGTGAAATTTTTTTTTCAATAAGCCGAGAGATTTATTTAAAAATGGTCATGAGAACATGACTGCTACTGGGCAAGCCTACAGCAGCCGAAACAAGAGCTACGCACAGTCTAAATCAATACAGAACAGGAAAAAATAAAAGTCCGACTCCAAGTAAAGGACAGAAAACTCTTAGCCAGCAGCGCTACGAGGAGACTAAACCAAAACAGAAAATGAACATACAAGCTCTACTCCAAGGAGTGGACAGAATACTTAGCCAGCTGCGCTTCCCCACGTTTCCAGCCAAACCGAAGAGATGAGCATCTGAGTGACCGAATACGGGAAGGTTGATTCCCAGCTCCTAATCCATCTAAACCAGGTCCCGAAAATGGCATGACAAGCCCGAAAGGAGCAGGGCGATGAATTATTGAACACCTTATCGTTACGCTGGATCCACAGATGCCAAATTACAACATACAAAAGCGTTTGCCATATCAGTTTTGCTTGTTTGCTACCCCACTCAATCAGCCCGCACCAACTAGTCCAAAGATCTTGGAGAGACCTTGGTCTACACCACCGAATACCTACCCACCGAAATATGAACTCCCAGATAGGGTCCGAGGAAGGACAGTGAAGAAACAGATGTTTTGCGCTCTCGGAGGGATCGTCGCATTGAGGGCAAGAGCTCTCCTCCTCCGCGATGATGTGTCTGTGCAACAGAAAATCTCTGGTCGTAATTCTGTCTTGAAGGGCGAGCCACATGAACGCTTCTACTCTGTGAGGCACCAACCGCTGCCAACAGGAGCTCAGGATGGTATTCATCGGTTCCCCGTAACTGGATTTAACAATAGACGCAGTGATCGACTTGACTGAATATTGGTTGTTCTGTTCGGTATTCCAAACTAAAGAATCAGACCTCTCACTGACAGACGGCGTCTGGAGTAAAGCCACCAAATCTCTAAGCTCTTCCGCTTCCCATTCAAACAGGTTCCTACGCCAGCACCACTTCCATTCCCAAACTCCTCCCTGCCACTCGCCAAAATCTAAGATTTTCCCCTCCTTGTTACCTGAAATGTGATATAGCCTAGGGAATCTAAGAGCAAGAGGGACCTGAAGCAGCCAAGGGTCCCACCAAAACATAAATGATCTTCCACTTCCCACTTTAAGCTTAATATGGTTTGACCAGAGATGAAATCTGTCGCCTCCTTTCCCCAAATCGCGAGAATATCCTTCCAAATGGGAGATAGATCCCTATGGTCTTGCAACCACAACCTCCCCAAACTGTTGCATTTGTATTCCCCACGAATGATCTTAACCCACAGCTTGTTATCCCCTCGTAAGGCTCCCCAGATCCACTTACCAAGAAGAGCATCATTTTTAACTCGCAGGTCTCCCAACCCCAACCTCCCATCTCTTTAGGCCGTGTGACCATACTCCATTTCACCTTGGCTAGACCGGCTCTGTATTCCCCCCCGCTCCATAAGAAGGTTCGCATTATTTTTTCACATTCCTTGATGACCCCTGTTGGGAACCGAAATAAGGACATGTGGTAGATCGGAAGGCTAGCTAACACTGCTTTGATGAGAGTAATGCGCCCTCCCAAGGTAAGGAGAGTGCCCTTCCATGTGGCCAATTTTCCTTTCATCCTCCGAATTAAATCCGTCCAGTTAGCCCTCCTGCGAGGATTTATTCCTACTGTCGATCCCAAATAATTAAAAGGGAGCGTCTCGTATCTACAGCCAGCTCGGCGAGCCATCGTTTCCCCTAACGATCTGTGAATATTTACCCCTACCAAAGTGCTCTTGTGGTAATTAACTTGAAGCCCTGAGAAAGCGTCGAACCATCTAAGAATACCTTTGACATTTTGGACCTCCTCTTCTTCGTTGTTGACGAAGACCAACGTGTCATCTGCAAATTGGAGATGAGTGACATTCCAACCTGCAGCGACGTTACCAATACCCCGAAGCAGCCCGCGGTCCTTTGCCCGGTTAAAAAGGAGATGCAGACCCTCCACCGCTATATTAAATAGAAAAGGAGATAAGGAGCAGCCTTGACGTAACCCTCTACCTAATCCAAATTCCGCCGACGGGGAACCATTGATCAGAACAGACACCGTAGCCGAGCTGAGACACTGGCTGATCCACCCAATCCACCGCTGACTGAAGCCCATCAGATTTAGAACATCCCACAGATATGACCATTCCACCGAATCGTACGCCTTCTCAAAATCCAACTTGAAAAGGAAACCGGACTGTCTGCACCTCTTCAGGGAATGGACAATCTCGTTGGCAACCATCACACAATCCAAGGTCCCTCTTCCTTTCATAAATCCATGCTGTGAATCGCTAACAACTGAAGGAATAACTGCAGCAAGGCGAGTAGCTAGAATTTTTGAAATAACTTTGTAGTAACTACTCACCAGACTGATCGGTCTGAATTCCGAAAACTTCTTCGCTGCTTTTACTTTCGGAATAAGCGTTATGAAGGATGTATTAGTTCCTTTCGGCATCCTTCCAGAACGGAAGAATTCCAAAATCAGCTCACTAAAATCGTGACCAATAATTTCCCACGCCTTTTTCAGGAACCTCATAGACCAGCCGTCCGGCCCCGGCGTTTTGTCTCCTCCACAGCTCTGAACTGTCCTCCATATTTCCTCTGTGGTGATTTCCCGATCCAGCTCTTGCACCTCCATGTCACTCAGCTTATTGAAACTCAGATCAATCATTTGCGGCCTCGCCCATTTCACTTCCTTGAAAAACTTAGAATAGTAATCCGAAGCAGCCCTCTTAATGTCATTTGGGGTAGTAAGCCTATTCTCTCCCTGAAGAATTTCTGTCACGTTGCACCTTAATCTTTCAAGTTTAGCTGATAGGTGGAAGAATTTAGTGTTCCTGTCTCCTAGCGAGTCCCATTTCATTCTAGATTTCTGCCGCCAAAGACTATTCTCCCTACCCCTTAGTTCCGCCTTAGATTTCTGACAGGTGGAAGAACTTAGTTCACGTGAATTGTTAATTACTGGCGAAAATTCAAGATTCAATCTGTTGTTTTCTTTTTCTTTTCCCTGTCCAATCTGGAAATTAATGAGCTAGCTAGGTTTCCAAGTTGTTTCATTTCTAACCACTCAAAAGGTGTGTTATAATTTATAACCCTATACATAATTTTATTATTAGATATATTTGTTGCAATGTGATGTAGTGAATTTGCTTAAGCATGTTACAGGCCTTAATTATATTATTAAGATAATAGTATGAAATTCGCGCGTTGCGAAGGTATATAACATACTTTCGATAAAATAATATATTAAAAAACTGCACATTGTTTTTAAGTATTACACAAAATATTAACCTATAGATAACTTTGAACAACTTTATACTTATACCAATGGAGATTTGTAAGATCTCACACAAGTTTGCTTACCTAACAATTAATCAGGACATGAGTAGCAGTTTCTTCAGCTAAATCACAAAGAAATTAAACACAAACAAATTTGGACCACTCCTCTTCTCATAAGGCCCTCTCTAATGGGAAGACTTGTCTCCCTCCATACAAAGTGTTTAACCTTTGGTGGAAGTTGTAGAGCGCACGAAGTCTTCCACCAATATGCTAGATTATGGTCCTAAGTCGGGTTCCCATGCAATCGAGATAATGCAACTTGATATCCACTCTTCACTGTATACACTCCATGCTTGGTATGTACCCATGTCAAAGCATCATCTTGCTGACTAAAACTCAAAGGAATGGTTTGAATCTTAGAACTTATAGTCAACAGGAAATATAGATGATATCAGGGTAGAGTTCCAGATAACACCATCATCATTCATTAAATCTCTAACCGCTGTAGTCTCAGGAATAAAAAAAGCTAAAGAGTGTTCCACTGTTGAAAAGAGATTTGGAACCCAATGATCCTGAAAAATACCCTATTGCATTGCCTCTTTCTAACCTCCATCTTCTCCCTTGTCTCAGAATTTCTCTCCCTTTGAGAATGCTCCTTTCAGTGTAACTTGGGCAGAAAATCAGTTGAGCATGTTTACACGGTATTGGAAAAGTTTGTATGTTTTATCTTTCATCGAGTCCTAGTTGGTTATTTCATTCATGCAAGTGCCTTTTATATATGGGTGGTGTTATTTTTGCTGACAAAATACCCGAACAGGGGTCGGGATCCTATCATGATGGCTTCAACATGATATATCTTGTTAAGATGATCATCCCAACCCTCGATGGTTAAGAATCATGGGTTTTGCAAATTGAAAATAACAGAAACCACTGTCAAATTATTCTGGTAGATGATAGCATTTTGATATGGGAAATTGGAAGAGAAGATTTCGGGACAGTTGGTACTGATCCAAACTTTTCCAAAGTACCGGTTTACTCCTTTAAGTTTTATATTTTTCACTTGATCCAAATTAATTTGCCAAAAACAATTTATTCGGCCCCCAAACTTTTTTCTCCCCGCTCGACCCTGCTTGTCCACGTCCTTCCCTAAATTAATTCGATTGAGCTAGTCCTTAACAATATCATTACTCTTTATATATATATTAAAACGTTTCCTTTTTTTTTACAAATTAAAACGTCTATATCTTGAAACTATTACTTTTGCTTATGCTTTATAATAGCAGTATTGATAGCTAGTTATTGGGTGTTGAGGGTTTTATGGTACTTGGGAGGTCGGGAATGTAAACTTCTTCGAGCGCAACAACTAATGGAGTAAATGGTGATGATGAAGATAAGGATGCAGACATTGATGATGGCCAGATTTCTCCAATTGTTCCTAATGTTGGCCAGAACTCCAGCCTTGCATGAATTGCAGTCATAGCACAGCAACGACTGGTCGTTCCTCCATGTAGTGCAGTCCGGATCTTTCACTTGGGGCCCTGATTTTGGCATCTCCCAAAATGTTGCATTCTTGAATACCAATCCACAGTATGTTGGTGGTTTGCAGCAACCAGACTGAAATTTTCAATTTAAACACAACGAATTAATTAATTTCTTCAATGTCATAATTAATTAACAATTATATTTTAAATATTAATTAGTCCACTCAAAAGACATCCAATGCGCATCTTAATACTTTCAATTAGAGTATGATTCAACGATTTGTAATTCAGGAATGAAGCATAAGTCACGAATATATCGCACTCTTTGGCACTTATGCTCATGGATCATAAAGAAAAAATAATCTTACAGTATTCTAGCTAGTTAGACAATTACAGAAACAAATCTAAACAATATATTTCAAGAGATTGAAGATTGTGTAAGAAGGAAAGGGATGGAGGAGAGGGGTTGCTGATGGCTGAGAGAGATGGTGGAACAATTAATTAGATAAAATCTGATTATTCTTTAAGAAAAACAAAACTTCTCTCAATAAAAATCAGATTTCATGAACCAAGATTAATTAATTATATAAATAACCAACACATTAAGATTAAAAGAAATTCACACAATACCTGAATAGGAGTCAATTCTTTTTTATTAAAATCAGCGACCACTTGATGCTCATGAACATATAAGCTCTCGCAGACATGAATCTCCGTCAAACAATCCTTGATCGCATCCCAATTCTTGTCATTGACAAAATGATTTCTCAACCAGTTGGAATAATCACCGAGCCGATACTCCTTAAACTTTATATCAGACAGAACCCTACCTGCTCCATTGTTAGTTACCACAAAGGCAAATAAGGTGAAAACTATGAGCCCTAATATCAACAAAAATGCCACAAACGAATATATCCATATCAAGAAAGGAAAATGGCAGCATGACCCCATCAAACCCAGAAAGGAAACCACCACTAGGAAGAGTCCCATCATCAAAAGTGGGATCTCAAGCGATTTTTGGCATACAGAATTAGGCTCTCCGTTTAGGAAAAAATACACGGAAACCCCTAAGGTTCCTAGGCCAACCGCCATGATCACCGCGTTTATGATTGAGAAAACGAAGTTGCAGAGACGAAACATTGTGGTAACGATTAATGGAACATATATATTGGATGATTAGAAGTTAATCTTGAGAGATTTGAAGACAAGCCTTTTGTTTTTCTTTGAAATTTTTGATAGCCCTTTTGTTGATTTCTCGAATAATTTCAGATTTTTAGAATGTTTGTAAAAGCGAAGGAAGAAATTAAGAATAGTAAAGGAGAGAAAAGGGGAGAGAGAAGTCTACGTATATGTGTAATTGTCGCCCCCATGCGAACAAGTTCAGAATGGATGTGAGATAAAATTGGACAAAATTTGGGTAGCAACAATAATCTATTCTATACTTAGTCGGTATTTGCTAAATACTAGCAGTGGTTAAGGCCATAATTTGTTCCACTATTAAGATTTTCTTATTTTATTTTTTTTAAAGATTGATTATATTATTAATATTACAATATTAAGGATCAAAATCATAATTTTATGTCATTAAAATGACATGTTGTTAAGATAACTAATACTCCCTTTGGTCCGAAATGTATGACTTCCTCGCATCCCAATATTCAGTAGGGAACGCATATCGAGGAGGCCGGATGAGGCACTATTTGACCCCAAAAAATTTCGTACTTTTTTTTGAACGTACGTTAATCCTTAACGTACTTCCGAGAAAAAATTTGGGGCAAAATTGTCTCAAATAGTGACTGTTCCGGCGGCCGTCTTAAGATACGTTCCGGAACAGTAAAAGCAAATGCTAAAACGTCATACATTTCGGACCGGAGGGAGTATCATTGGGCCTCACTCACAAGTCATGGCTTTTGGGTGAAATGGTTCTTTGACATGGTAGCGGGTCATTCATGACCTACTGTTACGAGTTCGAATTCTATCACCCTCCTTATTTAATTAAGTGAGTAAATAAGCACAAAGTATGCCCCTGATGGGCTTTCACTTGAGGGAGGGTGTTAAGTGTGTTAAGATAACTAATATCATTGAGCCTCACTTACAAGTCATGGCTTGTGGGTGAAGTGGTTCTTTGACACATGCTCTAACCAATTGAATTATAATTTCGTCTACATTTTTAATTTGATTATCACATACTAAGAAGTCTACCAAAAATCGAAATTTACAAATGTTTAAAAACTAAACTAGATTTTTTTTCGAAAATACCATGTTTTTCAGCACGACCTATTTACGACTTGAATTTTGTAAGGTCATTTTTTCAAGGGGATTGCAAAGTTATTTTGGTACATTATAATTTGGTACTGATTGAATGGTTCTTAAGATGATTGGCTGGATTTTTTAAGGATATATTTTGTAGCTCTTAAAACTAATTAATATAGATAAGTAATAAAGAAAAACAAAACATTGAAGAAGAAAAATCTGTTTGGAAAATTTTCTTTGGCAATCTTTGGAGTAATCGTCAACGGATTTTTTTTTTATGATTTGCTTTTGTAAAATTACCAACAAAACATTCTGTTGGAGTAATTAGCAAATTTATTGACGGAAATTTACCATGAACTTAACTTTTTAGTGACAGATTTTCGGATTGAGTAAGTTACCCGATATGGTCTTGAAGTCAAACTCGGACTGGTCCGACTGCGTCGAAAGGGAAATTTAGCGCACCGGTCACCTGGGTAGGTTAAATAACCTTAAAAACCCTTCTGATTACTAAAAAAATTCGGGTGACCCGGTCGAATTAAAGCGAGTTTCACCGGATTGATTGAATTTTAAAATAAATTCTTAAAATGCTGAATTTGGGATTGAAACTCAGCTGCATGTTCAGCAATTTTGTCACCAAAAGCTTAGTCACTGCACCGCTAATGTCTAAGTGATATTAAATGACAACAAATAATATAAATGAAAGGTAAAATTTTCATTTATTTAATTTTAAAAAATGTTATACTTTATACAAATATAATTTTTATTTAATAATTTTTTAAAATTACGAGTTATTCCGGTTCAACCCTCAATTCTCAATTCTCCCCTTTACTGAATTTATGGTCGAGCTGAATTTTACAACCTATAAAAATAAATAAATTACTAGTATCGTTGCAAGTTGTACCAACGTTTTGTGTAGTGTAGGGAGGGACGCTGAGATATAAATTTTCCGTAGCAAAAAAGTTGTAACAGATTACTTTGTTAGAAAAAGAAGACTTAATTAAGTCACACTTCCTCCAAAAATTAACAAATGCCAAATTCTAGCTAGATACTCCCTCTGATCCGAAATGTATGACTTCCTCGCATTCCAATATTCAGTAAGGAATGCATATTGAGGAGGCCGGATGACTCACTATTTGACCCCAAAAAAATCCGTACTTTTTTTCGAACGTACGTTAATCCTTAACGTACTTCCGAGAAAAAATTAGGGGCAAAATTATCTCAAATAGTGAGTCTGCCGACCACTTTAAGATACATGCCGAAACAGTAAAAGCAAATACTAAAACGTTATACATTTCGGACCGGAGGGAGTAGTAAAAAAGGTCTAATTCGAATTAATCAGCTAGTAAACTGAATTACCAATAGGAAAAAAAGTGATTAGAAGGAAACACCTAACTAGTTATGATGCTTAATTTGTAGGGTGTATTATCGGCGTAGTCGCGGCCGGCCGTGGACGATTGCTGTGGACTTATCCTGGCATAGCAAAAAGCGACGACATGTCGTTGTTCTGCTATAGAATCTTCTGGGCCCTATACTTAGTGTCCACCTTATACTCTATTAAATTCCATCATTGCAATTTAAAATAAACATGTACTAGTTTATATTTTTTAAAATTATTTACTTATTATTGAAATTTCTTAAATACTATAAAGAGTGGGGTTAATTTCATTTATTAATTATAACAATATTGCAACATTATGAATTGCTTACAATTTTTTAAGAAATTAGCTAATTATTAATAAGGAAGTTAAATACTAAAATTGATTCTAGCTTGTTTTATTATGTCACATGTAGAATATGTGCTTTTTATTTCATGTAATATGATACTGTAGATACACATGCTCTCTCATTATGAATTATTAAAAATTTAAGACAAATGCAAGATCAAAGTGTCATTTAGCCTTAATTTTTTACTATTTTGTGTTTTTCCCCCTTATTTTTCATTTGTTTTTTTATAGCCTTTGTTTTCATTTTATATTTTTTCTAAAGAAAAAAAAACTCATAATTTATTATTTTTCTTTATTTTTTAAATTTCATATTTTATCAAGTTTAAAATTGTTTTCCTTATTTTTATTATATGTGGCATTAGTGAAAATTAATACTTTAATTTACTTTACTTTAAGGATAAAAAATTGCTGCTCGTAGGGGAGTATGAATTTCCTACGCATACCTAGGTGTCATTGGTTGATTAGATGCTATTAAAATGAAAGTTATTAGAACCGGATATTAAATTACTCCAGCTATTAAGTTAAAGGTTCAATTGAGCTCCACTAAATAAATGGTGGTTTAATAGAATATAAGTACATGTTTATATCATAAAAATACAATAAGTAATTAAAAAATTGAAAAAGAGTAAAAAAATTCGGGATGAATCTGTTCAACCAGTCGAGTTGATTGGTTCAACTATCTAGTTCAATGAGTTCAAATAATTTCATCCAATTCAACCGTGGAAAAAATATCATATTGAACCAGCTAGCGGTCTGAATTATCGATTTATTAGTTAGACCAACTTATTCGATTCGATTTTTAAAACTATGATTAAAGAGTTCAAGTCCTACCAAAGCCTTTATTATTTTTTCATAGTTTTAACTTTCAATTGATAGTTGTAGTATATTAGTCGCTTTTATCCTGATGCAATCTAACTTTTTGTAAAAATAATAATTCCAATTAAAAAAGAATAAGAGAGGGTAGACTTACCCACACCCACACACAATAAAAAAACTATAGTGTACAATTTTCTAATTCGGTCCTAATAGTTAAAATCTGCATAAATTAAAATTAAACCATATATTTTCTGAAAAAAATTCAATCTAGAATTTTTTGGAGGATCAGGTGAGAAATTGGTGGGCCATTATTCAGACAAACCTAAAAGAGTAAAATAGTTAACATAAGTAGATAGGCCCACATAGCCCCACCCAGCAAACACCAATTGACAAAAAGAATAGGAGACATGCACATAACAAGTGTATACTATACAGTATACACACCTAACCTCGGCCTCGACACTCGACACTCGACACTCGACAGCGCCTCCTGCGATTGCAAGTCTCTCATTTTCAAGCGACCAACGGCTATTCCAACAACCAACTTCGCTTGCTTTCATCGCCCTTTGGCGGACTTTCCTATATTTGCCCCTTCCTATATATAAAACCCCACAAAACCCTTCTTCTTCTTCTTCACCTTCCCTTCCTCCACAATCACCCAAAAAAAAAATGGCCTTAATTACTCAACAAGCAACCAACTTTCTCAAAAACCCATCAATCCCTTCCCACCCCAGATCGTCTCCTCCTCTTAAGGCTCGGTCTTTAGCTGTCCGGAGCTCAGTGGCAGTGGCGCCGCCATCTACGGCGAAGATCACCAAGGAATGCAAATTGAAGTCGTTGAAAGCAAGGCAGATCATTGACAGCCGTGGGAATCCCACGGTTGAGGTTGATCTTGTCACTGATGAGCTTTTCCGATCTGCTGTCCCAAGTGGGGCCTCAACTGGGATCTATGAGGCCTTGGAACTCAGAGATGGGGACAAGAGTGTTTATGGTGGGAAAGGTGTGCTTAATGCTGTTAGAAATATTAATGAAATCCTGGGTCCTAAGCTTGTTGGAGTTGATGTCAGGTAAAAATCAAGTAATAACATGTCTTCTCAATTTGTATATACTTGTTTTTTAGTCCTTCTAACTGATCGCATGAGGACTGGTAGTGGTTTAATGTTACTGAATTTAGGATGTTTTTCGTGAATGTGTAACTAAGATGAATGTAGGATGGAGATTGAATGTTTTAGGTGCATTATTATTTTAATTATTGTTACTTGGCAGGGGACACATGATGGAACACTCTAGTTAGAGAACTCTTATCTTTAGTTTTGTTGGATATTCATCTTCCGAAAGTCTGTTTGGAAATACAATTGTGCATTAGTTGATTGCTCATAGAAAGTATGAACTACATGGTTTTAGTTCAAAGATATTTTACTGAAAGCTGTTGATCCTTTGGTAGAATGAATAGGACAATTTCTTTTTTTAGGTGATTTCGCTATAGAATCTGAAAGCTTCTTACAAAGATTACACTTCAGTGTAGATACCCCAATTCTTTTCTTTTCTTTTCTAGTTCCTGACAAATTAGCTACTCCAAAATTATTTTTTTTGTTTCTTCAATTGTTTAGCGAACTGCGTTTGAATATTCAGACAGTTAGAAGCATGTTTGATAATTTCTTGGGTACATTTGTGTCATAGAATGATTAGAATCAATGAGCAGTTTAGGGAAACTACTTCAGTATTAATCACTAGGCTATGGTAGCGTTGGTAGTCTCTGCTGGATAGTTTTCTTTTTTCCAGAAAAATTTAAAAAAAAAATCAAGGTTTCTACTGTCTATCACCTAGACCAGGACATGCATTTGACATTGATCTGGAAATTTTGCTTCTGAGTGAAATGGAATATAGGCCTTTGAAATAAAGCACCACTTTTCTTGGGCTTTGTTTCATCTAAGAGCATTTTAACCTGATTTACACTACATTGTAGCTCTGCTGTTTGAAAACTTTCAATTTTTGTTGTGGTGAGAGAAGTAAACTTCATATAGTTCATGTATGTGAGTGAATTCTTTTATTTCTTGGTTGCATGGTTCTAACGGTCATACCTCTGTGTTTCACAAGAAATCAAGCTGAGGTGGATGCTATCATGCTCGAGATTGATGGAACTCCAAATAAGGCTAAACTAGGGGCTAATGCAATCCTTGGTGTATCTCTGAGCTTGTGTCGAGCGGGTGCAGGAGCGAAGGGAGTGCCTTTGTACAAACACATCCAGGAGTTGTCAGGAACACGGGAGCTTGTGATGCCAGTTCCAGCCTTTAATGTCATAAATGGAGGCAGCCATGCCGGAAATAATCTTGCTATGCAAGAATTTATGATCCTGCCTGTAGGTGCAACCTCATTTGCTGAGGCACTCCGCATGGGTAGTGAAGGTGAGAAGAACAATTCGATTGTCACCTTGGTACTCTTTTGTTGGGGAAATTGAAAACAAGTGCACATTTCATGTCTGTGCCCTTCTGGTTGAATTTTGGTAGCTTGACACTAACTATGAATCAATGAGGTTGTAGCGGCCTAATTATTGCCTAACTCGAAGTTTCTTGTGGCTTTGTTTATTGAAGTAATTGTGCCCTAATTGACGTCTAGTTTTTCTTTTGTTATGTTTGCTTTGCTTGGTAAACTAATTCATCAATATGATGCAAAATGTTGATAACTATGTTACTTAATGATGTGGACAGTTTATCATACATTGAAGGGAATTATCAAGGCCAAATATGGACAGGATGCTTGCAATGTTGGAGATGAAGGAGGATTTGCTCCCAATGTCCAGGATAACAGGGAGGGACTTGTGTTGCTCATGGATGCGATTGAAAAGGCTGGTTACACAGGAATGGTAGGCAGCTTCTAATTTTTTCTTCTTATTAACAATGACTATTTTCTCATACTACTTGTGGTTAAAATTGTAATGCAGATCAAAATTGGAATGGATGTTGCTGCTTCAGAGTTTCTCACAAAAGATGGACAATATGATTTGAACTTCAAGAAACAACCAAATGATGGAGCACATGTGCTCTCTGCTCCAAACCTTGGTGAACTTTACAAGGAATTTGTCAGGGATTTCCCCATTGTATCCATTGAGGATCCATTTGACCAGGATGATTGGAGTTCATGGTCTTCACTACAGTCTTCAGTTGATATCCAAATTGTTGGAGATGACTTGTTGGTCACAAATCCAAAGAAAATAGCTGAAGCGATTCAGAAGAAGGCTTGCAATGGCTTACTTCTCAAGGCAAGTCTCAAGTCCTTTAAAAAAAATCTTTCCCCTCATTGTTCTGTTTAACTGAGGTTGAGTTTTTTCCCCCTCTATGCGATAAGAGTCTAAAGATATGTGATAAAAAGGTGTAATGCTCAACTTTATCAATGAGTTGCAGGTTAACCAGATTGGCACAGTGACAGAATCCATTAGAGCAGCACTTGACTCAAAAGCTGCAGGTTGGGGTGTGATGGTCAGCCACCGAAGTGGTGAAACTGAGGACAACTTTATAGCTGACCTTTCTGTTGGTTTGGCTAGTGGACAGGTTCACCTGCTAAACTCCTAAATGATTGTGTCCTGTGATGCGTTTTCCTTGTTATACTCGAGTTGATTGCGTTGTTCTATTGTGTAGATCAAGACCGGGGCTCCTTGCAGAAGTGAGCGGTTGGCCAAGTATAATCAGGTAAACTAATAACCTTTCATTATTTACCCTCCTTTATTTCAAAAGTTGCTATAGATGCCCTTCTTCCATACTCAGTAGTCATTACTTATGTTTTTGTCAACCTTAGTGCTGATGATTTCTATTCTATGATACCATGTAGATCTTTAAAAAGAATGTTCTGTGAGGCTGAGTAGTGTTATTGTTGATACCCTGCAACAGCACTAAGTTGTTCTCCATTAAGTGTCATGTGTCTGTTATTGTGTTACACAACACGTTCGTTCTCCCATCTTAATAATACTCCAGCTACAAGCATATAACTCATGTACTATGCTTTTTCCTGGGTGTCTAGCTAGGCATGTAAGGGAACAGCCGGTGATTTGAAAAGGGGAATCCAAGTAACAGTAGTTCCAACACTGCAGGATAGTGCATGGTCAATAGATTGACTTTAAGTCAATGGTCTAACCATATGAAACTGATTATAACCTAAGCTATCTTCAGAAAGTTTACTCAAGGTGTAGATCTAAACCTTAAGCTAGTTGCTATGGACTCTCTGTGTAGATCTAAACCTTAAGGTCATACATTAAAGTGAGACTCTTTGTGTAGCTCACTCGAGAGCTTGTAATCTTCAAACTAATCTCCCCAAAGTAGCGCATTATAGAATAGGGTTGGGTCTATTTGCACTCCCATTAACTTACTATTTTTAATAAATATCCATATGCTGTTCACATTGTTCTTCTGGATGCTATGCTTATGGAATGGTGGTTGTGTTTCAATCTCCTTGCAGCTTTTGCGCATTGAGGAGGAACTTGGAAATGTCCGTTATGCTGGTACAGCTTTCCGATCCCCTTAGGCCAATGGGAGAACTGAGAACCTGGTTTCATTTGGTTGGTAAAGGTAGTACATCATGAACTGCCACAGCTCGAAGTTCAGTTCTCTTCAAATATGACAAGGAACTAGTCGGCGGAACCAGCTTAGCTACTAAGTTCAAAGTAGCTGTTTAGTAGAGTAGGCATAAAACTAGCAGTTCTTTATCAAAATTGAAACAACTCTGAATAAGGAAGTTTTACTTACAAGTATACGGTTGAGAATGTAACAGAACACTTCTATCACTTCTGTTTGCAATGTTTGTGCCCTTAAAATAAATCAGAACTTGCAACCCTTTTTTCTTCAGCAAAAAAGGTTCCTAGTGGAGTTTTTGTTTGTTTTCTTTTTGTGTGAAGGAAATTAAGATATAACATTAAATCAAATCAGCCAAAACAAAAAACGCGATCCCCTCAGGATATTTCTCTATCCATGCATTTCCTAAATTGGAAATTAAACCTAACTGTCATAACTCGTGAGCTGGAACATTTGTTCATTTCCCAAATATAAAAAGGCGACAAATTATATATCAAATAACATTTCAATCATGTAGCTTTGGAGGCAAAATTGCAAGAAGGGCCACACAAATTCTGGAAATTGGAAGCATTATACTGCACTTGTCAATACATGACAGATTTTCTAAATTTCAATCAGAAAAAAAGAAAAAGAAAACTGGTATTCTAGTTTGTACAGTAAAAATAGCCATCCATTACACACCATAGGAGGAAAATCACCTCTGACAGAATGTTAGTTTAGGCTATAAGTGATGGCTAAGTATGCCATGGACAAACAATCTTTGACAACTACGCACGAATAGCAGGGCCTGAATACACACCTGGACGCATGTAAAGATCGTCTGGAGTTTCAATCTCGTTAAGCCATGCATAATCCTCTACTTTTCCATCATCTATCTCAGCTCCATTGCCTGCGGCTGAAAGTTTATGAAACACAACAAATGATGCACGTTTTCCAATTTGTATTCCTAGCAGAAGTGTAGGAGGGTAATTTAGGAAGAAAAAGGAACTTACAGAAGGTGTCATATGGGTTATCATGGTAATAAGTGCATCTTCTGCCTAGGTCTTCCCTGTAAGGAGGTGCGAGAACGTCAAGCACGGCGCAAGGAGTGACTGCAGTGAAACAGTGCAAATTCCCTCCATTTTTGGGGTACAAGACTGACGTCCCACATGGAGCCGTCAAAACTTTATCGACTGCCGACTTTGACAACCTGACTGTCAAAGGAAACAGATTCTTGTCACAAGTTTGCACCTGTTTCTACTATAAAACGAGGATAACAGTCTATAAGCAGCCATTCTATTTGTAAAGCACAGCTCTTTGAATTTCCTTTCCAAGATCTCAAGTGAAACTGAATACAGAGCAATGAGCAACTAAAACAAGTTATTGGATAAAAAAATATTTGTTCATTTCAACGATTATTAACTATAGTGAAGAATGCATTCAAAAGTCAACACTAATCAGGCCAACAATGGCGTAATACACTTATGTCACAATCTTGTACACTGAATGCCTTATACTTGTAGGAAAAAGCAACTTGTTTCAGACCATTCCTACCTACAAATTCTATTCCAAATAAGACTAAACAATGATATAAAATTTGGACCATAATGGAGCTGCTCTGAACGAGCCAATTACGATAAGCCAGCAAGCAGGCCAACTATCTGATCTGAGCAAAAAATATTATAATTTAAGATTTACACTTGCTGAACCAAAAATAATTAATTCTTTTATATAACATCAGAATTTTATTAATGAGAAGAAAATGTATAAAGCTGTAGGACAAACCACCCACTGGTACATGACAATAAATCGACAACAATCTCCAACCTTTTTGGGTCTACCATCGCAAGACCACAATGAACATAGTGACAAACCATAGGGAATCTATGATGATAAATCAATAGAAAGTATACTGACTGACGGTGTTTGATAATTTTTGTTAATATGTGTACACAGGCACACTATATCTAAAAGCAGCTGCCTGTAATTTTGCCACTAGCCAAGACCATTCAGATTTGCCTGGGATAAAAGAGAAAAGGAAAAAACTGCTACCCTCATCTGTCAGTATACTGAGCTATCAGGATGGCAAGTGATGAGGTCTCAGCTCCATCCAAACTGAAGAAGTGGAGTAAAAAACGAATGCAGGAAATGTGTTTCAAGGAATTATAGTTCCAGAAATTGCACGCAACGTGAACAGAGATACTTGAATTGCCTGATTTCAGGCGCTATTTGATTGTGTTCTAGGTAAAGAAGATTCAGCTCGATTACTAAGATTGATTTAAGCTTGGACCAATTGAAGCAAAGGCTTTATTAAATACAAGGCAACAATTATAGAGGAACTTAGAAGTAAGATCCACTATTAGAGTAAACATACTATGCATGTTTTCCATATAAGTAATAGAGGAAGAATAGCTTCAATATGGAGAAACTTTGGCTTCTAAACATAAACACAGATTTTGAAGTTATAAATGAGCCCGCAGAATTTCTTTTTTCACTTCATCAAATTTGTAACGGATAACAATGGGATTCAAAAACATAAAACCTGGAGGATTTCCAGATGCCCCATTTTTGAGGATACAGGCAGGCTCGACCCAATCGTAAGCTCTCACGTGCAAGGACCCATAGAGAACTTTGCTGAAAACTGTCATGCCTGGATGATCATGGAGAGGTATGACTGAGGAAGTAGGGAAGAGGAATACGCATATCTGCAAAAAGAAAAAAAAAAGTTCTCGTATTAAAGAGCTGTGCCTGTGAGTAGAACACGTTTTGTGGGGAATTTAGATTGTTAGCTCTGATAAACAGTGATACCAAAAATATTCAGGGGATATTTAGAACAGGCATTTTGTTTCTCAAAGATAACAGACACCTAGCAGTTATCAAAATTCTCAAAACAGGCGATCAAACACAAAACTTCAAAACTAAACAGGAATGAAACATGTCATTAGGCAAATACAAAAACTAAATTATGCTACAGTAATCTCAACAACTTACGATTTGACAGTTGATACGTTGACAGTATGAAACTATAATAGCCAATATCCATCAACAAGAAGTTTAAATTTTGAAAGAAAACTCTCAAACAGAGAGATGACAAAGCTCACCGTAAAGTTATCACATTCAAAAACATCTATGAAGGTGATTGGTTGAGCCCATCGAGCTACTCTACTCAGTTTTTGAAGTCCAAAAAACCCATGCCCTCGATCATCATCTGGATTTTCCTCTTTCAGTCCTACATCAGAAGGGCCAATGGTATCTGCATAACATATGATGGAGCATAAGCACAAAAAAGCACATAAGTTGTTACATAGCATATAAAAGATCAAAATATACTCGAATCGGGAATTGCAGATCGAAGAACAGTATAACAGAATAGCTGTTTTGAGAAGGAAAAATTCTAGTGAGACAATAGCGCCACCATATGGTATGACAAACGAATGTAGATAATACGTTCTAAGCTGTCAACAAAGCAATACCTAATGAATTGAAAAACTCCCCATTCTCAAATTCCATCAACAGCATTTGCAAACGCTTACCAAAACATAGTTTTACTTCCTCTTCTTTCTATTCTATAAAATTATTCACAAAGTTTCACTCTTTCAATCTCAACTAAAAAAACAAAGCAAACCCTCATTCAAACATCACACAACTCACAAAACCCATGAGTGACTTCGGCTAAACTTGCATCATAAACTATTGAATTGCACATAAACTCCAAGAAACAAGAAACAAGAAACGAAAAATACCCATAAGAGAACAGAGCTTGTGGATAGCTTGAGAAGATGGAGGAGACGTTTCGGAGGGTGTGAATGTCTTCTTGCAGAGTTCATACAGAGCCTGAACCTTAGACGATGAGGTGGAAGAAGAGGATGAACTGTGCTCCTGCACCATATTTACGTGGTTTCGAGAAAACAGAGTGAAAAATGAGCTGTCTATTCTGTATCTATTCTTAAACAGTATCCTCTTCGCGTTTTGTAACTTGGACAACATTTTGAACTTTGGCCACCAAGAAAAATTAGATAAAAGGAAAACGGAGAGCAGATTTTTGTTTTAGTGGATGGAGAGGGGAAGACTACGTTCTTTACTGAAATTTGGAATAAGCTTAGCTAGGTTATTTATTTTCCGAACTAGAGTAAAGTACAAATTGTACGGGAAAATCTTTTGATTGTTTTAGCTCTATGGTAAACCTTATCTTTATGATTTTCTGGAAAATTAAATGTATATGGTATGTTTGGTTGATTTTTAGAGGTACCTCTATATGCTAGGTAAAGAATGTTATGTGTACAATCTAGCAGAGCAAGCAGAGGAGCTACAAATCAAATCATAAGTTACAAAAATCAATTGAAAGCAAATCATTCAAGCGAATTTAATAAATAATTACTTTATACATAAGGTTTAAATCAACGAAATTTTATTTAAATATAAAAATATCAAGCCATTCATATAAACCATTTGTTAATGGTGGAGTTTTCATAGGAAAAGGCACCACGAGGTCCCCCTCTTATTATTTTCATTTTTGTCAGTTCTTAGGTCAAAAATTTGTTCAATTAGCTCCCCTCCGTTTTAGACGTTAGCACTACCAAATCCCTGCCGTTAAAAAATGGACGGATTGCCACTAACGGATGTTAGTTGTGATTATTTAAATATTTTTTAAAAATTCACAAAAATTCATAAAAAAATGTAAAAATTCACAAAAAAAAATTTTAAAAATTGCTAAACCCAAAAATCCATAATATTTTTTAAATATTTAAAAAAAATGTAAAAAATCATAAAAAATGTAAAAAATCCCAAAAAAATGTAAAAATTCAAAACAAATGTAAAAATATCAAAAAAATCTTAAACTTTCAAAAAAAATCAATTAACCTAAAAATCCAAAAATAATTGAAAAAAAACAAAAAAAACCTAAAGAAAATTAAAAAATGAAAAAAATCATAAAAAATTTTTAAAATCCAAAAAAATGCAAACATTCCCAAGAAAAATGTAAAAATTCACAAAAATATGGAAAAAATTTAAAAAACTAAAAATTCAGGAAAAAAATTCATTTTTTGAAAAAAATTAAAAAATTCAAAAAAAATTAAAAAATTCCCAAATAAATGTTAAAATCCATACAAAATCTAAAAATTTAAAAATGTAAAAATTCATAAAAACATGTAAAAATCCAGAAAAATGTAAAAAAATGTAAAAAATTCAAGAAATAATGTAAAAATTAAAAAAAATCTAAAAATTCCATATTTCTTGGGAATGTTTACATTTTTTTGGATTTTTTATGATTTTTTACATTTTTTAAATTTCTTTAGATTTTATTTTTTTTTTTCAATTATTTTTGGATTTTTAGGTTAATTGATTTTTTTGGATTTTATAGATTTTTTTTGAAAGTTTAAGATTTTTTTGGTATTTTTACATTTGTTTTGAATTTTTACATTTTTTTGGAATTTTTTACATTTTTTATGAATTTTGACATTTTTTAAAATTTTTCTGGATTTTTAGGTTTAGCAAATTTTTAAAATTTTTTACATTTTTTTTGTGAATTTTTACATTTTTTTATGAATTTTTATGAATTGTTTTTAAAAAATTATTATAAAATATTTAAATAATCACAACTAACGTCCGTTAGCCGCAATCCATCCATGTTTTAAGGGTAGGAACTTGGTAATGCTAACGTCTATAACGGAGGGGAGCTAATTGAACAAATTTTTGACCTAAGGACTGACAAAAATGAAAATAATAAGAGGGGGGACCTCGTGGTGCATTTTCACTTCACATAAAAATATATGAATATATATATAGCCGAAAACATCAAACAATTTTCGAATTTTAATGGATGAAAGTGTTAACTATTCGTACAAAACCAATAAATTTAATGTCTTTCAAAACAAAAATAATTTAAAGA
The DNA here is from genome assembly GCA_963691705.1 of Viola odorata. Taxonomy (NCBI): domain Eukaryota; kingdom Viridiplantae; phylum Streptophyta; class Magnoliopsida; order Malpighiales; family Violaceae; genus Viola; species Viola odorata. The sequence continues at coordinate 55,220,139 of OY829539.1, read as the reverse complement.
CTCAAACCTATAACAATTTTTTCTCATTTTTTTTAAAATTCAATACATTACTTTTAAATTCTATATATTAAAGTAATATTTTCGTAATTTGCGCATCAATTTAACATTGACCATTAAATTCATGTTTCATACGGGAAAAAAAGTCTACATTAAACTATTTTAAAAGAGATTTAATTTGCCCAAATTTAAAATTTTCCGACTGAAGTAAAAATTCAAAAAAGTATGGTGTTCTTTTGGTAGGGAAAAATTTTGCCCAAAGCTTTGAATCAATAAATTTTAGTAATTGAAAGGGAAAAAATTGTACATTGGCAATGAAACTATGCTTCATCCGTAATGAAGCCCTAATGTTGGCACATCCGCACTTCCAGTTATAAAACAAAAGAAAATGGATGCGCGAACTCAACTTATGCTTTCTAAATCTAGAAACAAATTCTCCTAATCCCAAAAGATATTGAGCTTGTTTCACTCACCACACAGCACACAAATCTCAGTCCTGCCCGTCCAATAACCTAAATGATAATGACTCAATCTATAGATCAACCAATCTACTAATAATATATGCAGTGTGAGTGTTGATATTGGTACTAGTATTTCTCGTACTATAAATTGTATTTAATAATTGTTTTTACTAGAATTGACTTAATTTAAAATTAACAATTTAATTACATTCATGCTCAGAGATACATGTTAAACGGTTTTTTTAATTAATAATAAATTTCTAATTTTTCTCCATAGTAATTTTACATTTATGTGAGCCATTGTTTTCCAAATGGAAGAGCTCCTTCGAAGACAATGGGAGCCGACAATAATTAAATAATCAATATTCATCTTTTCTACGGTAGAAAAAGATAAATATTGATTATTTAATTATTGTAGCCCATTCCATCATGTATGATAATACTGCCACTGCCTGGCTCGGCCATCGCCATCCAATTCGTGGCGGGAAACAGTGCTCCATTTCCTAAATTTTGAACTCATAAACTTTTCACACAGGCGGTCCCGTCTCAATTAGATCCAGACTTCGACTAATTTCACAAAATCACAACCATGGAAGGCAGCGAAAGCGAGGCAGTGTTTGGATCCCTCAACCTAAACCCTCAACTCTTCATCAACGAAACCCGCAACACAGTCGACGATTTGGTGGATGATGCTTTCCACTTCTATCACCAGTCCGCATCCACCGTCTTAAACGCTGACGCCGCCCGTTCATCCCAATATCTTGCCCAGGTACACTGTTACTCTTACTAATAACAAATTCGACACTTGCCTTGCCGATTCTGAGCACACCATGTAAAATACAGAAGTGGGTACTCATCAAAAGTCATTAATTTTGTATAAAGAGATCGATTAATGCCTGAAATTTGTGTATGGAAAATCTGGGTGGTCACCTAGGGTCATAAATTTATGTATGTAGAAGAAATCACGAATCTACGTTCTAGATGTGGCCATAAGCTCAAAAGTCATGGACTTTAACCAAAACATTTGTACTTACCAAAAGTCATGAATTTGTTTATACAGTTGTGGTTGCTTACCAATCATCTTGAATTTTTTAGCTTTATAAATGGTACTTCTAGTTCTAGCAAAAGTTTTAAATTTGGATATATGGATAAATAGGTGCTAATGATAATGTATACAGTGCCATGGGTACTAACCAAAAGATATATAGTTGTTCAGTTCTCAGTGTTAAATTTGACTAAATTCTCGTGCAAGGTGTTAATAATGCGGTTTAGACCTTCGTTTGTTTTGAATGCTTCTTTTATGCTTCTCATATCCCTCAATGTGGTGGAGTATATAGTAGTAATAGGGATGGAATGTGAGTATGCTGTTTCATGTGTTTTTGCTGGATTCTTAACATACAGTTCCTTAATATTCTGCTTGTTTGTAGGGTATTGATTGCATTCGCAGTAAGATACAGTCAGATTTGGATGTGCGGTTGGGTATATGGGAGAAGTATTGTCTTCATCACTGTTTTACAGTTCCCAAGAATTTCACTTTGCCCAAAACTGTATGTTCTCTCTGATAATCAATTGATTTATTGGTGCTTTCTATTGTGTAATCACTGCTTTGTAATGATTGCCTTTCTTTTCCCAAAGATTTTGAGTTATGAGGGTTCTATCAGTGTAGTTGCAGCAGGGGTTGAGTTAGAGTTCTGATGGAATAACTTTCAAAGGCACTAAATATAGAGGTGGTTGGATGACCTCATTTTGTGCTGTGTTTTGGAATTGAATATGTTGTTGGGGCACATAAGTCCGGAAGAATTGATATTAGATTTAATCTTTTGTCTCTGCAGACTTTTGTTAATTGTTTTGCATTTGACTCTTGGAAAGATAGTGATAAGTTATTTGGGAATTATGTTTAACATTCGTGTATGCATATTGTGAGTGTAAAATTGGGTGTTATTGGAATGATTTCCTTGGCAGTGCAACACTTTTACAAGGAGGCAAGAATGATGGCAGAGTTGCATTATTTTAAGTAGAATCATGAGAGAGGAGTTTGGTACTCTTTTGCATGCTGAAATTCAAAATTATTTAGACCTACTGAGGTTATTCCCACCATTAAGAAAGTATGCCACGCGTAGGTTAGGCTAGTTCTTGGATGGATATGATTCCATGGTTAAGGTATTTCAATGCTTAGAAAGTGTTCAAGGTCTCCCATGTGAAGACAGAGAAGGGATTACTGTGTAAGATGACATGGCCACTGGTGGAGGATGTAGCATAGCCTTCTTGTATACCAAAGAATATGTGGAGTTCTTAGTAAGTCAATAAGATTATTTTGCAAAGCTGAATGAGTCAGAGGGATTGATATGGTGTCTTTTTTTAGAGTTTTCTGTGATCATTGTGGCATAAAATGTAGACATTCCCCCCCTGAAGTCCAGCTCTGTTCAGCAGGAAGCTAACAACACTATTAGACATTTACAGATTTGCTTTGCGGAACTCAAGGGACACCATTTTTCATTATTAGCGATAGAGATTCAACATTTACTCACTTGTGGTTGGGCTGGAGGACATTATCCAGCTGCATGGATCTTGGGTTTAATCAACATTCTATACTGTACAACACAATGGTCGTGGTTAGGGCTGATATGATACTTGGTAAACTCTTTTGGTATTTGTATTTAACCAAGAGAATGATGAGTTTGCTTGGGCATTATGTAAGCCATCACTCCTCCAATATGATAACCTCAGTTGGAACCATGTATTAAATCTGCCAACAATACTTGGGGAATATGCACCTTGACCTACTAAGTTATGATTTTTAAGGGAGGAGCTAGGATAAATAATAAAAGTTCCAATGCTTTTAGTGATAAGTTGGAAGCTGCTATAGGAAGAAATGAGGAAATGTAATTTTCCATTAGAGCGTATGCTAATATTAATAGGTAATTTAATATTATATCTCAACAAGGGAAATGAGCCTGGTTCTGGTATATTTTCAAACATTTTGCGAAATCCAGATGAAATCCTGTCTAATAACTATAAATGTAACAGCGTGAGCATATGTGAGAATTGGGATACTAATTGTTAATTTTTACTTTGAATATTTTGTGTAATTTTTCTTGTTTTAAATTTTTTATTTTTCATGGTTGTATTTGCTCTTAGAAAGCAGATTTTCTTTTTATTCCATGCCAAATTCAGTTTTAATTTTTTTTCCTAGGGGTCACCTGATGAAAGTTTGATGTGCCAAGATGTGCTTCCCAATCCTGATCTTGATGCACAGTTGATTTCCTTGAGGGAAAGGCTTACTATGGTAAAAAGAACTTTGTAAATTGTAAAGCAGGGGATTGTGTGCTTTCAGAACAGTTTGTCTTAAAGTGGGAATTTGTTCTACAGGTTGGGAGGGGGTCAGCTGAGCTCAAGCGCGAGCTCCAAGAATTAGAACGACAGTCTGCTTCAAGTGATCGTTGCGCTGCACTTGCCAGTGAAGCATTAAAGCAATATGAGCAGAACTCTTTCCAAGATATGTTTCTAGGTAATATCTGACCTATTGAAATAGTGACTCTCGCATAGACAAAGCATTTATGGTACATGGGAAAACCTCCAATTTTTGCTTTTTAGTTCACTGAAAGCATTCAGATCCTTCACAATGATCGCCATTGTTAGAAGAAAAAAAACCTTGTTTGCGGTACCTATTCCTTCCTGTTGCTTTTATAATGTTTTACATACTCTTCGCTACAGGATGCTATATGTATGGTACTGCAAACTGTATATCTTCACCTCTAGAATGTTTCTGCTTCTGTATTTTCTGAAAGTATATTCTGTCAATGCAGTCCGTCTTTCAGCCAGCTTTAAGTAAAGTTCCAACTGCTGTGCATGCTGTCGTTGTTAACCTTGTCAGTTAAGTGCATGGTTCATTTAGACATGAGGTTCTGCTTGTAAACCTGTGCTCAAAAAGTTGATCAACTTTGAGCAACGGGCTATCCTGAATGGTGTTACGCAGAATTAATGCATCTCGTATACAGTTGCCAGATTTTCTATTGGTTCAGAGGAGCTTTTGGCCTTGTGAGCATGAATTACTGCCTTTTAGCATTTTGAAAGCCATCAATGAAAGATTTTGTTCTTAGATGCAAAACCTGCATGATGACTTGCTAGATGATACAACTCAATTTACCCTGATTTGTAAAGGCAAAATATCAAAAATAGTTCGCACTCACTTTCAACAATTGCTTTGTTATACAGAGATGATGCGGACTGCAACTGATCTTCGTACGAAAATGGACAAGCTGACGAGTACAAGGGTGGAAAATACAGAACGCAATAGAGCCAAGCGAATTTCGGAACCAAATGGAGATCTGTTGGCAGCAAATGGTGGCCAAGGTAATGATAAATTTTTTTTTGCTGTAGTTTAGTTTGTCCATATGCTCACTCTAGTGGCAGTGGAATTTCATGTCTTTGTTGTGTGGTACCCTTTGTTGTTTTGTAGGACTTTCCGGTGCCAGATTGGAAGATCTTCAAGAATTTGTGACTGATTTAAAGAAGATTTGAGGGACTGATATCCAATGTTTGCGAATCTTAAGAAAGAGTTGCGCCAGTGCTTAAAAAGCCGTGGTATATGTATCTGTAATCTATGATCAGTATAGTATAGAAGATGCATTATTGGCCACGGCCATGGCCAAGCTTTGTGCAGACATGAATTATTTCTGATTCTTTGTGCAGACATGAATTATTTCTGTAAGATTTTGTTTCGAAAATACAATTTTATTTTTGGTTTGTATCTTGTTTAAAAGCGGATAATTAATTGTTTATTTCAAGGATAGGTATTGACACCCATATTCTTCTTTTACCATATATTCTTCTTTTACCATTTTCTTTCAAATCTATTTATATGAAAAAGAAAAAGAAAAGTATTTAGCGAATCATTCAGAACAACAATGCGAATATTACCAAGACAAAAAAAACTCTAGAAACTCTATTCTGTAAAGCACAAACAGCAGCAGAAGCGCAACAAATAGCAGGTGGATCTATACAATTGCTATGTAATTTGTGGTTTACACAATTCCTATTGAACCAATGGTTTCATTTCCTCTAACTTCTTCTTCAACCGTTTCTTTACGACCGGTAAAGTCTTTTCTGGTTCCATCTCAATCATGATGAGTACTTCATACGTTTGATCACCATAAAGCTGCTCAACACACCTCCTGAGCCGAAGTTCGCCAGGACCTTCCGCACTCTGTGATAACAATTTCTGTTCTGCGAACTGAATAGCAGAAACAAACCAGCCAACCATCATATCCTTCTCATACCTATCATCCTCATCTTTGAACATCATCTTTTCCTTCTGACTGTGTTGTCGAGAGTTCGAGGACCCTTCATTACAAGGAACAGAAACCCAACAGTCATTCAAAACTTCCACCTCAAGTTCAGTTCTACCAGTTGTCAAATGTTTCGGATAATCTTCAGTTAGAAGCTGATAACTAGGAGTGCACCATATAATATCACTCTCACTGTTCTTCATGAGCAGCTGAAAGTCACTCATCAGATCAGAATGGTTACCAAGAAAACCAAAGATCCGGCTTTCAAACTCAGCCCTTTGAATCGTTTCATTGCTGTAATTATAGAACTGCTCTAGGAAATCTTTGTATCTCATCAAACATGATAACCTCTGCTGGACTTCTCCAAAGAAGCAGAGTGCTTGCTCCTTCAATTTAAACGTTTTTGCATCAAAATTCTCCTCTCCACTTGAGTTTTTCGCCTCCAACTTCTCTGCTTCACCACCCTCTGTCTTCAATTCAATTTCTACGCTGCGATCCTCAACCTGAACAAATTTCTTTTCTTTACCACCCTCTGTCTTCAATTTAATATCTTCCCTGCAATCCTCAACCTGAACAGATGCTCTTTTCATCTCCAATTCAATCTCTTCATCTCGAACCTTTCGCTTTATCATCTCAACCTGAACAACTTCTCTACTCTTCTTGCCAGTATTATTGATACATGCTGAATCTGGATGATGCCTGAATCGGGTTGTAGCTCTAGAAGCTGACAGAATCTTGGCGAATTCTTCTTCCAAATCCGGGTAATCGTAGAATGTTACCTGCATCTTGCTAAACAACTCATCCGAATTCATCTTCTTCCCCAACTTGTACTGTTTTAGTATTTCTGTAAAGGGTTTGTAAACAAGCTCCCCACAATTTCTCACTTTTTCCATAAACCCAGCAACAAATTCTTGATCGATCACAGTTTCAGGTTTCTTAGGGTTTTGCACCCACAAAAAGGAATTGAACCAAACAATCAATTCATCATAACCTTCAAGGATAGACTCAACCCTTTCAAGGAAAAGCTGGGGTACCTGTTTAACGGTGACTGCATCGCCATCGGAGTTACATATCTGGAGCAGGACTTGATTCAGGGCGGTGCTAAACGTCCGCAACTTTTCCGGTTCACGGTGGAGCTTCTCCTTCAGGATTGCGACTAATCGTTCAGCAGCAGGTTTTTCCCGTAGGGATTGAGTGGAAGCTAACTTCTCTAACAACCCATCAACCTCTTCACTAAAATCGATCCTTCCCTCCATCTCTCGATCTCTCTCTCTCGCTAACCTTTCAGAGTTTTATTTTTCTTCACGAAGCAGTGAGTGCAGTGAAGTGGAGCGTCTGGGCTAGACTTTATAATTTTTATATCCGTCGGCAGTCGGAAGTCAATCAGGATTCCTGATTTGGGTAGAAGTTCTGGTTCTACATTGAAGGTTGGGTTTTTTCTTAATGCTCACGTATTAAAAATCCAGCTTATCTGGATTTTATTGATTTATATTTAATGACCAATCTTTCGGGATTATTTATTGACTTATCAGGATTCCATCTTTTTAATATTTTTCATAATTTTTTTATCTCTATAATTTTTAATAATATTTTAATATAAAAAAATATTTTTTTAAAGGTAATGGTTTTCGTACAGAAATTTCTAATGGCATAAACTAAAGTTTAATGCGTCCCATTACGTCAGTGACTAAATATTCTTCCCTATATAAAATGCGTAAAATAAAAATCGTTGAAATTTAAAAAACAAAAAAATGTTAAATTTTTGTTATGGACGTAATGTTTAAAATTTATTTTTAAAACTTTTAAAAATATTTTTTGTTATAAACTATTAATATAATTAATTTATATTGAAATAACTAATTTAGAATAAACTATATCATACTCCCTCTGGACCATATTAATTGACTTCCTGAAACAGTAACATTCAGTAAAGTAAACACTAAAAAGTCAAGTAAAGTGTACAGTAACATTCCGTAGAAAAATGACAATTATTGCGGTCCGGAGGGAGTATTACACTATAATGTTATATTATATCATTTATTGTAGCAAAATATTGTGATGTTAACTGTATTTTTTTTAAAAAATATATTTATTTATTTATTATGACATCAAATTTTCATTATTGTTTTTTTTTTGGAAAAGTCGACTAGTAATATAGTACTAATTAAATTAGAACTCAACTCTCACCTATTATTTCCTTCACAACCTAAGAAGAGACGCCACTTCGCGGAAAAGAGAACTACCGGAGCACTCAAATTTTCTCTATATAGGTTTATGCTTTATTTATTTTCTTTTTTGGGATAATTGCAATTTTGCCACTTCTTACTCTCAAATATGGACCAATAATTTTCTTTTCCAATTTTGTCACCATTTGTTTTTTAGTAGGATTGAGCTCATTAATGACTTAAATTTTTAATCTCATCCGTCCAATTTTATTGAACGATTTAGATTCTTTTAACATGATTGGTCATGTTCAAGAAAAAATTAGAGGAAATTAGAATAGGCGGATCCGTCAAATAGACTATCCCATCATTTTTTTTATCTCTCATGAATATTTTAATACTTAAAACTAATATCAATTATTTTATTATTTATAGTCGATACAATATATAGTTGATATTAAGCCTAAATCTATTAAGGGAATAAGTTCAAGGACCAAAATATTAATAAGAAAGATAAAAAAATGTTGTTGTTGGTATATATATATATATATATATATATATATATTTTTGATGGGAAATAAAAAGCTTTGGTGACAAAGTCGCAAGGAAAATTTGTTGGTGTCATATTTAAGAGAGAAGATACCTTGGTGGCAAAATTGATCCGTCGAGACCCTTAATTTTTGTTTGCTATTTGTATTAATTAAGCATTGTTCATGTTCATTTATACGGTGTGTTTTGCTTGTGGTTTGCAGTTTTTAACATGTCTGTCATTGATGGTAAAACTAAAAGTTTTGAGGAGGAATGCCTGCCATTAATGAGAAGCATGACGACGACGAGTTTATGCTGAAGGAACTTGTAAAAGGATGGGCCAATGTTGAAGAAATGGTCAGATGGCTGTCATGTTTCCTCCATTGTCTTGATAGATGAATTATTGAGAAGAGATCACCTGTTCCACTTAAGGACATCGGCCTGCTTTCCTTTCGTGATCTTGTATGTTTTCGTTCTTAATTATGCACAATGTTTCATCATATGGTATCTAGAGACTCATAATGGGTCATGCTAATAATTGTTTTCTTCATTTCCTGTCTCAGGTTTACGCGGATATGAATGCTAGAGTTAAAGATGCTATTCTGGCAATGTTATCCACTTTGTAAACCGTTGTAACTGCAGTCCCTCTAACTACAGTTTTATTTTTGAACCACTAGATCAACAAAGAAAGGGAGGGAGAGCAGATGGACAGAGCACTGCTGAAGAATGTTGCTGGTATATTTGAAGAGATTGGAATGGGAGAAATGAAACGTTAGGTAGAAGATTTTGCTGCTGAAGAATGTTGCTACTTTTTTGTTTTTAGTTCACTGTTGGTTTTATGATCGCCATTGTTAGAAAACAAAACCTTGTTCGCGGCATCTATTCCTTCCTATTGCTTTTATAATGGTTTTACATAATCTTCGCTACAGGATGCTATATGTATGGTTCTGCAAACTATATATCTTGAACCTCCAAAACGTTTCTGTTTCTGTATTTATTGAAAGTATATCCAATTTCCACGCAGTCCGTCTTTCAGCCAGCTTTATGTCTTTTAAGTTCCAAGTCCTGAGAATCTCGTCGTTGTTAACCCTGTCACCTTAATACATGGTCTCATTTAGGCACAGAGATTCTGCTTGTAAACCTGTGCTCATAAAGTTGATCAACTTTGAGCAACGGGCTATCCTGAATGGTGTTACGCAGAATTAATGCATCTGGTATACAGTTGCCAGATTTTCTATTGGTTCAGAGGAGCTTTTGGCCTTGTGAGTATGAATTATTGTCTTTTAGCAATTTGAAAGCCAGCATTGAAAGATTTCGTTCTTAGATGCAAAACCTGCATGATGACTTGTTTGATGATACCACTCAATTTACCCTGATTTGTAAAGGCAAAATATCAGAAATAGTTTAGCGGTTCTGGCACTCACTTTCAACAATTACTTTGTTATACAGAGATGACGCGGACTGCAACTGATCCTCGTACGAAAATGGACAAGCTGAGGAGTAGAATGGTGGAAAATACAGTACGCAATAGAGCCAAGCGAATTTCAGAACCAAATGGAGATCTATATTGGCAGCAAATGGTGGCCATGGTAGTGATAAAAAAATTGCTGGAGTTTAGTTTGTACATATGCTCACTCCAGTGGCAGTGGAATTTCATGTCTTTGTTGTGTGGTACCCTTCGTTGTTTCGTAGGACTTTCCGGTGTAGAGCCTGGAAGATCTTCAAGAATTTTGGGTCTGATTTAAAGAAGATTTGAGGGACTGATATCCAATGTTTGCGAATCTTGCGAAAGAGTTGCGCCAGTGCTTAAAAAGCCGTGGTATATGTATCTGTAATCTATGATCAGTATAGTAAAGAAGACGCATCATTGGCCATGGCCAAGCTTTGTGCAGACATGAATTATTTTAAGGATGGTTATTGACACCCATGTTCTTTTTTTACCATTTTCTTTCAAATCTATTCATATGAAAAAGAAAAAAAAGCATTTAGCGAATCATTCAGAACAACAATATGAATATTACCAACAACAAAAAAACCAACACTAGAAACTCCATTCTGCAATGCACAACAGCAGCAGAAACGCAACAAATAGCAGGTGGATCTATACAATTGCTATGTAATTCGTAATTTACACAATTCCTATTGAACCAATGATTTCATTTCCTTTAACTTCTCCTTCAACCGTTTCTTTACGACTGGTAAAGTGTTCTCCGGTTCCTTCTCAATCATGTTTCTTCATACGCTTGATCACCATAAATTGAATTTTTTCTTAGTTTACTGTCTACTATTTATTTTGTCACATATTCTAGTATTTTTTGGTTCAGATTTTTATTCATTTCGAACGAGTTCACTCATACCGTTTGCTCGAACCAAATAAATGAACTGTGCAGACCCTTCATCATCCACCGTTGATCTATTGACCAAGTAAAAGTCAACCGAGATCAACGGTCAGAATAATTCAAAGCCATGCACCTTTCTTCTTCGTGGTTCTTGGCGCAACCGACTCAAAATATCTCTGCCTCACTCTCGTCGACGTTGAATCATCATCATGAACCTCCCATCACAGAAGCTTCCATCCACCCTCAGCTACACACCTCAAACTTGCTCCCCACTCCGGCCATTGTCATCACGTCTCTGCCTCGTCACCTTACTTCCAAACCTTCCATTTTTTCTCAGCCATACAAGCTCACAACCGACTCCAAACTTCCCTTATAAATAAATACCAAGCTCCTCACAACAAGTTAAGGGCATCAAAATTCACTCTCACTCTCAGCAGCACTCAAGCAAGGTTAGCTTTCCTTATTTAGTTTTCAATTAATTTCGTTCATGCTTTTAATTAATTAATTAATTGCTTAAACTTGCTTCAATTTCTTTGTTTTCAATACTACAAGATGGCATTGCGCACTCGGGGGTCCCTCCACTTATTATTTTCATTTTAGTCAGTCCCTAACGTTTGTTTTTATTCGATTTGGTCCCACACGTTACCTCCGTTAGACCCGCGGAGTCCCTCCTCCGATAACGAGGCAAACGGCCGTTAGTTTTGATTTTTTTATTATTAAATCTGATAAAAGTGTCTGACCGCAGGACCCACATGTCGGGAAAATTAATTTAAATTTTAAAAATATTAGAAAAATAAGGAAAAATTAGAAAAATTAAAAGAAAAATATTAGAAAAATACAGAAAAATTAGAAAAATAAAAATAAAAATAATATTATTAATTTAAAAAATACAGAATATTTAGAATATTTAATTTAAAAGTTTTAAAAAAAATAAAAATAATTATTTAATTTCTTTCTTTTTTTCTCTTTCTTTCCTTTTTATTTAATTTTATCAAAAAAGAGTAAGAAAGAAAGAAATTAAGAAAAAAAAGGAAAGAAAGAGAAAAAAAAGAAAGAAATTAAATAATTATTTTTTTGAATTTTAAGAGACGGGAAATATCATTTTTTTTCTTTCTTCTCCGTTTTTCTCAATTTTCTTTTCTCTTTCTTTCCTAATTTATTTAAATTAACAAAATTAAAAATGAAATAAACGAAAAATGGAATTAAAAATCTAAATCAATTTGACTTTTAATTCCAAAATTTCGTTTCCTATATCTCTTCCTCCTCTCTCTCCTCCATTTCTCTTCCAATCCTCCATTGCATAAACCACTCTTTCTTCGAACCACCATACAGCCACACCATCTCTCCTCTATTTCTCTTCCAATCCTCCACTTCATAAATTTCTTAATTTTTTCAACCTTTGGAAAACCAAACTGACACCATCATCACCGTCACCAACCACCGCCGACACCACCATACAACCACACCATCATCTCTCCTCCATTTCTCTTCCAACCATCACCGGAGCTACACAGATCCAGACCTGTGGCGTAGGATATGGATTGGACGGGTTCAGATCCAATATGATTGTGTCGTATTTTTCCAGATCTGGCTTGTTATGTTTTACCGCCGGTGCTGGAGGAAGAAGATGGTTTAATTTTTAGTTTGGGTTTAATTTTTATTTGGTTGAATTGTTGTTGGATTTAATTGCGGGGATTAATTGTTGCATAATTGTGCTGCTGCTTTTTGGGCTATTTTTGGCCGGATTTTTATAGTTGCTTTGGGTCGCCGGAGTTGTGGCCGGTGCCGGCGGTGGCGCTGGCAGCTTGAGAAAGAAGATGGAGTTTTGGGGCTGCTATTTGAGGAAGAAGATGAATTATGAAGAAACTAAAACTTAAAACAAAAAAAGAAGAAAAGAAAAGAAAAGAAAAAGTAGGAATAATTATTTTTAATTTGTTTAGTTAAATTCATTTTAATTTTATTAATTTAAATTAATTAGGAAAGAAAGGAAAAAAAAAGGGAGAAAAAACGGAGAAGAAAAGAAAAATAATAATATGTCAAAAGGGAGAGAAAAACGGGAGAAAATAATTAATTAATTTTAAAATTCAAAAAAATAATTATTTAATTTCTTTCTTTTCTTTTTTTTAATTTTTTAATTTCTTTCTTACTGTTTTTTCTTAAAATTAAATAATAAGGAAAGAAAGAGAAAAAAAGAAAGAAATTATGTAATTATTTTTTTGAATTTTAAAATTAATTAATTATTTTTTAATTTTAAAATTAAATATTCTAAATATTCTGTATTTTTTAAATTAATAATATTATTTTTCTTTTAATTTTTCTAATTTTTTTTTAATTTTTTTAATTTTTCCGTATGTTTTTAATATTTTTAAAATTTAAATTAATTTTCCCGACATGTGGGTCCCGCGGTCAGACACTTTTATCAGATTTAATAATAAAAAAATTAAAATTAACGGTCGTTTGCCTCGTTATCGGAGGAGGGACTCCGCGATTCTAACGGATGTAATGTGTGGGACCAAATCGAACAAAAATAAATGTTAGGGACTGACTAAAATGAAAATAATAAGTGGAGGGACCCCTAAGTGCGCAATCCCACCCCAAGATAGCAAAAAAAGTGGAGAAAATAGGGGGCGAGAGTCTCTAGGCTTATAATGGATGACGCACATCTCAAAAACTATCTAACGGCCATAGTTCCATTCATACACGCCCGTCCGCACGGATCCTTCGAAGGGATCATTATTTCAAATGGTGTAGCACGTGGTTGCTCTTGAATATATATTTAATTATATATGTAGTATTGAAATATATATATTTTTTAAAAATATTATCAAGTGATAAAAAGATTGAGATTGTAATTTAACTTTTTTTTTTTTTAATAAACAGAGGATTTTATTAAAGGGGCCATGAAGAACATGACCCAAAATTACCGAACTGCTGCAGAAACAGTAGAACAACTACATCTCAGAATGCCAACAACAGAACTAAAAGCTGGTATTAAATAGCTGGAAAACAGTGGCAGCAAGAGACCAAGCGGAAACTCCCTACCAGGTGACTGTCACAGCTGATTGGCAGCCCCATACATGTAACCACGTAGAGGACATTTCCATTTGAGTATTAGAGTATGGGAATGACTTATCCTTGCTACGAATCCAGCGCCTCCAAGTAGCAAATATGACATGATGCAACTTCTGGTAGCTAAAACTCTCTTGACGGAATACTATACCATTACGGTGCTTCCACGAACTCCAGAAAATTGCCTGAAGCAACATCAGCCACATGTCTAGCGTCTTTGCGTGATGACCAGGAAACATCCCACGCCAGCTTTGCCACAAGTCTTCCATACGCCTCGGGCGAACCCAAACGATCCCAACCCAACGCATGACAACATCCCACAGCTGGTCCATCTTACTGCAATGTAAGAATAAATGATGAATACTCTCCTCACAGCAAGCGCACAAAGGACACATACTAGAGTCCGCTGCAAGGATGTTGCGTTTCCTGAGGAACTCCCGAGTGGCGATACGATCTTGCAAAGCCAACCACAAAAAGAACTCAACCCGATACGGAATCGTCCCTCGCCAGCAAGAATGGAGGATGTCGTTTTTTAGGTGACCGTTTTTTGTCTGATCAATGACTTTGCAGATGGATTTGACTGAAAACTTACCCGAACTTTCTAACTTCCAACGCAGGAAGCTAGCACAAGAGGTTCTGATAGGAATCAACAGGGACTCCTGCATGTCATTAACCTCATCCACCTCCCACTCGAATAGACCCCGCCGCCAAGGAATTTGCCACTGCCAATCCGAGCCTTGCCAACTTCCATACTTCCGGATAGCTCCCATCCTGTTACTGGTGATGGAATACAGCCGAGGGTATTTGAGAGCCAATGGCACTAGAGTAGCCCAAGGATCCCACCAAAATCTGACCGATTCACCAGAGCCAATAGACAAGTGCACGTTTGGGATCCAGGACGCAAACAAGGAGGAAGATCTCCCACATACCTGGATGATGTCGCTCCAAATGGAGGAGAGATTGGGTATGTTCTGAATCCACAGGTCCCCCAGCGAAAGAATGTTGTATTCTTTGCGCACAATATCCACCCATTTCTTTTTCTCCCCCGCCAAGAGGCCCCAAATCCACTTCAAAAGTAAGGCTTCGTTGCGAGTCTGCATACATCCCAATCCCAGCCCTCCCAGGTCTTTTGGCCGAATAGTTTTTGACCACTTCATCTTAGTTAGACCTTGGCGATGCTCGTTCCCACTCCACAGAAAGCGGGCCATGATTTGATTACACCTCCGAATAATGCCCTTAGGCATACGGTAAATGGACATGTTGTAGATTGGGATGCTTGTTAAGACTGATTTTATTAAGGTCGTTCTCCCACCCACAGAAAGCAGAGGCCCCTTCCAAGTAGCCATCTTCTTTTGGATTTTCGAAAGCAAGAAATCCCAACTAGAAAGTCTCTTCGGGTTCATCCCCACAAAGGACCCAAAGTACTTGAAAGGCAGAACCTCGTATTTACATCCTGCTCTGCGCGCCATAGTAGTCCCCAGGTGTCTAAACACATTAATACCCACTAAGGTACTCTTGAAGTAATTTACCTTGAGCCCTGAAAATGCGTCAAACCAACGCAGAGTCCCTTTGACACACTGAATTTCATCTTCATCGTTGTTGACAAAAACTAAAGTGTCATCTGCAAACTGAAGGTGAGTAATATCCCACCCCCGCGACTCATTTCCTATACCCCGAAGTAAACCTCCCGACTTGGCTCTGACAAATAATTGATTCAACCCTTCTGCTGCTATGTTAAACAGGAACGGGGACATCGGACACCCCTGTCTCAAACCTCTACCCACTCCAAATTCCTGCGTCGGAGACCCATTGATGAGGACAGAGACCCTAGCCGTGCCTAGACATTGATTGATCCAGCCACGCCACTTGGCGCTAAATCCCATATGGCTCAAGATATCATCCAGGTAACTCCATTCGACTGAGTCGTAAGCCTTCTCGAAGTCAAGCTTAAATAAGAAACCTTGTCGCCTGCTTGACTTAAGAAAATGAGTGACTTCGTTAGCAATCATTACACAATCCAGCGTACTGTTTCCTTGAAGAAATCCGTGTTGAGTGTCGCTGATCACAGAAGTGATAACAGATCCAAGACGGTTAGCAAGGATCTTTGCTATGACTTTATATGTACTGTTTACTAGGCTGATAGGACGAAATTTTCTGAACCTCTTGGCGGAGCTCACTTTCGGAATCAAGGTGAGAAAGGATGAATTTACGCCGTGGGGAAATCTGCCCGTTCTGAAGAAGTCTGAGACCATAGAACTGAAGTCGGCACCTAAATTACACCACGCTTTCTGAATAAAAGTGAATGAGAACCCGTCTGGCCCAGGTTAGTTTTCACCCCCGCATTGTTTAACTGCCTCCCAGATTTCAGGCCCCAAGACCTCTCTGTCAAGCCAGCTGGCCTGTTCAGTACTTAGCTTCTTGAAACCCAAATCTTACATGCGCGGTCTATCCCAAGTTACAGCCCTGAAAAAATTGGAAAAGTATTTGACAGTAGCAGATTTCACGTTTGTAGGAGCAGTCAACCGAACATTGTCCTCTACGATTTCAGAGATGTTATTCCTCCTATTTGTGCACAGTGTAATTTGGTGGAAATACCTAGTGTTGCGGTCTCTCTGAGAGTCCCAACGAGCCCTCGCTTTCCGCTGCCACAGACGACTCTCCTGACCCTGTTTTTCCCATAAAGCCTCATCTGTTTCACCCTTCTCTAAAAGTTCCTCCTCAGTTAGGTCTCTCTCGTCTGCTAGGTTGTCTAAGTATTCCACCCGAGCCTGTAGTTCCTTGATCATGTTGGCTATATTTCCAAACACATCTCGGTTCCAGCTACGTAACCTCATCTTCATCCACCTAAGCTTTTTTAGAACCTGAAAATTCCCGGGGAAAATATCAGTTCCTTCTGACCACAACCCAGAAACCAAATCGTTAAATCCCTCCACGTCCCACCAAACCGCTAGGTCTCTAAAGGGTTTGGGACCCCAGTCGACATGGTCGTAGCTAAGAAGCAACAGAACATGATCAGAAGAGTGTTTGCCCAACGCGGAGAGCTGAAGACGAGGAAAAGCAGTGTTCCAACCCGGCTGAAAGAACACCCTGTCCAACCTGCTACGACACACGGAATTTGCCCAAGTGAATCGCCTTCCCATCAGAGGGAATTCCGTCAAGTTACTGTCAAGAACCCAGTCCTAAAAATCCCGCATACTCCTAGTGATGCTATCGCCATTACTTCTTTCATCCGGAGAAAGGACTTCGTTGAAATCTCCCGCAATTAACACAGGGATGTTAGTGTTCGCTATTAAACCTCGAAGGTGGGTCCATAGCTGAGCTCTACGATCTATCTCAGTATAAGCATAAATGTTCACCATAACACATCGGAAGTCAGATTCGGTGAATCGCCCCTCCAACCAAATGAAATGATCTCCCGTAATGTGGGCAGTGACTTCAAACACTCTCGAATCCCACATGGCAATCAGCCCTCCAGATCTCCCAATCGCTGGAACCCAAGTCCATTTCATCTCGTTATACTTCCACATGGAAGCAATGAAAAAATCGTTAATAAGCCCCCTTTTAGTTTCTTGTAGAAACACAACATCAAGCTTCTCTCGTTGGATAGTTTTTCTGATAAATTTCCTTTTAATCCACGACAATAAACGTACTATCAGAAATGATTGAAGACACGACAAGGCACCAATCAAGCTCAGAAGTGTTCCACTTCCCCCTCAAACCTTTCTTTGTCAAAAGCGCGTAAGGCTGCCTCATTCGCATGTGTAGTTAGCGACAAAGCCTTAGCAATTTCCCAAGTTTGTCCCTCCAGAAGCGATACATCGAACACTCGGTTCATATTAGATATGTTCGCGCCCTCAATTTTATTCCCATTTGACCATGACCCTACCTCCGAATTTGTGGTCTTTAGACTGCCTGTTGTGCCTACCAACTTCTTCACTTTACTCATTCTTGAGGTGACAAACGAGACATTTTGTTCTGGAATAGGAGTCGGTCTAGTTGTGTCAATTCTGGGTTGCTTATCTGCGCAAATGGTGTCTGCGATTGTGGGGGTGGTCTCTGGGGCCTAATTCTACCGAGTCTACTTCTGCTTGGGCACTATAAGTGTCCCTGACTTCGTCTATATCCTCTTCGTCCTCCCAATCGTCTCCCTTGTTGTTCACACCTATCATCCAATCGAGATTAGATATAGCCTCTTGAATCGGTTCCTCTTTGCATATGATCTTGCTATCCACTCCTTCTACTCTAACAGGAATCTCCAAGTCAACGGATTGAGAAGTAGTTGTTACCAGTATTCGGCCTACGTCCAAGCATTTTCTGTCGATTGTGTTGTCGTCAATCGCCACTAGGCCTCCTATCCGGTTCCCTAATGCTTCAAATGTTTCTTGTCCCCACACTTGGATAGGTATTCCTACACAGTGGACCCAGCAAAGACGCCCACCATCCCCTAATATCTCATGCCAGTTCACAACTTTGATGAAAATTTCTTCTGTAGCCGGATTCTTTGTTGTCATCGCTTTCTCATACTCTGAATCCCTATCGAATTCCAAAAGGACAAGACCACGCCCCATGACCCTCGTTTCACAAATCCACCCCAATTCGAGTACTAGTTCCTGTATTTCAGGAATGTCTCCGATGTGTTTCAGAATACCTACAACGCTTCTACGTAACCAATCTAGGTTTTCCTTAATTGGCTGTAAAACAATAACCTCAGCCTCCCCAGGCTTCATGGATGAGTTTCCAACGTCTTCTAAATCGGCCACCTTAGACCCGACTGTCCTATTTGAATGCTGATTCGGTGATACTTTCCTGTGGCTATTCGACTTCTGAGGCCTCTTCCCTTCTTCTCCCTTAATTGCTTCGTTGTCCTCATGAATCACGGCTCGTGATTGTCCCTTCACCACATCAGCCAAAGTTCGTGCCCTAGGACCACTGTCTACCCTATTGTCTGACTTGGGAACGCCGGACCTGCTAGGTTTTGGCACATAATTGATCTGACCAGACCTCCTTGTCCTCCTGCTACGTCGACTCAAACTACATCGAATAGCCGATGCACCAATATACTGTTGGTCTAAGGCAATCTCCATGTCCACTCTGTTGTCGACCCAATTAAACCTAACGAAGCCGAAACGCTTCCCTTCCTTGTTCCTTCGATTGGGGATGAAGACATCAACCAGAGTTCCGAACTGAGGTAAGCGCCATCGACGGGAGATCAGGTATCGTAAGGCACTATGATCCACGTGAGCGGGTAAGTTTTCAATGTAAAATGATATCGCTTCATGATTGGTTGTTTATATTCTATGATTTATGCTCTCTTTATCTTATGTTTTGAGAGCATTTGATTGCTTCTTTTGGCCATTTACTTCCCTTTTCCTTTGTTCAGGCTTGAAAGATCAGTTGGAAGGAAAAGGAGTTGATTTGGTGAAAGATAGAGCATTTTCCAATCATGGCCGTTTTTTAGGATGATTGCAGAAATTTTCCCTTATTCATCCCTAGGCCTAGGGATGAGTCAGGCGATCTGGTGAAATTCTGGGCAGTCCGCCCATGTTTATGCGTGCCGAGGATTAATTTATTTCTTAGTGCTTTTCTTGTCCCCTGAGCATGCTAGACAGTTTTTAAACTCCACTATCTCGTGTTCCCTCATTTCCTTTGACTCAAGAACTCCTTGGAGACTCCATAGGAATATATTCCATCCCTCTTAGTGCTAGACAAGAATTTATTCTTGTCTCTTCCTTGTTGTTGGAGCCGCATGCTTGCATTGTTTGTCCCTTGAGTGCTTGCTCCTTGGGGAGTTGTGAGAGGGCATGGCCGAGCTATAGAAAGAGGAGAATTTCGTCCAAGGGAGGGGTTGAACAACATCACATTCGGACCAGAAGAGAGAGAGGAACCAAAGGGACAAGGACAGCAAGCGGGCTGCACTTCTTCTTCACCAGAATTTCCAGATTTGTTTTACTTTTGAACAATAGTTTTTATTTGTAATTTTAATTATGTATTGTAGCTAATTACCTCTGATTCTTGGTAGAGATTAGAGGTTGACTATCCATGTTGTTGTGAGACTTTTATTGGAATTAATATGAATGTTTTTATATCTCTTTTCTTCTCACTTTAATTGTTAAAACTTGTTCTTGTTGAATTAAAAGCTTGATCAACTCTTGATTTAATTTGAATGGGTAATGTCAGTTTCATTTATGTTCAGTGTGATTCCTGCATTTATGAAGATTGAGTAGACAACTAGTGAATATTTGACATAAGACTTGTCTTTAGGATCTAGGTAGAAAGGAAAGAATGGGTCTGGGGTTCAGGGCTGAGTGCCGTATCTATCCCTAGGCCTAGGGATGGGTTTCCCGTATGGTTACAATTTTCCAGCAACTTGACAAATTGTTAGGAAGGTTAGGGTCGTTATTAGAGGGCCTCTTTTAATCGACTTGTATAGGGGGAAACCTGGGAATTTAGAGTGTCTCTTGTTCCTATAACATCTCTATAAATCCATTTCAGAATATGTTTTGTCAATGATCAAATAACAAAGGATAGTCACCTTGCTAAAATCTCTACCAAGGATTGCCTCTTTACATCTGATTTCACTCATATTTTCAGTTATAATTCGTGCATGCTACTGTCACCTACTGATTTACATTCAAAGTACTGTTTTTAATTTGGTTTTAATTACAAAAACTCCCCCCAACTTTGTTCCGATTTGGTTTTTAACAAGAAAAATACAAATTACTCAAAGATTTCCTCCCTGTGTTCGAACCTTTCACTACTATCTACATTTTATTTTGTGGTTTAGCACTGAATTGTATCTTTTTATTTATGATCGAAAACGACATCAGTCACTTCAGTCCCACGATCCTCCATGGAAAGGTGAGTTCACCCCGATCACAGTGGGTGTATCGGTGTTTGTTTTTCACTCCGGTAGCAGTGGGCACACCGGAGAGGGGAATCCTAGTCGTGGTGGCTAAGGTTTATTTCTAATTAACCTCTCTTGTCTCACAATGTGTGATTGATACATAATAATTTAACTTGTTAATGTATATTATTTTTATTAACTTGTTAATGTATATTATTTTTATTAAGTGGTTAATAAGTTTGGATAGAAAGTTAATAAAAGGTTTTAACAGCATGCGGTTAATTTCGGTAAAATTTGGCTCCAAAAGTCATCTATAATTTTAAAATTGGTTTGTTATATTATTTTAATACTATGTAAGTGGGCATTTTATTTTTATTTTTATTTTTTATCAATCAATATTTTTTATTTATGAATTATATATGTAGTGTGGCGTGTATTATAGCTACATAAGATATATTTTTTAAAAATTATAATTTTGTAGTATTTACCGAGGTTGACGCTATGCGAGCTTGGGTAATATTTGGAATTAAGGCGTCTGTGTTAGCGGAGGATCATTGGATGGGTTTTGATGGGGACTGGTGGAGTGGGGACCGAAGATGGAGGTGGTGATGGTGTGGTCTGTCTTAGAGATGTAGGCTTGGACTTACTGGACGTTTCTGTCAATATTTATTGTAGTCGAAGTGAAAAAGTCCAAAAGAAGAGCTATTGATGAAAAGCAGCTCTGACCCGATATAATCAACTACAAACAACTCTTTTAAGCACTTACAGCTACTTTGAAACCAATTCTCCCACATTTAGGTTAGCATAAATCGTTCCGTTAGGGTCATAATCATTAAGATGAATAGATTGTAACTTCAAATACTCTAGGAAATTCAGACAAATTACGAATGATGGAGGTTTCAGTATCGAATAATTCTTCAGGTTCAGGGCAAGTTTTTCAGGGTTTTACTATTGAGAATAGAGAGGGCAATTGCAATCGAGCTAAACTCGTTCTGAGTACAGCAACCAAGTTAATCTCTTGAACCCCACAGTGAAAAGCTTGAAACAACCATTTGTTGGCGTAGAATGTAACCACAGTAAAAGCAGCAAAGACAAAAACTTTGTATTTGGGTGCCTTCGAGATGGCGTAAATTCATAAAAGAATTGATACACTTAGCTCTCCTGATCCAGGATCGGTGATCGAAAGTAGGAGATAAATATTGGGGTGTGCGAACCAAAATCTCACATCGGAAAAAAAAGAGAAATAAAAACTAAATATAAAAGGAGCTGATCTTCTTAATTGAATGAGACCTTTTGTGAAAATCGTACGGATTTAGGTCCAAAACGGATAGTATCATTCCATTAAGAGAGACTCGAGTGAGTGAGTTTTTATTTCTCCAACAAATGGTAGCGGAACCGAAGGTTCGGTTAGGTCTAGTGAAGTCATCACCAGATAAATTGAACCCATCATCAAAACTCAAGAAGGGCGTGCCAAAACAAAGTTTTTTTCTTTTGTATCTTTCAGATACGAAGCTGAATCGAATTGGGTCTTCCCCAGGAAGGAAGAGAATTTCTTTTGCAATTTCTTCTGGGAGATTGCTGAACCTATCTACTACACTGTTCATATGAACCTAAATAATAATTCAGGAGTCAAGAACTTAGAACTAGAAAAAAAATGACAGTAAATTTCAGATCAAATAAGCTAAAGTAAATCGTTACCGGCTATATATGAGACACGGCGGCTGCAGGATTGTGCTGGACTGCTCCGTCACTCGGTATTAAGTAAGCGATCAGAATATTTATTTTATTACTCCCTCCGTCCTTTAATATTGGACGCGAGGGAGTGAATCACTCCGATTAAGAAATGCTCTGCCTTTGTCAGTGTCCAATGCCACGTGTCACGTTCCCATTCGTTCGTTTTCTTTTTTTCCCGTCACTTTCTCTCTCTCTCTCTTTTCTTTCTTTCTCCTTCTGTTTGGAAAAATACGAGGCTCTGTCGTTGTTTCACGTTCTCACCTCCATCACATAAAGGAGCGTAAGGTCGAGACGAGCAAAACGCAAGTGGTGGCGTCCAAATCGGAGGCTGGACGCGCCGCCAAAAGCCGCCGGAGCTGCCGCAGCTCCGGCCACGCGCCTCCACGCGCCGGCGCGTCCGGCCTCCGATCAGGACGCCACCACCTGCGTTCTGCTCGTCTCGTCATTTCCGGCACGAATATATGTTCACCTTCGTGATAATGTCGTCCAAACGTGTTTTATTGTCCGTTTAAAATCGGAGGAGGAAAGATAAAAGGGACTGAAAGTTCTGACACGTCTGCTGCCATGTCCGGTTGCAAATTTCAAATTCCGTCCTTCAACTTTGTCGTTTTCCTTTTTCGCCCCGTATGACGCGGTGGTCAGCATGAAAACGACGCGTCGTTTGAGGGCAGAAATGAAAGAATAATAACAAAGGGGACTGAAATGGCAAACGCGTCAGTTAAATAAGAATCTCTTTTTTTGGCTAAAGCGTCCAATATTCCAGGACGGAGGGAGTATTATTTATATTTCCCTCAAAAAGAGCGGGAAAAGGCACCCGGGAGTCCTCACGGTTATTATTTTCATTTTAGTTGGTCCCGAAAACAGTTTTTGGTTCCCACGGGTCCCTGGCGTTAAGGCCGTTAGTCACCACAGGTCCCCGCCGTCAAATTCGACCCTAACGGACACTAACGGTCGTTAACTCTCAATTTTTTATTATTATTTCTGAAAAAGCACATGACACTGGGCCCACACGTCAGATTTTTCAGATTTCTTATTTTCTTAATTTCTAAAAAATTAGTTTTATTAATTAGTTAATTTATTTTATAAAAAAAAAGTAGCTCTAAAAATCCAGAAAAAATAGTAAAAATTCAAAAAAATTGTAAAAATTTCAAAAAAAAATGTAACAAATCCAAAAAAATTGTAAAAATTCCAACAAAATTAATTAATATAAAAATCTAGAAAAAAATAAAAAAATGTAAAAAAAATAAACAATTCTGAAAAATGTAAAATTAACCAAAAAAATTAATTAATCTTAAAATCTAGAAAAAATGTAAAAATCTAGAAAAATGATAAAAAACCAAAATAAAATTAATTAATCTAAAAAATTAGAAAAAAATGTAAAAATTAGAAAAAAAATAAACAATTCTAAAAATGTAAAAATAACCCAAAAAAAGTTAATTAATCTAAAATCCAGAAAAATTATAAAAAATTAAAATAAAATTAATTAATCTAAAAATACAGATAAAAATGTAAAAATTAAAAAAAAATTAATTAATCTAAAAATCCAAAAAACTATAAAAAATCAATAAATCTTTTTTAGAATTTTTACATTTTTTTCTAGATTTTTAGATTAATTTATTTTATTTTAGATTTTTATCATTTTTCTCGATTTTACATTTTTTTTAGATTTTTAGATTAATTAATTTTTTTTGGAATTTTTTCCTTTTTTTCTGGATTGTTAGATTAATTATTATTTTTTTGGTTATTTTTATATTTTACAGAATTTTTTAATTTTTTTGGAATTTTTACATTTTTTCTGAATTTTTAGATTAATTATTGTTTTTGGAATTTTTACAATTTTAAAATATTTTTAGATTAATTAATTTTGTTTTTTATTTTTATCATTTTTCTGGATTTTAAATTTTTTCTAGATTTTTAGATTGATTAATTTTTTTTGGAAATTTTTTTGAATTTTTCGATTAAATAACTTTTTTTTGTTATTTTTACATTTTTCAGAATTAAATTTTTTTTTTGAAATTTTTACATTTTTTCTGGATTTTTAGATAAATTATTCTTTTTGGAATTTTTACAATTTTTCTGGATTTTTAGATTAATTATTTTTATTTTGGTTTTTTATCAAAATTCTGGATTTGACATTTTTTTTCTAGATTTTTGGATTAATTAATTTTTTTGGATTTTTGTTTTGATTTTAAGATTAATTAACTTTTTTTTGGTTATTTTTACATTTTTCAGAATTGTTTATTTTTTTGGATTTTTTATAATGTTTTTTGCATTTTTTACATTTTTTTGGAATTTTTATATTAATTAATAAAACTAATTTTTTTAGATATTAAGAAAATAAAAAATTTGAAAAATCTGGTAAGTGGGGCCCAGTGTCAGAGATATTATCAAAATATTGAGAGTTAACGGCCGTTAGTGTCCATGAGGGTCGAATTTGACGGCAGGGACCTGTGGTGACTAACTGCCTTAACGCCAGAGACCCGTGGGAACCAAAAACCGTTTTGGGGACCAACTAAAATGAAAATAATAACCGTGAGGACTCCCGGGTGTCTTTTCCTCCAAAAAAAAAAGCCCTTTTGGTTTACTGTATTTGCAATTTCTTCTGGATTGGACCTCTCTGTTTGCAATTTCCCTCAAAACTCATCCTCTACACCGCTATTTCTACATCAAGAAGTTAGCTCATTTGGAACAAGCTGGATTGAATTTCTTGGAGTTCCCCCTTCCAGATGTCAAGAAGGATTCGCGACAGTATGTTGTTGATGAGATGGTTCGCAACATTAGCAACATTACGTGCCTAAATATTATTTTTGTCTGAGTTACATGAAGGGAGCTATTGTTTTTGGGTTAGTCCACTCCAAACTGGAATCAATATATATTACTTCATTCGAACTTTAATAAATGACGTTTTAAAACCGACCATAAGAATTAAAGTAATGATTTATGAAAATATATTAAATACTCTCTTTGAGTTTTATTAGTTGTTGTATTTCAATCTTCATAGATTACTTTTTATAGTCAATGACAAAAATTTTAACCCTAAACAATTTTAAATCAACAACTTTTTAGAGAAAAATTAAAAAGGGTTGGTTGATAATCAATAAAGACAGTTTAGTCAATAATTATACAATAATTGTAATCTAATGATTGTCTTGGTTATTGTAAAAACTAAAAAAGTGACAACTAATAAAATACGGAGAAAGTATTAAACAATCATTTCCCTCTTCTATATTAATTAATTAAACTGGCCAATAAATATTCTTCTCTTTCCTCGGGATTGAGCACCCGGAGGTCCCTCCACTTATTATTTTCATTTTAGTCAGTCCTTAACGTTTGTTTTTGTTCAATTTGGTCTCACACGTTACCTCCGTTAGACCAGCGGAGTCCCTCCTCCGATAACGAGGCAAACGGCCGTTAGTTTTGATTTTTTTATTATTAAATCTGATAAAAGTGTCTGACCCCGGGACCCACATGTCGGGAAAATTAATTTGAATTTTAAAAATATTAGAAAAATACGGAAACATTAGAAAAATTAAAAGAAAAATATTAGAAAAATACATAAAAAATTAGAAAAATTAAAAGAAAAATAATATTATTAATTTCAAAAATACAGAATATTTAGAATATTTAATTTTAAAATTAAAAAATATATAATTAATTTTAAAATTCAAAAAAATAATTAATTAATTTTAAAATTCAAAAAAATAATTAATTAATTTTAAAATTCAAAAAAATAATTATTTAATTTTAAGAAAAAAGAGTAAGAAAGAAAGAAATTAAGAAAAAAAAGGAAAGAAAGAGAAAAAAAAAAGAAATTAAATAATAATTTTTTTGAATTTTAAAATTAAATAATTTCAAAAAATATATCAGCCTCTTCCATACGTTGTTATACACGTGGAGATAAACTAAAGTTGTAGTAGAAAATACAAAGTCAACGCCACTCGTTCCGAAAAAAGTATGTTTACGCCTCAACTGCAAAAAATCAAGAGTCAAACTTAATTAATTTTTACCCGAAATTTAAAATAGGTTTTTTTTAATGTAAGAATTACCTGATTGCTATGGCCACACTTCTTCTTTCGGCAGTTGGTAGCATTTGGAGACAGTCGAGCATAACACCTATACCAAAACCATGAATTATAATACTGCTAATTAACTATTAAATAGAAAAACTAATTACGTACATTAACAAGAAATTATATATGTTGTTTTCAAAACAAAATTTAAAAAGAGGAATTAATGTATATATGATGTATATGTACTTGCAGCAAAGCTTCTTATTCAAGCGGAAGTTCTTAGCCAAAGCCCGCAATATTATTTTTCTTTTAATTTTTCTAATATTTTTCTTTTAATTTTTCTAATTTTTTCGTATTTTTCTTAAAATTAAATAATTATTTTTTTGAATTTTAAAATTAATTAATTATTTTTTTGAATTTTAAAATTAATTAATTATTTTTTTGAATTTTAAAATTAATTATATATTTTAAAATTTTAAAATTAAATATTCTAAATATTCTGTATTTTTTAAATTAATAATATTATTTTTCTTTTAATTTTTCTGTATTTTTCTAATATTTTTCTTTTAATTTTTCTAATATTTTTAAAATTCAAATTAATTTTCCTGACATGTGGGTCCCGCAGTCAGACACTTTTATCAAATTTAATAATAAAAAAATCAAAACTAGCGGCCGTTTGCCTCGTTATCGGAGGAGGGACTCCGCGAGTCTAACGGAGGTAACGTGTGAGACCAAATCGAACAAAAACAAACGTTAGGGACTGACTAAAATGAAAATAATAAATGGAGGGACCTCCGGGTGCTCAATCTCCTCTTTCCTCCATATTGAATAAATTAATCATAAAGTGCTTAAACAAACTACGATTATCTTTACAAACTCAACATTTAATTATTAATGGTGAAATTATTTTACCACTCACACAAACTACGATTATCTTTACAAACTCAACATCTTGGTCCATGTGTTAAAATTATTTTTTAGTTATGGGTATGTTGTTTGTAAAAGAGATTTGGTAAGTATTGTGAATAATATACATTATTCACCTTTGAATCAACCCACATAATAAAGAACTCTAAAATAAAGGAGTAAGGAAGAAAGAACACTTTTTATGTGAAAAACCTTTGCAGAAGTAGAGAAAAATTCACTATAATGATCAAAGTACCAAGTACAACTTAGGAGAAAACCAATACTATATATAACCCCATGGAAGTATTCTAAACTTTCTTAGAATCCTACTTAGCTACAATCTCTTGCTTCTATTCTGCCACTACATAAGTCTAACAGAATTCTACACGACTTCAACCTTCTAGCACGTGTAATATAAATTAGGACGCTTGTGGGACTTTCAACCATGAAATAAATGAAGAACACACCTGAAAAGCAGGGCCATCATCAGCAGAATTCATGACACTCCATCCCCATGAATGAAAGAGGAACAATTTTCTAAAAATAACTTCCACTAGAGGAAGTGTAATAGACTTTTATATGATTTCAATCTTCTAGCACATGTAATACAAATTAGAACACTTATGAAACTTACAACCAAAAAATAAATGAAGAACACACCTGAAAAGCAGAGCCACCATTAGCAGAATTCATGATACTTCATCCCCCATGAGTGCAAAGAGGAACAATCTTCTAAAAATAACTTATACCGGAGGAAGTTCCACAAAGTTGAGTAAATTCTTACCTAAGGTGGAGACTCATCCACTTTCTTCTTCAACTTGGTTTTCAAGTTAGTTTTAGTTTTCTTCCTCTCTTTAAAGCTGGTCATCAACAACTTCTCAAAAGCAGCTTCAATTGATTCTACACTTCTCTCATGTCCAACATACTGCTCCAAGAGAAAATTGTGTGACCCCTAACCCAGATCCCCTCCTCATTGGCATAAGGACTGATTGATACCAAGGCACTTATAAGGATTCCAAACACTCATTCAAGGAAACTTTGAAGCATTACCTACAACAACAAAAGAAAAGAAAGGATAAGCGAAAATAATGATAGAACCGGAGGAGATTACTGTTGTTCTAAACCGTATGAACAACAATCCATGACCGGAATCAATTCAGATCATTGCATGAATTAAACGGAATGCGGAAGCATACCTGATGATGATGCCATGTTCTTGATGATTCTGGGATTGAAGGTCTTCTGGTGGATCGTTACTTCAGGGCCAGATGGGGAGCCACCATTCTCTGTTTACAACTTCCTTATGTTTTTTTCTCTACAACGCTGTAATAGAAGAACTGTAACCTAAAATAAGCAACTTCCACCAGGGACCATATCCCAATTATTTAATTTATGTTAATTACTAATTGACCCATAAACAATTAGTAATTAAACCCGAGATTCTGCACAATTACAAACTATGCCCCCACACTGTATTAATTAGACAATTGGACCCCTTAACTTTATTAGATCATTAAATTGGTCCAATAAACCTTGTTTGTTTGTATTTTTGTGTGTTTTTGTGCATGTTTGTTTTTCTATTTTTATGCATGTTTTTCTGCTGTTTGTTTTTGGCGCATGTTTAGTTCAATTATTTTTGCATGCGCTTCTGCTTGTTTTCGTTTATGCATGAGTCTTTTTCCTTTTTGTTGTGTTTCACCCCTTTGTATAGAATTGAAATCCCAAAACTGAACTCATGTAAATACTTGACTTATCAACTCCATCTTGCAATTCTGAATTCTTTTGGCATTACAACTTGTGCATTTATTTACATAGATGTATGATTAGTTTTGTTGTCCTAGGAAATACCTTGTAATTTGGCTCATATCCCCACTGTGGTGGACCAAAACATCCAGATAGTGGAGAGAGGTTCCAACACAGGGTGTCGCGCCGTGAGTTGTAATATCTCTTTTTTGGTCCCCGGCAACGGCGCCAATTTATGACAAGGGTGTCGCGCCCCCTGCATAAATAGAAAAGAGATATTACAACTCAATGCTATGCTACAAATGAATGCAGATAGTGGAGAGAGGTTCGAACACAGGGACAAGTCGGTCCAATCTTTATTGCTCCTGCAAATGACAATAATCAGTAAGAGGTGAGAGTTTGATTGGTTGAGAAATAAAAAGAACGAAAATAAGAATGCATGAAAGAAAACAGAAGTGAAATAAAGAAATACAGAAGAGAAAGAAAATCCCTAGTAGAGATCCTTATGTGGTGACAATTCCATACTAGTTGATCATTGACAAAAGCATTTTCAAAACCATTTACATAGAGAAGTTATAGAGATACATCCAGGGGCGATCTCCAAGCCTCCTCCTACTCAAGTCACTCAAGGAGAAGCTCCTTTCGCGACCCTAACTCCCTTAACAATCAAGGATTGCTAGTTTGTTGATTATGATTAGGAAGGCCCTTCTCTAGACCTTGAGATGGACGCACTTGCAGTCCATTGACCTCAAAACTAACCCTTTTCTTCTTCTAGTTTCAAGGAGACATCATCCCATCCACTAGTTGTCCACTCGGGTTCCCTCTAACACAGAAACGCGGCATTAGAGTGATTCTACTGTAATCATTCAAGTTAAACATAGGTTAGCTAAGCCCAAATTCAACAAGAACAAATTGTCATTAAAACAAGCAAGAAAAGAGATATGAAAAACGTTTTTATTAAAGATCAAAGAGTCTCACAACCTACTGGAATTATCAACCACAAGATCCCTACCAGGAATGGAGGTTTTTAGTTACAAAACATAAAGGAAAATGATACAAGAAGTGCAAAACCAAAAATACACAAAGCTGGAAAATTTGGAAAATGGGAGAAATGTTGATTTTCTCCTCACGTTCCTCCTACTGTCCGAATCCGTTCCTCTGTCCGAAATGATCTCCATAAATGTCCTTCTGGACGCCAAGATGTCCCTCTCCAAGGTGAGACATCTCCCACTAACAAGTCTCCTCTATTCGGTCTCCAAGAAGCTTGTCCAAAAGTGAACATATTCTTCCCAAAACACAAGGTGAATGTTGTTTTTGTCTTCTATGAACTTGTTAGGAGTGGGAGGAATGATATAGGAACACAAGAAACTTAGTGTCACTAAAAACGGCGCCCAAGAAGACAGGAAACGCACTCAAGACTAAATAATTATGGCGCGCAAAATCATGGTGAGTGCTGTCCAGAACTGGGAACGTCACAGAAGCCTCATCTCAGGGCCTTGAGATGAGTCGAAATGCATCAGCTGAAAATCTGCCAAGGCTGATTGATCAATTGAGCTCTATTCTTTGGCCTTTTCGTTCCTTTTCCTACTTCTGGTCATTCAAGTGTAATTCTGGAAAAGGGAAAGAAAAAGGATCAAAGCAGCATGTTTATTGTCTCAAAAACCAAGTAAAGAGACAACAAAACTAAGTGGAATAACAATCAATCAACCTTGTATTAACATTATACTATATGATTAAATATACTCAACATATGCGTCCATATGTCATAACGTATATATTACGGTACTAATGCACTAGTCCCGTTGTCCAAAATCCAACAATCTTACACTTGGACAACTCGACAATGTGCGATCCTTATAGTACCAACCTTTAGTCATATAGGTATATGTTAACTTCCCAAATGCTAGCATAAAACCTGTCTAATTCAATCCGGCACATTAGTTTCATCAATGCAAGAACCAAAAGAGCAGTCGTCGCAGTTCAAGCGACTAAACTCGTGATGATTATGAGCACTAACTAATTAATGACATGGATCCAGTGTGCATGTGCAGCATGGAATTACATGTGAAATTATCTATACATGTTCATTTCCAACTGATCCTCTTTACTTTATGAGATCAAGAATCCAGAGCATATATTGAATAAAATCAATACCCATAAACTGTGAAATAACATAATACACAGTCAATACATATATGAGTCACAAAAGTACAAACCAAGCTCCCACTAAACTCAGGCATCTAAACTAAGGACACCCATGGTAGATACATGGCCATGAAACGTAACGGGTGTCAATGCCTTTGTCTGCGGATCCACAATCATTGCGTTTGTACCCAATAACTCAATGCTAATTTGACCACTCTGAACTCTTTCCTTTACGACAAGGAACTTGATGTCAATGTGCTTAGACCTTGACAAACTCTGATTACTGTTGGAGTACAACACTGCAGCTAGGTTGTCACAAAATATCCTCAAGGGTCTCTCAATACCAGTGACAACTCGCAGTCCCTTAACCATATTCTGCAGCCATATAGCATGACTGGATGCTTCGTAGCAAGCTACGAATTCTACCTCCATAGTGGAAGAAGCGACGAGTGACTGTTTGGCACTCTTCCAAGAAATCGTTCCTCCAGCCAATAGAAAGACATATCCTGAAGTCGATCTCCGACTATCCTAGCATCCAGCGAAATCAGAATCAGAATACCCAATGATCTCAAGATGATCTGATTTCCTGTATGTGAGCATGTAGTCTTTCATTTTCAGTATGATGTGATCCTGCCTAGGGTTAGTAAACCGGATTACATATGGAGCTTATGGAGGATCTAGCCAAGCGAATTAACTAGCACACACATGACCACAAAGGGGAAAATAACAAGATAAGAATGTATAGCAGAGGAAGAAACACAAAAGAGTGATGGAAAGATGGGAGTTACCGGGAATAAGAAGAAGGATGGAAGGGACGGAGATGAGCACACACGAAGTAGCGAGAATCACATGAACGATTGCTTGATCAAGATATACTCCGAGGGCCGAGTCGGGACTCGTTTCTATGGATGATCAACCAAAGAAAACATGTATTTCATTCACTAAAATCTTCACAACCATTACAAATATGGATTTCCCAGAGAGAGATCGGGAGGAGTAATCTCAAACTCAAGCGATCCCTCTCAAGGAAATTAAAGTGTTGAGCTCATGGCTTAGTTGACAAGAGAAAGGAGAAATCTCACTTTACAAACATCAACCAAATGTCTAAGATCCCCTAGAAAAGAAAGAGTTAAGCCATTTATACAAAAAGGGTGAAAAACGTCAAAATTCGAATTTGACAAAAATCAGGGCGTAATTACGCCAAGACGACGGCGTAAATTACGCCAGAAATAGAAGGCTCCGATGTGTTGCAGGCCAGGATGACGTAAGTTACGTCCAAGGCTGACGTAAGTTACGCCCAAGGCTGATGTAAGTTACGCTAGAAACAGCAGGCTCGAGTGGCTTGGCTGGAGGACGACACAGTTTACGCCCAGACTCGGCGTAAGTTACGCTAGAAATAGAAGCTATCAGAAACTTGGAAAGTCCTTGACATGGTGGAAGTTGTTTGCCTTAGCTTGCAAAACCCAAATTCTCCATTCCAGTAACTCTAGATCCAAAAGGCATCAATTTATCAACCTCCTGCACTCGCTCACATCAAGCAACCTTCCCCTACTGCAAAGCAATCCAGTCCTCACTCAAATCATTATTTCAGGTGTGGGAGCTGACACTTTTGCTACAAAAGTGTGGCCTTCTGCGTTATGGCTACCAGTTGTTCGATAAAATGCCTGAGAAGGACTTGATTTCTTGGTCCCCGGTGGTTTCAATTTGGCATAAATCCTTGGCTTGATCAAGGGTCCGTTTGAGGCGTCCGTGATCACATCAAGTTTCCATCAAGCCTCTGTTCTCTCAAATCGGACTCCATTTGCTTGTCCATATGCTCATGATGATTGGTCCTCTTGGATGGAGCATTGGTTGACGAGCCTTGTTACGAGTTGAGGAAGTTCGGCTTTGCGGGAGGCCTTGGGTTGGTGCGCGTGTCCTCATGACTTGCTAGGCCATCTTGGAAGTTCCGTGCATCTAGGCCTAGGCATTGCGAATATTTGGCACTTGATCATCTACCTTGGGTATGATTTATGCTCGTATGCATGGCTCGGTTGCTCATGACCGATCCTCTTGGCATCATGCCAAATGGTTCTAACTCGAAGGGGGTCATGATCACATCAACCTCTCCCTCTTCAAAAGGATTCGCCCTCGAATCCATATTCTCGATCGTCTCACCTACACACTTTAAAACACTTGAAAATAAAGGTGAGATACTGGAGGTACGCAATCGCGCAAGAAAATAAAGGAAAAATCGACAACATTAATAGCACATTGATGTACATCGTTTCTTAAATTGTCATGCAACATGCGGATGGCATCACAAAGTGTAGGACGACGAGCATAATAACTCATCTTTTCCCTTCGGCTCACAATAACAAGCCAAGAGAATTGAGCACTACACACAAGCACAATGCACTTGAAAATACCAAACAAATTCCGCAAGAGAAAACACAAATTCTTGTAAGGATTAAACCAATTAATCCTCGACAAATTTGGTCCATAAATTTGTGTTCTCCTAACACATAACATATTCATGGTATTTAAGTGCATATCATCCATAAATAATTCATGTAGGATGCACTTGGCAAAACAAAATTTATTCAATTTAAAATCATGCACATCCATTTCATTTTTAGGCACATTAATCTCTAAGACAATATTAAGGATGCATATGGTATCACAAATTATTAAACAACATAGACGGTGGTTTATTTTCTCAAAGCGGTTGATAAGGATTAGCCAAGAAAATTGAGCCACACGCCCATTCACAAAAAGCTTTGGAATACCAAGCAATCGGCACAAAAAGAAATACAATCCCTTGCAACAATTAGGCCAAGAAAATTTCAATAAGTTGGAGCAAAAGAATTGTTTCCATGCTTCATACAAATTAGGCAGGGTCTCCGAATGAAAACAACATATAGATACATCATACATATTATCCAAAAAATTACAAAAATTGGCACGTTTGAGCAAGAAAGGGTCATACTTGGTGAAATGCAAATGAGGAGTCTTAACACATACCACAAAATTTTCATTCAAGTAATTTTCATGCTCAAACCAAGAAGATTCATGCTTGACAATGGGTAAGATAAGATTTTTGGTGCATGTAATAAACTTCGTACCCAAGTGGTTTTCGAATACACGGACAAAGGGATCATGCTCAAAGAAATGCAAGAATGATTCCTTATTACATGCTACATGTTCGTCATAAAAATTTTCAGCATGTGAATAAAGATGAGGGAATTGAACAACCTCAAACAATTAAGCATTCAAAGAAGGGTTTGGTACACACCTTTCGGGCAAAGCGGAAAAGTGAGGGCGGTTTACCTCAAGGCCTTGCCGTTGGGAGCACCAATGTTGAGCAATTGAACTTCCGATACCTCCTAGGATTGATGGTTTAGAACCACCTTCGCTCCTTGGAACATTTGTGTGCATATGTTCGCGACAACCCTTCAAAATTTCCTGCAAGAAAGACTCACAAACAGTAGGAAAAGAAACA
This sequence comes from Viola odorata, assembly GCA_963691705.1. NCBI lineage: Eukaryota > Viridiplantae > Streptophyta > Magnoliopsida > Malpighiales > Violaceae > Viola > Viola odorata. Next base: position 55,185,432 of record OY829539.1, on the reverse strand, counting down.
TTATTGTTAGGATGAGCTAATTGATCCTCATTGCACAAAGGCACGCTCATTGGATCAATAGCTGATAGCATGTATAAATGCATGATTTTCCCCCTTTTATTCCATTGATTTAAGGCATGATTCTGCTAATATACCCTTGTTTTCATTACTATTGCAGATCTAGGCCTAAAAAGGGAGTTTATGTAAAAACATGTGTTTTTGGAGCATTTTGTGTGAATTTGAGCTTCAAGACCAAACTTGAGGTCCCGACTCCAGAATAGCATTCAAGGTCCCGAATAGGATTCTCCATTCGGGCCCCCGAAGGGCAAAGAGCATCATTTCCACGTGTCCTCTTGCCAAAGCTCCCATGTGACCCCTCTGACGCTTTTCTGACAGTTCTGCACTGATCACAAAATACCTACTTTCTAACCATTCCAGACCTTGAGCCACTCCAGATCTGCCAAAGCTAGGCAAACCAGACCTTGACCTGTAGCTTTGTGCTTTTCAGCTTTGTGCTTTAGGGAGCATAGATCCATTATAGTAAGCTTTCCTTAAATGCATTTTTGTCCCTAGTTTGGACTGAAGATATTTTGTGCTTGGAGCTCTAGCTTATAAGGAGCATCCAAGGAGTAGTTTAGGGGATCATTGATTATCATGTAGTTTTTAGGAAGAACACTCTTAGACTTCTCTCTAGTTTATCTCTCTAGTTCTTGTTAGCACCCTTCCTCTTTGCTGCTGGGCTTCAAACGTTTAGTAACAAAGTCTTCTTCCCTTAATCTATTTCTTTACTTGTTATGCTCTCTTTAATTATTATTTATTTATCTTCAAGCATGAGTAGCTAAATCTTTAATTCTTAGCAAAGGTTATTCAAGGGTTGCAAGGGCAGATTCGAGGCCTAAATGTGCTTAGTATATTCTTGCTGCCATATTTGATCGCTCATCATTTTAATTACATTTTCACTTGTGATGATTAAAGGCTTGATCAACTGATTTTTATTATGAGTGAATGTTGTCATCTATGTAATAAATACGGAAGGAAAGTTGCATAGAACAAGTAGGCACCTATCTAGTAGTAGCTGCGCTGAAGTGGTCTCGATTAGGTAGGGTGAGTAGTTGATTAGAGCGAGGTCACGAGTCCGACAAGCTGAGGGACCTTTAGCTCTAGATCTGTCTTTTCTTATCTTCATGGGCAGTTTGAGTATTGCCCTCCCGCATTCGTGCCTGGAGGGATGGCAGACTGTCAAGACTACCTCATATGTGGAAACGGGGGGTAGTTTCTCTTAAGAGAAAAGTAGGGGATATCCGAGGAATCTGGTCCCTTTGTCATTTCTATGAATGCATGAGTAGAATATTTCTGTGCTGATGACGGTCGGGACCCCGAATGCAACCCAAGAATACCTTTTGCTAAGAACTTTCTCTAATTGATTATTTGTGTTTATTATTCCTCTGTTTTTTTATTTCTGAATTTATTCACTGACTTGCTATATTTTTGCTCCTTCGAGACCCCGAATTGACAACTCAAGGTCCCGAATACTGCTTTCTTAGTTAGAAATTGTTAGCTCCCAATCTCTCTTGGCTGACTCGTTTAGTCAAGTAAAACCCCCCCTGTTTGTTACTTTTCGTGTTTTTGTCCTGTGATTTCATTCAAGACCTTGAATTAGTTTCTCTCCATCCAGCCCTTGAATTATGTTTTGTTTCTTTTATTGTTTTATTTTATAATCTGGCCTTGTCTAGTGTAAGTCTTCACCAATCTCTGTGGATCGATCCTCTTGCCACTGTCTTCAATCTATTTTGTTGCATGTGATAAGTTGTAATTATTTGTTTGATCGTGCCCTCGACAAGCGCGTTATCAATAGCTTTCACAAATTCCATTTGCTTCTTTTCCTCACGCGTTTCCCTCAATTTTTCTACTTGCTCACTCCTCTTATGTGTGTGTATCCCTCTCGCCTGCTCACTTTTTTCATGCGGGCTGTTTTGCTCACTATCTCTCGACCCATGCTCACTTCTTTCATGGGGGCTGTTTTGCTTAATTTCTTTTTCCTCAATTTCAAGTTCAAACAACGGATTGTCGAAATATAACTCAAACAAAAGGTTGTCAAAAACTTGAAATTGATTTGGCTCACTAATCTCACTCAACTCATTCTTACGGGTGTGGTTGCACTCACTCTCATTGGCATGCTTACTTTTTTCATGCCGTGTATTTTCCTTATCGCTTACTTTCTTCTCTCCACACTCTCTCTTTTCTTTTATCTCTCGCTCTCTTCTTTTTCTCTCTTGTTCAACCTTACATTTTTCACTCTTCCTTGCAGCAATAGCTTGAAGCTTAACCACATTCCTTTCAATCACGTCCAAAATGTCAATCATCGAACGTGGTTTAAAGGATTGAGATGGAGTGGGTTGTTGTTGTTGTTGAGTGAATTGGTTAGGTTGGACTTCTTCCAATGTAGACTGATCATCACTCAAATATACTAATATTTTCCTGGTGCCTAGATGCACAAATTAATGTGTACAGAGCAAGACAGGGTCGAACCACAGAGATTGAATGGATAATTTGCTAATGAAGATGTATGACAAGGCAATATGCAACAGATCGAACCGAAGTAACACTAAGGGGGGGTTTATGTTGATTAATGAATTAATCAACGCAGAGTATGGAGCTAACAAAACAGAATTGTAAAGTACTTATCTAGGGCACGAAAGTAAATCGCAATCCAGGGCAAGAAATGTAAACAGATCGAATACAGGAAAAGTAATGAAAAGGATATTAATCAAATAGGACGAGATCTTAGCGAAAGGTGTTCCCTTGGGTTGTTTTCTAGGTCGGCTAGTCATCGGTGCAGAGATATTCCAGACTCGTGTGCAGATCTGCTATAGAGACCGCGTTTCCACACCGCATCCCCTGCTTACCTTCTTAGATAAAAGTCACCCCCCGTTTCCACATATGAGGTGACCTTGACGTTCAACCATCCTCTCAGCTACCTCTCTTGTCATCAAAAGGCAGCCTTGACCGTTCAGCCTGTCACGGGCTCGAAGTAGGGAGGCTAAATTCAGAACGCCCATGAAGGAGAGGTAAGACAGATCTAGGGCGTGACAGCTCGGCTTGTCAGACCCGTATCACATACCCTAGATTACTGTTTACCCCTAGGTGAGGCCTCTCGCGCTGCCTCCCCTAGGTGTCTGCTCAAACTCCAGGGCTTCGCGTCAGGTATAACCCTGGAATATGATGTTACTCATGCAGAAATACTAATAGATGATCAAGCTCTTAACATTTCTAAACAAGCATGGAATTAAATCGGTAAACAGTCATGTGTCACAAGAGAATATATTAAGCATGCATTAGACCTCTTAGCCGAACTCTACAGGGCGTGCTCGGTGAGATTATGGGCTGGACAACTAGATTGCATCTTCTGAAACCTCTCATAGTACTGGTCTAGAGTCTCTTCTTTCTTTTGGACTATAGAGACGAGTTGCTTGCGCGTGGTGTTGGAGATAGAGGTTGGATAATACTTCTCAGTGAAGATTTTTGACAAATCTGCCCAGGAACGAATGGATCTCGCGGGCAGGTCATAATACCAATCGAGGGCATCATCTTTGACGGACCACTGGAATGCGCGAAGCTTGGCTTGCTCAATACTGACATTGGAGGGTTTCATGGCCTCGCAAATGGAGTGGAGCTGTTGCAGATGGCGAAGAGCATTTTCCTTGGCTACCCCCCGAAAAGTAGGTAGATGATGAAGTACAGCTGACTTTAGAGTCCAGTCATGAGGGACGTTGGGCTAGTTAATGCAGCTACTTGCCATATCGGGGGTTGCATGGAAATTATCTATGGTTTGTTGTTCTAGGGGTGGTGGTGGTTGATCTTCGCGGTTTTCGCGATTGTTACGGTTTTCATTGTGGGCTAGGTCTTCCATTGCTGGAAAATTGAAATGGTCGGGTGTGGGGTTTTCAGGGTTACAATGGAGAAAGGTCAGGTCTACGAAAAGTTGGTGTTCCTGGTCAGCCAGATTGGAAGGGGATCCGTCGAGGGCAGGATGAGGGATCACTCTACGATGAGCAGATGTTCCTTGGGCTTGCCTACGAAGTCCTCTTTCTGTTCTGGTCAACTCGAGGTCTAGAGGGAGTAGATCGGGGGCAGATCTCCTGGTAATACAAGAAAACAAAAACAAAATTAGTACCGTTCAATCCCTGGCAACGGCGCCAAAATTTGATCGTCACTCAAATATACTAATATTTTCCTGGTGCCTAGATGCACAAATTAATGTGTACAGAGCAAGACAGGGTCGAACCACAGAGATTGAATGGATAATTTGCTAATGAAGATGTATGATAAGGCAATATGCAACAGATCGAACCGAAGTAACACTAAGGGGGGGTTTTATGTTGATTAATGAATTAATCAACGCAGAGTATGGGAGCTAACAAAACAGAATTGTAAAGTACTTATCTAGGGCACGAAAGTAAATCGCAATCCAGGGCAAGAAATGTAAACAGATCGAATACAGGAAAAGTAATGAAAAGGATATTAATCAAATATGACGAGATCTTAGCGAAAGGTGTTCCCTTGGGTTGTTTTCTAGGTTGGCTAGTCATCGGTGCAGAGATATTCCAGACTCGTGTGCAGATCTGCTATAGGGACCGCGTTTCCACACCGCATCCCCTGCTTACCTTCTTAGATAAAAGTCACCCCCCGTTTCCACATATGAGGTGACCTTGACGTTCAGCCATCCTCTCAGCTACCTCTCTTGTCATCAAAAGGCAGCCTTGACCGTTCGGCCTGTCACGGGCTCGAAGTAGGGAGGCTAAATTCAGAACGCCCATGAAGGAGAGGTAAGACAGATCTAGGGTGTGACAGCTCGGCTTGTCAGACCCGTATCACATACCCTAGATTACTGTTTACCCCTAGGTGAGGCCTCTCGCGCTGCCTCCCCTAGGTGTCTGCTCAAACTCCAGGGCTTCGCGTCAGGTATAACCCTGGAATATGACGTTACTCATGCAGAAATACTAATAGATGATCAAGCTCTTAACATTTCTAAACAAGCATGGAATTAAATCGGTAAACAGTCATGTGTCACAAGAGAATATATTAAGCATGCATTAGACCTCTTAGCTGAACTCTACAACCCTTGAAACACCCTTCACCAAGAAAGGAGTATTTAGCTACTCATACTATAATATAAACAGTAGGTAGATAGAATCATACAATGATAAAATAAAGAAAGTAAAAGAGAGTAGAAGAAACCGGCAGATTAATTAATAATCGAAGAGGAAAGTTGTTGACAAAGGCTGTTCTTGATCGAGAAGAGGAGATGATCCCCAGAAAATAAATGCTGAAACTAATGTAAGAAAATATCCTTGGGACAGTTGTCCTTACAAAAACCCTAAAACTATGCTTATATAGCCTAATGCTAGCTAGGAGATAAAACAGCTAAGGGCAATGAGGACATGACAACACACGTCCTTGCAAAAGGAATATTCTGGGATTCCTGACACGCCTGATGTCTTCTGCAAGCGCCTGGGATTCCGTGCGGATCTCAGAAGATGCTTTTTTTGGAAGAAGGTTCAGAACTGTCGAGGCCTTAAGACAGCGCACTGGTCTGGTTCGCGTCGAGGTCTTGACAACATTCTTTCTTCTTGGCCTGGAGAATGGAATTCCTCATAAATGCTCTAAAATCGCTTCTTTTCGATCTTTTCCCTCATTTGATGCTAATCTCTAAATAAGACTGAAATGAGGGTCAAATAGTAACCTCGAGCCCCGAAAGGGCTAGAATGGAGGGTAAAACCGAGAGTATGAGACGTGCTATCATAGACTCGAAGGTAGAATCGAAAGAAGAGTCTTGCACACTCGGACGACCTTGGTGAGGTCGAACCTTTGGAGGAGAATGAGGAGGCGTTCGGCCGTGGTGAGGTAGAACCTTTGGAGGAAGAACATAAGGAGGTTCTCGGCTTTGCATTCCATCTTGTTTAGTGCGGACTTGTACACTTGAGGAAAGGAAGTGTCTTGGTTCGGGGCCATGGCCAAGGCTTTGGTGTACAATGGAACCGAGGCCATAGCTTGAGATATGAAGGCTTGGAAATTCTCCGTCGTCGTCATCCTCACTACAACTTGAAATTGAGCCACGGATTAAGAGACGAGGACTTGAAGTCTCTTCATGGTCTTCATCCTCACTACAAATTGAACTTGAGCCACGACTAAAGACATGAGGACTTGAAGGATCTTCATTGTCTTCACTCTTGCTACAAGTTACTTCACTTTCATCTTGGTACTCATCCTCACTATCAATGATATATTCATCACCGATTTCATCACACGGTTCAAAATTCTCATCATCATTGGAATGACAGCTAGCATCACCGTATGATTCATAACCACTCTCGTCATTGCATTGAGAAATATCATCATCATAGTACTCTCCTTAGTCACAAGACTCACAATCACTATCTTGCAACATTGTGCCTAGAAAATTGAACAAACTATATATATATAAGCGTTAGTAAATAATTTCTCCCTCACGTGTTTAAACACTCGTGTTTAGGTGTTTAGATCACTCGCAAGATACGTGCTCACAAACACTCAACTTCATGTTCTCCGTGTACCTGCACACTTAAACAAGGGTTAGAAAATAAATCTCTCCCTCACGTATTTAACACTCGTGTTTAATCTCTCGCAAAAGATAGTCTCACAAACGCTCACTAATTTATTTATTTTTTCACACACACAAGCTTGCTCACCACACAACTTGTTGCCGCAACAAACTTGTGACTTAGGCCAAGCGTTTCGTCAACAACTATCTTCGCAAGTGCTCAAGAGATTATAACAAGAAAAGGAAAGATTAAACTCAACAAGGACTCAAGAAGATTACAAAGACTAAAGAGAAAGATGGAAAAAAAATTCAGAATTCTAAGGAAATTCAAAATTTTAATTTTGGGGAAAAACTTTGAAATTTTCGTTTGAGGGAAGAAGGCTAGAATTATTTGATTTAAATGAGTAAAAGACTCAAGGATTTGAATGAAAAAGACTTGGAAGTTTAGGACTTAAAATAACTTAAGTTTAGGACTCAAGAAGTCTAAAACTAAAGTTTAGGATTTTAATGATTTAGGACTTGAGTTTAGGACTTGGTTTAAGACTCCAATAAAATGAAAAGGGTAGCTGGACACTAAGAAGAAGAGGAGGACGGATAGGCTTGGGACAAGGTGGGCTTATATAGTTGGAAATGGGGAATTTAGTTAGGAAAATTAGTTATTTAGGTCAAAATGTCAAAGACTTGGGGTGAAAGTCTTGGTTGCAATAAATGCAAAGGATAACTCTTGGTCTTGGAAGAGTGTGGCCGGCCAATTGTTCCAATTCCTTTCTTTTCTTTTCTTTTTAAAAAAAAAAAAATTAGAAACACTTGGTTTAACTTTTGGATCAAAATGTGTCAAGGTCAAGAACACCAAGAACAAATGATGAACATCAAGAACACACCCAAATTATTTTCGTAAATTTTCAAACTTTTGACCTAGCAAAAATGATCACCACAATCACTCAATTGCCCACTTGAAAGAGGTTTGGAGAAAGACACACAAAACTCAAGATTTTCAAGAAAGAAAGGCTCAAACTTTTTGAAGAAAACTAGAAAAATTCGCTAGGCGGCCAAAAGCTCCGCTACCACTTGATGTGATCCTGCCTAGGGTTAGTAAGCCGGATTACATATGGAGCTTATGGAGGATCTAGCCAAGCGAATTAACTAGCACACACATGACCACAAAGGGGAAAATAACAAGATAAGAATGTATAGCGGAGGAAGAAACACAAAAGAGTGATGTAAAGATGGGAGTTACCGGGAATTAGAAGAAGGATGGAAGGGACGGAGATGAGCACACACGAAGTAGCAAGAATCACATGAACGATTGCTTGATCAAGATATACTCCGAGGGCCGAGTCGGGACTCGTTTCTATGGATGATCAACCAAAGAAAACATGTATTTCATTCACTAAAATCTTCACAACCATTACAAATATGGATTTCCCGGAGAGAGATCGAGAGGAGTAATCTCAAACTCAAGCGATCCCTCTCATGGAAATTAAAGTGTTGAGCTCATGGCTTAGTTGACAAGAGAAAAGAGAAATCTCACTTTACAAACATCAACCAAATGTCTAAGCTCCCCTAGAAAAGAAAGAGTTAAGCTATTTATACAAAAAGGGTGAAAAACGTCAAAATTCGAATTTGACGAAAATCAGGGCGTAATTACGCCAAGAGGACGACGTAAATTACTCCAGAAATAGAAGGCTCCGATGTGTTGCAGGCCAGGACGACGTAAGTTACGTCCAAGGCTGACGTAAGTTACGCCCAAGGCTGATGTAAGTTACGCTAGAAATAGCAGGCTCGAATGGCTTGGCTGGAGGACGACGCAATTTACGCCCAGACTCGGTGTAAGTTACGCTAGAAATAGAAGCTATCAGAAACTTAGAAAGTCCTTGACATGGTGGAAGTTGTTTGCCTTAGCTTGCAAAACCCAAATTCTCCATTCCAGCAACTCTAGATCCAAAAGGCGTCAATTTATCAACCTCCTGCACTCACTCACATCAAGCAACCTTCCCCTACTGCAAAGCAATCCAGTCCTCACTCAAATCATTATTTCAGGTGTGGGAGCTGACACTTTTGCTACAAAAGTGTGTCCTTCTGCGTTATGGCTGCTAGTTGTTCGATAAAATGCCTGAGAAGGACTTGATTTCTTGGTCCCCGGTGGTTTCAATTTGGCATAAATCCTTGGCTTGATCAAGGGTCCGTTTGAGGTGTCCGTGATCACATCAAGTTTCCATCAAGCCTCTGTTCTCTCAAATCGGACTCCATTTGCTTGTCCATATGCTCATGATGATTGGTCCTCTTGGATAGAGCATTGGTTGACGAGCCTTGTTGCGAGTTGAGGAAGTTCGGCTTTGCGGGAGGCCTTGGGTTGGTGCGCGTGTCCTCATGACTTGCTAGGCCATCTTGGGAGTTCTGTGCATCTAGGCCTAGGCATTGCGAATATTTGGCACTTGATCGTCTACCTTGGGCATGATTTATGCTCGTCTACATGGCTCGGTTGCTCATGACCGGTCCTCTTGGCATCATGCCAAATGGTTCTAACTCGAAGGGGGTCATGATCACATCACAGTAGATAGCAAAAGACTTTTTTTTTGCTGCAACCCAATGGTCCCTTCTGGGATTGCTCTGGTATCTCCCTAACATACCAACTATAAACGCAAGGTCCGGACGGGTGCAAATTTGTGCATACATGATGCTACCCACAGCCGAAGCATATGAAACACCCTCCATGAACTTACGGTCCAAATCTGTCTTAGGACACTAGTTAAGGCTGAATTTCTCACCTTTGGAAACAGGAGTATCATGTGGTCTACAATTTTGCATGTTAAACCTCTTGAGTACTTTATCGATGTAATCCTTTTGTGACAACCCGAGGATACCCCGTGAACGATCACGATGGATCTGTATTTCCAGCACAAAAGATGCTTCACCAAGGTCTTTCATCTCAAAGTTATCTAGGAGAAAAGTCTTAGTATCCTGAAGAAGCTTTACATCATTCGTAGCAAGCAAAATGTCATCCACATACAACAATAGAAATACAAACCTACTCCCACTGAACTTGTGGTACAGACAGTCCTCTACAACATTTACCTCAAAATCGTATGAAGTAATAATGCGATGGAACTTTAAGTACTATTGACGAGAAGCTTGCTTGAGCCCATAGATAGATTTCTTTAATCTACAAACCAATTGATTATCCTCGTTAGAGGATAAACCCTTTGGTCGCTTCATGTAGATTTCTTCCTCAAGAACCCCATTGAGAGAAGCAGTCTTTACATCCATCTGATGTAGCTCAAGATCAAAATATACCACCAAGGCCATAATAGTCCTAAAAGAGTCCTTCGATGAAACTGGAGAGAAGGTCTCTTTATAGTCTATTGCTTCCTTTTGGGTGAATCCTTTCACAACAAGACGTGTTTTGTACCTCTCAATATTTCCTAGTGAATCCCGTTTGGTTTTGAAAATCCATTTACAACTTATCGGTTTCACATTCTTAGGCAATGGTACGAGCTCCCAAATATCATTGTCCTTCATGGATTGAAATTCATCCGCTATGGCCCGTATCCACTCTTGAGCATCAGAACAACTAATGGCCTCGGTGAAGGTGAGTGGGTCATCCTCCAAAGAGTCAATAGTCTACTCATGTTCTTGCAGAAATACGATATAATCATCCGGAATCGCATTTCTTCTCATTCTAGTGGACCTCCTAAGTGGCATATCTACCTGGTTCTCAACCACTTGAGGGTGTTGAGTTTGATTCGGTTGTGGATCTTCATGGACTTCCTGATGATTCTCAGGTATAACCTGTGGATCTTGTCCTGCAAAAAGATTTATAGTCTCGTTTCTTGCCTTCTAAGGGACAAAGACAGGAATATGAACAATGAGCTCATCCTGACCCTCAGGAACTGCATGAAGAGGGATAACTGAATCCTTCTCAAAAATGATATTCGACCGTCTATCTTCTCCCCCAAACTCAACATCCTCAAAGAACCGGGCATTTCCCGTCTCAAAAAAGTTTCGGGCAGTAGGGTTGTAAAACTTATACCCCCGTGACCTCTCCGGATATCCAACAAAATAATAACTAATAGTCCTTAAGTCCAATTTTTTTTCATCAGGCCTATAAGGCCTTGCCTCTGCTGGACACCCCCAAACCTTTAAATGCTTTAAGACAGGCTTTCTGCCAGTCCATAACTCATATGGGGTTCTGTTAGTCACTTTAGTTGGTATCCTATTGAGAATATAGACTGCAGTTTTCAAGGCATCTCCCTAGAGTGATGTAGGTAAGGTGGTATTGGCAATCATACTCCTCACCATATCCTTAAGGGTACGGTTCCTCCTTTCAGCTACACCATTCATGGTCGGAGATCCCGACATGGTGTACTGTGGAACTATCCCACACTCATCGAGAAATTGAGTAAATGGCCTAGGACGTTGTTCACCTAATCCATCATATCGACCGTAGTATTCACCACCACGATCTGATCTGACAGCCTTAATAGCCTTTCCGAGTTGATTTTCAACTTCGGCTTTAAAAGACTTGAAAGCGTCTAAAGCCTCGGACTTTTCCTTTAAAAGGTACAAATAACCGTAATGAGAGAAGTCATCTATAAACGTGATAAAATATCGTTGACCATTCCAGGATCCCGTAGGGAATGGACCATAGATATTGGTATGTATCAGTCTTATAGTTTCCGTACAACTCTCAGCCTTAAACCTCCTCTTATTAGTTGTTTTGCCCTTTATGCACTCAATACTAACCTGCTGGTCTGTGTGATCGAGTGCTTCAAGGATTTCATCTGACACAAGTCGCCCTATTGTCCTTGGGGAGATATGACCTAAACGTTTGTGTCATAGCCTGAATGAATCCTAAGTGTCTCTTGGCAATCTACGTGTAATCCCTCTGGAATCGCTAGCATAACATTCATTATTGCTATCAACCGAATGCAATAAATACAAGTTATCGAAATCAATCAATGTACCGGTTCCAACCAAAGTAGAGTTAAAATAAAGAAGACTTTTATTATTCCCAAATCTGAAAATATAACCCTCTTTGTCCAACGAGAAAATAGATATCAGATTTCGTCGAAAAAATGGTACATAAAAAGTCTCTTTTAACTCTAATATATAACAAGTACATAAAATTAATTCAATCGTAGCGATCCTTCAACCGGTACCGGGTCACCTGCACCCATATAGAGAAATCTCTCATATTCCATGGGTCTCCGGTACAACCTGCAACCCTGCAAAGAGACACTTATGTGTTTAGTGGTTCTTGTATCTAATCACCAAGTGTTCTTAGCCATAGAAACTAGAAGGGATTCTGTACTAACAAGAGACAAGGACATACCTTTCTTTTCACGCCAAGTTATATACTTAGCGCAATCCTTCTTGAAATGGCCTGCTTTCTTGCAGAAGAAACATCTTGGTCCCTTATGCTCAGTATCTGAGCCCTTATGTTTCTTCTGAGAACCAGACCCTGCAGTCTCTTTGCCTTTCCTCTTCTTAAAACCAGATGAAGAGGCAGTAGCTAGGTGAGCACTGTCCAACTTAGCATGTCTCAATCTATCTTGTTCCTGAACCAGCTGAACCGTAAGCTGATCAATTATCCATTTATTCTCTTGACAATTGTAACTCACCTCAAATTGACTGTACTGAGGTGGTAGTGAAGTAAGCACATGATGCACCAGATAATCATTAGGTAAATCAACTTTAAGGGCTTTCAACTTCTCAGCCAGATTGACAATTTCTTGGACATACTCCCGTATGTTGCTATCAACCCTGTACTTTATGGTCGAGAATTTGCGAATGGTATCGCTAATCTCGGCCTTCGCCGTATGGGTGTAGCGGCTGGCTAAGATCTCTAAGATCTTACTGGCACTTTTTTCCTTATCCAGTGAACTCTGCATGGACATAGGGACAACACTGAGTATGACCAAACGACAAGCTCTGTTCGATTGCTTCCAGTCCTCGAAAGCCTGGAGGTACTTATCAGAACTTTCGAGATATGGTTCCTCAGAGCAATCCTTATAGAGCGCCAGATCTTTATTCATAAAACACAGTGCTGTCTCTACCTTTCTCTTCCATAACTTGAAGTTACTAGAAGACAACAGTGGTACACTGTTCAAATTGGCAGATACCGAGCTTGCTGAGTTCATATCTGAAGGAACACAACATTTAATCAACTCACTTTAGCAATAAACTTAATGAATAACACATTGATTAAATCAAGAGATTAATTACATGACATTGTGTTTAATCTTTGAACTAAAAATACAACTCACAATTAATTAACCTGTCATAGTGTGAATTTTATAGCTTGATTCTGTTAAATGTATGACCTTCCTTTGGGCCGATCAAACACTTGCAATAAATCTCTTAATAGCTATAAAGCTTGAATTCATCACTATCGTGTTTACAATTTCTGCCAAACAGTCATCTTCCTTTGGGCCGATAACTATCCGCATGAAATTATGAACACCACACTTGAAATGTCTAACTCGGTAATATCCGTAGCAGGGGTCACTTTGGTGACTTTACTACTTCTATTAATCGAGTTAGACAAACATGTTAAGCTTAAAAGCTTCCTTAGTGTTATTCTATGACCGATTGTCCACCAAACAGTGGTTGGCGGCTGGGCCGCCAAACACTTTTGTACCGCCACACACAAAAGTTTTTCCCAAACAGTTTTCTTGACAGATCTTCGAAATATGATCCGAAACTGTATCAAACGTTGTCTGAAAATTACGAAATCACTTCCAAAAGACTCATAATTTACAGATCTACAACTTAAAAAAAGGAGGAAAAACTGAATCCAAACGGAAGACACACGAAAATGGTGTCGAACACAAAACATTTCCCCTAACAGTTTTCTTGATAGATCTTCGAAATATGATCTGAAACTGTATCAAACGTTGTCTGAAAATTACGAAATCACTTCCAAAAGACTCGTAATTCACAGATCTACAACTTAAAAAATAGAGGAAAAACTGAATCCAAACGAAAGATACACAAAAACGGTGTCGAACACAAAAAAATTCCCCCAACAGTTTTCTTGATAGATCTTCGAAATATGATCTGAAACTATATCAAACATTGTCTGAAAATTACGAAATCACTTCCAAAAGACTCATAATTTACATATCTACAACTTTGAAGAAGAGGGGAAAAACTGAATCCAAACGGAAGACACACAAAAATAGTCTCGAACATAATTCAGAAAAGCAGACCCGAAAATAGATTTTCCAATCATGCATCATAGATTGATTACAATTCATGCATAATCAAAATTGAAACCATGGCTCCGCTACCAATTGATAGAACCGGAGGAGATTATTGTTGTTCTAAATCGTATGAACAACAATCTAGGACCGGAATCAATTCAGATCATTGCATGAATTAAACGGAATGCGGAAGCGTACCTGATGATGATGCCATGTTCTTGATGATTCTAGGATTGAAGGTCTTCTGGTGGATCGTTGCTTCAGGGCCAGATGGGGAGCCACCGTCCTCTGTTTACAACTTCCTTATGTTTTTTCTCTACAACGTTGTAACAGAAGAACTGTAACCTAAAATAAACAACTTCTACCAGGAACCATATCCCAATTATTTAATTTATGTTAATTACTAATTGACCCATCAACAATTAGTGTCAATTAGTAATTAACCTGAGATTCTGTTAATTAGACAATTGGACCCCTTAACTTTATTAGATCATTAAATTGGTCCAATAAATCTTATATTAATATTATACTATATGATTAAATATACTCAACATATGCGTCCATATATCATAACGTATATATTACGGTACTAATGCACTAGTCCCGTTGTCCAAAATTCAAACAAATAAACCAAAAGACCGCATATTGATACGGTTTGGAGAAAGCTACGCAGAACGAGCACACACCGCTTACAAATCAAGACATCCATTTGAAATCAATTTATTGTCTTTTACCATTAGACACTGCTAATTCATTGTTGCACTAGAAACATGAACACGAGATTATTGACCTCTAGCTTATTGATTATTGACCACTAGAAATCGGTGAAATCTTATACTTTTACAAATTTATTTTTTTGTCTTAATTTCCAAATGTATGATCAAGACTTTTCTTCTAATAAATTATCCCTCAAAATTATAGTGTTCATAGTCATTTTTTAAACTAAAAGTAAAAATTTATGAATCTATGTTTTTGTGTGTTAGAGTTAGCAAAATAAGCATTTAATTAGATATTTTATAAACTATTATAATTTTATATTTTGATTTTACCTTTTTTGATTTTACCTTACAGTTTCAATTTTCACGATTTTAATACCCTTGTGTATATACTTAGGGAATCATTTGTAAGATTCAATGGAACACGCATATAGCCCTTGGATAGTAATAAGGATCCCCGCTACTTTCATTTTTACCGGTACAAAATATTTTTCTATTTTCTTTTTTAAAGCTTCTATTTCTCTTCTACGGTTAAGTTTGAGATTTAAGAAGAAATTGAAGGGGAAAAAATGATTTTAAAGAAAAGAAACATTTTTTTTATAGACGAAGGTGAGATTCGAATATGATTCCGAGTCCCTATTAGTACCTTTACCAATAACCAAACAACTTAATAAATAAGGACCAAAACATATTAAATTAAAGTGAAATACGTATTGAAATAGAAACATAACAAATAAGTGAGAATTAATTTTGATGTTCAATTTCCTTACTAGTTGAGTTTTATAAAATAATAAAAAATTCCTAAATATTAGTTTTTTAATTTATTAAATGCTAAAATTTATAAATTTATATGTTTATATGTAATAAATAAATTGACCCAAAATTTACAATATTCAAGTGATTTCAATGGGCAAGCATCTAGAATATATTTTAATTTAATAAGTTTTTATTAATAATATAAACAATTATATGATTGAGTGGGGTCAACCAAAGCATGTGGGATTCGCCACTTCATTTGTCCGGTTTACTTGGTTGTAAGTATGAAATACGGACCTCTCATTTTTTTTTTCGTTTCACATGCGGCTAATTTTTTTGGCACTAACGTGAAAAACATTGCTTCTTTAGTCCGTAGAAAGGCAGAGATGGAAAAACCGGGACGAAGCAACTGCAATTTTCGTTTATACCTTTTGCGGCGAAACAAAATCGTTGCAATATTTATATTCGTCGCTATAGGTTTTATTTTCGTCACTATATACATGAATATGATTAAATGGATGGAGTACATATTATACTAATATGATAATGTGGTAGGTTTTATGTTAATTCAACCCTTTCACTTGCTATTCTGTTTATAATCAACCATCTACATTCATATCTACACCTACATTCATACTAATATAATAGTAAGTAATAACGTGGTAGGTTTTATTTTAATTCAACCCTTTCAAATATTACTTTCCTTTATACCAATGAGCTACAACTTGTCTCCTATTTGATTTTCCTCGTCTTATTGAATTACTTGATCAACCAAAATTCATACCTACAAAAGAAATTATGAAATGATTTAAACATTAGTTATATTATTATTTATTATTAAATAGTAAGAATCGAACTCATCACGTACGCCTAGGGTTGTTCATCGGAATGGAACAACCGAACTTCCGCAATTCCGAAACCGAAGTTTTGCTTATTCGGAAAAAAAATTACTGAAGTTTGGAATTTGGGATCGGAATTTCCGTTCTGTAATAAATTACGGAACGGAACGGATTTTTTTTCCGAAAGTTCGGTTTACCGAACCTTCCGAAATTCCGTTAATATATAAGGTTGTTTTATTTTCCAAATTGGATACATACCATACTGAACTTCCATTAAATACAAGCCATTGCTAATTCCTAATTTCCATTCCAATTTCCAAATTCCAATTACCCAAACCCAATTCCGTACCCGTACACATACAAATCAAACCAAAACCCGTTCATCTCCTCATTTCCCGAAATAAACCCGTACAACAACCCGAATCAAACCCGTTCATCACCTCCTTTCCCCAATCCTCCTGCAAAACACTACAACTAACAACCAGCAGCAACAAAGAAGACTAGGAGAGGAAAAGGAAGAGAAACACAACAAAGAAAAACAAGAACAGTAGAAAAATTACCTTGCTTCTTCTATTTATGTGGCCGCCGAGTAAGAGGGAGTGACGGTC
The DNA here is from genome assembly GCA_963691705.1 of Viola odorata. Lineage (NCBI taxonomy): Eukaryota > Viridiplantae > Streptophyta > Magnoliopsida > Malpighiales > Violaceae > Viola > Viola odorata. Next base: position 55,168,749 of record OY829539.1, on the reverse strand, counting down.
AGCGGTGGCCCGCTGGGTGAGGAAGCCGAGGGACGTGGATGGTGAGGGCGAGTTGCGGTGACGGTGGAGTAGGTTGCGACCGAGAGTCGGTGTTGATGCGTTGTGGCGATGGAGAGATCTGAGATGGGTTTTTCATTTTTGACTTTTGTTGACAATAAACAAATGAGTGAACAAGGAACAGAGAGAGAGAGAGAGTGGAGAAGAGGACATGTGGTCTCACTGCTGTAGTGCTATTTTTTTATTAATTAATTTTAGAATTGCGCACCCGGGGTCCATCCACTTATTATTTTCATTTTAGTTAGTCTCTAACGTTTGTTTTTGTTCGATTTGGTCACACACGTTACCTCCGTTAGACCCGCGGAGTCCCTCCTCCGTTAACGAGGCAAACGGCCGTTAGTTTTGATTTTTTATTATTAAATCTGTCTAACCGTGGGACCCACATGTCAGGAAAATTAATTTAAAATTTTAAAATATTAGAAAAATTCAGAAATATTAGAAAACTTAAAAGAAAAATATTAGAAAAATACAGAAAAATTAGAAAAATAAAAATAAAAATAATATTATTAATTTCAAAAATATAGAATATTTAATTTTAAAATTAAAAATATATAATTAATTTTAAAATTCAAAAAAATAATTATTTAATTTCGTTCTTTTTTCTCTTTCTTTCCTTTTATTTAATTTTAAGAAAAAAGAGTAAGAAAGAAAGAAATTAAGAAAAAAAAGGAAAAAAAGAGAAAAAAAGAAAGAAATTAAATACTTATTTTTTTGAATTTTAAAATTAATTAATTATTTTTTTGAATTTTAAGAAACGGGAAATATCAATTTTCTTTTCTTTTCTTCTCCATTTTTCTCATTTTTATTTTCTCTTTATTTCCTAATTTATTTAAATTAACAAAATTAAAAATGAAATAAACAAAAAATGGAAATAAAAATCTAAATCAATTTGAATTTTAATTCCAAAATTTCGTTTCCTATATCTCTTCCAATCCTCCACTGCATAAACCACTCTTTCTTCCAACCACCATACAGTCACACCATCTCTCCTCCATTTCCTTAAAAGAAAAAAAGAAGAAAAGAAAAGAAAAGAAAAAGTAGGAATAATTATTTTTAATTTGTTTAGTTAAATTTGTTTTAATTTTATTAATTTAAATTAATTAGGAAAGAAAGGAAAAAAAAGGAAAAAAAAGGAGAAGAAAAGAAAAAATAATAATATGTCAAAAGGGAGAGAAAAACGGGAGAAAATATATAATTAATTTTAAAATTCAAAAAAATAATTATTTAATTTCTTTCTTTTTTTCTCTTTCTTTCCTTTTTTTCTTAATTTCTTTCTTTCCTACTCTTTTCTTAAAATTAAATAATAAGGAAAGAAAGAGAAAAAAAGAAAGAAATTAAATAATTAATTTTTTAAATTTTAAAATTAATTATATATTTTAAAATTTTAAAATTAAATATTCTGTATTTTTGAAATTAATAATATTATTTTAATTTTAATTTTTCTATTTTTTCTGTATTTTTCTAATATTTTTCTTTTAATTTTTCTAATTTTTCCGTATTTTTCTAATATTTTTAAAATTTAAATTAATTTTCCTGACATATGGGTCCCGCGGTCAGACACTTTATCAGATTTAATGATAAAAAAATCAAAACTAACGGCCGTTTGCTTCGTTAATGGAGGAGGGACTCCGCGGGTCTAACGGAGGTAACGTGTGGGACCAAATCGAACAAAAACAAACGTTAGGGACTGACTAAAATGAAAATAATAAGTGGAGAGACCTCCGGGTGCGCAATCCCAATTAATTTTGTACAATTTCGGAAATATAGTTTTCCGAATTTCCGTTCCGAAATAATTTCGAACTACAAAAACTGCGGAAAATTTCGGAATAAATTTTAAAAAGTTCGGAAAACCGAACTTTAAAATTCGGAATTTCGGAAAAATTCCGAAATTCTGATGAACAACCCTACTTACGCCATAAAATGATATACACAAATGACCTAAAAATTCACCAGTTGAAAGTAAAAAAGAAAAAAGAAAATGATTAGTATTTTAACTTGATTCTCACTCCACAAATGAAAATGAAAAATGCAAAAAACGAGAAAAGATGGACGAGCTAGCGCTATAGATAGAGGGTGAGAAGGGGGTAGTAAGCACCCATCTTCAAATCTTCAAAGAAAAAAAACAGGCAAAGCTTTTAATTACAACTTTTAAGCAATGGAGATGAAGAAGATGCTTGTTGGGTTTTTGGTGATCGCTGTCTTTGCTCTTCCAGCCTTTGCAACCGTTGAGAAAGATTTCATCACTCCTGAAGCCATTAAGATGGCTTTCGAGAAGGCGAATCTCAATTTGGACGAGAAAGTCATTAGTGCTCTAAAAAATATTATCAAGTGATAAAAAAACTTAGATTGTAATTTTTATTAAGTGGTTAATAAGTTTGGATAGAAAGTTAACACATGGCTTGATTTGAAATATTTAAATAATTCAGGAGAGTATTTAAAAATAATAATTAAATGGGGTATTTAAGTTTAATTGAAAGTTCGAGAGGGTAAATAGATATCCCCTTATTTCAACTAGTGTAGCAAGTGGTTGGTCTGGTCAAAAAAAATTCGATGATTGGTTGTCATACAAATCTTTTCTGTGATTTGAGGTTGATAAGAATCGCTTAAGAAAACCCAAAAAATAATTTTTGATCTTATTTTATTCCACACTGTTTCATTTTTACTCATAATTTTCACTCAAATTATCACACCATCATTAAATTGGGTTGATGTATAATTTTTTTTTATCATTTGCACAAAATATATGTTTCGGAATGCACAAAATGACAAATATTATGAACAGTAAAAATCCGTAGAAAAGTGATAATTATTGGAGTCTAGAGGAAATATCAACTACCTCTTCGATTGCAATAGACTAGGCTATTTTTAAAGGAATCACATTTACTTTAAAGCAAAACTCATATACTTTCATAAAATTCTTATAAAATAAAGTAAATATGTTCACGAGGAAGCACAAGCATTGAATTTACCAGTGGTTGTTTATTTTTTATTAACTGGATATTTTTATTAAATCATAATAAGATGTGATCAGCTGAAAAAATCCGAAATCGACCTTTGAAAAGGCAAAAATCGAGGAGATCTTAAGCCAAACTCAAAGCTAATTAAGGCAGACTTTAATTAACAGACAACCCTTAGGAGAAATCGCCCATCTTCAATATTGTTCTAAATAAAAAAAGACGGTAGATAAATTTGAGGAAATTAATGTAAGGGTTGTTGGCTATCGCTTATCAACCGTTCGTGAAATGTCGCTAATATATTTTTCTTTGTTGGAAATCATTACAGCGAGACACTGCAGGTGAATTAAAAATTTTCTTTTCTCCTTTAGAATTTGAAAGATTGTTTTGAGTCGTTTACTGACACTACCTCGCCAAAAAATTAAAAATTATGACACCTGACACAAAGTTTATTAAAAATTATATACAAAAGTTTAATTTGAAATTGACGTTTCAACTGTTAGAGATATAGTTAAAACTCATATTTTGTTCGAGCCAATGGTATTTTATAGTACAATATAATTGATAAATACACACTAATTTTCCCGGGATCGAGGGTTGAACGTGTTATTTATTTAATTGATAAATACGTACTAATTTTCTCTTTCACACCACCGCGTTCAGTTTCGTTCAATTTTTGTCGTAAGGACATTTATTTTGCGCGCGAACGTTTTGACACTTCCGAAAGAGAAAATAAATACGTTAAATCAACTTTCGCATTTCTTCACTGTATATTAGTTTTCTTGCCTTATTTTTCTACACATAGTTGTACCCTCGGCTTGGATTTATTTTCATTTTCGAGCGATTTCGTTCGTACAAAAAATATCCCGTTCGTGCCAAAAAATGGGATAAATACCACATAAATGCCATTCAATGCCTTCTTATCCTCCAGCTCGGTTCCAGCTTGCCTTGTTCATCACCTAGCCACACAATCAAATTTGCTCATCACTTGGCCACAAGCTTCCTTCCCCTAGCTCACTATTCCGGCTAGGCATCATCATCATTTCTTCCCGTCGGTTTGCAGCCACATATGCAAACCGACTCCAATTTTTTCTCCTCTATAAATAGCTTACTTCAAGCACCAAGAAAAGGGCACCAAAATCTCTTCTTAATCTCCATTTCTTGCTCATCCTTTTTGGCCAAAAAGCTCTCCTGGAAAGTGAGCTCTCTCTCTCTAAAACTCTCTTTAATTTTCGTTTTTGCATGTAGTGTGTAAATAAATTGCTATAACTTGCCTCACATGTTTAATTTACTTGCTAATTACATTTCTCTTGCCTCGATTTGATTGTATAACGTCTAGGCTAATTAATAGCCATATATGCACATTAAATAGCTTATTATTAGTGAGTTCTTTGCAAGTCTTGGAATTTTTGGTTGGGATGGCTGGGTTAACTCAAGCGGAGGTGGTGTACTCACCTGGTTGGTCTCCGCAAGTATGGAGAACGCTATGGAGTTGGCTTGCTTTCTTCTTCCAGATCTTCCTTCGGATCCTCAGAGTCTTAGGACACCAAACTCTTCTCTATACCTCCTCTTCTTCCCACTCCTTCAAGCCTTTGCCTGTCGTCGAGCTTTCCGATAGCCACGCCGTCAACCCTCCTCCGGCCACCGTTGAGATCGAATCCAGGACGGCCGCCGCTTGCTCCGCCACCCACTTCCAGAAACTCACGGTAGTGCTAGACTTGGATGAAACTCTAGTATGTGCATATGAGACATCTAGTTTGCCAGCTGTTCTTCGTAGTCAAGCAACAGACGCTGGATTGAAGTGGTTTGAGCTGGAGCGTCTATCTTCTGACAAGGAATATGATGGAAAGTCTAAGATCAGCTATGTCACTGTGTTTGAGCGACCAGGATTGGATGAATTCCTAAGTCAAGTTAGTGAATTTGCAGACCTTGTGCTCTTTACTGCTGGACTTGAAGGTTATGCTAGACCACTTGTGGACTGAATAGACGCAGAGAATCGATTGTCTTCGTCTTTATAGGCCTTCAACAACTAGCACAGAGTATCGGGAGCATGTGAAGGATCTCTCCTGCCTGTCTAAGGATCCATGCCGGATTGTTATTATTGACAACAATCCATTTAGTTTTTTGTTGCAACCAGTGAATGGAATTCCATGTGTGCCATTTTCTGCGGGGCAACCACATGATACACAGCTTCTGGATGTACTTCTTCCACTCCTTAAGAACCTCTCTGAGCAAAAGGATGTACGACCCGTCCTTTATGAAAGATTCCACATGCCTGAATGGTTTCTGAAGCATGGAATCCCCACTTCTGGTTTGACATAACAGGATCGAGATTTCACGCAACCCAACACAACACACTCTCTCTTCTTTGTACCATCCACCCAGTTATTTCATTTGAAGGCAGCATCATGTTGTCGGGCTCGCGACCTCTTTGTATAGCATTTATTTGAATGCCATAAGCATTGATAAAACATGAAGTTTGCAGAGATGGAGAAGGATTTTATCTGCTGCTTGTATTGATCAAACAGGTACGCATGTTGTATGACTGTAAATCTGTCTATACTCTATACTTTGATTGTTGTTGTAATCTTGTTTATATCTTTGCAGCCTGTGTAATTGTTATGTATCTTTCATAGTTTTGTAAAGTTTATTCGATCAACGATTATAATTGTCACGAATTTGCAGTACATGCCTAGGTTTTAATGATGTTGTTACAGAGAATTAAAAAAAAAAAATAGCTTATTATTCCATGTGAAAATTGGCCACTGTTTTGTTCAAATTTAATTGCTGTTTTCGTGGGGTTTAATTGTGGGGGAGATGAGGGTTCGTTTGAGTCCATTTTCGGGTGATTTGGTGGCCGGAGTGGCCACCCTTGTCGCCGGCAGTAGCGCCGGCGACGTGCTGGAGGAGAAGAACAGTGCAGCCCGTAGGCTGCTGTTCTCATAAGGAAAGGTGACGGGCCAAGCCCGTCCCTTCCTTTGCCATTTTAATTAACACGGATGGGCCTTGGCTTAAGCCAAGCCCATCCATTCCCATTTCCTTTTTAAAACGCAAGCCTAGCCCACCTTGATTTAAATTAAAACTTGGGCTTGGCTTGTGCCAAGCCCATTTTTTAATGCCCAATTTCCGAAGTGGGACCCACTTGTTTTTCGTTAAATTACGTAGAACGTTCGTATACTTGTTTAAACTTGTTAAATTGCATGAAATGTTTGTATGCTTTTATTTTCGTGTGTAAAGGATATTAAAATGCTCGTATGCTATTGTCATGTTTTAAATACCGTATGAATTGTTTATATGTTCGTGTGCCATTTTTCGTATTTTAATTATCATAAAAAAAAACTATTTGTATGCTTGTATGTTATAAATATTTTGTTTATTTTTTTATGCCATGTTGTATTCTAATTAAATATTTGTATGATTAAATAATTTATTTATACCATGTTTTATTTAATTAAATGATTACATGATTTAAATAATTTATTTATGCCATGTTGTATTTAATTAAATGTTTACGTGATTTAAATATTTTATTTATGCCATGTTTTATTTAATCAAATGCTTACATGATTTAAATAATTTATTTATGCCATGTTGTATTTAATTAAATGTTTACATGATTTAAATATTTTATTTATGCCATGTTTTATTTAATCAAATGCTTACATGATTTAAATAATTTATTTATGCCATGTTTTATTTAATCAAATGCTTACATGATTTAAATAATTTATTTATGCCATGTTTTATTTAATCAAATGCTTACATGATTTAAATAATTTGTTTATGCCATGTTTTATTTAATTAAATGCTTGCATGATTTAAATAATTTGTTTATGCCATGTTCTATTTAATTAAATGCTTGCATGTTTTAAATGATTTGTTTATTTGCTATGCCATGTTTTATTTAATTAATTGCTTAATTTTCATAAATTAATTAAATGTTTGCATGCGCTCTTTATTATTTATTTATTTTCAAACCATCGCTAACACTTTCAATTTGCAAGGTTGATCAAGGTCACGCAACGCAAGTACGCTTTCTAGCCTCTTTTATTCATTCAATATTTTTCGCAAATATTCGTATACATGTTATTTAAAAATGCCAAAAAAACTTATAATCGTATGCATGATAAAATAAACCCACATGTTTACATGTTTATGACACTTGCTTTTAAATGCCATGAAATTAACTGTTTTCTTTGTTAAATGCTATGCATGGTGGCTTCAAATCCCACACAATTATTTGCATTCATGAAAATGGTACTGTGTTAGCTTTAACCATGTTAGGATCACCTAGTAATTAATTAATTAATCATGCATGGCTCGATGAAAAGGGAGAACGTCCGCTCTAGCATAACGAACAAACGGGAACCCCGTCCTTCGTGCCCCGATCGAAAATAACATGTCCCAACGAAATATGCTAAGATGTAACGTCACCTTTGAGGGCCAAATCGTGCCAAAAATGTTAAATAATCGGAAAGTGTCCTAAGTCGGTAAGCGGACTCTGTTGACATGATCCAATCATTGGCCTATGTAAATGATTGGAAAGTGACTTGAGTTCGTGGGAAGAATTGGTTGACATGCTTCGATTATTTATTTTCGTGTCAAAAATATTAAACATAACAAACACCTCTCACTTTATAACCGGTAACCTTTTTAAGGGTGTGACTTGGGTGCCTAACACCTTCCCAAGTCCACAATACGACCTCGAACCTTCGTTCTATGGTTTAGACCAATTGTGCCTTAGTTTTTATTTTTTTATGCCATGACGCTTAGGTTCCCTAAACCTTAGAAAAATAGGGTGGCGACTTCATTGTATTATGCGAAGCATCCATTTATGCTTAGCATCCGCCGCGAACCTTAAACTCATTTTTCAGCGAAAAAAAGGAGGTGCGACAGCCCTATACCTCCAATATATAGGTGCCTCGGCCATTAGGGCAAACCTAGGTCGACCCTAACGAACAGAATAGAAAGAACAGAAAGAGAATCCGAAACCTTTACCCCGTAGGAACACCGAAACGCGACCCATGGATAAGAAAAATTCCATACAACATCAATTGACTGGTCAGCTTGAGAAGGTGGATCGAGGGACTAAGATTGCCAATCCTTGGATACGAAATACAGAGAAGATTGATAGAGGGCCTATCAGCAAGCCAAATCTAGTTTTTGACCAAACTGATAGCGGGGAAAGTGAGGAAATTGAATTGATTGTGCCGCCAGAAAATAAAGACTGGCTTTCTAGGAGTGTAGTGGGTGTGCTTCGAAAGATAGAGGTCATACCGGAAATCCAAGAGTTAGTTCTGGAGTCGGGGTGGATATGCGAAACTCGAATTCTTGGTAGAGGTTTAGTTTGGTTGGAGTTCGATAGGCAGGAGGACAGAGAAGCGGTGCTCAATTCTGATGGCTACAACCGCCTGTTTTCCAAACTGATACCTTGGACCGAGGACATTGCAAAACAGGGCAGATTATGTTGGATTCAATGTACGGGGATCCCGATACAATGTTGGGGATACGAGACATTCGAGAAGATAGGGAATTCAGTGGGGAAACTAGTGGTTGTGGACGAAAACACCCTATCCCGTAAGCGATTTGATGTAGCAAGGATGCTAATTTTGACGGACAGTTTACTCGTAAAAAGGGGCATTCGGGTAAAGGTAGAAAAGTTATCATACTCGGTGAGCTGCCATGAGGAACCGATGCAGGGAGCGATTTCCAATTTAGATTGGATGATTGGGGCCAGGACTGAAGAGGGTGAGTCCGAGGGGGATTTTAAGGATGATGAATTTGAAACATCGGAAAGGCGAGAGGTAAATGACCAGTGCAGTACAACTGCGGTTCAAGAAACTGCTGAAGGGGAGGTAGAACCACAAACCAGGCAGACACAAGGGTTGAAAGAATTTCCTTTGGTGACGATGCGGAGAAAGGAAAACAAGGTTAAGAGGATTATGCCCACTTCAGGGAGTCTGCAAACTTTAAACTCCAATGCTGCATCTAGAAAGGAAGTATTTAGAGCAGAGGATAGTGACATTGCGAACATGAATAGGTTGGCAGACATCATCATGATAGAAACTGATATATGGGAAATTGGGAGGAAACTCTCAATTACAGAACAGGCGAATGAGGAAGCTCTCAGGGCTTTTGACCGAGAAAGATTTGAAGTCGAGGTGGCCAACTTTAATTGAATTAGGGAGGCAGTGGCGAGATCTTTAGGTGTTTAGAATGCAGATTTTTTCGTGGAATTGCAGGGGGCTCTTTTCGATCAGAAAGAGGCGTTTTATTAAGAGTGTATTTCAAGGTGACAGAGCACCATTTTGTCTGCTTCAAGAGAGCAAACGGGAGGAAGTTAATGACTTCCTCATTTCCGAGTTAGGGGGGATAACAAGACTGGTTGGAGTTTTGCTCCTTCAGCGGGAAGATCGGGGGGGCTGATTTCGATGTGGGATGCTAGAGAATTCCGTATGACTCAGGTAGAGGTGGGGAATAATTTCATTTGGTTGGAGGGTGAGCTAATAAAGTTGGAAAAGAGATGTGTGGTTCTCAATGTGTATGCGCCTATTGACGTAGTGGTTCGTGAACAGTTGTGGGAGTTTCTAGCTAATAAGGTTGAGAATACAACGATTACAGTGATGGCAGCCGGTGACTTTAATGAAGTCTTATCTCCTATGGATCGCCTTCAGGGGGTGAATTACTCAGGGGTATGTTGGCGTTCCAGAGATGGGTTGATAGGTGTGGTTTGCACGACATACAGTTAGTTGGTAGGAGATTTACGTGGTCAAATGCCATTAGCAGAAGTAGGATAGATAGAATTCTTGTGCAGGCGGAGTGGCTGGATTTCATTAATGATTGTACTCTTACGACGCTTGATAGGAATGAGTCTGATCATGCGGCCTTGTTCCTTAGGCAGGACAAGCTTAACTAGGGCCCGAAGCCGTTCAGGGACTTGGCAGTTTAGTGGGAGGACAGCAGATTCAAGGCATTGTTGTTGGTTTGGTGGGGGGAAGCGGGAATTGCTTATCCAGGTAATTACAGGGTGGTTCATAAGATGTGGTTTTTAAAGAAGAAAATCCAAGCTTAGAATAAGGAAGTATATGGCAAAGTAGAGACTAGCTAGAGAGAGCTGCAGGGGAGATATGAAGAGCTAGATAGGGTAGCAGATGAGCGAGTTTTGACGCAGGAAGAACAAAATGAATATCGGGAGATTAAGACTAAGGTATGGATGCAACAGGAGCGAGTAGACAGATTCTGGCAGCAGAAAAGTAGACTTAAATGGAATGTACAGGGAGATAGGAATACGGGGTATTTCCATAAAATCGCCAAAAGCGTATCTAGGAAGAATAATATGAGAGAAATAGTGACGGCAAGCTCTGTTCTTAATACTCCGGAGGATATAAAGCGAGTTGTCGCTCAGCATTTTGAGGAGTTTTTTAAATCAGTTACTTGGAATAGGCCTAGAATGCAAGATTTGGGGTTTGTGAAACTGACTGAGGAGAAGCAATCGAGGTTGGAGCGCGAGGTTTCCCAAGCTGAAATTTGGGAGGCGGTAAAAGGGTGTAATGACCAAAAAACGCCGGGTCCGGATGGTTTTTCTTTAGGATTTTTGCAGAAGGCGTGGGATATTGTTGGGGAAGATTATTGCAGCTTGATTCAGGAATTCTTTAGAACCGGGAAGTATCCGCAGGCCAATCGATTTTATGACTATCGACCTATTAGTTTGGTAAGTAGTTTAAAAAGGTATTTGAAGAATCTTTTAATTATAAATCAAGGGGGGCCATTTGAGTTTGACCGAGATATTCCCCTTATTTCAACTAGTGTAGCAAGTGGTTGGTCTGATTAAAGATTCATGAACCCAAAAAAAAGTTCAATACTCAAGATATATATTTAATTATATATGTAGTATTGAATATATATATATATTTCTTAAATGAGATTGTAATTCAACTTGTTAAGATATGCTCTTTTTATTACGTAGCTAATAAGTTTGATTCTTATTATTGTAAGTTATATTATTCGCCAGAGAAATGAAAATAAATCCCCCATTTCCAATATGGTTCTAAATACAAAAGGTAACAAGGGTTCAACTCAGTCAGAACGTGGAGCCTTTTACGAGTGCTCCTGAATTTTTGAGAGATAATTTTAGTTTTAGGATTGGGCTGTTTTTTAAAGAAGCATTTGTTAGTGTAGTTTAATTTTTTTTTAATAGGTGGAGGTGAAATTTAAATTTATATTTGAGTTTCTACTGATGATAATACAGAGCTTAATTTTAGACTTCCACATTTGTTAAAAAGAAGAAGAGAAGAACTTATATATTTGGTATTTGTGTAGTATAATTTTTAATTTATGTGCGTCTCAGTATCCGTGTCTAAGGAAATAAAATATTCATTTTATCTCTAATGGACATGTGAAAGAAGTTAGTTTTGTTGTTAAAAAGAAATACAAGATAGCAAAAAAGGTGGAGAAGATAGGAGGGCGAGAGTCTCTAGCTTATAATCGATGACGCAGATCTCAAACACTATCTAACGGCCATAGTTCCATTCATACACGCCCGTCCGCACGGATCCTTCGAAGGGATCATTATTTCAAATGGTGTAGCACGTGGTTGCTCTTGAATATATATTTAATTATATATGTAGTATTGAAATATATATATAAGTGTTAAAAAAAATTATAAATGAGACTGTAATTTAACTTGTTAACGTATGCTATTTTTATTAAGTAGTTAATAAGTTTGGATATAAAGCTAATTGATGAGTTGATTTGAAATATTTAAATAGTTTAAAAGAATATTTAAAAAATATAATTAAACGGAGTATTTAAATTTGACCAAGAATTCGAGTGAGTAAATAAATATCCCCTTATTTCAAATCGTATAGCAAGTGGTTTGTCTAATTAAAGATTCATGAACAACAACAAAAAAGAGTTCAATATTCAAGATATATATTTAATTATATATATATATATATATATTAAGAATATTATCAAGTGATAAAAAAGAGAAGGAAAATAAAGTTGTAATTCAACTTATTAGTATATGTCGTTTTTATTATATAACTAATGAATTCGATCTTTTTATTAGTATACAAGTGGGCATTTTATTTTTTATTTATGAATTATATATGTAGTGTGGCATGCATACATAAGATATTTTTTTCTAAAATTATAATTTTGTAGTATTTACCAAAGTATTTATCCAATTATAAACCCTTCAAATTAGTTATAATCCTCTAATTTAAATATATTTAATGAAATATTTTCAATAAATTTGTGATGAAATGAGGTTGGCAGTGGATCACATGTGATAGTGATCAGAACTGTTAATCTAAAGTAGACTTTTTAAAAGACTAAATACCATCATTATAATTATTATTTTATAAATCTTCGAATTCAGTAATTAATAAGGATTGTTTCTCTCTGCGAGAAGGCTTACAAGACTTCCCTCTTTTTTATGTAGAATTATGATAAAAAAAGTAAATTACGAGAATTAGTGAGTCAGACAAGTATCATATGGGTATTCATCGACTATTAGTATTAAAAATAAATTCGATACGAACATAGTATAAAATATGAAGTGTTCCTCCAATATGAGAGAAAAAAGAAATGAAAATAAGAAACCATTCCACGCACCACATGTGAAGTGTAAAAGCATCCCAATCCATTGGGAGAAATCAACCTCATTGAAAACCACAATAGAGAGAATCTCGAGCTACTCATTTTGCAAATTTTGTCAAAAAAATAATTCTTAGTATATATATGATTACATTGCATTTAATCATATTTTTACTGCCCATTTATTTGTTATTTGGGCAATAAATCTATTGATTTTCCTTTTTCTCCTCATACTTTGACAGTTCTGTTTTGGAGGCATTTTGGTGGAGAATTTTGATTGTGAAGCTTTGAAGCTGATTTACAGATCGTCTTGGCCTAGAGCTTGGCCAAGACACCTATGCGCACCGGAGTATCGAGCACCACTTCGTCTTGGCCGCAAGCTTGGCCAAGACTCATTCGCGATAGGCAAATCTTGAGAGAGCAGCGGCGCGACCTTTTGGGCCTTGCTTCACATGGGCCTTGTAAGCTGGCAAGTCGCAACTGTCCAGAAAATCTAGAGGGATTTGAAGCCAATCTTTTGAAGAATCCTATATGGGATCTCCCTCTTTTGTATTTGCGATTTTATTTTCAAATTTAAAACATTGTTACTTTCTTGTTAGAATTTTGAAGAGTTTGAGTTAGAATAGGATTAGGAAGATTTAGCTGGTATTTAAATCAGACTTACTTCTTTCCGTAGTTATCTCTTCTCCGACTTCTTCTTCTCCAATTAATAAAAATTCCCTTTTGCTCCAGAATTTAATTCTCGGATCTATTTTATTATGCAAACAAATTTATTTATTTTATACCCATGAGTATGAGTAACTAAACACCCATTCTTGGTAAGGGTTGAAGAGCTTTGTTCTTATGATTTCGTGAGATCAAATCGTCCCTAACAGTCTCTATCATTCGTATTTGATTATTCCTTAAGTTTATGAAATCGCTTACTCACTAGAGACAAGACCTGATCATTCTTGTACTCTAGGAGAGAAGAGTTGCAACCGGCCTAGAAGGAAAGGGAGCACCCGTCGGCTAGGCCAAGAAGGTAACTAGTCTCGCGCCAGACTAAAAGGAATAATTGATCTAGACCAAGATCAGATTGACGACCTAGGGTCTCCATAGGGAGACAACTTGGCTAGGTACTGTCTTCCCCTATACCATTGAGGAAGCGAACAACCATTCAAGACAGCAGTCAAACGGATAAACCCTTTAACTAGCAAGGTGTCCCTTGGCTAGGATTATCAGGAAAGGGAGCACCCGCCAGATAATTTGAATAGGAGGGAAGAAAGGAGTGAACAGGAGTACCTCCACTCTATAGCAATACTACAAATTTAGAGACAAATACTCCTGAATCAGTGATCGGATCATAAGGACAGAAGCTCTCATATCACCCTTACCTAGAATCCCCTTTTATTCAACATCTCACAGTCCTGACCCCTATCTTGGCCAAGACTCCAGCCAAGACTACTCTGAACTATTTTATTTCTCTTTGTTTTTGTCTTTACTTTTCAGATTCACCCAAACCACATCCAGTGACGAGGAAGTCAACTAGAAACTAGGATCCCCAAGAGGTCTCTGTGATGATCCTCTTACCACAATCTACAATCCGTTGTAGGATAGTGATAAGTTGTACTTCTACCCCCATTTCTATACCTATTTCACTCTTATATTTGACGCGTTCGGCGCCCGATCAAATTTTGGCGCCGTTGCCGGGGATCTCTAACGGTATTTGTAGTTTCTTTTATTATATTTTATGACAGTTGATGACCTTGTAATCCCAATCTCACAAGGACCGAAGCACAACTTAGGAGGCAAGCTCGACTTCGAGCAGCCTAGGAAGAAAGTGAATTGGAAACCTCCAGTTCCGAAACAACCTACAGTTCAGACCCCAATCTTGGCCAACACTCTGACCAAGACGCACTCTTCAATCTAGCCATGGTAGAAAACCGTCCAGAACCGACAATGAGAGAGCTGAACAAAACAGGGGAACAGGAAACATTTTCCTATATCAACTGCCCAGCTGTACCTAATGATTGGTCTATAAAGACCAATATGGTGGCCAACCTTCCTAAGTTCTATGGCCACTCAAATGAAAATTCATTTAGACATCTCAGGAACTTACACGTTCAGTGTGAGATTATGAAGCCTGTGGCAACCAACATTGAGAGAGCGAAACTGAAAGCCTTCCCAAGTTCTCTAGAAGGAGCGGCTCAGAATTGGTTTTATAGTCTACCACACAACACTGTTAACACATGGGCAGAGATGTCTACTCTTTTTCTTAACAAGTTCTGGAATGCAACGAAAGCTGAGATAGCTAGAAAGAACATGGCAGCTATCCAGCAGAGAAACAACGAAGGTTTCAGTGAGTACCATCAACGATTCCGTGAGCTACAGGAGGTTTGCCCTACACATGGGGTTGCAGATCAAACAATGATCCAATATTTCTATGACGGGATGCTCCTTACCAGTAAAGAAAAAGTTGACGCGGCAGTAAGAGGAGGGCTACAAGACTTGACCATCACAAGGGCCAAGCTGCTACTACAGACAATGGCGGACAACTGCCAAAATAATCTTACTTCGGATAGAAACTCTATCCCTTCTACTCTAAATGCAATTGACGTTGATAAAAAACTTAATGATTTAACTGATATGGTCAAAAATATTTCTGTTAATTTTTCAAGTCAAATGCCCACAGGAAGTCCAAATCAAGAGTAGCTAGCTTCAGTATGCGTGATATGCCAGCAACAAGATCATCAAACCAATAACTGTTATATGGTGCAACACCCAGAAGATACGACACAAATGAATGCGGCTTATGTACAGAACCAAGGGAGTATGCAAAACTTTCCTCAAAGAAGTAATAAATACTCATGGAGAGGCCATTCAAATTTTAGGTGGAGAGATCCAGCCCCTCCAAATCAGAACCAAAATCAGAATGCACCTCAGCAACAACCACCCGTTAACTTCCAGCATTTCATACCTCGCCCTTCAAATCTGAATCCTGGCCAAGCCTCCGTACCCCAGCTGCCATCTGCCCCTCAACCTTTGCAGATTGCAGGCCCTTCTATGGAGGATACACTTAAGAGCTTGGTTGAGATGCAGAAGAAATTGATGCAATCGACACAATCCAGTTTGGCTGAAATGCAGAAGCAAATCAATCAGATGGTCAATCAAGGCAAATTACCTTCTACAGCGGTGAACAACCCCGCGCACAATGTTAGTGCCATGAGTTTAAGGAGTGGAGTTGTGTTACCAGAGAGAGAGGGTGCGAAAACAGACCAGGAATTGAATAAAATTCAGTCGCAAGAAATGGATGAGGAAGAAGAGGAAGAAACTGAAACGGAAGCAGTGTTGGCCAAGCCTGCAGTTGTCACGGAAACGGTAAGGACAGAACCTGTCTTGGCCAAACCAGTGGCCAAGCCTGACCAGAAAGAGGAAGTAATGGAAATTCCTCCACCATTTCCTCCTAGATCTTCAAAAGAGAAAAAGCAAGATGAAGCAAGAGACTTTATGAATATTTTTGGGAAAATATCTATTAATATACCTATGTTGGACTTAATTGTGAAAGTCCCCTTTTATGCTAAAATTTTTAAAGAACTATGCACTAACAAAAAGAAAATTGCAGGTATAGAGAGAGTAAATTTGGTTCAAGATGTTTTAGCGGTACAACAACTTCCAGAGAACAACAAGGATCCAGAACAGATGGAGGGTTTGCATAGATTACAGGAGGTTGAATCAAGTGACAAGGAAAGATCATTTTCCTTTGCCATTTATCGACCAAATGGTAGAGAGACTTACTGGAAAGTCTCACTATTGCTTCTTGGACGGCTACTCAGGGTTTCATCAAATCCCTATTGCACCCGAAGACCAAGAGAAGACGACGTTCACTTGTCCTTTTGGAACGTTCGCCTACAGACGCATGCCATTTGGGCTGTGCAATGCACCATCCACCTTTCAAAGGTGCATGGTAAGCATCTTTTCCGAGTATGTAGAGAAAAGCATAGAGGTGTTTATGGATGATTTTACTGTTTACGGTAATAATTTTGAACAATGCTTACATAATTTGAAAAATATTTTAAAAAGATGTGTTGATACATGCTTAGTTTTAAACTATGAAAAATGCCATTTTATGGTAGATCAAGGAATTGTCCTTGGGCATGTGGTTTCGAAAAAAGGAGTTGAACTTTAAGTACAGTGAATCTCCGAGAGGAACTTGAAGTCTGTGGGTCCTGTTGAGGACTATGTAGGGCTTCGTTCGAGAGGGAGATTGTCGAGCTCAGATGGTGGGCTTGGTGGTACTTAGTACTAGGGGGAGATTGTTGGGGTGTGCGAACTAAAGTCCCACATCGGAAAGAAAAGAGAAAGAAAGACTAAATATAAGAGGAGTGGATCTTCTTAATGGAATGAGGCCTTTTGTGAAAACCGTGCGGGCTCAAACCCAAAGCGGACAATATCATTCCATTAAGAGACACTCGGATGAGTCTTTATTTCTCCAACAAATGGTAGCGGAGCTGATGGTTCGATGGGCTTGTGAACTAGATCCGATGGATTGGTGGGACGAGTATGTTGATGATGGCCCAGACCCAGTGCACGGGGTCTGGTTTAGTGGCGACACACAACGAATCTCCAAACTGATGGGCCAATAGATTGAGCCCGAAGTATGATGGGTGATTTCCATACTTCGTGCAAGTTGATTAGTGGGCCAATAGATTGAGCCTGAAGTATGATGGGTGAATTCCATACCTCGTGCAAGTTGATGGGCCAAATTGGTGGGCTTGCTCAGTTTGAGGTTGAACTTTAAGTACAGTGAATCTCCTAGAGGAACTTGAAGTCGGTGGGTCCTGTTGAGGACTATGTAGGGCTTCGTTCGAGAGGGAGATTGTCGGGCTCAGATGGTGGGCTTGGTGGTACTTAGTTCGAGGGGGAGATTATTGGGGTGTGCGAACTAAAGTCCCACATCGGAAAGAAAAAAGAAATAAATACCAAATATAAGAGGAGTGGATCTTCTTAATGGAATGAGGTCTTTTGTGAAAACCATGCGGGATCAGGCCCAAAGCGGACAATATCAGTCCATTAAAAGAAATTCGGGTGGGTCTTTATTTCTCCAACAATTAGTGCTCTCACCGGTAAGATCCTCATTTCCAACCCAGTCATCGAAGAAGCACTCCTTAAGCACTCCAACTTTAATGCCCTCGGTGGCAGTGTTCCTTGCGGTGAAAGTTGTGTCTGGATTCCTTGCATATCTGGCCTTGCTGGGTGCTCTTGCAAGAACAAAGTTTGCTACCTGAACTCTCTTGCCAACTAAAACAACATAATATTATTAGGGCATTCGTGTTGTTTCAATGTTTCTTTCCTTTAATTTGTTTGTCTGTCTCTCTTTAATTAAAATGAAAGAAGCGATAATATGGTTGTGAAAATACCATAAATTAATTAGTTAAGTCATGAGCAATTCAGATGCTTCCTTCTCATATGTGTAAACTTGTATCATCAGTTGAATAAAAGTGCCCTTTCTTATGCTTTATCTAAACATGTCCTCATTTTAATTTTCTAATTTTATACTTAATTAGCAATTTATTCAAGGAAAATAATTCTCGGCATTGTTGTTTCATAAGATTGGGTTGAAATGAAAGTTTCCTGAAGGTATAAATTTTTTAATAATAATAATCCATGGAGATCAAAATAGAAACTTTAATAAACGATCAAATTCTTAGGTTACCTTATAATATTTTTAATAATATTGTGTCGTAAATAAAAAATGTGTTTATCCGGGTTACTGAAAACCAACAAAAAAATAGAAGAGCAAGGATAGAGCACATATATTTTGAAGTTCGGATAAAGAAGGTTCATAAAGCTAAATTATGAACAAGATAACAAAGACACAAATATAAAAAAAGATAAAGTAATAATTTGCTTTACTTTCCTTTAGGATTCCTGAATACAAAACAAACACAAGAATGTTACTTTCCTGGAAATCTTAAATCTCAATCAAACACAAAAAACTAACATTCCCCTAATCACTCTCCCGGGTATCACTCTCCTGGGAGAGTGATTCCAAGAGGGAAAGTAGCATTCCGAGAATCAAACGCTACAAGAATTCTTTGGAGAACAGGCTTCTCCTCTATCAGTTATCTGAGTTTTATTTTGTGAACATCTTGCTCTATGATTTCCGATTTGGAAAATTACAGATTACTATTTTTATGAAATTGATTATTATATTTTCTTCATCAATGTCAATGTCTAACTAAATCTTTAATTTCTAATAAGGGTAGTAGAGTTATGGTCATTCTTGTTTCATGATATCTAAATGTTTTTTTTATAATTGATTTCTATATTTTCATTCATGAGGTTTCTGCAAAAACAAATCGCTTTTCAAGTTAGGCTTAGATCTTTCCAATCCAAGTCCTAATCTGATTAGTTGAAGTCGGTCTTAAAGGTGACGGTAGACGTCAAATTCGAATAGATATAAGCAGACAACTAATCTCGTGAAGATTAGAGAAACCAAGTGATCTAATTCAGACACGATTGGCAACCGAGGATCCTGGGTTAGGAGTTGTCTTCCCCTTTTTTGAATCAATCAATTTAGTAAACCCTTTAACCAACAAGTGCTAGTTGATTATGATTACCTAATAGAGTGCCTATTTAGGTAATTTAATATAAGAGGGAAGTAGGGATCCTAAGAAGTATAACTGAGTTCTATAACAACTCTGTAAAATAGAAATGAATAACTTTGAATCAATGATCGAACAATTAGAAACATAACTCGGTGATGCTCTTATTAGGAATCATCTTATAACTATTTTCACAATATCTCATCAACATTCTTGGCCTAGAAACTGACCCAAAATCCTTTCATCTACTTTACTTGTTTTTAGAATCTTACAAACAAATTAAACTCCCCAATTGTTAATAAATATACCTCTTACTACTATCTGCAAACCCATTGTGAACCATTTTAAGTTGTATTTCTTAATTAATTTTGATGGTATCGACGGTAGATCACGTGGCTTGGTTCTAGACTTCGACATTTGGATGACCTTTTGAATTTCTTCCAATAGGACCGAGTGTGTCACAGAGGGGATTATGTAAATTTAAATTTTATGATAAGTATTAGATAAGTTAATAAGGTTATAATCAATTAGAAATTTATTCTTTTAAAAAATTAAGAAATTACATAAATAATTTTCAAAAAATATTTTAAGGAGTTTACTTGCTAACCCTTTAATCTTCATTTCTAATTTTCTGAAATGAGTCATTATTTATAATCACTTTGGATGAAAAAGTTAACATATGAATTGATCTAAAGCATCTAAATAGTTTAGAGAGGTATTTGAAGAATTTTTTAATTATAAATCAAAGGGGGTATTTAAGTTTGACCGAGATATTCCCCTTATTTCAACTACTGTAGCAAGCGGTTGATCTGATCAAATATTCATGAACAAAAAAAAAAGTTCAATACTCAAGATATATATTTAATTTGACCGAGGTATTTTTATTACGTAGCTAATAAGTTTGACCCTTATTATTGTAAGTGATAATAATACTTATTCGCCTTGAAAAGAAATCCCCCATTTCTAATATCGTTCCAAATACAAAAGGTAACGAGGGTTTATCTCAGTCAGAGCATGGAGCTTTTTGCGAGTGCTTCTGAATTTTTTAGAAAGAATTTTAGTTTTAGGATTGGGCTCTTTTTTAAGCAGCATTTGTTAGCGTAGCTTAGTTTTTTTAATAGGTGGAGGTGAAATTTAAATCTGTGTTTGAATTTCTACCGATGATAGTACATGTAGCTTAATTATAGACTTCTACATTTGTTAAAAAGAAGAAGAAAAGAACTTATATATTTGGTATTTGTGTAGTATATTTTTTAATTTATCTGAGTTTCAGTATCAGTGTCTAAGGAAATAAAATATTCATTTTATCTCTAACGGACATGTGAAAGAAGTTAGTTTTGTTGTTAGAAAGAAATACATTATACATAGCATAAAAGGTGGAGAAGATAGCAAACGGACATGCGAGAGTATCTAGGTTATAATGGATGACGCAGATCTCAAATACCATCTAACGGCCATAGTTCCATTCATACACGCCCGTCCGCACGGATCCTTCTAAGGGATCATTATTTCAAATGGTGTAGCACGTGGTTGCTCTTGAATATATATTTAATTATATATGTAGTATTGAATATTTATTATTATCAAGTGAAAAAAAAAATTGTGGATAAGGATGTAATTCAGCTTATTAGTATATATGGATTCTATTACTTAACTAATGAGTTTGAATTTTACTATTGTAATTAATAATAAGCCTGAAGAATGAAAAGAATCTTGCTCCCATATTAATAAGCCATCTTGTGATTAAAATTGATAATTAAAAACAGGGAAAGTGGGCATTTTAGGTGGTGCGAGGTGTGAACAATTAATGAGTAAATATTTTCTTTTTAAAATTGGTTTATTATATTATTTTTCTAGATTTATTAAATTAAATATATTATTTAATACATAATGGCATTATGGTAAATAAGTTGAAACGGACAGTCATAGGTAAAAAGTAACGGAACGGAGCGTAGACCGACGGAGTCCTAGCATTTGCCGTGGACCCAAAGTTCAGGGTAGGGGTGTACAAGAACCGGGCCGGACCAAAAACCGGACCGGAACCGTCCTTTTTTAGACTCCGGACCGGACTGGACTGGCTCGGGGTTTTTTTTTTTTGACCCGGACCGGAAAGTTCGGGTTCGGTCCGGTTCTCCTACCCTTAAACCGGCCCGGAGAACCGGTAGAACAGGAAATATATATATATATATATATGCACAATAATATCAAAGTCTCCATTTGGTTTAATGGTTAACTCATCACTTATTATATTAAAGGGGAGAGGTTCAAATCCTCTTAGCTCCTACTTTTTTTTTCTTCTTCTAAACTTAACTCCTCCTCTTTCTTTTTTCCTTCTATACTATATTAAAATTTCTCATGCATATATTTTTGTTTTCTAGTAATATAGATGTAAATTGTAATAGCTATTTATATAGTTAATATGTATAAAATATGACCATTAATTATTAATAATATAGCTATTAATTGTTATCAATTGTGACAAAATTAAAATTTCCTAATTGTTTAGAGTTTTATACTTTTAATTTAAATTGGATTAATGTTTAAATTACTAATGTATTATGCATTTTTCCTTTTTTTTCTTTTAAACTCAATTAAAAGTCCTCATTTTTTCTTTTTATTTGTTATTTTAAATAATTTTTTTTTAAGTACGTTATATGAACTACGAAATAAAATTTTAATAGCCATTTATATAGTTAAGATGACACATACTAGTAATATATTATTGTAAATTGTAATAGCCATTTATATAGTTAATATGTATAAAGTAAGACTATTAATTATTAATAATATAGTTATTAACTATTATCAATTGTCATAAAATTAAAATTTACTAGTTGTTTAGAGTTTTATGCTTTTAATTTAAACTGTATTAATGTTTAAATTACTAATATATTATGTATTTTTCCTTTTATTTCTTTTAAAATCAATTAAAAGTCCTCATTTTTTCTTTTTATTTGTTATTTTAAATACCAAAATTTTATTAAGGACGTTGTATGAACTAAAAAATAATTTTGTAATAGCCATTTATATAGTTAAGATGACACATACTAGTAATATATTATTGTAAATTGTAATAGCCATTTATATAGTTAATATGTATAAAGTAAGACTATTAATTATTATCAATTGTCATAGAATTAAAATTTACTAATTGTTTAGAGTTTTATGCTTTTAATTTAAATTGTATTAATGTTTAAAGTACTAATGTATTACGCAATTTTAATTATACTAGTAATGTATTATTGTAAATTGTAATAGCCATTTATATAGTTAATATGTATAAAGTAAGACCATTAATTATTAATAATATAGCTATTAATTATTATCAATTGTCATAAAATTAAAAATAATATTAAAAGAACAGTCATATTTTAAGGACCGAAAATGCTTGAGTGAAATAATTAATCACTTACTTGTATGTTTGTAACGGACAAAGAGAATATCTGAGGAAATATACGGTTAAATATTTTATATTTTTGTTATAATGTTGTTATTCCTTTCTTTTCTTCTTGAGCACTTGATGTTTTTATTATTTGGGAGGGATGGGAAAATTGGAAAGAGTGGATGCAAGAAGGCCATGGTTAATGACCCAATACATATGGACAAGTGAGGCCCAAAAGTAAGATGATGAATTAATAATAAAAATTTAAAAAGCAAATGGAAGGAATACCACATCGCTCAAACACAAGAACTATATCGCTTTCGAATGCTATATACATCAAAAGTTTGAGCCCATTTAGACCAAAATTATTCTTTCGCCTTTTGCTAAAGAATACCGTGCGCTTGTCTCAAATAGCGACAAACACCTATTTTGAGGGGTGCCTTAAAAGTCCTCATTTTTTTTCTTTTATATTTTAAATGTTATTTAAAAAAAAAAAATTCCTGGTCAGAACTGGAACCTGCCCGGTCCGACCCGGAAAATTTAGAACCGGCCTTGACGTCCGGTTCTGTCTTGGACGAGAACCGGTAATTCCGATCCGGTCCGGTTCTAGCCCAAGAACTGGCCCGTGTACACCCCTAGTTCAGCGGAGGCGGAATAAAAAATTTGAAAGACGGGAGAAGTTTCTGTTTTTCACGATAATATAGGGAGTTTTTTTGCAATTACCCTTTATTTCAAAGGGTGTAGCACGTGGTTGGTCTAGAATATATATTTAATTATATATGTAGTATTGAAATATATATATTTCTAAAAAATATTATCAAGTGATAAAAAGACTGAGATTGTAATTTAACTTGTTAATATATACTATTTTTATTAAGTGGTTAATAAGTTTGGATAGAAAGTTAATAGATGGGTTGATTTGAAATATTTAAATAATTCAGGAGAGTATTTAAAAATAATAATTAAATGGGGTATTTAACTTTGATCGAAAGTTCGAGAGGGTAAACAGATATCCCCTTATTTCAACTAGTGTAGCATGTGGTTGGTCTGGTCAAAGATTCATGAACAACAACAACAACAACAAAAATCGATGATTGGTTGTCATACAAATCTTTTCTGTCTTTGATTTTTACTTTTATATTTTATCATTTATTCCCTCTGGACTTCAATGATTGACTTTCTGAAATAATAAAAATTTGTAAGACAATGATCTTTGATCTTATTTTATTCTACATTATTTCATTTTTACTTCTAATTTTTACTCAAATTACCACACTATCATCAAATGGGGTTGATGTATAATATTTTTTTTATCATTTGCACAAAATATATGTTTCGAAATGCACAAAATGACAAATATTATGAACAGTAAAAATCCGTAGGAAAGTGATAATTATTGGAGTCTAGAGGGAATATCAATTACCTCTTCCATTGCAGTAGACTAGGCTATTTTTAAAGGAATCACATTTACTTTAAAGCAAAACTCATATACTTTCATAAAATTCTGATAAAATAAAGTAAATATGTTCACGAGGAAGCACAAACATTGAATTTACCAGTGGCTTTTTTTTTAATTAACTGGATGTTTTTATTAAATCATAATAAGATGTGATCAGCTGAAAAAAATCCAAATCGACCTTTGAAAAGGCAAAAATAGAGGAGATCTTAAGCCAAACTCAAAGCCAATTAAGGCAGACTTTAATTAACAGACAACCCTCAGGAGAAATCGCCCATCTCCAATATTGTTCTAAATAAAAAAATAAGGTAGATAAATTTGAGGAAATTAATGTAAGGGTTGTTGGCTATCGCTTATCAACCGTTCGTTAAATGTCGCTAATATATTTTTCTTTGTTGGAAATCACCACTTCATTGATTACAGCAGACACTGCAGCTGAATTAAAAAAATTATTTTCTCCTTTAGAATTTAAAAGATTGTTTTGAATCGCTTACTGACACTACCTCGCGAGAAAATTAAAAATTATGACACCGACCAAAGTTTATATATATGTATGTATATTAATTATATTGTATAAAAATACCATTGCCACGTACAAAAAAATGAGTTTTAACTCTACGGATAATGCAATTGAAACGTCAATTTCAAATTAATTTTATAAATACTTTTAACAACTATAATTTACCTAAACATCTTTTTGACATCAATAATTATATAGAATTATGGTTAAAAAAAGAAGGAGACGGGAGATAATGTGTCAGACACGTATCGTGTCCATCGAGTATTAGTGTCGAAAATAAATCTGATACGGACACGGTATAAAATATATAAAGTGTTCGTGGTTATAGTATGCAAATAACGAGAGAAAAAAGAAATGAGAAAAATAAACCACTCCACGCCACATGTGAAGTGTAAAAGCATCCTAATCCATCGCGAGAAATCAAACTCATCGAAAACCAAAATGGAGAGAATCTCCAGCTGCTCATTTTGAAAATTTTGCCAAAAAAATAATTTTTAATGTATATAATAGATTATATTTTTTTTTAACTAAAAATACACTAGGAGGACCGAATTCGAAAATTTCATAGGCCCAAGTGTGACTACCACTCTATGATATATGTATTTGAAGAGATGTTTATCAATATAGTTCCTTCTGCTTATGTAATTTCATATACAAACCAAACCAACAATGCAGAACTTATAAAAGTGGAACAGATAAAAAGAAGAGGGCATCAATGCAACTGGATTAAACAGGCTCAAATAAGGACCCATGTTCCTGTAATTAAAGCATTCATGTTAAAAATACCAAAGGCAAATACACTTTAACCATTCAAGGAAAACAGTTCACAACCATAATGGGAAGACAATGAGATAGTCAATATCAATTCATTAATTTGAGGAATAATATACATTATCAGTTTCACAGTTAAACAAAATGGAAGGTAAAGCTAGCCATCCTAAATCCAACATCCTACTGCTACCATAAACACCCTAGTACATTGAAGAAAGTGATCATCCTAACAGAAAACAACATTCAGTCTACCAGAAACACACTAATATAGCAAAAACTGGCCATCCAAAAGTCAATAGCATTATGTCTACAACAAACATCCTAATATATTCAGTAGAAATCAGGGAGAAGAAGACGCAACATGTGGATGAAGCTCTCTTTATAGAATGGGTCATCTTTACGGCCAAACATACCTCAGATTGACAAATTTCCATTTGGTTTAATGGTTAACTCATCACTTATTATATTAAAGGGGAGAGGTTCAAATCCTCTTAGCTCCCACTTTTTTTTTTTTTCTAAACTTAACTCCTCCTCTTTCTTTTTTCCTTCTATACTATATTAAAATTCCTCATGCATATATTTTTGTTTTCTAGTAATATAGATGTAAATTGTAATAGCCATTTATATAGTTAATATGTATAAAATATGACCATTAATTATTAATAATATAGCTATTAATTGTTATCAATTGTGATAAAATTAAAATTTACTGATTGTTTAGAGTTTTATACTTTTAATTTAAATTGGATTAATGTTTAAATTACTAATGTATTATGCATTTTTCTTTTCTTTCTTTTAAACTCAATTAAAAGTCCTCATTTATTCTTTTTATTTGTTATTTTAAATAAATTTCTTTTTTAAGTACGTTATATGAACTAAGAAATAAAATTTTAATAGCCATTTATATAGTTAAGATGACACATACTAGTAATATATTATTGTAAATTGTAATAGCCATTTATATAGTTAATATGTATAAAGTAAGACTATTAATTATTAATAATATAGTTATTAACTATTATCAATTGTCATAAAATTAAAATTTACTAGTTGTTTAGAGTTTTATGCTTTTAATTTAAACTGTATTAATGTTTAAATTACTAATATATTATGTATTTTTCCTTTTATTTCTTTTAAAATCAATTAAAAGTCCTCATTTTTTTCTTTTTATTTGTTATTTTAAATACCAAAATTTTATTAAGGACGTTATATGAACTAAGAAATAATTTTGTAATAGCCATTTATATAGTTAAGATGACACATACTAGTAATATATTATTGTAAATTGTAATAGCCATTTATATAGTTAATATGTATAAAGTAAGACTATTAATTATTATCAATTGTCATAGAATTAAAATTTACTAATTGTTTAGAGTTTTATGCTTTTAATTTAAATTGTATTAATGTTTAAAGTACTAATGTATTACGCAATTTTAATTATACTAGTAATGTATTATTGTAAATTGTAATAGTCATTTATATAGTTAATATGTATAAAGTAAGACCATTAATTATTAATAATATAGCTATTAATTATTATCAATTGTCATAAAATTAAAAATAATATTAAAAGAACAGTCATATTTTAAGGACCGAAAATGCTTGAGTGAAATAATTAATCACTTACTTGTATGTTTGTAACGGACAAAGAGAATATCTGAGGAAATATACGGTTAAATATTTTATATTTTTGTTATAATGTTGTTATTCCTTTCTTTTCTTCTTGAGCACTTGATGTTTTTATTATTTGGGAGGGATGGGAAAATTGGAAAGAGTGGATGCAAGAAGGTCATGGTTAATGGCCCAATACATATGGACAAGTGAGGCCCAAAAGTAAGATGATGAATTAATAATAAAAATATAAAAAGCAAATGGAAGGAATACCACATCGCTCAAACACAAGAACTATATCGCTTTCGAATGCTATATACATCAAAAGTTTGAGCCCATTTAGACCAAAATTATTCTTTCGCCTTTTGCTAAAGAATACCGTGCGCTTGTCTCAAATAGCGACAAACGCCTATTTTGAGGGGTGCCTTAAAAGTCCTCATTTTAAAAAAAAAAATCCGGGTCAGAACTGGAACCTGCCCGGTCCGACCCGGAAAATTTAGAACCGGCCCCGACGTCCGGTTCTGTCTTGGACGAGAACCGGTAATTCAGATCCGGTCCGGTTCTAGCCTAAGAACTGGCCCGTGTACACCCCTAGTTCAGGGGAGGCGGAATAAAAAATTTGAAAGACGGGGGAAGTTTCTATTTTTCACGATAATATAGGGAGTTTTTTTACAATTACCCTTTATTTCAAAGGGTGTAGCACCTGGTTGGTCTAGAATATATATTTAATTATATATGTAGTATTGAAATATATATATTTCAAAAAAATATTATCAAGTGATAAAAAGACTGAGATTGTAATTTAACTTGTTAATATATACTATTTTTATTAAGTGGTTAATAAGTTTGGATAGAAAGTTAATAGATGGGTTGATTTGAAATATTTAAATAATTCAGGAGAGTATTTAAAAATAATAATTAAATGGGGTATTTAACTTTGATCGAAAGTTCGAGAGGGTAAACAGATATCTCCTTATTTCAACTAGTGTAGCATGTGGTTGGTCTGGTCAAAGATTCATGAACAACAACAACAACAAAAATCGATGATTGGTTGTCATACAAATCTTTTCTGTGATTTGAGGTTGATAAGAATCGCTTAATAAAACCCAATAAATGAAAAACCTATAAAGTCACAAAGTCTTTGATTTTTACTTTTATATTTTATCATTTATTCCCTCTGGACTTCAATGATTGACTTTCTGAAATAATAAAAATTCGTAAGACAATGATCTTTGATCTTATTTTATTCTACATTATTTCATTTTTACTTCTAATTTTTACTCAAATTACCACACCATCATCAAATGCGGTTGATGTATAATATTTTTTTTTATCATTTGCACAAAATATATGTTTCGGAATGCACAAAATGACAAATATTATGAACAGTAAAAATCCGTAGGAAAGTGATAATTATTGGAGTCCAGAGGGAATATCAATTACCTCTGCAGTAGACTAGGCTATTTTTAAAGGAATCACATTTACTTTAAAGCAAAACTCATATACTTTCATAAAATTCTGATAAAATAAAGTAAATATGTTCACGAGGAAGCACAAACATTGAATTTACCAGTGGCTGTTTTTTTTAATTAACTGGATGTTTTTATTAAATCATAATAAGATGTGATCAGCTGAAAAAATCCAAATCGACCAATTAAGGAGATCTATTTTTGCCTTTGAAAAGGCAAAAATAGAGGAGATCTTAAGCCAAACTCAAAGCCAATTAAGGCAGACTTTAATTAACAGACAACCCTCAGGAGAAATCGCCCATCTCCAATATTGTTCTAAATAAAAAAAGACGGTAGATAAATTTGAGGAAATTAATGTAAGGGTTGTTGGCTATCGCTTATCAACCGTTCGTGAAATGTCGCTAATATATTTTTCTTTGTTGGAAATCACCACTTCATTGATTACAGCAGACACTGCAGCTGAATTAAAAAAATTCTTTTCTCCTTTAGAATTTAAAAGATTGTTTTGAGTAGCTTACTGACACTACCTCGCGAGAAAATTAAAAATTATGACACCGACACAAAGTTTATATATATGTATGTATATTAATTATATTGTATAAAAATACCATTGCCACGTACAAAAAAATGAGTTTTAACTATATCTCTACGGATAATGCAATTGAAACGTCAATTTCAAATTAATTTTATAAATACTTTTAACAACTATAATTTACCTAAACATCTTTTTGGCATCGATAATTATATAGAATTATGGTTAAAAAAAGAAAGAGACGGGAGATAATGTGTCAGACACGTATCGTGTCCGTCGAGTATTAGTGTCGAAAATAAATCTAATACGGACACGGTATAAAATATATAAAGTGTTCGTGGTTATAGTATGCAAATAACGAGAGAAAAAAGAAATGAGAAAAATAAACCACTCCACGCCACATGTGAAGTGTAAAAGCATCCTAATCCATCGCGAGAAATCAAACTCATCGAAAACCAAAATGGAGAGAATCTCCAGCTGCTCATTTTGAAAATTTTGCCAAAAAAATAATTTTTAATGTATATAATAGATTATATTTTTTTAAACTAAATATACACTAGGAGGACCGAATTCGAAAATTTCATAGGTCCAAGTGTGACTACCACTCTATGATATATGTATTTGAAGAGATGTTTATCAATATAGTTCCTTATGCTTATGTAATTTCATATACAAACCAAACCAACAATGAGAACTCATAAAAGTGGAACAGATAAAAAGAAGAGGGCATCAATGCAACTGGATTAAACAGGCTCAAATAAGGACCCATGTTCCTGTAATTAAAGCATTCATATTAAAAATACCAAAGGCAAATACACTTTAACCATTCAAGGAAAACAGTTCACAACCATAATGGGAAGACAATGAGATAGTCAATATCAATTCATTAATTTGAGGAATAATATACATTATGAGTTTCACAGTTAAACAAAATGGAAGGTAAAGCTAGCCATCCTAAATCCAACATCCTACTGCTACCATAAACACCCTAGTACATTGAAGAAAGTGGTCATCCTAACAGAAAACAACATTCAGTCTACCAGAAACACACTAATATAGCAAAAACTGGCCATCCAAAAGTCAATAGCATTATGTCTACAACAAACATCCTAATATATTCAGTAGAAATCAGGGAGAAGAAGACGCAACATGTGGATGAAGCTCTCTTTATAGAATGGGTCATCTTTACGGCCAAACATACCTCAGATTGACAACTTATTGAGATCGAAATCTATGTCCACCTTCACTTCTGATGTATGCATTAAATCCTCAGTGGAAGGTAGATTTAAATTAAGAATTTGATACTTCTTTGGACGCCCATGATGGAAGCCGAGATTCCCATCTTCTTCACTGACAAGAGAGCGGGAAACCTCCTTCGCTTCCAAAATAGTCACACGGGTTGCAATTTCTTCCTCGGACACAACCGTCATTTCTTCAAACACGACGTCATCTTCACTTTCGTAAGTATCTGCCACAATGACATCCATTTCACAGATTGCATCCGCCGCAACAACCACCGCGCCGACATCATCTTCAACCACCGCCTCCGCGACTACATCATCTTCAACCTCCGCCGCCGCGATGACATCATCCTTAACCCCAGGGACTCCGATTGAATCCGGTACGAACATACTCATACGCGGATGAAATTGCACGCAACTATCATCCTGTGAATCATCCCAGAAATCAACACCCTCCATTTGGTAAAGTAGAAATTGAAACCCGAAATTTGCAATGAAATTAAACACTGAAATTGAAGATGAAATTTTGTGATGCTTACCTCATTCGTGGTGGTATTAATAGGAAAAATCTTCCGTTCCCACACAAATTTTAGATTCAAATACAAGAGAGGGAATCGATGTCAGCGTTGAGCCAAGTCGAAGTCGTCGTCGTGGTCACCAGCGCAGGCAGGAGCACCCTTGTCTTCTCTAGCGTGGGAAACCGATAACGTCATTTGTTTTGCACCTACTTTTGGACGCTAAAACGTCATTTGTTTTGAGCCAGAGGGAGTAGCTTATTATAGCCACCATTACTAAGTATTAAATTTAATTTTTATTTTTGTATACATATATATAGTTATAGGTTTATTTCACTGGTCCGTCCTTAACGTTTACCGAAATGATTAATTCTTTTAACACCTAATGTTTTTTTTTGTTGGCTAATTTGTTTTTGGCACTAGCATGATTGGTGTCAAACTCAACACTTTATGTGTCTATTATTTTGTCATTATTGTCATCAATTATTTGTGTTAAATTAATGTTCGGTGTAAATTATAATTGTTAGAAGAATTTATAAGACTAAACTTTATTTAAATTGTTTAGCATAAATTGCATTTAACAATTATTTTTACAAGAGTTGATTTAATTTAAAATTAGCGATTTAATTATATTCATGCTCATAGATACATGTTAAACTGTCTTTTTTAATTGTGAATGATATTAATAATAAATTTCTATTTTTTCTCCAAAATTTTAGTAATTTTACATTTATGTGAGGCATTGTTTTCCAAATGGAAGAGCTACTTGGAAGACAATGGGAGGTGAGAGTTCAACATTGATTTAGAGAGGTTAAAACCACTGTGGATCTTTTAACTAACGAGAAGATAGCAGGAAGGGAGGAGGAAATTGTTGATCTCAAACACTATCTAACGGCCATAGTTCCCTTCATACACGATCTCAAACACTATCTAAACCAATGTGGATCCTTCGAAGGGATCATTATTTTGTCTAAAAACTAAAAGGAAAATCATATGAAGAGAATTATTCACGCAAAAGGGCCGCATCTTGATCTGATTTTAATAAATCTGTCCGGTGATGCAAATTGATAATTAAAAAGAGGGAACATTAATCATTATGATTTGATTATAAAATATTTGATATTCCTTACACTTTCACGTGGTGTGAGGTGTGAACAATTAATGAGTAGGATTCTTTTATGGATATTTTCTTTTTTAAATCGGTTTGTTATATTATTTCAATACTATACAACTGACATATTATTTTTTATTTTTTTTTTATCAATCAATATTTCCTATAAAGTCACAAAGTCTTTGATTTTTATTTTTATATTTTATCATTTATCAACTCGAATGCATGAATTTATTTCCCCTCACAAAGTTTATATATATGTATGTATATTAATTATATTGTATAAAAATATCATTGGCGCGAACAAAATATGAGTTTTAACTATATCTCTAAGGATAATGCAGTTGAAATGTCAATTTCAAATTAATTTTAGTCTTATAAATACTTTTAACAACTATAATTTACTTAAACATCTCTTTGGCATCAATAATTATATAGAATTATGATTAAAAAAATTAGGAAACAAAAGATAATGTGTCAAATACGTATCGTGTCCGTCGAGTATCAGTGTCGAAAATGAGTCCGACACAGACACGATATAAAATATATAAAGTGTTCGTGGTTATAGTATGCAAATAACAAGAGAAAAAAGAAATGAGAAAAATAAACCACTCCACGCCACATGTGAAGTGTAAAAGCATCCTAATCCATCGCGAGAAATCAAACTCATCGAAAACCAAAATGGAGAGAATCTCCAGCTACTCATTTTGAAAATTTTGCCAAAAAAATAATTCTTAATGTATATAATATATTTTTATTTTTTATAACTAAAAATACACTAGGAGGACCAAATTCGAAAATTTCATAGGCCCAAGTGTGACTACCACTCTGTGATATATGTATTTGAAGAGATGTTTATCAAAATAAAAATCCTCAACCAACCTAGATAATATAAAATAAACAAATTGAAAGTAAAAGATCACCAAGAAAATGAACTGTTATTTTAATGTGAATCTCACTGGACAAACAAAACTAAAAATGTAAAATGCAAAAAAGAGAAAAGAGAGACATGCTAGTGCTATAAATAGAGGGTGAGGAAGGGGTAGTAAGCACCCATCTTCAAAGCATCAAAGAAAAAACACAAGAAAAGCTTTTAATTACAACTTTTAAGCAATGGAGATGAAGAAGATGATTGTTGGGTTTTTGGTGATCGCTGCCTTTGCTCTTCCAGCCTTTGCAACCGTTGAGAAAGATTTCATCACTCCTGAAGCCATTAAGATGGTTTTCGGGAAGGCGAATCTCAACTTGGACGAGAAAGTCATTAGTGCTCTCACCGGTAAGATCCTCATTTCCAACCCAGTCATCGAAGAAGCACTCCTTAAGCACTCCAACTTTAATGCCCTCGGTGGCAGTGTTCCTTGCGGTGAAAGTTGTGTCTGGATTCCTTGCATTTCTAGCATTGCTGGGTGCTCTTGCAAGAACAAAGTTTGCTACCTGAACTCTCTTGCCAACTAAAACAACATAATATTATTAGGGCATTCGTGTTGTTTCAATGTTTCTCTCC
This sequence comes from Viola odorata, assembly GCA_963691705.1. Lineage (NCBI taxonomy): Eukaryota > Viridiplantae > Streptophyta > Magnoliopsida > Malpighiales > Violaceae > Viola > Viola odorata. Next base: position 55,135,439 of record OY829539.1, on the reverse strand, counting down.
TTTAATTTGTTTGTCTTTCTCTCTTTAATTAAAATGAAGGAAGCGATAATATGGTTGTGAAAATACCATAAATTAATTAGTTAAGTCATGAGCAATTCAGATGCTTCCTTCTCGTATGTGTAAACTTGTATCATCAGTTGAATAAAAGTGCCCTTTCTTATGCTTTATCTAAACATGTCCTCATTTTAATTTTCTAATTTTATACTTAATTAGCAATTTATTCAAGGAAAATAATTCTCGGCATTGTTGTTTCATAAGATTGGGTTGAAATGAAAGTTTCCTGAAGCTATAAATTTTTTAATAATAATAATCCATCGAGATCAAAATAGAAACTTTAATAAACGATCAAATTCTTAAGTTACCTTATAATATTTTTAATAATATTGCGTCGTAAATAAAAATTGTGTTTATCCGAGTTACTGAAAACCAACAAAAAAATAGAAGACCAAGGACAGAGCACATATATTTTTAAGTTCGGATAAAAAAAGTTCATAAAGCTAAATTATGAACAAGATAACAAAGACACAAATATAAAAAAAATAAAGTAATAATTTTCTTTACTTTCCTTTAGGATTCCTGAATACAAAACAAACACAAGAATGTTACTTTCCTGGGAATCTTAAATCTCAATAGAACACAAAAAACTAACATTCTCCTAATCACTCTCCCGGGTATCACTCTCCCGGGAGAGTGATTCCAAGAGGGAAAGTAGTATTCCGAGAATCAAACGCTACAAGGATTCTTTGGAGAGCAGGCTTCTCCTCTATCAGTTATCTGAGTTTTATTTTGTGAACATCTTGCTCTATGATTTCTAATTTGGAAAATTACAGATTACTATTTTTATGAAACTGATTATTATATTTTCTTCATCAATGTCAATGTCTAACTAAATCTTTAATTTCTAATAAGGGCAGTAGAGTTATGGTCATTCTTGTTTCATGATATCTAAATGTTTTTTTTATAATTGATTTCTATATTTTCATTCATGAGGTTTCTGCAAAAACAAATCTCTTTTCAAGTTAGGTTTAGATCTTTCCAATCCAAGTCCTAATCTGATTAGTTGAAGTCGGTCTTAAAGGTGACGGTAGACGTCAAATTCGAATAGATATAAGCAGACAACTAATCTCGTGAAGATTAGAGAAACCAAGTGATCTAATTCAGACACGATTGGCAACCGAGGATCCTAGGTTAGGAGTTGTCTTCCTTTTTTTTGAATCAATCAATTTAGTAAACTCTTTAACCAACAAGTGCTAGTTGATTATGATTACCTAATAGAGTACCTATTTAGGTAATTTAATATAAGAGGGAAATAGGGATCCTAAGAAGTATAACTGAGTTCCATAACAACTCTGTAAAATAGAAATGAATAACTTTGAATCAATGATCGAGCAATTAGAAACATAACTCGGTGATGCTCTTATTAGGAATCATCTTATAACTATTTTCACAACATCTCATCAACATTCTTGGCCTAGAAACTGACCAAAAATCCTTTCATCTACATTACTTGTTTTTAGAATCTTACAAACAAATTAAACTCCCCAATTGTTAATAAAAATACCTCTTACTACTTTCTACAAACCCATTGTGAACTATTTTAAGTTGTATTTCTTAATTAATTTTGATGGTATCGACGGTAGATCACGTGGCTTGGTTCTAGACTTCGACATTTGGATGACCTTTTGAATTTCTTCCAATAGGACCGAGTGTGTCACAGAGGGGATTATGTAAATTTAAATTTTATGATAAGTATTAGATAAGTTAATAAGGTTATAATCAGTTAGAAATTGCCTTCTTTTAAAAAATTAAGAAATTACATAAATAATTTTTAAAAAATACTTTAAGGAGTTTACTTGCTAACCCTTTAATCTTAGAAATGAATCATTATTTATAATCACTTTAGATGGAAAAGTTAAAAGTTGATATTGATTTACATCATCTAAATAGTTTAAAGAGGTATTTGAAGAATCTTTTAATTATAAATCAAGGGGGGCTATTTGAGTTTGACCGAGATATTCCCCTTATTTCAACTAGTGTAGCAAGTGGTTGGTCTGATTAAAGATTCATGAACCCAAAAAAAAGTTCAATACTCAAGATATATATTTAATTATATATGTAGTATTGAATATATAAATATATATATATATATATATATATATATATATATATATATATATATATATATATATTTCTTAAGAATATTATCAAGTGATAAAAGAGAACGTATATGAGATTGTAATTCAACTTGTTAAGATATGCTCTTTTTATTACGTAGCTAATAAGTTTGATTCTTATTATTGTAAGTTATATTATTCGCCTGAGAAATGAAAATAAATCCCCCATTTCCAATATGGTTCTAAATACAAAAGGTAACGAGGGTTCAACTCAGTCAAAACGTGGAGCCTTTTACGAGTGCTCCTGAATTTTTGAGAGATAATTTTAGTTTTAGGATTGGGCTGTTTTTTAAAGAAGCATTTGTTAGCGTAGTTTAATTTTTTTTTAATAGGTGGAGGTGAAATTTAAATTTATATTTGAGTTTCTACTGATGATAATACAGAGCTTAATTTTAGACTTCCACATTTGTTAAAAAGAAGAAGAGAAGAACTTATATATTTGGTATTTGTGTAGTATAATTTTTAATTTATGTGAGTCTCAGTATCCGTGTCTAAGGAAATAAAATATTCATTTTATCTCTAATGGACATGTGAAAGAAGTTAGTTTTGTTGTTAAAAAGAAATACAAGATAGCAAAAAAGGTGGAGAAGATAGGAGGGCGAGAGTCTCTAGCTTATAATCGATGACGCAGATCTCAAACACTATCTAACGGCCATAGTTCCATTCATACACGCCCGTCCGCACGGATCCTTCGAAGGGATCATTATTTCAAATGGTGTAGCACGTGGTTGCTCTTGAATATATATTTAATTATATATAAGTGATAAAAAAAAATATAAATGAGACTGTAATTTAACTTGTTAACGTATGCTATTTTTATTAAGTAGTTAATAAGTTTGGATAGAAAGCTAATAGATGAGTTGATTTGAAATATTTAAATAGTTTAAAAGAATATTTAAAAAATATAATTAAATGGAGTATTTAAATTTGACGAAGAATTCGATTGAGTAAATAAATATCCCTTTATTTCAAATAGTATAGCACGTGGTTTGTCTAATTAAAGATTCATGAACAACAACAAAAAAGAGTTCAATATTCAAGATATATATATATATATATTAAGAATATTATCAAGTGATAAAAGAGACGGAAAATAAAGTTGTAATTCAACTTATTAGTATATGTCGTTTTTATTATATAACTAATGAATTTGATCTTTTTATTAGTATACAAGTGGGCATTTTATTTTTATTTTTATTTTTTATCAATCAATATTTTTTATTTATGAATTATATATGTAGTGTGGCATGTATACATAAGATATTTTTTTCTAAAATTATAATTTTGTAGTATTTACCAAAGTATTTATCCAACTATAAACCCTTCAAATTTGTTATAATCCTCTAATTTAAATATATTTAATGAAAGATTTTCAAAAAAATTGTGATGAAATGAGGTTGGCAGTGGATCACATGTGATAGTGATCAGAATTGTTAATCTAAAGTAGACTTTTTGAAAGACTAAATACCATCATTATAATTATTATTTTATAAATCTTCGAATTCACTAATTAATAAGGATTGTTTCTCTCTGCGAGAAGGCTTCCAAGACTTCCCTCTTTTTTATGTAGAATTATGATAAAAAAAAGTAAATTACGAGAATTAGTGAGTCAGACAAGCATCATATGGGTATTCATTGACTATTAGTATTAAAAATGAGTTCGATACGAACATAATATAAAATATGAAGTGTTCCTCCAATATGAGAGAAAAAAGAATTGAAAATAAGAAACCATTCCACACACCACATGTGAAGTGTAAAAGCATCCCAATCCATTGGGAGAAATCAACCTCATTGAAAACCACAATAGAGAGAATCTCGAGCTACTCATTTTGCAAATTTTGTCAAAAAAATAATTCTTAGTATATACAACCTCTGGACACAAATAATTGTCACTTTTCTACGGATTCTTACTGTTCATAATACTTGTCATTTTATGCATCCCGAAGCATATATTTTGTGCAAATGACTATTTTTTTTATGAATCAACCCAATTTGATGATGGTGTGGTAATTTGAGTGGAAATTAGGAGTAAAAATGAAACAATGTAGAATAAAATAAGATCAAAGATCATTGTCCTACGAATTTTTACTATTCTAAAACGTCATTTAATTGTGTCCGGAGGGCGTATATGATTACATTGCATTTAATCATATTTTTACTGCCCATTTACTTGTTATTTGGGCAATAAATCTATTGATTTTCCTTTTTCTCCTCATACTTTGACAGTTCTGGTTTGGAGGCATTTCGGTGGAGAATTTTGATTCTGGAGCTTTGAAGCTGATTTATAGATCGTCTTGGCCTAGAGCTTGGCCAAGACACCTATGCGCACCGGAGTATCGAGCACCACTTCGTCTTGGCCGCAAGCTTGGCCAAGACTCATTCGCGATAGGCAAATCTTGAGAGAGCAGCGGCGCGACCTTTTGGGCCTCGCTTCACATGGGCCTTGTAAGCTGGCAAGTCGCAACTGTCCAGAAAATCTAGAGGGATTTGAAGCCAATCTTTTGAAGAATCCTATATGGGATCTCCCTCTTTTGTATTTGCGATTTTATTTTCAAATTTAAAACATTGTTACTTTCTTGTTAGAATTTTGAAGAGTTTGAGTTAGAATAGGATTAGGAAGATTTAGCTGGTATTTAAATCAGACTTACTTCTTTCCGTAGGTATCTCTTCTCCGACTTCTTCTTCTCCAATTAATAAAAATTCCCTTTTGCTCCAGCATTTAATTCTCGGATCTATTTTATTATGCAAACAAATTTATTTATTTTATACCCATGAGTATGAGTAACTAAACACCCATTCTTGGTAAGGGTTGAAGAGCTTTGTTCTTATGATTTCGTGAGATCAAATCGTCCCTAACAGTCTCTATCATTCGTATTTGATTATTCCTTAAGTTTATTAAATCGCTTACTCACTAGAGATAAGACCTGATCATTCTTGTACTCTAGGAGAGAAGAGTTGCAACCGGCCTAGAAGGAAAGGGAACACCCGTCGGCTAGGCCAAGAAGGTAACTAGTCTCGCGCAAGACTAGAAGGAATAATCGATCTAGACCAAGACCAGATTGACGACCTAGGGTCTCCATAGGGAGACAACTTGGCTAGGTACTGTCTTCCCCTATACCATTGAGGAAGCGAACAACCATTCAAGACAACAGTCAAACGGATAAACCCTTTAACCAACAAGGTGTCCCTTGGCTAGGATTATCAGGAAAGGGAGCACCCGCCAGATAATTTGAATAGGAGGGAAGACAGGAGTGAACAGGAGTACCTCCACTCTATAGCAGTACTACGAATTTAGAGACAAATACTCCTGAATCAGTGATCGGATCACAAGGACAGAAGCTCTCATATTGCCCTTACCTAGAATCCCTTTTTATTCAACATCTCACAGTCCTGACCCCTATCTTGGCCAAGACTCCAGCCAAGACTACTCTGAACTATTTTATTTCTCTTTGTTTTTGTCTTTACTTTTCAGATTCACCCAAACCACATCCAGTGACGAGGAAGTCAACTAGAAACTACGATCCCCAAGAGGTCTCTGTGGATGATCCTCTTACCACAATCTACAATCCGTTGTAGGACAGTGATAAGTTGTACTTCTACCCCCATTTCTATACCTATTTCACTCTTATATTTGACGCGTTCGGTGCGCAATCAAATTTTGGCGCCGTTGCCGGGGATCTCTAATGGTATTTGTAGTTTCTTTTATTATATTTTATGACAGTTGATGACCTTGCAATCCCAATATCACAAGGACCGAAGCACAACTTAGGAGGCAAGCTCGACTTCGAGCAGCCTAGGAAGAAAGTGAATTGGAAACCTCCAGTTCCGAAACAACCTACAGTTCAGACCCCAATCTTGGCCAACACTCTGACCAAGACGCATTCTTCAATCTAGCCATGGTAGAAAACCGTCCAGAACCGACTATGAGAGAGCTGAACAGAACAGGGGAACAGGAAATATTTTCCTATATCAACTGCCCAGCTGTACCTAATGATTGGTCTATAAAGACCAATATGGTGGCCAACCTTCCTAAGTTCTATGGCCACTCAAATGAAAATCCATTTAGACATCTCAGGAACTTACACGTTCAGTGTGAGATTATGAAGCCTGTGGCAACCAACATTGAGAGAGCGAAACTGAAAGCCTTCCCGAGTTCTCTAGAAGGAGCGGCTCAGAATTGGTTTTATAGTCTACCACACAACACTGTTAACACATGGGCAGAGATGTCTACTCTTTTTCTTAACAAGTTCTGGAATGCAACGAAAGCTGAGATAGCTAGAAAGAACATGGCAGCTATCCAGCAGAGAAACAACGAAGGTTTCAGTGAGTACCATCAACGATTCCGTGAGCTACAGGAGGTTTGCCCTACACATGGGGTTGCAGATCAAACAATGATCCAATATTTCTATGACGGGATGCTCCTTACCAGTAAAGAAAAAGTTGACGCGGCAGTAGGAGGAGGGCTACAAGACTTGACCATCACAAGGGCCAAGCTGCTACTACAGACAATGGCGGACAACTGCCAAAATAATCTTACTTCGGATAGAAACTCTATCCCTTCTACTCTAAATGCAATTGACGTTGATAAAAAACTTAATGATTTAACTGATATGGTCAAAAATATTTCTGTTAATTTTTCAAGTCAAATGCCCACAGGAAGTCCAAATCAAGAGTAGCTAGCTTCAGTATGCGCGATATGCCAGCAACAAGATCATCAAACCAATAACTGTTATATGGTGCAACACCCAGAAGATACGACACAAATGAATGCGGCTTATGTACAGAACCAAGGAAGTATGCAAAACTTTCCTCAAAGAAGTAATAAATACTCATGGAGAGGCCATTCAAATTTTAGGTGGAGAGATCCAGCCCCTCCAAATCAGAACCAAAATCAGAATGCACCTCAGCAACAACCACCCGTTAACTTCCAGCATTTCATACCTCGCCCTTCAAATCTGAATCCTGGCCAAGCCTCCGTACCCCAGCTGCCATCTGCCCCTCAACCTTTGCAGATTGCAGGCCCTTCTATGGAGGATACACTTAAGAGCTTGGTTGAGATGCAGAAGAAATTGATGCAATCGACACAATCCAGTTTGGCTGAAATGCAGAAGCAAATCAATCAGATGGTCAATCAAGGCAAATTACCTTCTACAGCGGTGAACAACCCCGCGCACAATGTTAGTGCCATGAGTTTAAGGAGTGGAGTTGTGTTACCAGAGAGAGAGGGTGCGAAAACAGACCAGGAATTGAATAAAATTCAGTCGCAAGAAATGGATGAGGAAGAAGAGGAAGAAACTGAAACGGAAGCAGTGTTGGCCAAGCCTGCAGTTGTCACGGAAACGGTAAGGACAGAACCTGTCTTGGCCAAACCAGTGGCCAAGCCTGACCAGAAAGAGGAAGTAATGGAAATTCCTCCACCATTTCCTCCTAGATCTTCAAAAGAGAAAAAGCAAGATGAAGCAAGAGACTTTATGAATATTTTTGGGAAAATATCTATTAATATACCTATGTTGGACTTAATTGTGAAAGTCCCCTTTTATGCTAAAATTTTTAAAGAACTATGCACTAACAAAAAGAAAATTGCAGGTATAGAGAGAGTAAATTTGGTTCAAGATGTTTTAGCGGTACAACAACTTCCAGAGAACAACAAGGATCCAGAACAGATGGAGGGTTTGCATAGATTACAGGAGGTTGAATCAAGTGACAAGGAAAGATCATTTTCCTTTGCCATTTATCGACCAAATGGTAGAGAGACTTACTGGAAAGTCTCACTATTGCTTCTTGGACGGCTACTCAGGGTTTCATCAAATCCCTATTGCACCCGAAGACCAAGAGAAGACGACGTTCACTTGTCCTTTTGGAACGTTCGCCTACAGACGCATGCCATTTGGGCTGTGCAATGCACCATCCACCTTTCAAAGGTGCATGGTAAGCATCTTTTCCGAGTATGTAGAGAAAAGCATAGAGGTGTTTATGGATGATTTTACTGTTTACGGTAATAATTTTGAACAATGCTTACATAATTTGAAAAATATTTTAAAAAGATGTGTTGATACATGCTTAGTTTTAAACTATGAAAAATGCCATTTTATGGTAGATCAAGGAATTGTCCTTGGGCATGTGGTTTCGAAAAAAGGAGTTGAACTTTAAGTACAGTGAATCTCCGAGAGGAACTTGAAGTCGGTGGGTCCTGTTGAGGACTATGTAGGGCTTCGTTCGAGAGGGAGATTGTCGAGCTCAGATGGTGGGCTTGGTGGTACTTAGTACTAGGGGGAGATTGTTGGGGTGTGCGAACTAAAGTCCCACATCGGAAAGAAAAGAGAAAGAAAGACTAAATATAAGAGGAGTGGATCTTCTTAATGGAATGAGGCCTTTTGTGAAAACCGTGCGGGCTCAAACCCAAAGCGGACAATATCATTCCATTAAGAGACACTCGGATGAGTCTTTATTTCTCCAACAAATGGTAGCGGAGCTGATGGTTCGATGGGCTTGTGAACTAGATCCGATGGATTGGTGGGACGAGTATGTTGATGATGGCCCAGACCCAGTGCACGGGGTCTGGTTTAGTGGCGACACACAACGAATCTCCAAACTGATGGGCCAATAGATTGAGCCCGAAGTATGATGGGTGATTTCCATACTTCGTGCAAGTTGATTAGTGGGCCAATAGATTGAGCCTGAAGTATGATGGGTGAATTCCATACCTCGTGCAAGTTGATGGGCCAAATTGGTGGGCTTGCTCAGTTTGAGGTTGAACTTTAAGTACAGTGAATCTCCTAGAGGAACTTGAAGTCGGTGGGTCCTGTTGAGGACTATGTAGGGCTTCGTTCGAGAGGGAGATTGTCGGGCTCAGATGGTGGGCTTGGTGGTACTTAGTTCGAGGGGGAGATTATTGGGGTGTGCGAACTAAAGTCCCACATCGGAAAGAAAAAAGAAATAAATACCAAATATAAGAGGAGTGGATCTTCTTAATGGAATGAGGTCTTTTGTGAAAACCATGCGGGATCAGGCCCAAAGCGGACAATATCAGTCCATTAAAAGAAATTCGGGTGGGTCTTTATTTCTCCAACAATTAGTGCTCTCACCGGTAAGATCCTCATTTCCAACCCAGTCATCGAAGAAGCACTCCTTAAGCACTCCAACTTTAATGCCCTCGGTGGCAGTGTTCCTTGCGGTGAAAGTTGTGTCTGGATTCCTTGCATATCTGGCCTTGCTGGGTGCTCTTGCAAGAACAAAGTTTGCTACCTGAACTCTCTTGCCAACTAAAACAACATAATATTATTAGGGCATTCGTGTTGTTTCAATGTTTCTTTCCTTTAATTTGTTTGTCTGTCTCTCTTTAATTAAAATGAAAGAAGCGATAATATGGTTGTGAAAATACCATAAATTAATTAGTTAAGTCATGAGCAATTCAGATGCTTCCTTCTCATATGTGTAAACTTGTATCATCAGTTGAATAAAAGTGCCCTTTCTTATGCTTTATCTAAACATGTCCTCATTTTAATTTTCTAATTTTATACTTAATTAGCAATTTATTCAAGGAAAATAATTCTCGGCATTGTTGTTTCATAAGATTGGGTTGAAATGAAAGTTTCCTGAAGGTATAAATTTTTTAATAATAATAATCCATGGAGATCAAAATAGAAACTTTAATAAACGATCAAATTCTTAGGTTACCTTATAATATTTTTAATAATATTGTGTCGTAAATAAAAAATGTGTTTATCCGGGTTACTGAAAACCAACAAAAAAATAGAAGAGCAAGGATAGAGCACATATATTTTGAAGTTCGGATAAAGAAGGTTCATAAAGCTAAATTATGAACAAGATAACAAAGACACAAATATAAAAAAAGATAAAGTAATAATTTGCTTTACTTTCCTTTAGGATTCCTGAATACAAAACAAACACAAGAATGTTACTTTCCTGGAAATCTTAAATCTCAATCAAACACAAAAAACTAACATTCCCCTAATCACTCTCCCGGGTATCACTCTCCTGGGAGAGTGATTCCAAGAGGGAAAGTAGCATTCCGAGAATCAAACGCTACAAGAATTCTTTGGAGAACAGGCTTCTCCTCTATCAGTTATCTGAGTTTTATTTTGTGAACATCTTGCTCTATGATTTCCGATTTGGAAAATTACAGATTACTATTTTTATGAAATTGATTATTATATTTTCTTCATCAATGTCAATGTCTAACTAAATCTTTAATTTCTAATAAGGGTAGTAGAGTTATGGTCATTCTTGTTTCATGATATCTAAATGTTTTTTTATAATTGATTTCTATATTTTCATTCATGAGGTTTCTGCAAAAACAAATCGCTTTTCAAGTTAGGCTTAGATCTTTCCAATCCAAGTCCTAATCTGATTAGTTGAAGTCGGTCTTAAAGGTGACGGTAGACGTCAAATTCGAATAGATATAAGCAGACAACTAATCTCGTGAAGATTAGAGAAACCAAGTGATCTAATTCAGACACGATTGGCAACCGAGGATCCTGGGTTAGGAGTTGTCTTCCCCTTTTTTGAATCAATCAATTTAGTAAACCCTTTAACCAACAAGTGCTAGTTGATTATGATTACCTAATAGAGTGCCTATTTAGGTAATTTAATATAAGAGGGAAGTAGGGATCCTAAGAAGTATAACTGAGTTCTATAACAACTCTGTAAAATAGAAATGAATAACTTTGAATCAATGATCGAACAATTAGAAACATAACTCGGTGATGCTCTTATTAGGAATCATCTTATAACTATTTTCACAATATCTCATCAACATTCTTGGCCTAGAAACTGACCCAAAATCCTTTCATCTACTTTACTTGTTTTTAGAATCTTACAAACAAATTAAACTCCCCAATTGTTAATAAATATACCTCTTACTACTATCTGCAAACCCATTGTGAACCATTTTAAGTTGTATTTCTTAATTAATTTTGATGGTATCGACGGTAGATCACGTGGCTTGGTTCTAGACTTCGACATTTGGATGACCTTTTGAATTTCTTCCAATAGGACCGAGTGTGTCACAGAGGGGATTATGTAAATTTAAATTTTATGATAAGTATTAGATAAGTTAATAAGGTTATAATCAATTAGAAATTTATTCTTTTAAAAAATTAAGAAATTACATAAATAATTTTCAAAAAATATTTTAAGGAGTTTACTTGCTAACCCTTTAATCTTCATTTCTAATTTTCTGAAATGAGTCATTATTTATAATCACTTTGGATGAAAAAGTTAACATATGAATTGATCTAAAGCATCTAAATAGTTTAGAGAGGTATTTGAAGAATTTTTTAATTATAAATCAAAGGGGGTATTTAAGTTTGACCGAGATATTCCCCTTATTTCAACTACTGTAGCAAGCGGTTGATCTGATCAAATATTCATGAACAAAAAAAAAAGTTCAATACTCAAGATATATATTTAATTTGACCGAGGTATTTTTATTACGTAGCTAATAAGTTTGACCCTTATTATTGTAAGTGATAATAATACTTATTCGCCTTGAAAAGAAATCCCCCATTTCTAATATCGTTCCAAATACAAAAGGTAACGAGGGTTTATCTCAGTCAGAGCATGGAGCTTTTTGCGAGTGCTTCTGAATTTTTTAGAAAGAATTTTAGTTTTAGGATTGGGCTCTTTTTTAAGCAGCATTTGTTAGCGTAGCTTAGTTTTTTTAATAGGTGGAGGTGAAATTTAAATCTGTGTTTGAATTTCTACCGATGATAGTACATGTAGCTTAATTATAGACTTCTACATTTGTTAAAAAGAAGAAGAAAAGAACTTATATATTTGGTATTTGTGTAGTATATTTTTTAATTTATCTGAGTTTCAGTATCAGTGTCTAAGGAAATAAAATATTCATTTTATCTCTAACGGACATGTGAAAGAAGTTAGTTTTGTTGTTAGAAAGAAATACATTATACATAGCATAAAAGGTGGAGAAGATAGCAAACGGACATGCGAGAGTATCTAGGTTATAATGGATGACGCAGATCTCAAATACCATCTAACGGCCATAGTTCCATTCATACACGCCCGTCCGCACGGATCCTTCGAAGGGATCATTATTTCAAATGGTGTAGCACGTGGTTGCTCTTGAATATATATTTAATTATATATAAGTGATAAAAAAAAATATAAATGAGACTGTAATTTAACTTGTTAACGTATGCTATTTTTATTAAGTAGTTAATAAGTTTGGATAGAAAGCTAATAGATGAGTTGATTTGAAATATTTAAATAGTTTAAAAGAATATTTAAAAAATATAATTAAATGGAGTATTTAAATTTGACGAAGAATTCGAGTGAGTAAACAAATATCCCTTTATTTCAAATAGTATAGCACGTGGTTTGTCTAATTAAAGATTCATGAACAACAACAAAAAAGAGTTCAATATTCAAGATATATATTTAATTATATATATATATATATATATATATATATATATATATATATTAAGAATATTATCAAGTGATAAAAGAGACGGAAAATAAAGTTGTAATTCAACTTATTAGTATATGTCGTTTTTATTATATAACTAATGAATTCGATCTTTTTATTAGTATACAAGTGGGCATTTTATTTTTATTTTTATTTTTTATCAATCAATATTTTTTATTTACATAAGATATTTTTTTCTAAAATTATAATTTTGTAGTATTTACCAAAGTATTTATCCAATTATAAACCCTTCAAATTTGTTATAATCCTCTAATTTAAATATATTTAATGAAAGATTTTCAAAAAAATTGTGATGAAATGAGGTTGGCAGTGGATCACATGTGATAGTGATCAGAATTGTTAATCTAAAGTAGACTTTTTGAAAGACTAAATACCATCATTATAATTATTATTTTATAAATCTTCGAATTCAGTAATTAATAAGGATTGTTTCTCTCTGCGAGAAGGCTTCCAAGACTTCCCTCTTTTTTATGTAGAATTATGATAAAAAAAAGTAAATTACGAGAATTAGTGAGTCAGACAAGCATCATATGGGTATTCATTGACTATTAGTATTAAAAATGAGTTCGATACGAACATAATATAAAATATGAAGTGTTCCTCCAATATGAGAGAAAAAAGAATTGAAAATAAGAAACCATTCCACGCACCACATGTGAAGTGTAAAAGCATCCCAATCCATTGGGAGAAATCAACCTCATTGAAAACCACAATAGAAAGAATCTCGAGCTGTCATTTTGCAAATTTTGTCAAAAAAATAATTCTTAGTATATACAACCTCTGGACACAAATAATTGTCACTTTTCTACGGATTTTTACTGTTCATAATACTTGTCATTTTATGCATCCCGAAGCATATATTTTGTGCAAATGACTATTTTTTTTTTATGAATCAACCCAATTTGATGATGGTGTGGTAATTTGAGTGGAAATTAGGAGTAAAAATGAAACAATGTAGAATAAAATAAGATCAAAGATCATTGTCCTACGAATTTTTACTATTCTAAAACGTCATTTAATTGTGTCCGGAGGGCGTATATGATTATATTGCATTTAATCATATTTTTACTGCCCATTTACTTGTTATTTGGGCAATAAATCTATTGATTTTCCTTTTTCTCCTCATACTTTGACAGTTCTGGTTTGGAGGCATTTCGGTGGAGAATTTTGATTCTGGAGCTTTCAAGCTGATTTATAGATCGTCTTGGCCTAGAGCTTGGCCAAGACACCTATGCGCACCGGAGTATCGAGCACCACTTCGTCTTGGCCGCAAGCTTGGCCAAGACTCATTCGCGATAGGCAAATCTTGAGAGAGCAGCGGCGCGACCTTTTGGGCCTCGCTTCACATGGGCCTTGTAAGCTGGCAAGTCGCAACTGTCCAGAAAATCTAGAGGGATTTGAAGCCAATCTTTTGAAGAATCCTATATGGGATCTCCCTCTTTTGTATTTGCGATTTTATTTTCAAATTTAAAACATTGTTACTTTCTTGTTAGAATTTTGAAGAGTTTGAGTTAGAATAGGATTAGGAAGATTTAGCTGGTATTTAAATCAGACTTACTTCTTTCCGTAGTGCTCTCACCGGTAAGATCCTCATTTCCAACCCAGTCATCGAAGAAGCATTCCTTAAGCACTCCAACTTTAATGCCCTCGGTGGCAGTGTTCCTTGCGGTGAAAGTTGTGTCTGGATTCCTTGCATATCTGGCCTTGCTGGGTGCTCTTGCAAGAACAAAGTTTGCTACCTGAACTCTCTTGCCAACTAAAACAACATACTATTATTAGGGCATTCGTGTTGTTTCAATGTTTCTTTCCTTTAATTTGTTTGTCTTTCTCTCTTTAATTAAAATGAAGGAAGCGATAATATGGTTGTGAAAATACCAAAAATTAATTAGTTAAGTCATGAGCAATTCAGATGCTTCCTTCTCATATGTGTAAACTTGTATCATCAGTTGAATAAAAGTGCCCTTTCTTATGCTTTATCTAAATATGTCCTCATTTTAATTTTCTAATTTTATATTTAATTAGCAATTTATTCAAGGAAAATAATTCTCGGCATTGTTGTTTCATAAGATTGGGTTCAAATGAAAGTTTCCTGAAGGTATAAATTTTTTAATAATAATAATCCATGGAGATCAAAATAGAAACTTTAATAAACGATCAAATTCTTAGGTTACCTTATAATATTTTTAATAATATTGTGTCGTAAATAAAAAATGTGTTTATCCGGGTTACTGAAAACCAACAAAAAAATAGAAGAGCAAGGATAGAGCACATATATTTTAAAGTTCGGATAAACAAGGTTCATAAAGCTAAATTATGAACAAGATAACAAAGACACAAATATAAAAAAAGATAAAATAATTATTTGCTTTACTTTCCTTTAGGATTCCTGAATACAAAACAAACACAAGAATGTTACTTTCCTGGGAATCTTAAATCTCAATCAAACACAAAAAACTAACATTCCCCTAATCACTCTCCCGGGTATCACTCTCTTGGGAGAGTGATTCCAAGATGGGAAAGTAGCATTCCGAAAATCAAACGCTACAAGAATTCTTTGGAGAACAGGCTTCTCCTCTATCAGTTATCTGAGTTTTATTTTGTGAACATCTTGCTCTATGATTTCCGATTTGGAAAATTACAGATTACTATTTTTATGAAATTGATTATTATATTTTCTTCATCAATGTCAATGTCTAACTAAATCTTTAATTTCTAATAAGGGCAGTAGAGTTATGGTCATTCTTGTTTCATGATATCTAAATGTTTTTTTATAATTGATTTCTATATTTTCATTCATGAGGTTTCTGCAAAAACAAATCGCTTTTCAAGTTAGGTTTAGATTTTTCCAATCCAAGTCCTAATCTGATTAGTTGAAGTCGGTCTTAAAGGTGACAGTAGACGTCAAATTCGAATAGATATAAGCAGACAACTAATCTTGTGAAGATTAGAGAAACCAAGTGATCTAATTCAGACACGATTGGCAACCGAGGATCCTGGGTTAGGAGTTGTCTTCCCCTTTTTTGAATCAATCAATTTTGTAAACCCTTTAACCAACAAGTGCTAGTTGATTATGATTACCTAATAGAGTGCCTATTTAGGTAATTTAATATAAGAGGGAAGTAGGGATCCTAAGAAGTATAACTGAGTTCTATAACAACTCTGTAAAATAGAAATGAATAACTTTGAATCAATGATCGAACAATTAGAAACATAACTCGGTGATGCTCTTATTAGGAATCATCTTATAACTATTTTCACAATATCTCATCAACATTCTTGGCCTAGAAACTGACCCAAAATCCTTTCATCTACTTTACTTGTTTTTAGAATCTTACAAACAAATTAAACTCCCCAATTGTTAATAAATATACCTCTTACTACTATCTGCAAACCCATTGTGAATCATTTTAAGTTGTATTTCTTAATTAATTTTGATGGTATCGACGGTAGATCACGTGGCTTGGTTCTAGACTTCGACATTTGGATGACCTTTTGAATTTCTTCCAATAGGACAGAGTGTGTCACAGAGGGGATTATGTAAATTTAAATTTTATGATAAGTATTAGATAAGTTAATAAGGTTATAATCAATTAGAAATTTACTTCTTTTAAAAAATTAAGAAATTACATAAATAATTTTCAAAAAATATTTTAAGGAGTTTACTTGCTAACCCTTTAATCTTCATTTCTAATTTTCTGAAATGAGTCATTATTTATAATCACTTTGGATGAAAAAATTAACATATGAATTGATCTAAAGCATCTAAATAGTTTAGAGAGGTATTTGAAGAATTTTTTAATTATAAATCAAAGGGGGTATTTAAGTTTGACCGAGATATTCCCCTTATTTCAACTACTGTAGCAAGCGGTTGATCTGATCAAATATTCATGAACCAAAAAAAAAAGTTCAATACTCAAGATATATATTTAATTTGACCGAGGTATTTTTATTACGTAGCTAATAAGTTTGACCCTTATTATTGTAAGTGATAATAATACTTATTCGCCTTGAAAAGAAATCCCCCATTTCTAATATCGTTCCAAATACAAAAGGTAAGGAGGGTTTATCTCAGTCAGAGCATGGAGCTTTTTGCGAGTGCTTCTGAATTTTTTAGAAAGAATTTTAGTTTTAGGATTGGGCTCTTTTTTAAGCAGCATTTGTTAGCGTAGCTTAGTTTTTTTAATAGGTGGAGGTGAAATTTAAATCTGTGTTTGAATTTCTACCGATGATAGTACATGTAGCTTAATTATAGACTTCTACATTTGTTAAAAAGAAGAAGAAAAGAACTTATATATTTGGTATTTGTGTAGTATATTTTTTAATTTATCTGAGTTTCAGTATCAGTGTCTAAGGAAATAAAATATTCATTTTATCTCTAACGGACATGTGAAAGAAGTTAGTTTTGTTGTTAGAAAGAAATACATTATACATAGCATAAAAGGTGGAGAAGATAGCAAACGGACATGCGAGAGTATCTAGGTTATAATGGATGACGCAGATCTCAAATACTATCTAACGGCCATAGTTCCATTCATACACGCCCGTCCGCACGGATCCTTCTAAGGGATCATTATTTCAAATGCTGTAGCACGTGGTTGCTCTTGAATATATATTTAATTATATATGTAGTATTGAATATTTATTATTATCAAGTGAAAAAAAAAATTTGTGGATAAGGATGTAATTCAACTTATTAGTATATATGGATTCTATTACTTAACTAATGAGTTTGAATTTTACTATTGTAATTAATAATAAGCCTGAAGAATGAAAAGAATCTTGCTCCCATATTAATAAGCCATCTTGTGATTAAAATTGATAATTAAAAAAAGGGAAAGTGGGCATTTTAGGTGGTGCGAGGTGTGAACAATTAATGAGTAAATATTTTCTTTTTAAAATTGGTTTATTATATTATTTTAATACTATACAAGTGGGCATTTTATTTTTATTTTTATTTTTTATCAATCAGTATTTTTTATTTATGAATTATATATGTAGTGTGGCGTGTATATATATTTTTGTTATTAAATATAACAATATAAAAAGCGTAAAAATTCCTAAAAAAATATAAAAATTCCAAAGAGCATGCAAATTCCAAAAATAAAGTAAAAATAACATAAAAAATCTTAAAAATTCCAAAAAATATACAAATTCCAAAAAAAATGTTCCCCAAAAAACATTAACATTTGTTTTTGAAATTTTTATATTTTTGTTATTTTTACATTTTTTCTGAATTTTTAAAAATAATTATAGTATTTTTATGGATTTTTTAAAATTAATTTCATTAATTTCTGAATTTTAAAATTAATTATATTATTTTTAAAATTTTTAAAATTAATTATATTATTTTTCTATATTTATTAAATTAAATATATTATTTAATACATAATGGCTTTATGGTAAATAAGTTGAAATGGGCAGTCAAAGGTAAAAAGTAACGGAACGGAGCGTAGACTGACGGAGTCCTAGCATTTGTCGTGGACCCAAAGTTCAGGGTAGGGGTGTACAAGAACCGGGCCGGACCAAAAACCGGACCGGAACCGTCCTTTTTTAGACTCCGGACCGGAATGGAATGGCTCGGGGTTTTTTTTTTTTGACGCGGACCGGAAAGTTTGGGTTCGGTCCGGTTCTCCTACCCTTAAACCGGCCCGGAGAACCGGTAGAACCGGAAATATATATATATATATATATATATATATATATATGCACAATAATATCAAAGTTTCCATTTGGTTTAATGGTTAACTCATCACTTATTATATTAAAGGGGAGAGGTTCAAATCCTCTTAGCTTCCACAATTTTTTTTTCTAAACTTAACTCCTCCTCTTTCTTTTTTCCTTCTATACTATATTAAAATTCCTCATGCATATATATATTTTTTTCTAGTAATATAGTTGTAAATTGTAATTAATATGTATAAAATAAGACCATTAATTATTAATAATATAGCTATTAATTATTATCAATTGTGATAAAATTAAAATTTACTAATTGTTTAGAGTTTTATACTTTTAATTTAAATTGTATTAATGTTTAAATTACTAATGTATTATGCATTTTTCCTTTTTTTTCTTTTAAACTCAATTAAAAGTCCTCATTTTTTCTTTTTATTTATTATTTTAAATACAATTTTTTTTAAGTACGTTATATGAACTAAGAAATAATATTTTAATAGCCATTTATATAGTTAAGATGACACATACTAGTAATATATTATTGTAAATTGTAATAGCCATTTATATAGTTAATATGTATAAAGTAAGACTATTAATTATTAATAATATAGTTATTAATTATTATCAATTGTCATAAAATTAAAATTTACTAGTTGTTTAGAGTTTTATGCTTTTAATTTAAACTGTATTAATGTTTAAATTACTAATGTATTATGTATTTTTCCTTTTATTTCTTTTAAAATCAATTAAAAGTCCTCATTTTTTCTTTTTATTTGTTATTTTAAATACCAAAATTTTATTAAGGACGTTATATAAACTAAGAAATAATTTTGTAATAGCCATTTATATAGTTAAGATGACACATACTAGTAATATATTATTGTAAATTGTAATAGCCATTTATATAGTTAATATGTATAAAGTAAGACTATTAATTATTATCAATTGTCATAGAATTAAAATTTACTAATTGTTTAGAGTTTTATGCTTTTAATTTAAATTGTATTAATGTTTAAAGTATTAATGTATTACGCAATTTTAATTGTACAAGTAATGTATTATTGTAAATTGTAATAGCCATTTATATAGTTAATATGTATAAAGTAAGACCATTAATTATTAATAATATAGCTATTAATTATTATCAATTGTCATAAAATTAAAAATAATATTAAAAGAACAGTCATATTTTAAGGACCGAAAATGCTTGAGTGAAATAATTAATCTCTTACTTGTATGTTTGTAACGGACAAAGAGAATATCTGAGGAAATATACGGTTAAATATTTTATATTTTTGTTATAATGTTGTTATTCCTTTCTTTTCTTCTTGAGCACTTGATGTTTTTATTATTTGGGAGGGATGGGAAAATTGGAAAGAGTGGATGCAAGAAGGCCATGGTTAATGGCCCAATACATATGGACAAGTGAGGCCCAAAAGTAAGATGATTAATTAATAATAAAAATTTAAAAAGCAAATGGAAGGAATACCACATCGCTCAAACACAAGAACTATATCGCTTTCGAATGCTATATACATCAAAAGTTTGAGCCCATTTAGACCAAAATTATTCTTTCGCCTTTTGCTAAAGAATACCGTGCGCTTGTCTCAAATAGCGACAAACGCCTATTTTGGGGAGTGCCTTAAAAGTCCTCATTTTTTTTCTTTTATATTTTAAATGTTATTTTTTTTAAAAATTAAAATTCCGGGTCAGAACTGGAACCGGCCCGGTCCGACCCGGAAAATTTAGAACCGGCCCCGACGTCCGATTCTATCTTGGACGAGAACCGGTAATTCCGATTCGGTCCGATTCTAGCCCAAGAACTGGCCCGTGTACACCCATAGTTTAGGGGAGGCGGAATAAAAAATTTGAAAGACGGGGGAAGTTTCTGTTTTTCACGATAGTATAGGGGGTTTTTCTGCAATTACCCTTTATTTCAAAGGGTGTAGCACGTGGTTGGTCTAGAATATATATTTAATTATATATGTAGTATTGAAATATATATATTTCTAAAAAATATTATCAAGTGATAAAAAGACTGAGATTGTAATTTAACTTGTTAATATATACTATTTTTATTAAGTGGTTAATAAGTTTGGATAGAAAGTTAATAGATGGGTTGATTTGAAATATTTAAATAATTCAGGAGAGTATTTAAAAATAATAATTAAATGGGGTATTTAACTTTGATCGAAAGTTCGAGAGGGTAAACAGATATCCCCTTATTTCAACTAGTGTAGCATGTGGTTGGTCTGGTCAAAGATTCATGAACAACAACAACAACAACAAAAATCGATGATTGGTTGTCATACAAATCTTTTCTGTGATTTGAGGTTGATAAGAATCGCTTAAGAAAACCCAATAAATGAAAAACCTATAGTCACAAAGTCTTTGATTTTTACTTTTATATTTTATCATTTATTCCCTCTGGACTCCAATGATTGACTTTCTGAAATAATAAAAATTCGTAAGACAATGATCTTTGATCTTATTTTATTCTACATTATTTCATTTTTACTTCTAATTTTTACTCAAATTACCACACTATCATCAAATGGGGTTGATGTATAATATTTTTTTTATCATTTGCACAAAATATATATTTCGGAATACACAAAATGACAAATATTATGAACAGTAAAAATCCGTAGGAAAGTGATAATTATTGGAGTCCAGAGGGAATATCAATTACATCTTCGATTGCAGTAGACTAGGCTATTTTTAAAGGAATCACATTTACTTTAAAGCAAAACTCATATACTTTCATAAAATTCTGATAAAATAAAGTAAATATGTTCACGAGGAAGCACAAACATTGAATTTACCAGTGGCTGTTTTTTTAATTAACTGGATGTTTTTATTAAATCATAATAAGATGTGATCAGCTGAAAAAATCCAAATCGACCTTTGAAAAGGCAAAAATAGAGGAGATCTTAAGCCAAACTCAAAGCCAATTATGGCAGACTTTAATTAACAGACAACCCTCAGGAGAAATCGCCCATCTCCAATATTGTTCTAAATAAAAAAATAAGGTAGATAAATTTGAGGAAATTAATGTAAGGGTTGTTGGCTATCGCTTATCAACCGTTCGTGAAATGTCGCTAATATATTTTTCTTTGTTGGAAATCACCACTTCATTGATTACAGCAGACACTGCAGCTGAATTAAAAAAATTCTTTTCTCCTTTAGAATTTAAAAGATTGTTTTGAGTAGCTTACTGACACTACCTCGCGAGAAAATTAAAAATTATGACACCGACACAAAGTTTATATATATGTATGTATATTAATTATATTGTATAAAAATACCATTGCCACGTACAAAAAAATGAGTTTTAGAGTTGCGAAAGATTTCATATACAAACCAAACCAACAATGCAGAACTCATAAAAGTGGAACAGATAAAAAGAACAGGGCATCAATGCAACTTGATAAGATTTAGAGTTGCGGAAGATTAAGGACGATGTCAATGGCCGTTTGGGATGACTGTAGTTGCCGTGGGAGGTACCTGCAAAGCGCCGGAGGGGGGGGGGGGGGGGGGGGGGGGCTCCGGCGTAGACACTCCGATGCTTAAGTTAGTATGGCGGTCCAAAATGACAAAGGTTCGAGAATAAATTTTCACTTACTTCGCTTTTTAGATGAGGGGGGTATTTATAGGCATGAGAAAGGCGGTGCTACAGGAGTGAGGAGCGTTTCTGATATCATAGATGACGTCAGGGGCGATAACTCAAGATGACGTCAGGGGCGATAACTCAAGATGACGTCAGGGGCGATATGTCGACGTGGTGTCAAGGACGATATGTCAGAGGGCGATATCAGGAACGATGCCGCAGTGGGGCGATATCTGGGCGAACCTGGGATGGGATGACGCCGTTCGTATGAATAAGAGACGCGTGAGACCCCCTCCCCGCTGAAGTCGACCATCCCAGGAATCTCCTCGTTGGCTGAGGGGAGATAGCTCATGCGACAGGCGTCTGACGGGCAGTGGAATTATGTCTGAGGAGACGATAATGCCCTTCAAATTATCTCTATTGTTATCACAAGCCCAACTGAAAATGAGCCCGGGTGTTTACCAAGGGCTATCACTTCTTCGGGGTGTTTAAGTGAGTGTTGCATTTCTTTGTCGCGATATGTTGAAATGGCCTCAAATTCTTTTGTTTCATTTAGCTTTCAGAGTCCAAAGGCCGTGACTCGTCAGGCTGACCTTCGGGGAATGAGCAACGCCTTTGTCGGGGATCTTCCTTTCAATTAGTAGAGGAGAGTGTCCTCGTGATCAAGAGATTATTCCGCATGGAACGCCAAGGAGTAGGCTGATGACTCTTATTAATGACATGTCGCCTAGACGCCATTTCTGTCTGACGATATCAGCTTGATCTGGCCCTGACCCAGGCTAGGGGGTCACGTCTGGCAAACTCATTAGAGGATGTCGATCTCGGTCGATCATCATTGATACCACAACGAGTAGTAAACGGGGCTGTGCGGCTAGGCTGCTCGGGAGCGATAATTAGCTGGCCCCATTACATGCGTTCCGGACCGCTATCGGGTCGCTTTGCACCTCGAGCGGGCTGCAAGGAAATGGAATGGGCAAGTATTCTGGATATTTGTTAGAAAACTTGTCACTAACAGAGGATTTTTCAGGAGCGAACAGGTCCTTTTCTTCCTCTTGCGGAGCCAGCGATATTAACACCACCAGATACCTGTGATATTGGCGCGGTTTTACGCTGCTCGGAGCCACCTGCAATATCGTCGCGACTTTACACTGTGGATACCTTCGATTGAGAGGCTTTACGCTATGGCTACCTGTAATATCGTGCTCTTTCATCCTTTCCAATATTTCCATACGTACTCCTCGTGAGTATCCAAATTATCATCTTTTGTAAAGATGTTGACGCTTTCCCTGGATCCACATCGTGTCTGTCATTCCCCGAAATAACGGGGTGGCTCGACTTTTGAGGACCCCTTCTCTTCCTCGCCCCCTCCCTTCTTTTGGGGGCTTATAAATTCACATACTTCGCCCTTTGAGTCTATCTCATCCTTTTCTCATAATTTCACCATGGACGTTCTGACTAAAAATTTCCTTCTCTCGAAAGGCCATACTCTCAAGAATCTCAACGACGGCGACGTTGGGTTCTTGGAGAACATGCTGGTCAAGACTTCCGAGAATATCTTGGAGCTTCAGGGAATGCTGACCCCACTCCATTCCCGGTTGGGGGCTTGATAAGGCCCTAGCTCCTTGTGGAGGAGTTTAGCCGCTGGTTTGAGAGGGAGCCGGATCTAGTCTCTTCAAGAGGTTGGCAACTTGCTTCAATCGGATAGAAAGGATGATGCGGATGAGTATTTCAATGGATGAAGGAGTAAGATGCAGCGGATGAACATGGATGTAGAGGAAAGGTGTATTTAGGAGTAACAAATAAGAACTCTATTCTTAGCAAACCCCCTCAAGATGGACTTGAGTAACCTTGCTGAAAAGAACAAAGGATCTCTAATCAATTCAGCCCTCTCATAAAAAGAGATGAGCAACCTGACTTGGAGAAGATAGTGTGCTGGTTTGAAGAACCCTAATTAGCTAGCTAAGAGTTGGTCTGTGCTGAAGTTTATTACAAAAACAAAGACAAGGTATAAAATAGGCTAAGTCCTCCTATTTATACCTTGAGGATTATTACATGTAAATCCCCAAAATACCCTACACTTGACTAGAGGGGTGGACCCTTGATGTGGTCTTGACGCTCTCCAAAACAGGGGCAAAACGCTATGGCGTTTTGGGCAAAATGCTATAGCGTTTTGCCACTGAAGTGAGCATGAATGCATGTAGTCCAACGCTCCCTTGCCTCCAAGTCGCACTCTTCGGTTCTAAGACTCTTCAAGAGGGTCGCTGCTAAGGCTTTGCTCCGAGTGAAGTATCCATGAGCATTGGTGCTCATATCACCCATGCTCGTGCTCGTATCATTCCCTCCCCCTTTGAGTGGATTCGACCTCGAATCCAATGGCTACTCCTCCTCAGCTCCCTCGATGTCACCTACAAAATAGGGTGACAAGTCATTAATATTGAAAGTTGAGCTTATGGAACGAAAAGAAATAGGGATATCGAGACGATAAGCATTGTCACTGAGTTTCTCCACAATGAGAAAAGGTCCATCTCCCCGTTGGCTAAGTTTTCCCTTGCGTTGAGAGGGGAAACGATCCTTTCTCAAATGCAACCAGACCCATTCTCCTACTTCAAAGGATTGGATGTGGCGACCCGAGTTACGTTTGTCCATTGGTTTGTTGTTCAAGTCTTCCATTCGCTCCTTGGCTTTCTCATGCAATTTTCGGACCATGGCTGCTTTCTCCTCGCCATCTAAGCTTGAACAATCAGTGAGAGAGAGAGGCAGCAAGTCTATGGGGGTAAGAGGGTTAAACCCGTAGACTAGCTCAAAAGGAGAAAAGCGAGTTGAAGAATGCATTGCGCGATTGTATGCAAATTCAATAAAAGGGATACAGTCATCCCAAGACTTGGAATATTGCTGAATCATAACACGCAACATAGTGCCTAAAGTCCTATTAACTACTTCAGTTTGGCCATCCGTTTGAGGATGACACGAAGTGGAAAACAGTAACTTAGTTCCCAACTTTGCCCACAACACACACCAAAAATGACTAAGGAATTTGCTATCCCTATCACTAACAATCATGCGTGGTATGCCATGTAAACGAACAATTTCATGAAAGAAAAGAGAGGCAATGTGAGATGCATCATTTGTAGTGTGACAAGGAATAAAGTGTACCATTTTAGAGAAACGATCAACAACTACAAACAACGAATCCTTCCCCCTTTTGGTTTGGGGCAGCCCAACCATAAAATCCATAGAGAGATCACACCATGGATGAGATGCAACCGGCAAAGGCATGTAAAGACCATGATTAATGCATTTAGACTTGGCACGTTTACAAGTAATACAAGTAGCCACAATATCAGCAACATGTTTCTTCATGTGAGGCCAAAAGAAGTGCTCTTTAAGTGTGCTAAGAGTCTTAGCTACCCCAAAGTGTCCCATTAGACCTCCCCCATGCGATTCTCTCATAAGTAACTCACGTGTACTACAATGAGGTATGCACAATCTACCTTTACGAAACAGAAAATCAGCATGTATCACAAATATGCCACGTGCACCATTAGAGGATTCAAGATAAGCATCCTTAAAGTCTAAATCAGTAGCATACAAAGAAGTGATGTGTGCGAAGCCTAAGAGGCGTGAATGGAGAGAAGTGAGAAGGGCATACCTACGGGATAGAGCATCCGCCACTACATTGTCCTTCCCTTTCAAATACTTGATGTGATAAGGGAAACGCTCGATAAATTCCATCCATGCTGCATGGCGCTTGTTGAGCTTCCCTTGTCCCTTGAGGTATTTGAGGCTAAGGTGATCCGTGTGAACCACGAACTCCTTGGGTAGTAAGTAATGCTCCCACACGTTGAGGGCTCTCACAAGTGCGTATAACTCTCGGTCATACGTGTAGTAGTTTAGTTGAGCTCCCTTCAACTTCTCGCTAAAATAAGCCACCGGTTTCTTTTCTTGGACCAAAACAGCCCCAATTCCTATCCCACTTGCGTCACACTCCACCTCGAATGTCTTATCGAAGTTGGGGAGGGTGAGGACCGGGCTGGAAGTCAGCTTGTCCTTGAGTGTGTTGAAGGCCACCTCTTGCTCTTTGCCCTAAAGGAAGGGCACATTCTTTTTGGTGAGCGCATTGAGAGGGGCGGCGATAGTAGAGAAGTCTTTGACGAAGCGGTGGTAGAATCCGACCAGCCCGTGGAAGGAACGAACGTCTCCCAAGGTGGCTGGTGTTGGCCATTCAGCAATGGCCCTAACCTTCTCATTGTCTACCTTGAGGCCGAAGGTACCTACAATGAAGCCAAGGAAGTGCACTTCCTCCAAACAGAATTCACACTTGGATAACTTCGCGAAGAGTTGATGCTTGCGAAGGGTAAGAAAAATCTGGTGTAAATGATCTAAATGGACTTCTAAACAAGTGCTATAAACCAATATGTCGTCAAAATAAACAACCATAAATTTGCCGATAAAAGGCCTAAGTACATGGTTCATTAGACGCATAAAAGTGCTAGGAGCGTTTGTGAGACCAAAGGGCATAACAAGCCATTCATAAAGACCGAACTTAGTTTTAAATGCTGCTTTCCATTGATGTTCCTCATGCATTCTAATTTGGTGATAGCCACTCACTAAGTCAATTTTAGAGAAGATTTTAGCACCACTTAACTCATCCAGCATGTCATCCAAACGAGGGATGGGGTGAGAGTACTTTACCGTGATTTTATTGACAGAGCGGCAGTCCATACACATGCGCCAACTTCCATCCTTCTTAGGCACGAGGATCACGGGGACAGCACAAGGGGAAAGGCTCTCCCGAATGAAACCCTTGTCTCGAAGAGCGTCAATTTGCTGCTGAAGTTCATGTGCTTCTTTCGGATTGCAGCGGTATGCGGGGCGGTTTGGAAGAGTTGATCCGAGTAGGAAATCAATCCGGTGCTCAATTCCACGCACGGGTGGGAGGCCATTGGGGATTTCTTCCGGGAACACATCCTTGAAATCTAGCAAAAGAGGAGACATAAGAGGGGGAAAGGAAGGATTAGTGTTAGAAACAATAAGCGAGTGTTCCTTAAATTTGATTAGGATGCAAGGCTTGCGCATGATAAGAGCATGCCTTACATCTCTTCCTTTAGCCATTAAACTCACTTTGCTGCCCATTTTCACTCCACTCAAAGGCTCACTAACTTGCTTACTTTTGTCAAGTCGCGTGTTACCACTCAACTCACTTGCAAAGCTCACATTTTTCTCTCCGCTCGGCGCATGCTCACTTTTTTCATGCCCGCTGTTTTTAACACTCTCACAACTTACATTCTTCTCTCCACTCCATACCTTTTGTGATCCAAGAGAAGATGTTATCTCAAAAGTGGCTGAAGCCTTTTCTAACTTCAGCCGGTCTTCGTACACTTGGCTAGGAGGAAGGGGTGGGATAATGAACTTGTTGCCAAGGTGTTCTAGCTTGTAAGTGTTGCGAAAACCATCGTGAATGGCCTTCCGATCGAATTGCCAAGGTCTGCCAAGGAGGAGATGGCTAGAATGCATCGGTGCCACATCACATAAGCGCTCATCCGTGTATTGTCCAATCTGAAGTGGGATGAGGACCTGCCGCTTGACCTTAACTGAACTCCCATCGTTGAACCAATTCAAGGAGTATGGCCTAGGGTGTTTAGAGGTGGGGAGACCCAAGGAGTGCACAAGGAGAGTGCTGGCCACATCCGTACAACTCCCATTGTCGACAATGATGGAGATAACCATTCCATTCGAAACCCCACGCGTATGGAACAAGTTTTCTCGCTGCTCAAGGAATTTATCATCTTCCTTTGCCGCCACACTTAATGTGCGCCTCACAACTAGGCATGTTGGCACGTCTACATATGCATATCCAGCCTCCTCTTCACGCGGATCATCATCAATATCCCATAAGTGACCGTGAGGTGGGGCTGTCTCCTCATCATCCTCACTCTCTAATTCTCCTCCCTCGCGAATCAAGATGACTCGCCTATTGGGACACTCGGCCTTCATATGGCCGCTGCCCCACATTTGAAGCATTTAATGCTTCTAGAAGGCGTTCTTTGGGTGTTTAAGGGTTGTTTTGGAGGGTAAGGTGGCTGATTTGTAGTGTTTGGGGTGGTGTTTGGCTTGGTTGTGAAAGGTGGTTTAGGGCTGTCATTGGTAGACTTAGAAGGGAAGGGGGTGGTCTGCCATGTTTTTTGGAAGGGTGACGGAGAGGTGTAGGGTGTTTTCGGTTTGGCAGTCACTTGCTTCTCTATTTTTAAGGCCAAATGGAACATCTCCTCCAATGTGTCGTACTTGTGGAAGTCTAGCTGATAGGAAATTTCCTTGTGTAGACCACTCATAAAACGAGCCATGGTGGCCTCCGTGGTCTCATTTGTGCTTGCCCGCATCAAACAAGTCAACATCTCATGGTAGTAGTCACTCACGGTACGGGGGCCTTGATACAAACGTTGGAGACGCTGGTGCAAGTCACGGATGTAGTATGGGGGCACAAACCGACGCCTCATTTCAGTCCTCAACTCCTCCCAAGACTCAATAGGCGGGTTGCCCTCATTTCTCTTTATCAAACAAATGCGATCCCACCATTGTATCGCTAAGCCCGTGAACTCTACAATGGCCAATTTCAGCTTCTTTGTCTCGGAGTAGTTGTAATAAGCAAATTGCCTATCCACTTTGTTCTCCCATTCATGAAAAGTATCCGGGTCATCCTTACCCTCGAAGGTAGGGATTGACAACTTGATACTCGAGAGGTTGTGATCCACTCTCTCCTCATTGTGCCTATAACCCCGCTGCTCGTATATCTCATCATGATCAAACCTTCGAGCATTGTGAGCGTGTTCATAGTGAGGTGGATGTTGCTGTCTAGGCTGCTCATAATGGGGTGGGACATATGCATTCGCATGATGTAGGGGAACAGCTTGGTGATTAGCTATTTGGAGTGGAGTTGGGGTATGCGGTTGGCTAGGGTTATGTGGTGGTGGTCCGGGTGGGGGGGCTGATGTGGTGGCTGTCTCGTGTCAAGAGTGTGGGTGTAGGGCTGATGTGGTGGCACGGTATGGTGAGTATGGTAGCCGAGGGCT
The DNA here is from genome assembly GCA_963691705.1 of Viola odorata. Taxonomy (NCBI): domain Eukaryota; kingdom Viridiplantae; phylum Streptophyta; class Magnoliopsida; order Malpighiales; family Violaceae; genus Viola; species Viola odorata. The sequence continues at coordinate 55,106,438 of OY829539.1, read as the reverse complement.
TCCTCATCGTGGCCATTATGGCCGGCTGTTGTAGCCCTATCCGTATGAGCCTCTACTTGCGGGAAGGCATAGTAGTCGAGACTAGTAGGATCTTGTGGGCGAGTAGTTTGCTGAAAATGGGCCTGTGGTGTGTAATTTGGGGTTTGTGGGGGAGGTTGGGGTGGGTAAGTCGTGGTTGGAGGGTAATTTGGCGGTTGTGGTGAGGGTGTAGAAACTTTTGCCGCTAAGGCAGCAATGGCAACCAAGATGTCAACATTGGCTTGCTCTTGTCTTGTGGCGTGTTGTTGCAAAGTAGCCACATGTTGGCGAGTCTCTACCATTTGGACCGAAAGAGATGCCATGGCCGGGTGTAGGGGAGCGGACTCATCCGACCCCTCACTGATATTTGTGTCGTGGATAGACATAGACAATGTACCTGCAAAAAGACACAAACGCAATTGAAAATGATAAATGGTTAGTCCCTCCCTCACGTGTATCGCTCGTGTTTCACACTACACTCTAATGCTCTTACAATTTTACCCACTCAAACTTCAATTCCCAACCAACCAGAATAACTAGCAATTACTCTAAGACTCAAGGAAGCAAGAAGAGAACATCACACAGAAATGAAAGTCTCAACGCTGAATTTCGAGTGAAAACTGCTCACTGATTTTGAATTGGATAGAAGTATGTGAAACCAACAGAATTAGGAGAAACGTCCAACATAAGAAATGTTCTACTCAGACTGAAGTTTGCTCAGACAAAAATCCAGAATAAACCGAGTGCAGACGCTCACACAAACAGAAAAGGCCGAAACTAGACAAAGAAAAAGGTGAAAACCCAGCCTTGACTCAACAAAGTTGAAAATCGAATTTCAAACAATTGCACACCTCAAATGCAGAACTATTACACTTCTAATGTATTCATCCATACTAGTAGACTCTTGCTTTTGACTCCATTGCAATATATATATATATTGAATGTGGAACTTGATCTCTTTTTTTTTTTTGATCGATGTTTTAGTTCCTTCTTCTTCTTCTTTTTTTTTTGTTGCAATGGGTGAAGAGAACTCACTTGTATGACAAGTAGTTTTGAGAAGAGAAATGAAAGACAAGTAGTTTTAAGACAAAAGTGAGGTGGCAAGTGAAAGTGAGTGCTGGACCACTTTGGGACTCAAGAGATGTTGTGATATTTGTTTTGGGGAATACGTGCTGGGGTAAGAGAATGTGTAAGGTTGCAAGGGAATATTCAGTTTTCTAATAGTGAAAAGTGGGTGGTGCATGGATGGGTAAGGGCTGGACTGTGACAAGAGAATATTCAGCTTGTTTAATAAGAAGAAAGTAAGGTAAGTGCTGCAATCTATGACACAAAGCTGAGGTGAAAGAATAGAAAACTGGGGGACAAGAATGACAGGATAAGTAATCTTGTCTGTTTGTCTGGAAACACACTTCAACTTGTTGACATCCAAGAGAGTAGATCAAATGGCTTCTCTCATCATCTTCTTTAACCAAACGAAAACAAAATGAACTATCAAGAACACCCCACAGATTCACAACACAAAACTGTTTTCTGGACAGAAAAAAATTGTTCAACAACAACAACACAAAGATGATATGGGGATACGATTTTAATGGAGGAAAACGGTAGGATAACCAGGGATACCAACCTAGAGAACACTGGAGCTCCGCTACCACTTGATAAGGCCCTAGCTCCTTGTGGAGGAGTTTAGCCGCTGGTTTGAGAGGGAGCCGGATCTAGTCTCTTCAAGAGGTTGGCAACTTGCTTCAATCGGATAGAAAAGATGTTGTGGATGAGTATTTCAATGGATGAAGGAGTAAGATGCAGCGGATGAACATGGATGTAGAGGAAAGGTGTATTTAGGAGTAACAAATAAGAACTCTATTCTTAGCAAACCCCCTCAAGATGGACTTGAGTAACCTTGCTGAAAAGAACAAAGGATCTCTAATCAATTCAGCCCTCTCATCAAAAGAGATGAGCAACCTGACTTGGAGAAGATAGTGTGCTGGTTTGAAGAACCCTAATTAGCTAGCTAAGAGTTGGTCTATGCAGAAGTTTATTACAAAAACAAAGACAAGGTATAAAATAGGCTAAGTCCTCCTATTTATACCTTGAGGATTATTACATGTAAATCCCCAAAATACCCTACACTTGACTAGAGGGGCGGACCCTTGATGTGGTCTTGACGCTCTCCAAAATAAGGGCAAAACGCTATGGCATTTTGGGCAAAACGTTATAGCGTTTTGCCACTGAAGTGAGCATGAATGCATGTAGTCCAACGCTCCCTTGCCTCCAAGTCGCGCTCTTCGGTTCTAAGACTCTTCAAGAGGGTGGCTGCTAAGGCTTTGCTCCGAGTGAAGTATCCATGAGCATTGGTGCTCATATCACCCATGTTCGTGCTCGTATCAGGGCTACTTCCTTAGAGGATTTTAATCCTCTAGAGAGTGCGACGAAGCTGGCCACCTCCATTGCTAGGATTCAGGTGGTCATTGCCATGCTGCAGCAGCGGAAGGACATGCTGAGCTGCTGCCTGAAGGGTATGAGGATCACTTCTGCTGACTTGACCTTGGTCATGGACTCTCTGAGGGATATCCCCACCGTGCCGGAGGACGACGACTCTGATGCCTAGGGACGGTGGTTCCCTTGGAGCCCATTTTCTCTTTTTTCTTTTTCAGTATCTGTATCCCGGGCCATTAGGCCATATATAAATAAATTGTCTTTCTTCATTCCGGTCGTGGCTTTTCTTTCCTCTTGATGTGCTAGTAGGCATTTCAGTCTAGGGCCACGTCAGCCCAACTAAAAATGAGTCTGTCATCGATTAGACTCTTGCAGCGGTTACCCTTGCGAACCGTTCTGCATTAATTCTACGCCGTCTTTTCAGTATCAACTGATTAGGTGAATTTTTGGTGTTCCTTGCTTCAGGAGATGTTTCAGCAGGCGTGATCACGAAATTCAATCTTGCCCCTAGGATTGTTCTTTTCGACAAGCATTGATCATCTCAAAAGTCGGACGAGGAATCGAAAGGTTTCCTCACTCGGACTATTTAAGGGGATTGCTTCGTGATCCTGCTATTCATCTCTTTTTTCTTTCTTGATCTTTCACTGCCGAAGTTACTCTATGCTTAATGGCTGATTCTTATTTTCGGGACACGGCGGTGCGCGATTCTCCGCCGACTCCGCCAACCTCACCAGACTCGGATCATCCTCCTCCGTCACCCCCATGGAGACCGCTAGTCCGCCGAAAGGGGCGTAAGAGGTTAAGGAATGAGGCTCCTATAGCATCCAGCACATTTTTTGAGTCTCCCGCCTTTGTTGTTCCATACGACGATAGCCAGTTTCTTCTTCCTGACGGCGTAAGGAAGAAAGCTTCTCTCAACAACAACGATGCTGAGGAGACAGCTCTAGTTCCATGAAGAAAACATGTGCACCCAAGTCGATTCAGGGGAGAAAGCTTGACGAACCCTTTCCGTGGTCAGATGAGGATTAGTATCTAGGCGTTAAGCATATTGTAGATGCCGTATGGCCTTTACGGAATGAATAAGATGATGACTTTTATTTCCCTTCTTTCTTTATTGCCCTCCCGCGTTATTTTGCAATGGCCGAGGGGTTGTCATTTGTTGTAACTGCCTCGTGGTTTTTAGCCAATAACTGCTTCTTTTAAGATTCCTCCACGCGTCGCTCTCTGCTTTGCACGTGTCTCATTTTTACAGGCAGCGACTCTCACGCCTGGCCTTTATAAGGGAGGCACGGCTCTCTTTTAATATTTTTGGCTGCGTTTTGGAATGTTTCACATTCTCTCTCTCTTTCATTTCTTTCTTTTCTCAAGGAAAATTTCTTCAACGGCTCGCCGGTGACGACGATCTGCCCATTGATTTCTTATCTCAGGTACTTTGTTCCATCTTCTTCAAGTTTTCCTTTGTCAGTCTCTGTTGCATCATACTAGAGCTACCATGGGTGTTGAGAATCCCGTAGATCTAGAGATTAAGAGGTCCCGCAGTGTTTTTGAGTGTGACAGTTTTGAAGGCCGAGTTGGAGGAGAACGGTATCATTTTCCCCTCAGGTTGCCGCCACTCAGTCCCTATGAAGGACATTCGACTTCATGATGCCATGTAGGGGACCTTCAGGCTGGTTTACTTCAAGATGTTCCTTTATGGATTTCGTCTCCCGATCCATACTTCTTTAATAAAGCTGCTGAATCATTACGATCTTAATCCCGTTCAGATAACCCTGTCTTCCTGGTGCGGAATCTAAGCTTTCCTTCAAGCTTGCGAGATGAAGTATATTTTTACTCCGTCCCTTGACTTGTTCCGTACGTTCTTTAGCCTGACCAGCCATAACTGCGTGGTAGATATCGCCCAAGGTGGAGTGAAGCTATAGTGCAGTATTTCTGGCGACAGTTCCAAGGCTTTGAGGAAGATGTTACCGACTGGAAAAATGGATTCTTCGTTCTTCGACTGCCTTCCCGCTGGTGGCGCGGTGGCTTTAACCGAGAAATTACTAGTGCTTCTTGGAAAAAATAGGCAGTGATATCGGGGGATGAGATGTCCCATGTTATGGCCTTATTGGAGATAGGGGACCTTTCCGTGTGCGGGAATTTGCCCTGTATAAGCCTCTTGAAAAGTGCACCATATGTAAGGCTTCCTCTTGCCTCATTATTACTTCATTTTATTCATGGTCATAACGCATGTCTTTGGTAGGTGACGCTGAGGGTCGACCAGCCGAAGAAGACAGTGCTCCTCTGAACGTGGTACCGCTTCAAACGTTACCCGCTTCTCCACCTTCCGAGAGCTCTAGCCGTCAGACTGTTCCTCTGAGGAGGGGGAGATCTAAGGCAACTGTAGGGCGCGGTATCTCCGTTCGAGCTTCTCAATTTCTTGAAAACTGGTTGCCGCTTCGGGATAAGGGAACGACTGCAAGTCGCTCCGGGGTTAGGACAGCTGACAACGATAGAGAGGATATGGATGACGATTCCGGGCTTCGTCCTGCCACCTCTGCCCAGCGGAAGAGGCTTAGGGCAGAGAAGGGTCATCCCGTTACTGACTCAAAGGGAGACGATATCGATGTCATAGCTATTGAGACGGAACGTCTTTGGCAGAAGCCCAGAAAGAGGGATGCCGCTCTGTCGGCTGGGATTTCTTCTGAGAAAGTTGACGCGGTCTCTGCCGCGGAGGCTGATGTTTTGACCACGGCTAATTCTTCTCAAGTAGCGAAGGTCGTTGAAACATCTTCAGCTGTTCCTCCAGGGGTCGTTGAGGTTCCACTGGTGGCAGATCCGCCTATACCGGCAAGAGGTCCTGACTCACCCATTTCTTCTTGCATTCTAGATGTGACCATGCCGATGCCTGATTCAAATGTTCCACGCACTCCTCCACCGGGGAATCCTCAACCATTAGTTCTTACTTTTATCTCGGGCATTGGCGATTCCGCGAAGAGTTGCTCTCCCCCTTTTATCACCAATCTCTCCCCTCATGGTCGCCAAGGGGTTTCTGCTTTTCAGCTGGACTTGTCTTCCTTTGGTGTTAGCGGGTTTCGTGCTTTAGGGATATCAAATCCGCTGTCGCGGGATGAGCCGGTGGGCTCCATAGTGGACGAGATGTTTAGTTCTCCCAAGGTTAGGGAGGAATTCCTGAATCTTCCTCCCGAAGTTCAGTGTGCGAGGGTGCAGAACGATATGCTGGCTAGTTTCCGCGAAGTAAATTATTTCCTCGAAACTCGTGGCGATATGTCTCGAAGTTCCCCCGTCTTAAAGGAGCAGTTGGACGCTGCCTTAGATAAGGTGACGGAGTTGACGCGGCTTCAAAATCGCACCCAGGCAGAACTGAGGGATTGTCGTGCCGAACTCGCAAGAGAGAAATCGATAGGGGAAGCCAGAGTGGAGCTTTTTGAGGCGGAATCGGCAGTGGCCAAAGCTGAACTGGTCACAGCTAACAAGAGAATCTCTCTTCTTCATGAAGAGATATCGGCTCGTGATGCTAATCTGGCCAAGGTTCCTTTGAAGATGGCTGATAACAAATAAGACAATCCTGAGGGCATTACTGTAATTATGACCCTTGCCGAAGATGGAATCCTATAAGCCCTATCGGACATCCAAGCTATCGCCACTGGACTATGAGGGTTTTTCTAGGATAGTCGACATCAGCGGGGGGGAGGTCTCACACGTCTCTGAACGCACGACATTATCCCATCCCAGGGGATCCGCGGAGTTATCGCCCCCGACATCACCATGGGTATCGCCCCGGTACCCTCCTCAGAGGTATCGCCCATGACATCACCTCCAGGTATCGCCCATGACGTCACCTCCAGGTATCGCCCGTGATGTCACCTCCAGGTATCGCCCGTGACGTCATCCAGAGTGCTATCTTTTCGGGATGTCACCTCTTTACCCAAGTATCGCCCCCAGCGGCCTATAAATACCCCCTCATTTTTAAAACAAAAGGTAAGTCGAAGATTGCCCTCTAGAACCTCTGCTATTTTGAACCGCTTACTAACTTAAGCATCGGAGTGTCTACGCCGGAGCCCCCCCTCCGACGCTTTGCAGGTGGGTCCTACGTCAACTACAGCAACTCCGACCAACAGTAGTCATCGTCCTGATCGTCTCGAAGATCGAATCTTATCAAATTGGTGCTTTCATTGAGAGCCTTGGTATATTAAGTGAGCGTCCTTAATAGCCAAGCTCTGTTTTACCCGGAGATCGGAACGATCATGACTTCTGAGTCGGAGCCGACGCGACCCTCATCCTCTAATCTCTATTTTTCGATTCGTAGATAATTATTCCCTTTTGCTACTGCTGATCTTTCTATGACAGTGCAACAAATCATTTCAGAATCTCCGGATCTTTCGATCAGGTCGGTAGGAGAAGCCCTCTCCTCACAGACGACCATTTCGTTGTCCTAGATGGCGGGATCTAGCTTTTCTGCTCCTCCTCCTAGGGGATTTGTGTTAAATAGTACAAAACACCCTTTTGCGAGTGAAATAGCGGCCCTTCGTTCTCGGTTGGACTATTTGACTGAAATGGCTGCAAGAATCGCACCTGAGGTTTATGGGTCGAGTGTCCCTCCCCGTGTCATGTTCACGCCATCTATTGTCACCGAGCGGCCCTTATCACCGTTGTTACAGGGAAACCTCCAACCGATTTTACCTACAACAGATACCCCGATTAGTTTTGTGCAGCTCACTCAAGGACGAGTAGAGCCTTATGTACCACAGGTGCCACAAGGTCCCATCCCTCAGGAGGATCGGCACCTTGAGGAGGTCAGAAACCGTTGGGACGGTCGAAGAGAAGGAGTGAATAGAGATTTATCTCCTGAGTACAGTGAAAGATCTAGTAGCAGAAGACATCGAACTCGTTCGCCCAGGAGCCGTAGCCGGTCTCCTAGGCGACATCTTACGCCAGATCCGCGAGATCAGCGGTGTCACGCGGAAATATCTCCCCCGCGCCATGCGCGTGAAATCCTTGATGACACATCGGGACACCCATTTAGCCGTCGTATAAGGCGCCATAAGGTCAGCCGACATGTGAAGCTTCCCACTGAGACTTATGACGGCACCAGAGATCCCATTTCCCACGTCAATAAGGTGAAAGATTTCGTTCAATTTCAGACTCACAGTGATGCGGCGTTGTGCAAATATTTGTTATGACATTATCAGGAGTTGCGCGTCTCTGTGTGTGGAAGAACTCGAGAATGACTGGCGGGTCCCCGTAATCAAATACTTGAAACATGAAGAACTGCCTGTGGATATCGCTGAGAAGAAAAGGGTGCTGAAACAGGCAGCTCGTTGTACGTACTATGACGGGGACTTAGTCCGGAGATGTTTTTCTCACCCAGCCGCCAAATGTATAACGGAGCAAGAGGGTCTTCACACCTTGCGCGAAATCCACGAAGGGGTGTGCGGTATGCACGTGTCAGGTGGCACCTTGGCTGCACAAGTTTTCAGATCTGGATTCTACTGGCCCACTATCCGGAGAGATTGCCACAACTATGTGCAGACTTGCCCGAAATATCAGAAGTTCTCTAAAATTCCTCGACGTCCCGCCACCGAAATATCTGAGATTATTGCTCCTTGTCCTTTTGCTAAATGGGGGATTGATATCCTGGGCCTGTTTCCAAAGGCAAGGTCCCGACTGAAATTCATGATAGTAGCAGAGGACTACTTTACGAAGTGGGTGAAAGCTGAAGCGGTCGCCAACATCACAGCGGAAAAAACTTGGCGCTTCTTCAAACACCAAGTTATCATGAGGTTTGGCGTACCCCGCATCCTAGTCAGCGATAACGGAACACAGTTCACCAGCCAATTATTCAAAGACCAGTGCTCGGAATTCGGGATTGAGCGGCGATTCTCTTCCGTGGCTCACCCGCAAACCAATGGCCAGGCGAAAGTAACCAACCGGAGCATCCTCAGCGGTATTAAGAAAAACCTGGAGGGGTCTAAAAAGAAGTCGGCCGACGAGCTACCATACGTGATGTGGCGTACCGCATGACCGTTAAAACCAGTACGGGAGAAACACCTTTCGCATTGGCCTTCGGGACCGAGGCTGTTACGCCGGTAGAAATCGGTACCATGAGCCTGCGAGTGGCTTACTTTCGGGAGGAGCTGATTGAGGAAAGGTTACGAGCTAACCTTGACGCGTTACCGGAGGTCCGAGAAGAAACCCTCCTGAAAATGCAACATTACAAGCGAAAGATGGCCCGTTATCATAACAGGCGCGTCAAAGAACGGTTACTGAAGGCAGGCGACTTGGTGCTCAGAGACAAGCGAGCGGCTGGTCAACGTGTGGGGAAGCTCAATCCAAACTGGGATGGGCCGTGTCGCGTTACCCGCGTTATTAGAAAAGGAGCCTATCATCTGGAGACACTCGATGGTACTCCCTTATCTAACTCTTGGAACATCGCTCGTTCGAAGTTATATTATCCTAAAACTTGACTTTATCTGCACCTTTGACTGATGCCAACCCTAACCTTAGCTAACGCTCGGTGAGAGAGCTTTCTTGGGTGTTTGTGGTTGCTTTTGTGCAGATAAAGAAGGGGGGTCCTGGGAGTGAAAAATCCTATCCTTGTGATGGCCGGTCCTGATCAGACGGCTTACTAAGTGAGGGCACGACCCAGCATGCCTTAAACTAGCGTCGGGATTGAAAGATCCCTAACGCCTCTGGGAGTGAAAAGTCATATCCTTGTGATGACCGGTCTTGATCAGATGGCTCACTAAGTGAGGGCACTACCCGGTATCCTTGGGAGTGAAAAGTCCTTTTCTTGTACTGACTGTTCTCGTGGAGACGGCCCATCAAGACAAGGCACGCCCCAAGGAAATAGTAACTCCATTCTAGAAACGAAAGGTCCCATCTTAGTGGCCGGGCTAGTATAGTCGGTTCATTAAGAGAGGGCATGATTCTAGACGCGAGGACAACGCCTGAAAGTGAAAAGTCATATCCTTGTGACGGCCTGTCCTGATCCGACGGCTCACTAAGATGAGGCACTTTTCAGGCCGATCGTGGAAAGATAGAAACGCGAAGAATCGTGAAATCCCAGCTAGTAACCAGATGCGTAATCCCTGGTGAAGTACAAAACTGATAGAAAAAGCGATTTACGCGGTTTCCATGCTAACGCCCTATGACGGCAGCAGAAAGGATCCTACGGGTAATTACTGTCTCTTATAGCATGTTATGCTACTAATGGTTTACAATTAAGAATGTGCAGAATACTTTTCGAGCAGAGGAAAGATTGACGATCGCACAAGTGGCGATATTATGAGACTCGGGAAAGCTAACCCGATACTGACCTTAGCAATTTCTGTTGCCGAAACGCTAGGAGCCTACTCGAGAAAGTAAACAAATTATGTTATCGGGGCGACAACGGCAGCGGTAAAGATATAAACTGTTTAAATACATGAAAGTGCCTTTGAAAGGTCACGAGTTCTAAGGGTCAAAACAATAACGCCGCGGAGGCAAAAAACAAAAAGCCTGGCAATTCCCGATAGCTACGGCAAAGCTTTAGGGTACGTCAGCCCTCGGGGTTCCTCTGTTTCCAGCCCTCTACCCTAGCTTGGTGAAAACCTGCTTCATTGAGGTCGTCAGACTTCTGTTTGAAAGCCCTCGTGACCTCCTCACCTTTATACGCATCCACTCCGTGGACCTCCTCGAAGCAACTAACCAAAATAGTGGCAGTCCGCTCGACGGCTTTCTCCCTAGCCAAGGATGACTTCTCTTCTTCCAGGGCAGCATTCTTGGCCCTTTCCGCTGTCAAGGCAGCATCAAGGGTGGACGCTTGCCCTTTCAGTTCCTGCTGGGTCAGCAATAATTGAGTACGTTCTTCCAGCCATTTCTTCTTCTCATTTCACTCTCGCGAAAGTTCAGACAGGGAGGCGGTAAGAGAGGCAGCCTGACATTGTACGTGCTCTGTCCAGTAATAAAAATTTACAAAATTGGTAAAGAGACTAGAGCGTAGCGAATTCGCCTTGTCGTCATCAACCTTAGAGAGGAAAGCTTCCCGTTCGGCAGCAGACGATAATATCTGGGCTGCCAATAAAGCGGAAACCTTGTCCGAGCCATCGTCCTCGATAGCCGCTAAACCTGTATTGCGAAAATCATATAAGCCAACTTGATGAGTCACAGTGCCGGACTCACTCATCGGACTTAAATCCGCAGCAAAATTGAAAGCGGTGGCCCCTTCGCCAGAACGTTGTGACAAGGGAACGCTCGAAGGGACAAACGCCAGGGGAACAAGAGGGTGAACCTGTGTAGAAAGGCCCCTTTGGACGATGTAGGAACCGTGAGGATGGTAGCCCGAAAAGTCCTGTAAACCTTCTTAGTAGTCCAAGTTAGGACCATATGAATGAACAGGCCCACCGAAAGACTCAGCCGTACCCATGTTTACCAGAAACTCAGACGGGTGATTCTGGGGAACGTCCGTGGAAATGAAGACGCTGTCAGGGCGGACTTCCGTCGCAGCGATAGTAGAGGATAAGCTTCCACCCCCACCCTCCGGCCGAGATCTCTTCCTGGAACCACCTAGCACATAACCCATGTCCATATCGCCTACGGGAGATGCAGAAGTAGAAACAACAACAGTGTCCTGCAAAGAACCCAGTATAAAACACAGATGAGAGAAACTGATGAAATAACGACAGACATCAATATACAGCATATCACGGCCAAAAAGCACACTCACAGCAGCAGTGTTAAGAGGAGGCGCTTCTGAAGAAGTTGCCGCGTCTGGAGAAGGAGTGAGAGCGGCAACACTTCTCGTTCTTTTCTTCTTTTTTCCTTTGGCAAGGCCCTTAGAAGAAAATGGCTGAGTAGGAGGGGCAGCGACGGTCATGATGGCGATGCCTGAAGGAATGTCGGTATTTCCCTCACCAGCTGAGGAAGAGGATACTTGAGCAAGGCTCACGGAAGTAGCGGGTAGTACAGTTGGGTTATCAGTAGCTCCCGTGGAGGCGACCCTCTCCTTTTCCTCTCTCTCCTAGGCCCTTTTCAGTCGTCTCCTAACGCTTTCAGGCTTGTAATTGGGATCCGTCGCTGCATGATCGCAAAATAACGTTAGCATTAATATCAGCGGTAATAAGAAAGGAAGCAACACGACACTCACGTCTAACGCAGTCCTTGATATCCACCCCACATGCCAGATAACGGATGTGAACGCTGATTTCCAGTTGAAGCAATTTGTCTAACCAGCCTTGTTCGAACTGAGGAAGGGTCTCCGACCGGCCCCAGACATTATCCTTGACGTCTTGGTTAAACCCAGATCGCCACCAGGAGCTTCAGGAAGATTTATCACAAAGAACTCCTTTTTCCAAGCATCGACGGAAGACTCAATGTGAAGGAGTTTCCAAGTAAAGGACTTGAGTGAGTCATCGTCATAACGGGGCGATATCGGTATCACACCCCGACACTTCATCAGCTTAAAAACCGACTTAAGCAACAAAAGGGAAGGGGAAGTAATCCCCTTATATTTACAAAGTTCCAGAATATGCACAAACACAGCAATATGCATTTGGGGCTAGCTGGGCGGGATTCAAATCGCAGGCAATAAGCAATTGTTTTATGAAAGGGTCGATGGGAAGTCGGAAACCATAACGGAATATTTGTGCGTACAAAACCCTACATTTGCCCGTCAAAATGTTGTTCAAGCGTTTCGACTCAGGGGCAACGGTGGCCTTATAACCGTCAGGGATAACAGCATTATGAGCGGCTAAATGCTCATTGAGAGCGATTTCAGAGGTGATACTGCTAACCGTAATATCCATCTTTTTCTCATCGGCAGATTTCAACTCAGGGCGGCGAGTCTTGGCCATGAAAAAAAATAAAAAAGTAAAGACGAAGAAGACGATGGAAGAAAATAGGAAATACCTTTAGAGAAAAAAGCACTTCGAGAGCCTTGAATGGTGGAAAGAAAACAAGACGGCTAGAGAGAGTATGAAGAAAGCAGAATGACAAAAGTAAGAAAAAGAAATAAATGTTTGTTTTTATAACCCTAATGGTCAAAAGAAACGACGGACGCTGCAGTCGTTGCGTGAGAGCGTCACAAGGAACAGACTCAAGCAATGAGTACAATTCTAGAGAAGCGCGACAACGCTTCGATTTTGCTAAAATTATAGAGCACGCTAGCCGGTGGCGCCATAAAACACGGACACGTGTGTCTGTGCCATCATGACTTTTCTCTCGCATTAATGAAGGGATCGTGAGCATTAAATGCTCTGAAAAGCAGAAATGATTTTCTGGAATAAGACAAGAGAGATATTGCAATAATAGAGATAATGCAGAATGGCGTTAACCAAGCCGGCAGCTTTCGAGATAACGCGGGAAAGCGAAACAAAGATCATTTATTATCTAAGAATAAAGTACATATATCGTTGCGCGATAAGGCGTTATTACAAGACAGAAAAAGCAAATAAAGAGGAAAATCCACCCAAAGGGTCAGCCTTGACCAATCATTGGTCGGCACGGATATCGCAGCTGCCATTCCCCTACTCCTCTCTGAAAGAAAGAAAATCTCCCTCGCTTTCGCCTAAATCTTTTATCTTCTTGGAGGGGTAATCAGCCAACTTAGATGAATCAACAGTTCCCTGGCGATAGAGATCTGTAAATCCGGCGATACAGACCTCCATAGTCTTATCTTTCCACCAAGCTATCCTCGAGGGCACTTTGGCCAAATCCGCGTCGCGGGACGATATCTCTTCGCGAAGGAAAGAGTTTCTTTTGTCTGCCGCCACCAATTCCGCCTCCAGCAGCTCTACCTTAGCCTTCCCTTTTGATTTTTCTCGCGCGAGCTCAGCGCGACACTCGTTCAACTCTGCCCGGGTTTGATCTTGAAGCTTCGACAACTCTGTTACCTTTGCCAAAGCGGCGTCTAGTTGTTCCTTCGAATCGGGACAGCGCCGAACCTTGTCGCTCTGATCCTCGAGAAAATAGTGCAGCTCGCGGAAGCTGGCCAACATGTCGTTCAGAAGGCGTGAATGCTGAACTTCAGAGGGATGCCACAGGAACTCTTCCTTGTCCTTCGATGAACTGAACATTTGGCCCACTATAGAGCCTACTGGCTCATCTCGTGATAGCGGATTCGATATCCCTAAAACACGAAGCCCGTTAGTCCCAAAAGATGACAGATCCAGCTGCTATGCGACATTTCCTTGAGGACTTTGAGGGGAAAGATTGGCGATATAGGGAGGGGAACAACTTTTTGCGGAATTACCAATGCCTGAGATAGAAGAAAGGAATAGGGTTGAGGCTTCCTCGGAAAAGGATCAGGAGGAACACTTGGATTCGAAACCGGCACGGTCACATCTGGAATACAGGAAGAGATCGGAGAATCAGGGCCACCAGACGGCAAGGGTGAGTCCGCCGCTGCTGAAACCTCATTAGCTTTGGAAGGAACGGCAGAAGGCACCTTGACAACCTCCGCCACTTGCGAGGTACTCGCGACATGAGAAGTGTCAACCTTCGCGGTAGGAATTGCGTTAACTTCCCTCAAGGGAGGAACCGGTGGGCCAGTTTTCTCTTTCCGGATTTTCTTTCGGAGACGCTCCGTCTCGGCAGCCATCTCTTCGCTATCGTCCTCGGTCGACTCCGCCGCGGAATCATTTTTTCTCGCCCTAAGCTTCATTCGTTGGGTAAAGGTGGCGTGACGTAGTTCAGAACCGGCATTCATGCTCTCGCTATCGCTGTCAACTATTTCAGTCACAGGACGACTCGGAGTCACTCCCCTGCCCCGAGGCGGCAACCAATTCTCAAGAAAACGAGAAGGTTGAGCGGAAGCACTACGTGTTGCGACGGTCTTAATTCTCCTTCTCCTCGGCGGAATAGTCGGACGACTGGAACTTTCAGGCGGTGGAGAAGGAGATAACGTCTGAAGCGGCACCACGTTTAGAGGAGTGTTATTCCCCCCGGAGGAACGACCCTCAGCGCTACCTGCGAGTGAAGCATGTTAATACAACAAGCAAATCAAAGCGATAACATGGCAAAAGAAAAACTCACCAACGACACACTCTTTCAAGGGTCTGAACCGAGCAAATTCCTGAATGCGGAAAGGCCCTTCTATTTCTAACAGGGCGGTAACATGGGACACATCAATGCTAGACAGCACTTCTGGTTTTCTCCAAGCGGCGCTGGTAATCTCTCGGTTAAAACCCCTGCGCCACCAGCGGGACAGCAGACGAAGGGTGAAGAAGCCATTTTTACAGTTGTCCACGTTGTCCTCAAAACCTTGAAAGTTCCGCCAGAAAAATTGCACGATGGCGTCATTCCATCTTGGGGTGATATCCACCAAACAGTCACGACTGCTCAAGCTGAAAAATGTGCGGAACAAATCGAGGGATGGAGTGAAAATATGCTTCATCTCGCATGACCGAAGGAAGGCATAAATCCCACACCACGAAGACGGAGTTATTTGAACGGGATTGAGATCGTAATGATTTAGTAGTTTCATCAGAGAAGTATGGATTGGGAGATGAAATCCGTAGAGGAACATCTTGAAATAAACCACCCGGAACGTTCCCCACATGGCATCATGAAGCCGAATATCCTTCGTAGGGATATAAGGACGGCAGCACAAGGGGAAGGTGATACCGTTCTCCTCTAACTCTGCCTTCAAAACTTCATTACAATCAAAAATACTACGAGCTCTCCTAGCCTCGAGATCTATGGGATTTTCGGCACTCGCAGAGGCTTTAATATGAGACATAAGGGACTGGAAAAATGAAACTACGACGAGAGAGGAACAGAATACCTGGAACAAAAAGCCAGTAAACAGGCCGTCGGCGCCGACGAGCAGTTGAAACTCCTCTTGAGCAGGAAGAAGCACAGGAGAAAGAGAAAGTGTGAAAATTTTCAAAATATTGACAAAAGTAATAAAAGAGAATAGCGGTTCCCTTATAAAGGTCAAACTTGAAGAAGAGACAGCCTGTAAAAGTGAAACACGTGCGGAGCAGAAAGCGACGCGTGGACAGTCATTTATGTATTTGGGGAGAAGACAGTTACTGACTAAAAACCGAAAGACGGTTGCACCCAGCAACAGGTATCCCTCCACAACAACCCTTGATGTTTGAAGAAATGGCTCGGGAAGGCGATAAGAGAACAAAGGGAAATGAAGCGTTATCTTATTCATTTTTGAAAAGCCATACGGCATCTACAAAGAGGCAAGACACGCTAAACTAATCGCCATCAGACCAAGAGATACCATAACAATAAACTACATCATCATCTAAGAGCGATAGCTCCCTATTGACGGGAGGAAAAGGCTCATCAACCCTCTTTCCTATGTGTATCGTTGATCGGCTGGACTCCTCCTCGACGGCTGACGTCACCGTTTCCACGCCTGCGCAGGCAGGGAGAGCCATTTTTGGCGAATCGCGAGGAAAAAGAGATGGTTCATCCCCCTTTTGAACAGAAGGGGCGGGAGAACTAAAGAGTGGTTCAGACACCTTTACGGCATTTTTCCTCAGCCTCTTGTGACCCCGCCGGCGGACAAATGGCCTCCATGGTGGCGATGGAGGAGGATTGTCTAAATCTGGCGAAGTCGGAGGAGTTGGCGGAGAATCCCGCGCAGAAGTATTCAAAAAATAAGAATCAGCCATGAGATCACAGACAACCTACCAAGAAGAAAAATAAACAAGAAGATGAACGGAAATAGGGAAAGGATCCTATTAAATAGCCAAATGAGGGGGAAAAGCTTTTCGATCATCCAACACGACTCTTGAGAACTGACACGTGTACAACCTGGAGTGCAAATCTAGATTTGCAGTCACGCCTGTTGAAATCTCCCACAGATCGAGGAAAACTGAAAATTTGCCCAATCAATTGGCAAGGAAGCGGCGACGCAAAATTAATGCAGAACTGTTAGCAAGGAAACCGTCCAATGACTGACTCATTTTCAGTTGGGCTGAGGATGCCTCCAATCGAAAAAAGACAAAGGGCGCATTAAAGAAGAAGAACAGTTACAAAGGGCATAATAAAAACAGTTTATTTATTATGGCCTAACAGCCGAGAAGTACAGCAGCATAACTAGAGAAAAATAAAAAAGGCTCAAAGGGAGCCACCGCCGTCAGGCGTCAGAGCCAGCATCCTCGGGTATTTCGGGAATGTCTCTCAGGGAGTCCATGACCAAAGTTAGGTCAGCAGAGGTGACCCTCATTCCCTTCAAGCAGCACCCCAGCATGTCCTTGCGCTGCTGCAGCATGGCGATCACCACTTGAATCCAAGCGATGGAGGTGGCCAACTTTGACACGCTCTCTAAAGGACTGAAGTCCTCTAGAGATGTAGCTCCCAGCCTGGAATGGAGTGGGGTCAGCATCCCTTGCAACTCCAAGATGTCCTCAGAAGTCTTGATCAACATGTTCTCCAGGAACCTGACGTCACCATCATTGAGGTTCTTGAGAGTATGGCCCTTGGAAAGGAGGAAATTTTTGGTCAAATGATCCATGATGCAGATGATGAAAGGGAAAGATAAGATGAACTTGAGTGGAAAAATCTCTCATATTTATAGACTCCGAAAATGGGCTTTTTGAAAGAAGAAGTCCTCAAAAGACGAGCCGCCCCGTTACCATCAAAGATCGATGAACCTGATGCGGAAATGAGGATCGACGTCAGCATGCTACTAAGGATGTCGGTACTCGAGAGGAGCACGAGCTAGAATCCTAGGAAATGTGAAGGAGTGCGATATTACAGGAGAACGGGTCTTTGGACAAACATGAAGACCGGAATCCGCTTGCTCGGAGGAAGGCTCCCGACCTAGGCCCTGCCTATCGTTCGATCAATTTCTGTCATATCGAAACAGACAAAGAAGCTCGACGATCCTACCAGCACATTGCCCAGAGAAGGGATGGATCCTCACCTAAGACCCCGATATGGACAGAGAGCGATAGCCCTTGGTAAACACTCGGGC
Source organism: Viola odorata (assembly GCA_963691705.1). Classification (NCBI taxonomy): domain Eukaryota; kingdom Viridiplantae; phylum Streptophyta; class Magnoliopsida; order Malpighiales; family Violaceae; genus Viola; species Viola odorata. Next base: position 55,089,070 of record OY829539.1, on the reverse strand, counting down.
TCGTTTTCAGTTGGGCTTATGATAACAAATAAGACAATTCTGAGGGCATTACTGCAATTATGACCCCTGCCGAAGACGGAATCCTATAAGCCCTATCGGACATCCAAGCTATCGCCACTGGACTATGAGGGGTTTTCTGGGATGGTCGACATTAGCGGGGGGGGAGGTCTCACGCTTCTCTGAACGCACGACATCATCCCATCCCAGGGGATCCGCGGAGTTATCGCCCCCGACATCACCACGGGTATCGCCCCCGGCACCCTCCTCAGAGGTATCGCCCATGACATCACTCCAGGTATCGCCCATGACGTCACCTCCAGGTATCGCCCATGATGTCACCTCCAGGTATCGCCCGTGACGTCATCCAGAGTGCTATCTTTTTGGGATGTCACCTCTTTACCCAGGTATCGCCCCCAACGGCCTATAAATACCCCCTCATTTTTAAAACAAAAGGTAAGTCGAAGATTGCCCTCTAGAACCTCTGCTATTTTGAACCACTTACTGGACTTAAGCATCGGAGTGTCTACACCGGAGCCCCCCTCCGGCGCTTTGCAGGTGGGTCCTGATCGTCTCGAAGATTGAATCTTATCAATGGCATGGTGGAAGAACAAAATTATGAAGGCCTTTACCGCCAGCTTCACAGACAATTATCGCAACGGGGCCTTCGACCTAGTCAAAATAGTTGATTATGCCTCTAAGAAGATGAAAGATCTAGACGAGTGCGAGGAGGGCTTTCTTTCCTCAGAGGAAGAGTGAAAGAATGGTGGCAGCACTATCAAGGCACTCTCGTGGTTGAGCCGGGTTGATGCCGGGGAGAACTTTACTTCTTAGTGTTATTTGTTTTTATTCTGTAATAACGCCTGCCGCGTAACAATATTTGTGCTTCATTCTTAAATAATATTTTCCTGTTGGCTTATCTGCGTTGTCGCGTGGAATGACAGCTCGGTTGTCGCCCACAACACACCGTGGCGCCTTCGCCCTTATCTTGCCTCAGAAAATCATTTTAGCTTTTCAGAGGATTTAATGCTCAAGATCTCCTCATTAATGCAAAGGAGAGGTCATGATATCCCAAGATACACGTGTCTCTCTGCTGAGGTGCCGAGGATTAGCGTGTTTTAGAAGTTTGGTGATACCAAAGCGTCTTCCCGCTTTTCAAGAATCGTACTCTTTGCTTTCGCTCGTTTCTTGTGATATTTCTCATGTGACGACTGCTGCATATGTCATTTCACTTGAGCCCTAGGGTTATAAAACCCAACACTTGTTTCTTTTCCTCACTTTTGTCATTTCATTTTCTCATAGTTTTCCAAGTCGTTTCCTTTTTTGCACCGCTCTGGGTATTCAAAGCATTCCTGTCACAAAGGTACTCCTCGTTTCCTCCATTCTTTTCTTCATCTTTTTTATTTTTATTTATGCCATGGCTAAGACTCACAGTTCTGAGTCTAAGTCCGTTGATGAGGAAAAAATAGATAATACAGCCAGTAGCATTACTTCCGTAGTTGCCCTGAATGAGCGTCTGATAAAGCACCATGCCGTATTCCCTGATGGCTATACGGCTTCCGTTACTGATATGATCACGGACCCCTCCAAGACCAAACTTGACATTCAAGGCATGTTACCTCAAGGCGCGATCACACGGAGCAAAGCAAGAGGTTTTTCCCTGTGGTTTGAAGGCAAAATGAGGGAGAAAGAATGTATACAAGTCCGGGAAAAGGCTATGCACGTGACCCTTCATCAGACCCATACAAGTCAGAATTGCAGCGCGTATTCGCAACAGGGATATGGTCAAGCAAATGGAGTCAGATTTGGGCGAACAGATTCTTGATGGAAACTTCAAGATCTTAGCTTTCGTTTGGGACAAGTTTCAGCCCAATCGGACGGTTGGATCGGAAGTTATGGGCGTCGACATTTTGGCGCGCAGTGTGGACGCGAGAAATGAATTAAATGAATTATTTTTGGTTTGCTCCAAGCGAAGCAAGCGGCATGCCGCCAAGGCCAAGCCTCCTGTAGTGGCATGCCGCCAGCTACAGTATGTTACTATAGCTACAGTGACTTTTTGTATAAATAGTTATTTCCTTTCATTTTTCTGGCAGTTAGACTTTGTGTGATATTTTGTAAGTTGAGAACACTCCTTAATCTATCACCTAGGTCCCTAACTCTTCAATCCTTCTTGGAGAAAGATCGCTTGAGTAGAGAACACTCCTCCCGATCTTCCTCCGGGAAATCCTTTGTAATCAATTCGACAACATTTTGGGTGACTTGAATATATGTTTGTGTTGCTTGCTGATCATGGTTTGAGCTTCTATAAGTGGTGCATTTGTTCATTAATTCCTATCCCTCCATCTAGCAATAATCATCATTCCGGGTAACATTGTTTCTTCCCTTTCTAGTCCTTGTCCGCTGCCAAAATCCGAGTCTTGTTTGCAATTTCCTTGTCTTTCCTTCAAGTCTTGTTGTTAACTCCTTTGGCTAGATCCTCCTCAAGCTCCATATATCATTCAGCTTACTTACACTAGGTCGGATTACTCCCGAGTCATTACGTCTAAGCAGCATTTTGACGGGCAAACTTAGGGTTTTATACGCCCAAATGTTCCGCTACGGTTTCAGATTTCCCGTAGATTCTTTTATACAGCAATTGCTCACCACTCTTGATCTGAATCCGGTGCAATTAACTCCAAATGCATACTGCTGTGTTTATGCCTTTTTGGAGCTTTGTAGATATAAGGGAATTGATTCCCCTTCCTTATTACGCCTGAAATCAATTTTCAAACTGACCCATCACCGGGGTGTGATAGCGATATCTCCCCGTTATGATGATGACTCCCTCAAATCCTTCACCTAGAAACTCCTTCACCTCGAATCATCTATTGAAGAGTGGAAAGAGGAGTTTTTTGTTGTTGACCTTCCTGGCCTTCCGGACCCATTGTGGAGCTCAGGGTTTAATCAAAACATCAAGGACAGCACTTGGGGTCCCCGAGAGGTTCTTCCTCCAACCGAGCAAGGTTGGTTGGACAAACTGCTTCAGTTGGAGATTAGTGTTCATACTCGTAACTTGGCAGGCGGGATGGACATCCGAGTCTGCGTCAGACGTGAGTATTGTATCGCTTCTTTCATTGTTACAACCAGCACTAATGCTAACGTTGTTTTGTGACCGTGCAGCGACTGATCCCAACTGGAAGCCTGAAAGCATCAGGAGGCATTTGAAGAGAGCTCAAGTAAGAGAAAGGGCAAGGGCAGCGGCTGCCGTGGAAGTCGCGGAAGCTTCAAGGACGACGGAAGTCGTGGTTGACCCGACTGTTCCGTCTGTTGCTTCTGAGAACCTAGTTCAAGTTTCCACTTCCCTTACGGGCGAGGGAGATATTGACATCCCTGTTGGTGTTCCCATTGTTTCTTGATTACATTGCATTTCATCATATTTTATTATCCATTTACTTGTTAAATTGGGCAGTAAACCTACTGATTTATCCTTGTATTCCCCATATCTTAGCAGTCCTGTTCTGGAGGCAATTTATAAAAGAATCTGATTTGTGGAGCGCTGAAGCTGTTTTCCCGAGTCTTCGCCTGGAGCTTGGCCAAGACTCCTTCGCATTCAAAGTAGCGCGCACCAAATCGTCTTGGCATGGCCAAGACTCATTCGCGATAGAGGCAAAAGCGTGAACCATCACTTGGGTCGCTTCCCACATTGGGCCTTGCGAGCTGGTAGCAATCTAGCGACAAAGAGAAGGATCAAGAAGATATTATTTAAGAATCCTTTCAAGGATCTCCTTCCATCTTTGTATTTTGTAATCTCCTAACTTTATCCAAACAATTTATTGTTACAATCTTTTTAGAGATTTTCTAGGAATTACAGTTCGAGTAGGACAGAGGAGTTTGAGGGCTATTTAGCCAAACATTGTTCCTCCTCTGTCCGGGTCGGAACCTTTCTTCTCTTTTCTCCTTCTTTGACATTGATACAATTTTGCTCCGGATTTAATTATTTAAATCTCGGATTTAATTTATATATGCAATCAAATATTTTATCTTTTTATCTATGAGTATGAGTAGCTAAACACCCATTCTTGGTAAGGGTTGATAGGCTGAAGTTCTTATGCATTCGTGAGATCAAACCGTACTTAGTAATCTCTTCTCTCGTATTTATTTATTTCTTGAACTTAATTTATCGCTTACTCACTAGAGACAAGGTTTGATCATCCTTGTACTCTAGTAGAGAAGAGTTGCAACCGGCCTAGAAGGAAAGGGAGCACCCATCGGCTAGACAAAGTAGGTGACTAGTCTCGCGCCAGACTAGAAGAAATAAGTAATCTAGGTCAAGACCAGATTGAAAACCTAGGGTCTCCACAGGGAGACACCTTGGCCTAGGTACTGTCTTCCCCTATACCATTGAGGAAGCGAGCAACCATTCAAGACAGCAATCAAACGGATAAATCCTTTAACCAGCAAGGTGTCCCTTGACTAGGATTATCAGGAAAGGGAGCAACCGCCAGGTAATTTGAAGAGGAGGGAAGACAGGAGTGAACAGGAGTACCTCCACTCTATAGCAGTACTACGAATGAAGAGATGAATATCTTTGAGTCTATGATCGAAGCATAAGAACATAAGCTCTCATATCACCCTTACCTGGAATTCCCTTTTACTAGATTTATTTCAATCTTGACCCCTGTCTTGGCCAAGCTTTTGGCCAATACTATTTTGAACCATTTTTACTTCTTTCTATTTTGTCTTTATTTTCAGATTCTACCAAACCAATCCAGTGACGAGGAAGTCAAACCAAGAATTACATCTCCTAGAGGTCTCTATGGACGATCCTCTTACCATAATCTACAAACTCTTGTAGACGGTGATAAGTTGTATTTCTACCCCCAATTCCATACCTATTTCACTATTATATTTGACGTGTTTGACGCGCGATCAAATTTTGGCGTCGTTGCCAGGGATCTCTAACGGTATTTGTAGTTTTTATTTTTTGTTTTATTTTGTTTTTTATAGTTGATGACCAGGTCCTCTTGCAGAGAAGAAGATTTGTTACCGTATAATCCGAATCTCACTAAGGCCGAAGCACAACTCAGGAAGATAGCTCAGAAAAGGAAAACCCCAGAAGAAAGTGAATCGGAAACCTCTAGTTCCGAAACATATTACAGTCTAGACCACAGTCTTGGCCAATCTTCCGACCAAGACGATTTCTTTAACCCAGCCATGGCAGGAAATCCACAAGAACCCACGAAGAGGGAACTGAACAGAACAGCAGAACAGGAAACCTTCTCCTGCATAGCTTTGCCGATAGTGGCAAATGACTGGTCTATCAAGACCAATATGGTGGCCAATCTTCCTAAATTCTATGGCCATTCGAACGAGAACCCATTCAAGCACCTGAGGAATCTACATGTTCAGTGTGATATGATGAAACCAGCTGCTGTGAATATGGAAAGAGCAAAGTTAAAAGCTTTTCCATGCTCTCTTGAGGGGGCTGCCCAAAATTGGTTCTACAGCCTACCTCACAACACGGTCAACACCTGGGCCGAGATGTCCACATTATTCCTCAACAAGTACTGGAACGTAACAAAAGCAGGGGTGGCTAGAAAGAACATGGCTGCCATCCAGCAGAGGAACAATGAGGGTCTAAGTGAATATCATCAACGGTTCAGAGAATTGCAAGAAGTTTGCCCAACACACGGAGTTGCGGATCAGACCATGATCCAATATTTTTATGATGGAATGCTCCCACCCAGTAAAGAAAAAGTTGATGTAGCCGCAGGTGGAGCATTGCAGGACTTGACGGTCACCAGAGCCAAGCTTCTACTTCAAACCATGGCAGACAATTGCCAAAATAATATCACTTCTGACAGAACTTCTATTCCTTCTAATCTTTGTTCTATTGATGTTGAGCAAAAATTAACTGAATTAACTGATATGGTCAAAAACATTTCTGTCAACATTTCAGGTGCAATGACCACGGGAAACTCTAATCAGGAGCAAGTAGCATCGGTTTGTGGAATCTGCCAGCAACAAGATCATCAGACCAATAATTGCTACATGGTTTAGCACCCTGATGAAATGACACAAGTAAATGCGACCTATGCACCGAACCAAGGGAGTATGTAAAATTTCCCTCAAGGAAGTAATCAGTACTCATGGAGAGGTCATCCAAATTTTAGATGGAGAGACCCAGTCCCTCTAAATCAGAATATACCTCAGCAACCACCACCCGTTAACTTTCAACACTTCATACCTCGTCCTTCACATCTAAATCTTGGCCAAGCTCCAGGCAAAGCCTCTGTACCCCAACTAGGGGTGTACAAATAACCGACCCAACCCGTCTGATCCGTATAACCGATCTGACCCAACCCGTCAAAAGAGCATAACCGTCATAACCGCGGGTAACGGTTATATAACCGACCCACTATAGTTGGGTTGGGTCAGATAGCGGGTCGATTTTTTCATAACCGCTTATAACCGGCCCAACCCAACCTATTAACCCGAAGTATATAATATATACACATTATACTACATTTTAATTACCCAACCCTAAAAACCCTCACGCTCCAGCTCCTTCTCACTCTCCCTCTCTCGCCGCTCCTTCTCACTCTCCCTCTCTCGCCACTCCTTCTCCCTCTCTCGATCGGCGTCGCCCATCTCCATCGCCGCTCCTTCTCACTCTCCCTCTTTCATCGGCGCTGCTGCTGTTCCTGCTGCGCCACGCCTCCACACCAGCACACCACTACTCCTCCCGATCTGCTCTCGTTCACTCCACCAGATCCGACGACCAAGCTCCACCTGCTGCTGCTGTCCCTGCTCCGACAACCAAGCTCCACCATTGCTGCACCTGCTGTTGTTGTTCCTTAGGTTTGATTTTCAGTAGCAGGATTAGGATGCTTGTGGTTTGGCTTATTTTTGTGGATGATGAGACGTTGTTGCATTTTGTGATTAACAAATGGGCCAAGCCAAGCCCATAACCGCCAACCCGCAGTTAACCGCCTATAACCGCTCAACACCATAACCGGCGGTTACAGGTAGATAACCGACCCAACCTGGCCCGTTAAATATTATACGGGTTGGTGCTGGTTATGAGCCATAACCGGCCCAACCCGACCCATGTACACCCCTAACCCCAATTGCCTCCAGCACCTCAACCCTTGCAAATAACCGGGCCCTCTATGGAGGATACGCTTAAGAGTTTCGTTGAGATGCAAAAGAACTTGATGCAATCTACGCAATCTAGCTTGGCGGAGATGCAAAAACAAATCAACTAGATGGCCAATCAAGGGAAATTACCTTCTACCATCGTAGACAACCCAAAACACAATGTTAGTGCCATGAGTCTTAGGAGTGGAGTTGTGTTAGTAGAGAGGGAAGGAGCGAAAACAGATGAGGAAATAAGAAAAATCCAGTCGCAAGAGATGGACGAAGATGAGGAAGAAGAAACTGAAATGAAGGCAGTCTTGGCCAAACCTCAGGGCAAGCCCGCAGTTAGCACGGAAACAGTGAAGGCAGACCCTGTCTTGACCAAACTTGTGGCCAAGCCTGACCAAAAAGAAGAATCAATAGAAATCCCTCCACCGTTTCCTCCAAGATCTTCAAAGGAGAAGAAGCAAGATGAAGCAAGAGACTTTATGAATATTTTTGGAAAGATAGCTGTTAATATACCTATGTTGGACTTAATTGCAAAAGTCCCCTTTTATGCTAAATTTCTTAAAGAACTGTGCACTAATAAAAACAAAATTGCAGGTATAGAGAGGTGAATTTAGCTCATAATGTTTCTATAGTACAGCAGCTCCCAAAAAAGTGTAAAGATCAAGGGACTTTCACCATTTCATGCTAAATCGGGAACAAAATAATTGAGAAGGCCCTTTGCGACTTAGGGGTTGGCATCAATGTGATGTCCCTGAGTGAATTTGAGACCTTGAAGATAGGAACAATGAAGGAGACTGACTTGGTAATCCAGCTGGCTGACCGAACGATCATCCGACCTAAGGGAGTGGTGACGGATGTCTTGGTAATGGTAAATGATTTTATTTATCCAGTGGACTTTTACATTGTTGAAATAAATGTGCAATTGCCTTCTTGCACCACTGATATTTTATTAGGAAGACCTTTCCTAAGGACATCGAAAGCAAAGATTGATTGCTATGAAGGAAGTATAATTCTGGAATTTTGTGGAAGAACAATTAAATTCAGCATTACTGAAGCCTTAAAACATCCTAATGATTTACATTGCGTTAATTTTCTTGATGTTTTAGATCCAATTACTGAGGAAATTGCTGACATTTATATTAAAGACCCCCTTGAGTATGTTTTGAGCAAGGGAATTTTCACAAGAACTCTAAAAGAATTAGAGGACAGGACTGGAGATCAGAAGGAGCTCCAAGAAATTTTGGACAGTTTGGCCGATCCAGAAGATACGGACTTGATCTTGGCCTCGAGCTTGGCCAAGACGAAGGCCAAGACTGCCAAAATAAAGAAGAAAACAGTAAATTGTCAATTTATTCAACCCAACCTTCCTAAATTCCTACCTTCTGTTGTGCAGGCACCACAGTTGGAATTAAAATCTCTGCCAGACCATCTCAAATATGCCTATCTAGGCCTAGACGACACCCTACCCGTTATTATTTCAGCAAAGCTAACGGAGGATGAAGAGGAAAGATTGGTGGGAGTCTTGAAGATGCACAAGGAAGCGATTGGCTGGACTATGGAAGATATAAAAGGGATATCTTCTAACATTTGTACCCACAAAATACATGTGGAAGAGGATAAGAAACCCATTCGGCAACCCTAGAGGAGATTAAAACCCTCCGATGATGGAAGTGGTTAAAAAGGAAATTATTAAATTGCTCGATGCAGGTGTGATTTATCCTATCTCTGATAGTAATTGGGTGTCTCCTGTGCAGGTAGTTCCTAAGAAAACTGGAATTACAGTGATCGAAGGAGAGGATGGAACCCAAAGAACAACAAGAATCCAAAACGGATGGAGGGTATGCATTGACTACCGAAGGCTGAATCAAGTCACTCGGAAGGACCATTTCCTATTAACGTTTATCGACCAAATGGTAGAGAGGCTTACTGAAAAGTCACACTACTGCTTCTTGGATGGCTACTCGGGGTTTCATCAAATCCCCGTTGCACCCGAAGACTAAGAAAAGACAACGTTCACTTGCCCATTTGGAACGTTCGCCTATAGACGCATGCCATTTGGGCTGTGTAATGCGCCTGCAACCTTTCAAAGGTTCATGGTAAGTATATTCTCCGAGTATGTAGAGAAAAGCATTGAAGTGTTCATGGACGATTTTACCGTTTACGGTAATAATTTCGAACAATGCTTAAATAATTTGCAAAATATTTTGAGAAGATGTGTTGATACATGTTTAGTTTTAAATTATGAAAAATGTCATTTTATGGTAGATCAAGGAATTGTCCTTGGGCATGTGGTTTCAAAAAAAGGGATTGAGGTTGATCAAGCAAAAATTGATACTATTAAAAATTTGCCTTACCCCTCATGCTTGCGTGAGGTTAGGAGCTTTCTTGGCCATGCATGTTTCTATCGCAGGTTCATAAATGACTTCTCGAAGACAGCCGAGCCAATGTGCAAGCTTCTACAAAAAGAAGTGGAATTCGACTTCAATCTAGCATGTCAAAAATCGTTTAATGAATTAAAGAAGCAACTGACTTCAGCACCCATTATCCAAGCACCAGAATTGAGCTTACCTTTTGAGTTGATGTGCGATGCTAGTGACTCTGCTGTGGGAGCGGTTCTTGGGCAGAAGAAAGGAAAAGATCCTCACGTGATCTATTACGCGTCAAAGATGTTGGATGATGCCCAAAGAAATTACACCACAACCGAAAAAGAACTCTTTGCAATAGTTTTTGCCCTGGAAAAATTTAGATCTTATTTATTGGGCACAAAAATTATTGTATTTTCTTACCATGCGGCATTGAAATATCTCTTGGTCAAGCATAAGGCCAAACCTAGACTAATCCGATGGATTCTTCTTTTACAGGAGCATAATTTGGAAATTAAGGATAAAAGCGACAGGGAAAACCTTGTGGCAGACCACCTTAGCTGCTGCCTAGCAAGAGGAGACCTAGATGAGGTGAAAGCAGAATTTCCAGATGAAAAACTACTTTTGGTGACACTGTCTAGGCCGGAGTCTAGGCCAAACCCTCAGCCAAACCCGCGCCCATGGTACGCTGAAATTGCGAATTACCTTGCAACAGGTAAACACTATGGTGATATGACTACCTTTGAGAGGGTAAAGGTCAAACATGATAGCAAGTACTATGTCTAAGATGATCCTTATTTATGGAAATTAAGCACTGATCAATTACTTAGGAGGTTTATACCTCAAGGTGAAACTTTGTCTATTCTTAAATTCTGTCATTCTCAAGCATGTGGAGGCCATTTTGGGGCAAGAAGAACAGCCCTAAAAGTCTTAGAGGCTGGTTTTTATTGGCCTAGTATTTTTCAGGACAGTTTTCTGTTTTGTAAAACTTGTCCCGCTTGCCAAAAAGTAGGGAATATTAGTTCCCGAAATGAAATGCCTATAAATTTTATTCTTTCATGTGAAATATTTGATGTATGGGGCATAGATTTTATGGGACCTTTCCCTACTTCTTTTGGCAACAGATATATTCTCTTGGCTATGGATTATGTATCAAAATGGATAGAGGCGAAAGCCACCAAGAATGATGATGCTAGAACTGTTATTTCCTTTATTAAGTCTAACATCTTGAACAGATTTGGAATTCCTCGAGGGATCATTAGTGATCGACGAACACACTTCTGCAACAAGATTTTATCTTCCCTTTTCAGGAAATATGGCATCACACATAGAGTATCCACAGCCTACCACCCTCAATCAAACGGCCAAGCAGAAGTGTCGAATAGAGAGGTGAAATCTATCTTGGCCAAGACAGTAGGCCTAGACAGACGCGATTGGAGCCAGCGGTTAGATGACGCATTGTGGGCCTACAGAACGGCTTACAAAGGTCCAATTGGGATGACGCCTTACAAGCTGGTCTATGGGAAGGCGTGCCACTTGCCAATAGGGTTGCAACACAAAGCATATTGGGCTATACGAAAGTACAACTTGAGCTATGACCAAGCTGGGCAAGAGAGGAAGTTACAACTCCATGAGCTAGAGGAGTTGAGAGACTAAGCCTATGACAACCAGCTGATTGTCAAAATCAGAATGAAGGCCTACCACGACAAAAGAATTATTGGAAAACCTCTCCACACAGGGGAGAAGGTTCTTCTTTATAATTCTCATTTTAAGTTGTTTCCTGGAAAATTAAAAACAAGATGGGAAGGCCCATTTGTTATTACTAATATTTACCCACATGGTGCAGTAGATATTAGAAATGAGAAAATATGTGCCGAGCTCAAAGTAAGCGGCCAAAGACTGAAGCCATTCTTTGAAAGTTTCCAGGAAGAAAAGATTTCCGAAAAGGTGGATCTGCCACCAGAGGACAAGTGAATAAAATTTTGAGTCAAGCCTAGGACTTAAAATAAGGGCGCTACAAGGGAGGCAACCCTTGTTTCTTTCATTTTTGAACGGTTCTTTTATTTTATTTTAATTTTCTTTTGTTTCTTTTTGTTTCTTTTTATTTTTCCTTTTGATTTTATTTATTTTTGAATTTTTGTCCCATTTGATTTCGCTGGGTTATTTTTGATTTTGTGTAGGAAATTAAGTGTGGGTAAGATGCTGAGGTTTGGCCGAGATCTTGGCCAAACCGTGGGGCTAGACTGTTCTGTTCGTGGGATTGTGTTTTAGTTAGTGGGACACGTGTCAGCGTCGTCATTTATAGCTTTTGGAACGGACAAATTCAAAAACCAATAAAGTGGAATTAATTAGAATCGTGGACAATTAAAAAATAAACCCAGACATATCTGGAGAAATCATTGATGAAGGTCACCATGTACTTCATCTCGCTGATAGATGCTTGTTTGACTGGTCCAAACACATCAGAGTGAATTAACTCTAATGGTTCCTTCGCCTTGAATTTAGACTTTTTATACGGCAACTGATGCGCTTTTCCGTACTGACACCCTGCACATATCGTGTCAATTCGTACTTCTAGTTGAGGAAGTCCTCTCAGCATTGACTTCTTCATCATCATGTCTAGCTTGGAATAGCTAACATGACTAAGCCGCATGTGCCACAAGTCTACAGTCTCATTTTTTCTTGTCTTATCTATGTATGCTATTTCTGTCGACATTAGGTATGCTGTCGATAATCTTCTTCCCTTCATCATTGGTTCTTTCATATTTTTAAGCTCCCGGTATATCTTCACATCATGTGGACCAAACAACACATAATTGCCGGAAGATGTTAATTGTGTAATAGAAAGAAGATTTTTCTTTATTCCTGGGGCATGGTAGATATCTTCAAGGGGCATCATAATAGCATCATGTTTAGAGGAGACTTTTGTTTTACCGATGTGAGCTATCGGTAACCTCGAGTCATTCGTTGTTACCACCACGTGATTCCCTTTGTACTTTGATAGGTTTTGCAACTTCTCTTTTATCACAATGAGCTACGGACATCCAAGTCAGTCCCCTGACCTCCCAATTCCAGAAGCTAGTGACGACCTCAGAGGCGCAGCACTGCCTATCATTCCGGTCGAAGGAATCTCCGCCGTGAGGCGTCTTCTCCAAGCGACTCGATGTCCTCAGAGGACGACTTGCCCGATGGGTCTGAGGACAGCGTTAAAGGAATGGATCGAGTCGTCGTTGTGAGCGACGAAGACTCCGATGATGCCCATTTTGCAAAGAGGATGAAGTCGTCTGTTCCAGCGTCGGCAGGGCAAAGGGAGGAAAGAAGAGAGAAGAGGATGTTGAAGAAGATGGAGGCAGCCGGAGCACCAAACCCAGCTCTGACCGCCGCAGCAGTTCCCCTACCGCCGCCTTCAGCGGAGAAACCAGCCGCGGCCGCACCACCTAAAAAGCCCACAGGGCGAATCAAGCAGGTGGCAATCAAGAAAACTTCAGGGAAGAAGCCGTCAAAGATCACGATTCCGCCGAGGGTTGAGGCCGAGAAGGAAATGGCCAAGAAACCAAGGGTCACCCCTTCGAAGAAACCCAAAATCACTCCTTCGACTGCCAAAGGCAAAGGGAAACAGAAAGTGGTTGAGGAAGAAGATGACTATGAGGATGACGAGACTCCAGTCTTGGCCAAGACTTCGGCCAAGACTGCTCAGGTACACTCTCTTCCTCCCCTGCACACACTTCAAGGCTGGTTGCAATTTGATACACCAGACCTCAAATCTAAACTGCTTGATGTACATTTTTGTGATATTCCTGCCTTTGCTAGGCTAGATTTTGATTTTCTGGATGAAATGGGATTGGGGGCTAAAATTAGGGAGTTTGTGTATACCATTGGTTGGGTCCCTTTTATGTCCATTGAGTGTGATGCTTATACTGAGCTGTGTCTAGAATTTCATACTTCTTTCTGGTTTGATGAGGCTACCTTGTATGTTAGAGGTAGGGACAAACCAGATCTTGCTACTGCTGATGTGATTAATTTCTGTTTGTGCAATAAATGGAATCATTTGTCTGTTGATGCTTTTAATGCCTTGTTAGGATTTGCATCTAGTGATGATTCTGTTTATGATTATCCCACTGATTGGGATAAGAATGTTGCTTTTAGAGAGGTCACTAGAGACCCTAATGCTAAATTTGATAGGAATTCTAAGGCCCATGCAATTCAGAACCCTGCCCTTCGTATGCTCCATAGAACTCTGTCTATCAACCTTTCGGGGAAGATAAAAGTTTCTAAGAATTTGGCCAAATCTAAACTCTTTTTGCTTTGGTGTGTGCTGCACAAGAAAAAGGTCAATTTAGGTCTATATTTGGTTCATCAATTGCATGCTTGTGAGTCCAATTCTAAACTGATTCTAGGATCTCTTATCACTTGGTTGGTTGTGCACACTGCTGATTTAGATCTTGCCTCTGCTGATTTGCATAAATGTTGCTCCCCTAAAATGTTAGATTTGAAAGCCTTCGACCAAATGGGATATTTCCATTTGGAAGGAGAATTTGTTGAGTGTAATGCAGGTTTTACACCGGTGGAGGAGCACATTTTTGGCAAGAAAAATGATGGGAAATACAGGTTTCGCCTTATCAAAATCCCAGGAGTCGCAGCAGAGGACAATATAGCCCAGGATCTAGGCCAAGACATAGGCCAAGATCCTCCCATTCCAGATCCAGCAGCAGCAACTGATCTTGACCAAGCTTCAGGCCAAGATCCCCCAACCAGAAGTGCCTTTGACCCTCCAGCATGGGCCACCGAATTTCAAGCTCGGCAGCTGCTCATCCTAGAGCAGCAAAAGATCATCTTGGATCGTCTAGGCCAAGGCAAGGACCAAGACAGGCCACAAGAGACTCCTACCGCAGACAAAGCTGAAATAATTCCATGCTGGGGCCAGACGTTGATCGACAACCAGAAGAGCATCTTGGAGAGCATCAAACATGTCTATGATCATCTCCAAGTCCATTTCGAGTATATCAAGGCCATCGACAAAGGGACTGCACACATTCGCAGGAAGGTGTGTGATCATTTGATCACCAGTAGTGACAGCGAGTCCTCTGACGAGGGAGATGATCCCAAACAACCACAACCACCTGCAACAACACAGCAGCCACCTGTACCTCCTTCTGCTCCACAAAAATCACAACCGCAAGAACCTCCAGCTGCTGATCTAGGTCAACCATCAGGCCAAGATCAGACCCCTCCACCAGCTTGACCAACTTTAACCCCCAGGTCGTTTCTGTCCTTTCTTTTATTTTTATTTTATGTCTTTTATTTGTCTCTCCACACAATGAGGACATTGTGTCTTTTAAGTGTGGGGAGGGTGTACAGTGGTTGTCTTTATATTTTTGTGTGTTTTGTGATGGTTGTTGTGTTGAGTGTTTGATTTTGTGTGTCAGTTTTTTCTGTTTTAATTTTTTCATGTTTGCGTGCGTTTGTCCAGTCCTGTGAGTTTATCATTTGCATGATTTTTATTTGTATTTTTTCTGCATGTTTTGAGTCTGTTTTGTGAGTATACATCTGAACCCCTGTTTTCTTGCTTAGGTTGTTTAGTCTTTCGGTGGGATTGTATTTAGACACTTTCCTAGGGGATACAATGCTTTAGTAACAGGGAAGCGAATGAGCATAAATTGATCAATGCCTAAGGGGCATATACTCTAATGATTCCCAAACATTAACTATCCACATGGTCGTAGGGACATTTAGCTAGAACCTTAACTTTTATTAGGGTAACGGGGTTTGCTGCCATGATTTGAGTATGTTGTTCTATCTGTCTAGAGTGTGAGACAATAAAAAGGTGTTGGAGCGTCATAGGGCAGACATAGCAAAGGTGGAAGTTCTAGCCAAAAAGAACAAGCTCTGTCTATGTGTTGTGTCTGTAAAAATACAAAGGACACTTGTAAATAATAATAATAGAAATATGTATCAAAGTGATTTAAATGGCACCAGTCTTTAGGCACTATTGGATGGACAACACATCGGTGGGACTCAAATCTATGGTAAACCTGGTTACCTTATACTTTATCATAATATCTAGTAGGGTGTCTTGATACCATGTGGATGGGGTATGTTTAGGGTATTGATTAGTCCCTATTAGTCTAGCATTGGGTATGTTAGGGAAGTGTCTTGGCAGATCTAGTGAAGGGGTAAATAGCCTGAAATTGAGAAAGTCGGGGGGGGTTCTTGATGTCTGTTCTATTTTGTTGTGTTTTTATTTTTCTTTTTGAGTCTTTGAGTTTGTATGCTTGGGGGCAAGCATAGTTTAAGTGTGGGGAATTTGATTACATTGCATTTCATCATGTTTTATTGTCCATTTACTTGTTAAATTGGGCAGTAAACCTACTGATTTATCCTTGTATTCCCCATATCTTAGCAGTTCTGGTCTGGAGGTAATTTATAAAAGAATTTGATTTGTGGAGCGTTGAAGCTGTTTTCCCGAGTGTTGGCCTGGAGCTTGGCCAAGACTTCTTCGTATTCAAAGTAGCGCGCACCAGATCGTCTTGGCCAAGCCTCAGGCCAAGACTCATTCGCGATAGAGGCAGAAGCGTGAACCATCACTTGGGCCGCTTCCCACATTGGGCCTTGCGAGCTGGTAGCAGTCCAGCGACAAAGAGAAGGATCAAGAAGATATTATTTAAGAATCCTTTCAAGGATCTCCTTCCATCTTTGTATTTTGTAATCTCCTAACTTTATCCAAACAATTTATTGTTACAATCTTTTTAGAGATTTTCTAGGAATTAGAGTTGGAGTAGGACAGAGGAGTTTGAGGGTTATTTAGCCAAACATTGTTCCTCCTCTGTCCGGGTCGGAACCTTTCTTCTCTTTTCTCCTTCTTTGACATTGATACAATTTTGCTCCGGATTTAATTATTTAAATCTCAAATTTAATTTATTTATGCAATCAAATATTTTATCTTTTTATCTATGAGTATGAGTAGCTAAACACCCATTCTTGGTAAGGGTTGATGAGCTGAAGTTCTTATGCATTCATGAGATCAAACCGTACTTAGTAATCTCTTCTGTCGTATTTATTTATTTCTTGAACTTAATTTATCGCTTACTCACTAGAGACAAGGTTTGATCATTGTTGATACCCGAATTTTGACGCCATTTTTAACTAATTTTAGCATTTCTGTTACTTACTTAATTTACTGTCCTTTTTAGTTAATTTACTATTGCTAGCATTTCTAAATTTTTCCATTGCATTTTAGCATCATCGTTAGCGTCGTCAGCTTTCGAAATCGCGTTTTTTATTTTCTCGGCATGTATTTTCATTATTATTATCATTATCATTTTTAGCCTTAAAATTCACATTTTTAACTATCCGTCAGTCATTTGCTAGTTTTTTCTTCGTTTTAGGTCATCACATGATTTTTAGGATTTTTTATGTTTTAGCGCATTTTTTAGTATTTTTATTATCTTATTATTATTTTTATTCGAGCTTTTATTGGACCCGAGTAAGTCTGCTCGGACAATAGCTCTACTTTAAAATGTTTTCCATCAACTAGTTGCTAGCTTTTTTTCTGCTCGCAACGGTCTACAGCGATTCGTGTAATTTTCGGCGTAACGTTATTATTTTTTCGTTCAAACGTTTCACGTTTTTGAACGCAAAAATAAACACGTTAAACGAGAAATTCTCGTCATTCGTTGTAGACGGTTAAACCCGTCATATTTTTCTCTACGCGCCGGTACCTTCGGCTCGAAAAGTCAGAACGTTTGGTCCCGGGAACCGGCTCGAGGCCATTTTAATCAGATAAAAGGTCATTTGATCATGGCCATTGATCTGGTCAACCAAGGAAAGTCAACCAGATCAATGGCCCTTGAATTAACATGCATAATGCACGTGAACACTGCCAAAGGAGTGCAGCGAAGCAACCCTCGCCCGAGCCACCTGCTCCCATCGCGTCCGTAGCTTCCTGTCCCTCCGCCATCATCACGGCTAGCACCCTAGCCTTGCCACCGCGACCAGCCGGCCACCACGCGCAGCCCCGCGTCTCCCTCCTCATGTGATCTTCGACTATAAATAGCCACCCTCCTCCAACGTATTCGGGGCAGCAATTTGGCAAGCTTTCTTACCCTCTCTCCCTCCTCTGATCAGTTGCTTATTTCAAGCGAAGATCGTCCAGTTCAAGGCTTTGAGGTGAGCTTTCTCTCTCTAGCCTTTTTTCAGTTTTTAAGCCAAATTTTTGTTTAAATTCGTTTGCCTCTTGTTTGAGCAATTTAATTGCTTTCTTTTATGTCATTAATTCACACACATAACATAGATTAAATACACGCTTTCACTTTTAAAAATCGTCGGTTAGTTTGTGCGAATTAATTGGTTTTCGATAATTAACGGTTTTGTCATTTTTTCGAAATTAAATTTTGTACGAGTCAAACTCAAAATCGGGGTTGGTACGGTCGGGAAGTCATCGAAGAGACGAACATTTCGGTAGGAATTGATTTTCAAATCGGCCACTTGTGGCCGGAGCTTTGCCGCCGGTAGTACGCCGGCGACCAAGAAAGGTGACGAATGAACAGTGCCAGGCCAACGGCACTGTTCACGCGGGAATGGGCTTGGCCCATTCCCTTTTAAATTCTCATGGGCCAGGCACTATTCCTGGCCCATTTTTCACTTCTTTTCATTCTTCAATTGGGCCCAGCCCATTTTCAATTGTTTTCAAAACTTCGGATCACGTTTTTTCGTAAAATACTCGTATGCTTCGTATGATTATTTGTCGTACTAACACTTTTAATTTTCTGTAATATCAACTGTTTATTTTCTGTAAATATCAACTGTTTAATTATTCGCACTTTAAATTTCAGCAATTTACTTTCGGCAATTTAAATTCAATACCGCCTACATGGTCGGTCGCAATATCAATTGTTTATTTCCTGCAATATCAACTGCTTTAATTTTTCGCAAAACTGCTGGAAATCCTTCCGCAAATTATCAACTGTTTACTTTTCCGCACTTTAAATTTCAGCAATTTACTTTCGGCAATTTAAATTCAATACCGCCTACATGGTCGGTCGCAATATCAATTGTTTATTTTCTGCAATATCAACTGCTTTAATTTTTCGCAAAACTACTGGAAATTCTTCCGCAAACTATCAACTGTTTAATTTTCCGCACTTTAAAAATTCTGCAATTTACTTTCGGCAATTTAAATTTCAATACCGCCTACATGGTCGGTCGTATGCGTCAAATCCATCATTTTTCGCATGCAATCAACCCAGCATTTAATTCTCGTATGCGTCAAATCCATCATTTTTCACATGCAATCAACCCAGCATTTAAATTCTCGTATGCTTAAAATCAATCATTTTTCGCATGCAATCAACTCAGCATTTAAATTCTCGCATGCAATCATGTCATCATCTAAATCTCGTATGCGTTAAATAAATCATTTCTCGCATGCAATCATGTCAGCATTTCACTTTCGTATGCGTAAAATTCATCATTTCTCGCATGCAATCAACTGTCGTCATTTATTTTCCTGCACTTATCAAACTCAACATTTAATTCTCGTATGCGTGAAATCCATCATTTCTCATATACAATCAACTATCATTTAAATTTTCGCACTCATAGAATCGTTTATTTATTTTTCGAGCTATCACTAATACTCTCATTTTGTAGATTTTAGTTTCAAGCTTCGCTCGCAAGTACGCCTTTCGATTCCTTTTTATTTATTCAATGCTTTCTGCAAATATCAATCGTATGCATGATACATAGAACTGCTAGAATTAAAATCAAACCACATGAACAACGTGTTTAAAGACTTGCTTAAAATGCCATGTTCATATGATTTTAAATTCTCGTTTGTGTTGACTGCATGTACATGGGGACTTTTGATCCCACATCAGTTTTCCACTTCAAAAATCCATCATTTAAATTTGTACTCTGTTAGCAATCCATGTTAGGATCCCGTAGTAATTAATTTAATCATGCATGGCCCGATGATGAAATAAGAGGGCGCTCATTCAGTCTTACGGAAAATTCAGTCCCATCACATTACGGTCAAGAATAATCGATCGATCTTGATAAACGGTAACCCCGTCCGAGAGATCTTTTTATTATTCCTGAACGATCCCGATTATGGAAAAGACTAAAGTGACGATTCCTCTGAGGGCCCCTTTTTTCAAAACGCATTTTATCAAACACCTTTTTAAACACCTCTCTCATCAACCGGTAACCATTTTCGGATGTGACTCGGGTGCCAAACACCTTCCCGAGACCATAATACGACCCCGAACCTTTTGTCTGGGGTCCAGACCCCTTTTTTGTGCCTTTAGTTTTTTTACTTATTATATTTCCTATGCCATGACGATTAAGGTTCCCTAAGCCTAGCAACCAAATTAGGGTGGCGACTTCATTGCATGCTGCTAGGCGTCCTTTTACGCCGAGCATCTGAAGGTCTCAAATTTCGTTGCACACTCGTGAATTACCTTTTTCGTAATTTTCGTGGGGTGCGACAATCATCCTTGTACTCTAGTAGAGAAGAGTTGCAACCGGTCTAGAAGGAAAGGGAGCACCCGTCGGCTAGACAAAGTAGGTGACTAGTCTCGCGCCAGACTAGAAGAAATAAGTAATCTAGGTCAAGACCAGATTGACAACCTAGGGTCTCCACAGGGAGACACCTTGGCCTATGTACTGTCTTCCCCTATACCATTGAGGAAGCGAACAACCATTCAAGACAGCAGTCAAACGGATAAACTCTTTAACCAGCAAGGTGTCCATTGACTATTTTGAACCATTTTTACTTCTTTATGTTTTGTCTTTATTTTCAGATTCTACCAAACCAATCCAGTGACGAGGAAGTCAAACCAAGAATTACATCTCCTAGAGGTCTCTGTGGATGATCCTCTTACCATAATCTACAAACTCTTGTAGATAGTGATAAGTTGTATTTCTACCCCCAATTCCATACCTATTTCACTATTATATTTGACGTGTTTGACGCGCGATCATTTCTGTTGCTGTTCCTCCGCCCCAGGCGTCTTCTTCCTGAGCTCGGACAAAAGGAAAGAAGAAGAAAAAGACGAGAAGCGTTGCCGCTCTCATTCCACCTTTAGACGCGGCAGCTTCTTCAGAAGTGCCTCTCGACGATATTGCCACCGTAAGAGTCCTTTTGCTGCTGTAGTATTTTATCCATTGCTATTTAGCCTTGGTTTGTGTCTCTTTTTTCATTCATTTATTCTTCGCATCATTTCCTTCGCAGGATACTGCTACTGCTTCTCCTCTTACGCCGTCAACAACCAGTATAGACATAGATCATGTGCTGGACCGTCCCAGAAAGTGGTCAAGACGCGTTGACGAGGGCGGAAGCGTATCTTCTGGTAACGTCGTGATGCCGTCTTACACTCTTCGGATTTCGTGGGCGCAACTGGGCCCTACGGGGTTTCCCCTAATTCCTTTGGTGTGCCGAATCCTTCCTTTCCCGTTGGCCCGGGCTTTGGTGAGGACATGTCCGGCTACTCGGGTTATCATCCCCACGGTTCTTTTGTTTCTGCTGAAGGTGTCTCAGACCAACCTTTCGTTCCTGCCCCTGTGGTTTTTGTGCCATCGAACGCTCCAGTGCTTCAGAGTTCAGAGGGAGGAATTGACGTACCCCACCTCCTAGCCAATTTGAGCTCAGTGAGCCATTCTGGTCTTGTGACCAATCTAGTTGACATGAGGTATCTGCGCAGCGCCGGTTTTGCTGCCGTTGGGGGTGATGGTTCCGCTGAGACTGCCTCCTTTCTGATGGCTCATATGCTAGCATCCGCTGAGGAGCGGGCCGCTTTCCTTTCCAAGGCTAAAGACGATCGAGCGAATTCGATACGCTCCAACTTGTTTGCTAGCTTCGTTCAGTTCCATTACTGGGTGGAAGATATACGGGATAAGGTTACCTCCTTGAATGCCTCCTTAAATGAACTTTCCCAAGAACGGGAAGAAAAGAAGAGGTTGCTGGAGGAACGTGAAGGCTTGGTTCTGGCCCAGCAGGCGGCGGAAAAGCAGGTGTCCGACCTTAACGCTGCTTTGTCAGTGGAAAGAGCCAAGAATGCTGCCCTGGAAGGAGAAAAAATGGCTTTAGCGCAGGAGAATGCAGCTCAAGAGGAAGAGTCCGCGGAAAAATGCGCCTGGTACGATGAACGGACAGCCGATATCATGGTTGATTGCTTTGTGGATATCCATGGGGAAGAAGTGTACCAGGGGGCCAAGCTTTCGAGGGCGTTTAAGGAAATATCCGCTGATCTTACTGACGAGGGTTTTCGCCAGGCCAAGGTAAAAGGTTCGAGGTGACGGAATCCTCATGGTTGATATGCCTCGGGCTTCGGCACTTCTTTTGATAGTTATCGGGGCTTGCCTGTTTTTGTTTTGACAACTCTGATATTTCGAGTTTAACGCTTGTAACCCTTTGTGGGTATTTTTTGGACAATCTCTTACTCAGTTGACTCATCACTTTGTTTCTGATTTTCTTTTCTTTGCTTCTCCTTTCAAGCATTGTTATCATCGCGATAACAGAGCATGTGCAGTTTCCAGACCGTGTTTTTCAAGCCACAATTACGAGAATTTTGGGACCGATCGAATGTCAGCTCCCCTTAGTAATTTCATGACGTCGTTGTCCCTACGAGCGTCAGCCTCCTCGTTTAGCGGTATGGTGCCACTGCACATTCTCAATCAGAAGTCATTAGTAGAGATGACACATGATAAAATTAATTACCCGTAGGAGCTTTCTTGCTTCCATCTTAGGGCGTAATTGTTGATGCCGCTTAAATCGCTTTCTCCACCAGCTTATCTTCACCAGGGATTACGCATCCGGTTACTTGCTGGGATTTCGCGATTCTTCGCGTTTCTATATTTCCATGATCGGCCTGGAAAGTGCCCTCACTTAACGAGCCGTCGGATCAGGACAGGTCGTCGCTAAGGCTAGGACTTTTCACTTTCAGGCGTTGTCCTCGCATTTCGGAATCGTGCCCTCACTTAGTGAGCCGTCTGTGTTAGCTCAGGCATCATAAGGATAAGATTTTCACTTTCGGAATGGAGTTACTATTTCCCTGAGGCGTGCCTCATCTCGTCATGTCGTCTCCACGAGAATGGTAAGCACAAGGGTAGGGCTTTTCACTCTCCAGGGATACCGGGTAGTGCCCTCACTAGACGGGCCGTCTATATTAGCCCGGTTTACCGCAAGGATAGGACTTTTCACTCCCGGGGGCGTCAGAGACGCTGTTTTTAGGTATGCCAGGGCGTGCCCTCACTTAGTGAGCCGTCTGATCAGGACCGGTCGTCACAAGGATAAGACTTTTCACTCCTGGCACCCCCTTCTTTATCTGCACACAATCAGCCACAAACAACCACGAAAGCTCCCTATTCGAGCGATAGCACAGGTCAGGGCTGGTGTTAGTCAAAGGTACAGATAAAGACATATATCAAAGTCTAGCATGATAGAGTTTCAAATGAGCAATATTCCAAGAGTTAGGTAAGGGAGAACCGTCGAGCGTTTCGAGGTGATACGCTCTCTTCCCGATGACGAGGGTAACACGATAAGGCCCATCCCAGTTTGGACTGAGCTTCCCCATGCGCTGTCCGGCTGCTCGTTTGTCTCTGAGCACGAGGTCGCCTGTTTTCAGCAACCGCTCCTTGACGCGCCTATTGTGATATCGCGCCATTTTTTGTTTATAGTGCAGCATTTTCAGAAGGGTTTCTTCTCGAACCTCTGGTAACGCATCGAGGTTAGCTCGTAACCTCTCTTTGTTTAGTTCTTCCCGGAAGTGGGCAACTCGTAGGCTCATAGCGTCGATTTCTACGGGCGTGACAGCCTCGGTACCGAAAGCCAGTGCGAAGGGTGTCTCTCCCGTGCTGGTCTTGACGGTCATGCGGTATGCCCACATTACGTATGCCAGTTCATCTGCCCATTTCTTCTTGGACCCTTCCAAGTTTTTCTTAATGCCATTGAGGATACTCCGGTTGGTCACTTCCGCTTGCCCATTGGTCTGCGGGTGAGCTACGGAGGAGAATCTTTGCTCAACCCCAAATTATGTGCACTGGTCCTTGAAGAACTGGCTGGTGAATTGTGCTCCGTTATCGCTGACCAGGATACGGGGTACACCGAACCTCATGATGACCTGATGCTTGAAGAAGCGCCAGGTTTTCTCTACGGTGATGTTAGCTACTGCTTCAGCTTCGGCCCATTTCGTAAAGTAGTCTACCGCCACTATCACAAATTTCAGCTGAGACCTTGCCTTTAGGAATGGGCCCAGGATGTCGATCCCCCATTTCGCGAAAGGGAAAGGAGCGATAATCTCGAATATTTCCGTGGCGGGACGTCGAGGAATTTTAGAGAATTCCTGACATTTCGGGCAAGCTTGGACATAGTTGTGGCAGTCTCTTCGGATGGTAGGCCAATAGAAGCCTGACCTGAAGACTTGCGCAGCCAGGGTTCCACCCGATACGTGCATACCACATACCCCTTCATGGATTTCCCGCAAGGTGTGAAGACCTTCTTGTTCCGTTATACACCGAGCGGCAGGGTGAGAAAAACATCTCCGAACTAAATCCCCGTCATAATATGTGCAACGTGCTGTCTACCTTAACACCTTTCTCTTTTCTGCGTTATCCACAGGCAGTTCTTCGTATTTCAGGTATTTTATTATGGGGATCCGCCAGTCGCTTTCGAGCTCTTCCACACAAAGTGACGTTTGCTCTTCCATGAAGGACGGTATGGATAACTCTCGGTAGTATACGTCTTTGTGTATGAACGCTTCCGGATTCGCGGCAAGTTTGGCCAGGTTATCAGCTTCGGCGTTATCCTCTCGGGGAATGTGCTCAAAGCTAACTTGCATGCCTTCTTTCTTTATTTCCAGCAGTTCACGCTTTACTTTAGCGAGGTATTGGACCATGATGGGCTCTCGGGCCTGAGAGTGTCCCAGGACTTGGTCAATTATCAATTTGGAGTCACCACAAACCTTCAGTCGTAGGTCCCCTGTTTGTCTTGTATCGCGTCTGCTCTTGGAAGAAAGGCTTCTTCCTATCCTGAGTCCAGCGAGTAGCGCCTCATATTCTGCCCCGTTATTGGATAACGGCTGCAGGATTCTAATGGCGTAGCGTATCAGTATATCATGTGGCCCGTTTATGAAGACTCCGGCTCTACCCAGCTCTTGATTTTTGGCTCCATCCACGTGGACGATCCAAAGATCAGTGTAAGTTTCCAGGAATGGGAGATCCAGATCGCCTCGTTCCTCTTCTGGTATATCGATTAACGGATCTTTAGTAAAAGTGCATTCAGCTATGAAGTCTGCTAGGATTTGAGCCTTTACCGACGGTCGAGATTGGTACCTCAATCCGTACTGTTCAAGTTCAATGGACCAAATCAGCATTCTTCCCGAAGACTCAGGTTTTTGGAATATTCTCTTTAGAGGCTGGTCAGTGAGCACAATAACAGGATGGGACTGGAAGTATCTGTCCATCTTTCGCGTATCTGTCCATCTTTCGCGTAGCCTGTCAACACCAAGTCAGAAGATAAGTAATCCTTTATACCGGTGAACGCCTCTTCACATTCTGTGGTCCAGCCGAAAGGAGCTTTCTTTCGTATGACCTTGAAGAATGGGAGACACCTCTCACCTTGCTTGGAAATGAACCGTCCTAGGGCAATGAACGCTCTGTCAGCTTTTGCACTTCTTTGACAGTTCTGGGAGATATCATATCTTGTATGGCTTTGATCTTTGACGGGTTAGGCTGAATCCCCCTCTGGCTGACCACGTAGCCCAAGAATTTACCCGTTTGGAATGCGAACATGCATTTACGGGGATTCAGCTTCATGTTATATTCTTTCATCACGTCAAAGACTTCCTTCAGGTCCCGCAGGTAGTCCTGAAAACTTGTACTCTTTACGAGTATATCGTCAACGTAGGCTTCCATATTTCTTCCGATTTGCCTTTCAAATATTTTGTTCGCCATACGTTGGAAAGTTGCTCCAGCGTTCTTCAGCCCAAATGGCATTGTCGTGTAACAGTAGGTGGCCTTAGGAGTGATGAAGGCGGTTTTCTCTTCATCCTCAATGGCCATGGGAATTTGATGATATCCGGAGTTGGCGTCAAGTGAACTCAGATATGCGTACCCGGCAGTTTGATCGACTAGCTGGTCGATTCGGGGGAGCGGGTAGCAATCCTTAGGGCAGGCATCGTTCAAGTTGGTGAAGTCGATGCACATGCGCCAATCTCTATTGGGCTTCGGAACGAGAACTGGATTAGCCAACCAAGTTGGGTACTGGACTTCACGGATGAATCCTGCACTTAGGAGTTTTGTTACCTCCTTGTCGACGGCTGACGCTTTCTCCGTGGAGAATGCTCGTCGTTTTTGTTGTACTGGTTTGGCATAGGGATCAACGTTAAGCCGATGTTCTGCTATATCTCGTGAAATACCAGGCATGTCCGCTGGCTTCCACGCAAATTCTCCTTTACACTTATTCAGCAGCCGGGCCAGCTGTAGGTTTTCCTCTTCATTGAGTTTTTCACTGATGAGGAAGTTAGCATCGCCGATGCTGTCAACGGATACGGGGATCATTCTGTCCACGGGCTGTGTGCGCTTCTCATCACTTTGCCCGTACGGATCTACTGTGACACACACGTATTAGTCACAGACTTTCTGAGTCATGAGTAAATAGCATTCAACGGCTAGCTTCTGATCGCCCTTGACGGAGACCACTCCTTCCCAAAAGGGGTATTTCATCCTTAAGTGCTTTTGAGATATCGCGTCTCCAAAACGGTTGAGGAACGGTCGCCCAAGTATAGCGTTATAGGGCAAGGTTAGGTCCACGACCAAGAATAGCAGTTCCAGTGACCGCTTGGACGCGTCTTCTCTGAAATATACCGGCAGGGTGGTCACCCCAGTTACAGGGATCGGGACCCCGTCCACTCCGATTATCGGCTTCTTGCACGGCATTAGTTCGTTATCAGGGCGTTTCATAAGGTTATATGCCTCCAATGAGAACAGATTTACCGCGCTCCCATTATCCACAAGAGTTCTCCTAACTCCGTGATTGGCAATAATGGGCGTGACCACCAGTGCGTCATTATGTGGATAAACGACGCCTGTCTCATCTTCTTCTGAGAAAGATAATACCATGCGATCTAAAGCGCTTATCGCTTCGCTTTTCTTTGACACACCTTCTCGCTTACGTTTGTCCGCTGTCCCGGGCGCCCACGGCTCTGATTCGTTCAGATATGGCGCGCCCCCAGCTATGATGTTGATCATGGGGAAATCATCGTCATCTATCATGAGGGCTTCCTTGTTCCTCCCTCTCGAAGTATTGTCGCCTTCAGGGGCGAGAGGTGGTGCCTGTCTGTTGTCTACCATTCGCTTGGTGGGATTGTTCCTAGAATCGTCTCTTACTTGGGTGGCAAACTCTCCTAGATATCCTTCTTCCACCAGACGTTCTATCGCTAGCTTTAGTTCTCTACATGCTTCCGTAGAGTGTCCTCTAGCTTTGTGAAACTTACAAAAAGCATTTTCTCTGCCTCCCATAACTATCTCGGGCTTCACAGGTGCAGGGTAACAAATGGGAAGAATCCGCTGTTCCACAATCGCTAAGATTTCTGCTCTCAGAAAAATGAGGGAAGGAAGGTCTGGGTCATAGATCCGGCCCTTGGGAGGTTCTCCTTGACGCTGAGTTGGAGAGCCGCCAGGTTTTCCCTTGGAAAAGTTGCCTTTCCGTCGATTGGAGGTCTTAGGAATATGATCTTTCTGGAAGGCGTATTCGTCCCTGAGACGATCATCAGTGGCAGTGGACACAGGAATGTTAGGGATTTGAGGCGCCTCTTGCGGCATACCGTAGTTTCTGTCCCTATTATCTTCTTCTTCCATTCGGGCGTAGTTATGGGCCTTCAGCCTCAACGCATCTAAAGTTGTCGGAGGATCCACTATTAACGTGTCCCTCAGTTTTCTATAGCGGCAATTCCGCTTTAAAGCTGCTATAGCAAAGTCGATGGTAACACCCGGCGTTAACAACATTTCCAAATCGAAACGGTTGAGAAAGTCCCTCAGAGATTCCTGAGGCTTTCGGTGTATGTCGAACAACGCGGCAGCAGATTTCTTAACAGGAACGACGATGCTGAACCGACTTCGAAACTTGGATTCCAGCTGCGAGAAATTACTGACAGATCCGCCAGGGAGGCCCTCAAACCAGAGGTGTGCCACTCCCGATAGGGTCATGATAAATATTTTGCACAGAGCTGCATCATTATGAGTCTGGAATTGGACGAAATCCTTTACCTTATTGAGGTGAGAGATAGGATCCCGAGTACCGTCATAGGATTCCATGGGCAATTTCACATGCCGACTGACCCGGTGACGTCTTATGCGACGGCTAAACGGGTGCCCGGGGGCATCATCAAGGATTTCACTTACAGGACGCGGAGGAGAAGCCTCTAAATGACATCTCTGATTTTGCAGATCTGGTGTGAGATGCCGCCTAGGAGTCCGGCTGCGGCTCCTGGGCGAGCGAGTTCTATACCTCCTGCTACTAGATCTTTCACTACGTTCGGGGGATATGTTCCTTCCCATGTTATCTAGTCTACCGTCCCAACGATCTATGAACTCCTGATGACGTCTGTCTTCCCGAGGGACGGGAACACGCGGCACTTGCGGCACATAGGGTTCCACTCACCCCTGAGCATGCTGCATGAGACTAGTGAGGGCGTCTGTTACAGGCAGGGCAGACAGGATGGTTCCGGGGGGTAAGGTTGATAAGGGTCGCTCGGTGACAATAGATGGTGTAAAAGTAATATGGGGAGGAATACTCGACCCAGTGACGTTTGGCGTGTTTCTTGTTGCCATTTCAGTTAAGTAGTCCAACCGAGAACGAAGGGCCGCTATCTCACTCGCAAAGGGATTGGTTACCCCATCTGTCACGAACCCCCTCGGAGGTGGAGTGAAAAAACTAGATCCGGGCATCTGGGATAACGGGACGGTTATCTGGGAAGGGGGTGTTTCCCTTATCGATCTAAAAGGAGAATCTGAAGGTTCCGAAACAACTTCTTGTGTCGTCGCAGGAGAATCGGTAGTAGGAAAAGGAAACAGCTGTCTGTGAATCGCATAGGGGATGCTAGAGGACGAAGGTTGTGAGGATTCCGCTTCAGAAGCCATGATCGTTTCAATCTTCCTGCGGAATGGAGCCTGGTTACTAAGGATGCTCACTTAATAAACCAAGGCTCTCAATGAAAGCACCATTTTGATAAGATTTAGAGTTGCGGAAGATTAAGGACGATGTCAATGGCCGTTTGGGATGACTGTAGTTGCCGTGGTAGGTACCTGCAAAGCGCCGGAGGGGGGGCTCCGGCGTCCACACTCCGATGCTTAAGTTAGTATGGCGGTCCAAAATGACAGAGGTTCGAGAATGAATTTTCACTTACTTCACTTTTTAGATGAGGGGGGTATTTATAGGCATGAGAAAGGCCAGGAGTGAGGAGCATTTCTGATATCATAGATGACGTCAGGGGCGATAACTCAGGATGACGTCAGTGGCGATAACTCAAGATGACGTCAGGGGCGATATGTCGACGTGGTGTCAGGGACGATATGTCAGAGGGTGATATCGGGAACGATGCCGTAGTGGGGCGATATCTGGGCCAACCTAGGATGGGATGACGTCGTTCGTGCGAATAAGAGACGCGTGAGACCCCCTCCCCGCTGATGTCAACCATCCCAGGAATCTCCTCGTTGACTGAGGGGAGATAGCTCATGCGACAGGCGTCTGGCGGGCAATGGAATTATGTTTGAGGAGATGATAATGCCCTTCAAATTATCTCTATTGTTATCACGACTGGATTAAACAGGCTCAAATAAGGACCCATGTTCCTGTAATTAAAGCATTCATGTTAAAAATACCAAAGGCAAATACACTTTAACCATTCAAGGAAAACAGTTCACAACCATAATGGGAAGACAATGAGATAGTCAATATCAATTCATTAATTTGAGGAATAATATACATTATGAGTTTCACAGTTAAACAAAATGGAAGGTAAAGCTGGCCATCCTAAATCCAACATCCTACTACTACCATAAACACCCTAGTACATTGAAGAAAGTAGTCATCCTAACAGAAAACAACATTCAGTCTACCAGAAACACACTAATATAGCAAAAACTGGCCATCCAAAAGTCAATAGCATTATGTCTACAAAAAACATCCTAATATATTCAGTAGAAATCAGGGAGAAGAAGACGCAATATGTGGATGAAGCTCTCTTCATAGAATGGGTCATCTTTACGGCCAAACATACCTCGGATTGACAACTTATTGAGATCGAAATCTATGTCCACCTTCACTTCTGATGTATGTATTAAATCCTCAGTGGAAGGTAGATTTAAATCAAGAATTTGATACTTCTTTGGACGCCCATGATGGAAGCCGAGATTCCCATCTTCTTCACTGGCAAGAGAGCAGGAAACCTCCTCCGCTTCCAAAACAGTCACACGGGTTGCAATTTCTTCCTCGGACACAACCGCCATTTCTTCAAACACGACGTCATCTTCACTTTCATAGATATCTCCCACAATGACATCCATTTCACAGATTGCATCCACCGCAACAACCACCGCGCCGACATCATCTTCAACCCCCGCCTCCGCGACTACATAATCTTCAACCTCCGCCACCGCGATGACATCATCCTCAACCCCAGGGACTCCGATTGAATCCGATACGAACATACTCATACGCGGATGAAATTGCACGCAACTATCATCCTGTGAATCATCCCAGAAATCAACACCCTTCATTTGGTAAAGTAGAAATTGAAACCCGAAATTTGCAATGAAATTAAACACTGAAATTGAAGATGAAATTTTGTGATGCTTACCTCATTCGTGGTGGTATTAATAGGAAAAATCTTCCGTTCCCACACAAATTTTAGATTCAAATACAAGAGAGGGAATCGATGTCAGCGTTGAGCCAAGTCGAAGTCGTCGTCGTGGTCACCAGCGCAGGCAGGAGCACCCTTGTCTTCTCTAGCGTGGGAAACCGATAACGTCATTTGTTTTGCACCTACTTTTGGACGCTAAAACGTCATTTGTTTTGAGCCAGAGGGAGTAGCTTATTATAGCCACCATTACTAAGTATTAAATTTAATTTTTATTTTTGTATACATATATATAGTTATAGGTTTATTTCACTGGTCCGTCCTTAACGTTTACCGAAATGATTAATTCTTTTAACACCTAATGTTTTTTTTTGTTGGCTAATTTGTTTTTGGCACTAGCATGATTGGTGTCAAACTCAACACTTTATGTGTCTATTATTTTGTCATTATTGTCATCAATTATTTGTGTTAAATTAATGTTCGGTGTAAATTATAATTGTTAGAAGAATTTATAAGACTAAACTTTATTTAAATTGTTTAGCATAAATTGCATTTAACAATTATTTTTACAAGAGTTGATTTAATTTAAAATTAGCGATTTAATTATATTCATGCTCATAGATACATGTTAAACTGTCTTTTTTAATTGTGAATGATATTAATAATAAATTTCTATTTTTTCTCCAAAATTTTAGTAATTTTACATTTATGTGAGGCATTGTTTTCCAAATGGAAGAGCTACTTGGAAGACAATGGGAGGTGAGAGTTCAACATTGATTTAGAGAGGTTAAAACCACTGTGGATCTTTTAACTAACGAGAAGATAGCAGGAAGGGAGGAGGAAATTGTTGATCTCAAACACTATCTAACGGCCATAGTTCCCTTCATACACGATCTCAAACACTATCTAAACCAATGTGGATCCTTCGAAGGGATCATTATTTTGTCTAAAAACTAAAAGGAAAATCATATGAAGAGAATTATTCACGCAAAAG
The DNA here is from genome assembly GCA_963691705.1 of Viola odorata. Taxonomy (NCBI): domain Eukaryota; kingdom Viridiplantae; phylum Streptophyta; class Magnoliopsida; order Malpighiales; family Violaceae; genus Viola; species Viola odorata. Next base: position 55,057,736 of record OY829539.1, on the reverse strand, counting down.
GGCCGCATCTTGATCTGATTTTAATAAATCTGTCCGGTGATGCAAATTGATAATTAAAAAGAGGGAACATTAATCATTATGATTTGATTATAAAATATTTGATATTCCTTACACTTTCACGTGGTGTGAGGTGTGAACAATTAATGAGTAGGATTCTTTTATGGATATTTTCTTTTTTAAATCGGTTTGTTATATTATTTCAATACTATACAACTGACATATTATTTTTTATTTTTTTTTTATCAATCAATATTTCCTATAAAGTCACAAAGTCTTTGATTTTTATTTTTATATTTTATCATTTATCAACTCGAATGCATGAATTTATTTCCCCTCACAAAGTTTATATATATGTATGTATATTAATTATATTGTATAAAAATATCATTGGCGCGAACAAAATATGAGTTTTAACTATATCTCTAAGGATAATGCAGTTGAAATGTCAATTTCAAATTAATTTTAGTCTTATAAATACTTTTAACAACTATAATTTACTTAAACATCTCTTTGGCATCAATAATTATATAGAATTATGATTAAAAAAATTAGGAAACAAAAGATAATGTGTCAAATACGTATCGTGTCCGTCGAGTATCAGTGTCGAAAATGAGTCCGACACAGACACGATATAAAATATATAAAGTGTTCGTGGTTATAGTATGCAAATAACAAGAGAAAAAAGAAATGAGAAAAATAAACCACTCCACGCCACATGTGAAGTGTAAAAGCATCCTAATCCATCGCGAGAAATCAAACTCATCGAAAACCAAAATGGAGAGAATCTCCAGCTACTCATTTTGAAAATTTTGCCAAAAAAATAATTCTTAATGTATATAATATATTTTTATTTTTTATAACTAAAAATACACTAGGAGGACCAAATTCGAAAATTTCATAGGCCCAAGTGTGACTACCACTCTGTGATATATGTATTTGAAGAGATGTTTATCAAAATAAAAATCCTCAACCAACCTAGATAATATAAAATAAACAAATTGAAAGTAAAAGATCACCAAGAAAATGAACTGTTATTTTAATGTGAATCTCACTGGACAAACAAAACTAAAAATGTAAAATGCAAAAAAGAGAAAAGAGAGACATGCTAGTGCTATAAATAGAGGGTGAGGAAGGGGTAGTAAGCACCCATCTTCAAAGCATCAAAGAAAAAACACAAGAAAAGCTTTTAATTACAACTTTTAAGCAATGGAGATGAAGAAGATGATTGTTGGGTTTTTGGTGATCGCTGCCTTTGCTCTTCCAGCCTTTGCAACCGTTGAGAAAGATTTCATCACTCCTGAAGCCATTAAGATGGTTTTCGGGAAGGCGAATCTCAACTTGGACGAGAAAGTCATTAGTGCTCTCACCGGTAAGATCCTCATTTCCAACCCAGTCATCGAAGAAGCACTCCTTAAGCACTCCAACTTTAATGCCCTCGGTGGCAGTGTTCCTTGCGGTGAAAGTTGTGTCTGGATTCCTTGCATTTCTAGCATTGCTGGGTGCTCTTGCAAGAACAAAGTTTGCTACCTGAACTCTCTTGCCAACTAAAACAACATAATATTATTAGGGCATTCGTGTTGTTTCAATGTTTCTCTCCTTTAATTTGTTTGTCTTTCTCTCTTTAATTAAAATGAAGGAAGCGATAATATGGTTGTGAAAATACCATAAATTAATTAGTTAAGTCATGAGCAATTCAGATGCTTCCTTCTCGTATGTGTAAACTTGTATCATCAGTTGAATAAAAGTGCCCTTTCTTATGCTTTATCTAAACATGTCCTCATTTTAATTTTCTAATTTTATACTTAATTAGCAATTTATTCAAGGAAAATAATTCTCGGCATTGTTGTTTCATAAGATTGGGTTGAAATGAAAGTTTCCTGAAGCTATAAATTTTTTAATAATAATAATCCATCGAGATCAAAATAGAAACTTTAATAAACGATCAAATTCTTAAGTTACCTTATAATATTTTTAATAATATTGCGTCGTAAATAAAAATTGTGTTTATCCGAGTTACTGAAAACCAACAAAAAAATAGAAGACTAAGGACAGAGCACATATATTTTTAAGTTCGGATAAAAAAAGTTCATAAAGCTAAATTATGAACAAGATAATAAAGACACAAATATTAAAAAAAATAAAGTAATAATTTTCTTTACTTTCCTTTAGGATTCCTGAATACAAAACAAACACAAGAATGTTACTTTCGTGGGAATCTTAAATCTCAATCAAACACAAAAAACTAACATTCCCCTAATCACTCTCCCCAGGAGAGTGATTCCAAGAGGGAAAGTAGTATTCCGAGAATCAAACGCTACAAGGATTCTTTGGAGAACAGGCTTCTCCTCTATCAGTTATCTGAGTTTTATTTTGTGAACATCTTGCTCTATGATTTCTAATTTGGAAAATTACAGATTACTATTTTTATGAAACTGATTATTATATTTTCTTCATCAATATCAATGTCTAACTAAATCTTTAATTTCTAATAAGGGCAGTAGAGTTATGGTCATTCTTGTTTCATGATATCTAAATGTTTTTTTATAATTGATTTCTATATTTTCATTCATGAGGTTTCTGCAAAAACAAATCGCTTTTCAAGTTAGGTTTAGATCTTTCCAATCCAAGTCCTAATCTGATTAGTTGAAGTCGGTCTTAAAGGTGATGGTAGACGTCAAATTCGAATAGATATAAGCAGACAACTAATCTCGTGAAGATTAGAGAAACCAAGTGATCTAATTCAGACACGATTGGCAACCGAGGATCCTAGGTTAGGAGTTGTGTTCCCCTTTTTTAAATCAATCAATTTAGTAAACTCTTTAACCAACATGTGCTAGTTGATTATGATTACCTAATAGAGTACCTATTTAGGTAATTTAATATAAGAGGGAAGTAGGGATCCTAAGAAGTATAACTGAGTTCTATAACAACTCTGTAAAATAGAAATGAATAACTTTGAATCAATGATCGAACAATTAGAAACATAACTCGGTGATGCTCTTGTTAAGAATCATCTTATAACTATTTTCACAACATCTCATCAACATTCTTGGCGTGACCCAAAATCCTTTCTTCTACTTTACTTGTTTTTAGAATCTTACAAACAAATTAAACTCCCCAATTGTTAATAAAAATACCTCTTACTACTATCTGCAAACCCATTGTGAACTATTTTAAGTTGTATTTCTTAATTAATTTTGATGGTATCGACGGTAGATCACGTGGTTTGGTTCTAGACTTCGACATTTGGATGACCTTTTGAATTTCTTCCAATAGGACCGAGTGTGTCACAGAGGGGATTATGTAAATTTAAATTTTATGATAAATATTAGATAAGTTAATAAGGTTATAATCAGTTAGAAATTGTCTTCTTTTAAAAAATTAAGAAATTACATAAATAATTTTTAAAAAATATTTTAAGGAGTTTACTTGCTAACCCTTTAATCTTAGAAATGAATCATTATTTATAATCACTTTAGATGGAAAAGTTAACAGATGATATTGATTTAAATCATCTAAATAGTTTAAAGAGGTATTTGAAGAATCTTTTAATTATAAATCAACGGGGGCTATTTGAGTTTGACCGAGATATTCCCCTTATTTCAACTAGTGTAGCAAGTGGTTGGTTTGATTAAAGATTCATGAACCCAAAAAAAAGTTCAATACTCAAGATATATATTTAATTATATATGTAGTATTGAATATATATATATATATATATATATATATATATATATATATATATATATAATATATTTCTTAAGAATATTATTAAGTGATAAAAGAGAACGTATATGAGATTGTAATTCAACTTGTTAAGATATGATCTTTTTATTACGTAGCTAATAAGTTTGATTCTTATTATTGTAAGTTATATTATTCGCTTGAGAAATGAAAATAAATCCCCCATTTCCAATATGGTTCTAAATACAAAAGGTAACAAGGGTTCAACTCAGTCAGAACGTGGAGCCTTTTACGAGTGCTCCTGAATTTTTGAGAGATAATTTTAGTTTTAGGATTGGGCTGTTTTTTAAAGAAGCATTTGTTAGCGTAGTTTAGTTTTTTTTTAATAGGTGGAGGTGAAATTTAAATTTATGATTGAATTTCTACTGCTGATAATACAGAGCTTAATTTTAGACTTCCACATTTGTTAAAAAGAAGAAGAGAAGAACTTATATATTTGGTATTTGTGTAGTATAATTTTTAATTTATGTGAGTCTCAGTATCCGTGTCTAAGGAAATAAAATATTCATTTTATCTCTAATGGACATGTGAAAGAAGTTAGTTTTGTTGTTAAAAAGAAATACAAGATAGCAAAAAAGGTGGAGAAGATAGGAGGGCGAGAGTCTCTAGCTTATAATGGATGACGCAGATCTCAAACACTATCTAACGGCCATAGTTCCATCCATACACGCCCGTCCGCACGGATCCTTCGAAGGGATCATTATTTCAAATCGTGTAGCACGTGGTTGCTCTTGAATATATATTTAATTATATATAAGTGATAAAAAAATATAAATGAGACTGTAATTTAACTTGTTAACGTATGCTATTTTTATTAAGTAGTTAATAAGTTTGGATAGAAAGCTAATAGATGAGTTGATTTGAAATATTTAAATAGTTTAACAGAATATTTAAAAAATATAATTAAACGGAGTATTTAAATTTGACCAAAAATTCGAGTGAGTAAACAAATATCTCCTTATTTCAAATAGTATAGCACGTGGTTTGTCTGATTAAAGATTCATGAACAACAACAACAAAAAAAAGTTCAATATTCAAGATATATATTTAATTATATATATATATTAAGAATATTATCAAGTGATAAAAGAGACAGAAAATAAAGTTGTAATTCAACTTGTTAGTATATGTTGCTACCCAAATTTTGACTTACGTCACAACTTTTTTGTATTTCATTACTTGTCACGTTTAAAAGCCCGTCTAGGTCAAATTTCTGTCGATTCTTAGTCCTAGGCTAGTTTGTTTAATATTACGTACCATTTCGTGTCTTTTTAGTTTTTTGTATTTTTAACTGTCTTTTCGCGAACTTCTTTCGCTCCCGAGTAAGTTTCCTCAGGCCGTGGTTCGAACGCGTAATTTCTTTAATTGATAATTACGTACTGTTTTTCTCTTTCACGCCATCGAGTTTGGTTTCGTTCAATTTTTATCGTAAGGATATTTATTTTACGTCCGAACTTTTAACATTTCCGAAAGAGAAAATAAATATGTTAAATCAAGTTTTGCATTTCTTCACTGTATACTAGTTTTCTCGTCTTATTTTTCTACACGTCGTGGTTTCCTCGGCTCGGATTTCTTTTCATTTTTAAGCGATTTTGCTCGTACAAAAAATATCCCGTTCGTACCAAAAAATAGGATTTACTTCACATAAATGCCATTCAATGCATTCTTACCCTCCAACTCGGCTCCAGCTCACCTAGATCATCACAGTGTCCCATTCGATCAACCCCGGCCACACAATCAAACTTGCTCACCACTACGGCCACTATTCATCCCCACTCTCCCTTGCTCATCACGTCCGCGATGCCCACTCTCGCCTTGGCCTCCAAGTCCACTCGCGGTCGTCAAGCCTATAAATAGCAACCCATTATATGTACCTTATATATTTGCCTCCATAGATAAGTTCTCTGCAAATTTAATTAGCTAGACAATTCACTTAATATAACATAAATTTAAGTTTTTATTTTTTCATATTTAGGTAGAAGCGAGATTCGAACCTAAAAGTAGTATTTTGATTTTTTCTCCATTTTTTCCTCAATATAACATAAATTTAAGTTTTTATTTTTTCATATTTAGGTAGGAGCAAGATTCGAACCTAAAACTCTACTGATATTTTAAGTGAGAGTAAAACAATCAATAATTAAAGGAAGAAAAAAATATTTATTTTTGGAAGGCAGAGACATGAGCCTGCCTCTATTATTACTCCCTCTGTTCTTTAATAACTGACGTTTTTACTATTGGCACTCATATTAAGGAGGCTGAATGACTCACTATTACGTTCCAAAAAAAGTACGGAATTTTTTGGGATCAAATAGTGAGTCATCTAATTTTTTTGATATGCGTGCCGGAACAATACGCGTCCATTAAAAATGGACGGAAACAGTACTAAAATCCAAAACTTATAAAATAATAATTATAAAGATTTAGAAAAGAAAATATCCATAAAAGAATCTCATTAATTGTTCACACCTCACATCACGTGAAAGTGTAAGGAATATCAAATATTTTATAATCAAATCAAGCCATGCCATAAGTATTATTGTTCCCTCATTTTAATTATCATCGGACAGGCTTATTAAAATCAGATCAAGATGCGGGCAAAAAGGGCACTTTTGTGTGAATAATTCTCTTCATATGATTTTTCTTTTATTTTTTTAGACAGAATAAGTTTTATTATTGAAAAGATCGAATTCTTTAGTTATATAATAAAAATGACATATACTAGCAAGTTAAATTACAATATTATTTTTCTCTTTTATCACTTGATAATATTCTTAAAAATATATATAAAATTAAATATATATGTTGAATATTGAGTTTTTTTTGTTGTTGTTCATGAATCTTTGATCAGACCAACCACGTGCTACACTAGTTGAAATAAAGGGATATCTGTTTACTTCCTCGAACTTTCGGTCAAATTTAAATATCTCATTTAATTTATTTTTTAAATACTCTTCTAAACTATTTAAATATTTCAAATCAACCCATCTATTAATTTTCTATCCAAATTTATTAACCACTTAATAAAAATAGCATATATTAAAAAGTTAAATTACAATCTCATTTATAATCTTTTTATCACTTGATAAAATTAAATAATTAAGAATCATTTTTTTGGCAAAATTTTCAAAATGAGTACCTCGAGATTCTTTCCATTGTGGTTTTCAATGACCTTGATTTCTCCCGATGGATTGGGATGCTTTTACACTTCACATGTGGCGCGTGGAATGGTTTCTTATTTTCATTTCTTCTCTCTCGTTATTCTCATATTATAACGAGGAATACTTTATAGGATTTATTTCTAACACTAACATTTGATGAATACTCACACGATATATGTCTGACTTACTACTTTTCATATCCTGTTTTTTTTATCTTAATTTTATGTAAAAAAAAAAAGAGAAAAGCAATCTTTGTTAATTACTGAATTCGAAAACTTATAAAATAATAATTATAATGATGCTATCTACTCGTTCAAAAAGTCTACTTTAGATTAACAATTCTTATCACTATCACTATCCCACGTGATCCACTGCCAACCTCATCTCATCACAAAATCTTTTGAAAATCTTTCCTTAAATATATTTTAATTATATCCAAGCCCAATTAGTTTATAATTAATTTGAAGGGTTTATAATTGGATAAATGCTTTGGTAAATACTTCAAAATTATATTCACACACAATTAGTTTATTTTCATACTAAAATAGTTAAAAAAAATACATTATTATGTTTTTATATCTTCTCAATTTTTTTTATTAAATTTTTTTATATGATAACTTTCGTATATATTACAATTTATTTTTTGGAATCAACTACTTTTCTTTTTCTTTTCCCTTCTCATTTGATACCAAAAAAAAATTCCAATGTAAAATTTACTCCTAATTTTTTATCTTTAATAACTTGACACTTAATTTTTATTCTGTTACACATTGGTAATAAAGTACTAGTAGAAATTCAGTTTCGCACGGTCCCAAATGTTTGTTATTTTATTTAATCATCCCAAATGTTTTTTCTATTTTTATCTGTCCCAAATATTTTAACTGTTAGTTCAATACAATCCTAACTACAAAAAAAATATTAACAAAGATAAACTCTATTAGATTTTATTATTTTAATAATTTTTTTCTAACGATCGGATTTCAAACATCAAAAAAAAAATTAAAAATCTAATAAAATAGGATAAAAAAATTTAATAAAAATAAAATACCCACTTATATATAGTATTAAAATAATTTACTAAGCAATTTAAAAAAGAAAATATCTGAAAAAGAATCCTACTCGTTAATTGTTCACACCTCACACCACGTGAAAGTGTAAGGAATATTATCAAATATTTTATAATCAAATCAAGTATTGCCATATTTATTAATGTTCCATATGGGTACCTTCCCTCTTTTTAATTAACAACTTTAATCACAAGACGATTAATTAAAATAAGATCAAGATTGAGCAAATAGTAGGAGGTTGTAATTGCCCTTCAGCTACTTTGTTTGTGTATCAATAATGCACTATAAATTGTTTAGCATAAATTGCATTTAATAATTATTTTTACAAGAGTTGACTTAATTTAAAATTAGCGATTTAATTACATTCATGCTGATAGATGCATGTTAAACTGTCTTTTTTAATTGTGAATAATATTAATAATAAATTTCTAATTTTTATCCAAAATTTTAGTAATTTTACATTTATGTGAGGCATTGTTTTCCAAATAGAAGAGCTCCTTAGAAGACAATGGGAGGTGAGAGTTCAACATTGATTTAGAGAGGTTAAAACCACCGTGGATCTTTTAACTAATGAGTTTCTAGCTGATAAAGGATGACGCACATCTCAAACACTATCTAACGGCCATAGTTCCCTTCATACACGCTCGTCCTCACGGATCCTTCGAAGGGATCATTATTTCAAGGTAGCGTTTGGTTGACGGAATCAAAGAGGAAAGTGACTCGAGAATCTGAGATTCCGAGCTTTATTGCGTTTAGTTGCGTCAAGAAATCACTCTCCCCTAGAATCCAACTTTCTTTGACCGCCTTGACTTTCCCAAAAATGGGGGAAAGTGATTCCTTGGCTAGGGAGTGGGGAGAGTGATTCCCCCCTACAGGGAAAGTTAATTTTTTTTTGTTAAATAACATATTTGTCCAAAACTAATTATAAAAATAACCTAATAAAGCGTCTTCTTCCTTCTCTGTTTTCTAAAACTTCGCAAAATTATATTAATTACATAAAAAATATATTAATTACATATAAATTATAATTAATTACATACAAATTATTTTAATTACATCAAAATTATAAAAATTACATCATAATGATGTAAATAATAATAGGTAGAAGAAAATACGGTTAAGAACGGGAACAAATCATCAAGAAATCCCGATCCTAGACTTGTCTATTGTTGCAGTTATATTTTTTTGCATTGCTAGAACAATATGTGTCATACTTTGTTATAATTTTCAAGGACCCTAATACGAAGGTTATGTCATTTGTCATTTTCTTTAACCTACAAAAAACCATAATTATAAAGCAAACTCATTTGATATTTTAATTGTTGAAAAATAGACAATTAAATAGAGAGAAAGTCTAACGTGTTTAGAGGAAACTGTGTAGCACAAAAACAGTATATATAGAAAAGAATAATTATACACCTAACAACATAACAAAGACACAAATATAGAAAAAGGATAAAATAGTTATTTTTCTTACTTTCCTTAAAGATTCCCAAGTACAAAACAAACACAATAATGTTACTTTCCCGGGAATCTTAAATCCCAACCAAACACAAAAAACTAACATTCCCCTCAATCACTCTCCCGGGTATCATTCTCCCGGGAAAGTGATTCCAATGAGGAAAGTAGCATTCCGTGAACCAAACTTTACCCAAATGGTGTAGCCCGTGGTCAGTCTTGAATATATATTTAATTATACATGTAGTATTGAAATATATATATTTCTTTAAAATATTATCAAGTGATAAAAAGATTATAAATGAGATTTTAATTTAACCTGTTAATGTATGCTATTTTTATTAAGTGGTTAATAAGTTTGGATAGACAGTTAATAGATGAGTTGATTTGAAATATTTAAATAGTTCACGAGAGTATTTAAGTTTGACCGAAAGTTCGAGGGGTAAACAAATATTCCCTTATTTCAACTAGTGTAGTACGTAGTTGGTCTGATTAAAGATTCATGAAAAACAACAAAAAAAAGTTCAATATTTAGTATATATATTTAATTATATATTTTTTAAGGATATTATCAAGTGATAAAAGAGATGGTGATTTAACTTATTAGTATGTCGTTTTTATTATAAAACTAACGAATTCAATCTTATCTATCGTAAATAATAATAAAACTTATTCTGTCTAAAAAATAAAAAGAAAATCATCTGAAGAGAATTATTCACGCGGAAGGGCCCTTCTTGCTGGCATCTTGATTTGATTTTAATAAGCCTTTCCGGTGATTAAAATTGATAATTAGAAAGAGGGAACATTAATCATTATGGCAAGGCTTGATTTGATTATAAAATATTTGATATTCCTTACACTTTCACGTGGTGTGAACAATTAATGAGTAGGATTCTTTTTAATATCATTATTATAATATTATGAGTTGAATTTATAATTTATATTATAAAGATAATATACAGTAACGCTTTAATCTTTTTGGCCAAAAAAGCAACCTAGAATCCTTTCATCTATTTTACTTGTTTTTAGAATCTTACTTTTTCTGACAAACAAAACTCCCCAATTATTACTAAAAGTACTCTTTACTGGTCAATTAAGAAATCCTAAAATCAACCTTTGTTTCTCTATGAATGAACCTCTTACTACTATCTTTTAGCTTATTGTGGATTATTTTAAGTTATATTTATTAATTAATTTTGACGATATCGACAGCCAATCACGTAGCTTAGTTTCCCTAGTGATGTGAGGTGTGAACAATTAATGAGATTCTTTTATGGATATTTTCTTTTCTAAATTTTTATAATTATTATTTTATAAGTTTTGGATTTTAGTAATAATAGAGGCAGGCTCATGTCTCTGCCTTCCAAAAACAAATATTTTTTTCTTCCTTTAATTATTGATTGTTTTACTGTCACTTAAAATATCAGTAGATTTTTAGGTTCGAATCTCCCTTCTACTTAAATATGAAAAAATAAAAACTTAAATTTATGTTATATTGAGGAAAAAATGGAGAAAAAATCAAAATACTACTTTTATATGTTACTCCCTCCGTCCTTTAAATATTGACGTTTACTGTTCATGCACGTATATCGAGGAAGCCGGATGACGCACTATTTGACCTCAAAAAATTCCGTACTATTTTTTAACGTACATTAAGGATTAACGTACGTCTGAGGAAAAATTCGGAATTTTTTGAGGTCAAATAGTACGTCATCCGGCCTTCTCGATATGCGTGCAGAAATAGTAAGAATCAAACATTTAAGGACGGAGGGAGTATCATTTATCAACTACCTCTTCGATTGCAGTAGAAGGTCATGTAGATTAGGCTATTTTTAAACGACTTGAATGATTGAATTTACTTAAACATCTCTTTAGCATCAATAATTATGTAAAATTATGATTAAAAAAAGTAAGAAACGGGAGATAATGAGTCAGATACGTATCGTGTCCGTCGAGTATCAGTATCAAAAATGAGTCCGATTTTGAAAATTTCATAGGCCCAAATTTGACTACCACTCTGTGATATATGTATTTGAAGAGATGTTTATCAAAATAAAAATCCCCAACCAACCTAGATAATATAAAAATGCACAAGTTGAAAGAAAAAAAGAAAATGATTGGTATTTTAACGTGAATCTCACTGGACAAATGAAAATGAAAAATGCAAAAAACGAGAAAAGAGAGACGAGCTAGTGTTATAAATAGAGAGTGAGGAAGGGGGTAGTAAGCACACATCTTCAAATCTTCAAAGAAAAAAAACAAGCAAAGCTTTTAATTACAACTTTTAAGCAATGGAGATGAAGAAGATGATTGTTGGGTTTTTGGTGATCGCTGCCTTTGCTCTTCCAGCCTTTGCAACCGTTGAGAAAGATTTCATCACTCCTGAAGCCATTAAGATGGTTTTCGGGAAGGCGAATCTCAACTTGGACGAGAAAGTCATTAGTGCTCTCACCGGTAAGATCCTCATTTCCAACCCAGTCATGGAAGAAGCACTCCTTAAGCACTCCAACTTTAATGCCCTCGGTGGCAGTGTTCCTTGCGGTGAAAGTTGTGTCTGGATTCCTTGCATTTCTGGCATTGCTGGGTGCTCTTGCAAGAACAAAGTTTGCTACCTGAACTCTCTTGCCAACTAAAACAACATAATATTATTAAGGCATTCGTGTTGTTTCAATGTTTCTTTCCTTTAATTTGTTTGTCTTTCTCTCTTTAATTAAAATGAAGGAAGCGATAATATGGTTGTGAAAATACCATAAATTAATTAGTTAAGTCAGTCATGAGCAATTCAGATGCTTCCTTCTCGTATGTGTAAACTTGTATCATCAGTTGAATAAAAAGTGCCTTTTCTTATGCTTTATCTAAACATGTCCTCATTTTAAATTTCTAATTTTATACTTAATTAGCAATTTATTCAAGGAAAATAATTCTCGGCATTGTTGTTTCATAAGATTGGGTTGAAATGAAAGTTTCCTGAAGCTATAAATTTTTTAATAATAATAATCCATCGAGATCAAAATAGAAACTTTAATAAACGATCAAATTCTTAGGTTACCTTATAATATTTTTAATAATATTGCGTCGTAAATAAAAAATGTGTTTATCCGGGTTACTGAAAACCAACAAAATTTAATTCAATAAATTCTTTTCAGTATCAAATTTATATTAATTAATTAAGTTCGATAATTGATATTTGTCGTGGTAACCGAATACCGAATTGAAATAGTTTAAATTTATCAAACCGCACTAAATGACCAGCCTAAACTTTTAACTTTACCAGTACTGGCAAACCATCCTATCACAACCGGTTTCAATTTGAATCGAATCTAATCAGATCAAACCACACCATGTTCATCCCTACTACTACAACATGCAGTATATCTAAGAGAAGAAAAAATTATTACATTAGCACATTTGGAAAGTACAAATTTCCTAAGGTCACACAGTGTAATCTGAACTTACATTTTTACACCTATATAATAAAAAAGTCTGTTCCATGTTTGAAAAACAAATAGAGAATGACATGTAATTTTACATTTATACTTACATGTAATCTGAACTTATATTTTTGGGGTCTTTTAGTTAATGAGAGTTTACATCTCCTACAGTTTTTCTCAGAGGGTTGTCTATTTAAAGCAGCATTTTGTTAGCCCAACTTCATTTTATTTTATTTTTTATAGAAGGAGGTGGGATTCAAATAGGGATGGCAATTGGGCAGATATGAGCGGGTATGGGTATGTTAAAGCGGGCATGGGTGGGTATGGGTAAATACCCAACTAAATATCCATTATTATCCATACCCAATATGTTCAATACCCAATTGGGTATGTAATGGATATCCAATTACACTTACTTATTTATTATTTAACTTAATAGAGTATAATTTTATTTTTTTATATTATTTTTTTATAGCATTATATTTCATAAAACTCATTTATAAAAAATTTTAAAAAAATATGAAAAGTGGATGTCTAATTGAGATAAAGATTATATTTTTATAATTTTTAATTTATTTTATTCAAAGTATTAAGGAAGAAGATTGAATTTTTATTACGAAAGAAAAATTAAAAAAAGGAGAGAGGAGAGAGACAAAACTAAGAAAAAAAATTTCCTGGGAAGTTGAAGAAAATGCGGGTATTTTGCGGGTATTGTGCGGATACCATACCCAATTATACCCGCAATTATAAATGCGGGTATTATCCATACCTAAACCATACCCGCTTAAGCGGGTAATTACCCACTCAAACGGGTATGAGTACCCATTGCCATCCCTAGATTCAAATTAACGTGTGCCTGACTCCATACTAGTAGTGTAGCTTAGTCTAGACTTCGGCCTTTTACGGGGAATATCTGCTTAGCCTTTGAATTTTTGGTCAAATTTAATTACCCTCCTTGAACGAATTTTTTTTTTCAAATACTCCTCTAAACTATTTAGATATTTCTAATCAACTTATTAATTAACTTTTTCATCCAAACTGAAGGTCTAACATGTGTCATGTTTGTTGTTATGTTTCTTTTAATAAAGAATGACTCATTTCATAAATTAATAGATTTCTTCTTTTTTTCTTAAAAAAATGATGATTTTAAAAGAAATCAATTATTTATATTTCCATTTCTTTTATAAGTTAATTTCTTTTATAGTAATAATTATTTTTTAGCTTTTTTTATATGCAGAGATGAGATTTGACTTTAAGTTCGAGATACTATCGGTACCTATACCACTAGCAAGTCAACTAATGAACTACATCATTAACTTTAGCTTTTGTTATTATGTAAATTTAGATAATTTTTATAAGACGATATGAAATTTTATTTTAATGGCCTTTTAAATTTCTTCCAGCGGGACTAAGTTGGTTGTAGGGGAATTTCTTCTGACCGAGTGTAAATTTAAATTTAGATAATAGTCATTAGATAAGTTAATAAAGTTATAATCAGTTAGAAATTACTTTCTTTAAAAATTAAGTAATTACATAAATAATTTTTAAAAAATATTTTAAAGAGTTTACTCGTTAACCCTTTAATCTTCATTTCTAATTTTATGAAATGATTCATTATTTATAATCAATCTGGATGGAAAGTTAAAGGATATGTTGATTAGAAACATCTAAGTAGTTGAGGTGAATATTTGGGAAAAGAAATTATTTTAAGAGGAGCATTTGAATTTGATTAAAAGTTTGAAGTGGTAAATAGATATTCTCCTTATTTCAACGAGTGTAGCACGTGGTTGGGCTGATAAAGATTCATGAACTCCAAAAACAAAAGTTCAATATTCAAGATATATATTTAATTATATATGGAGCATTGAATATATATATTTTTTAAGAATATTATCTAATGATAAAGAGATTGGAGATAAGATTGTAATTTAATTTATTAATGTATACTTTTTTATTACATAATTAATTATGAGTTTGATCTTTGGCTGAAGAATAAAAAGAAAATTATATGGAAAGAATTATTTTTATAAAAGGGCCGTCTTGTGATCAAAGTTGATAATTAAAAAGAGGGAAGGTACTCCATTCGGTACACCTTACACTTACACTTACACGTGGTGTGAGGTGTGAATAATTAATGAGTAGGATTCTTTTTAATATTATTATTATTGTTGAATACTCCATCTATTTTCAATTAATTGTCGTTTTCTTACTGAATGTTACTGTACACTTTACTTGACTTTTTAGTGTTTGCTTTACTGAATGTTACTGTTTCAGAAAATCAAGTCAAGTTGGACAACAACCATTGCAGCTACGTTGGACAACAACTAACTTGGACAGTTGTTGGTCATGATAGTTAGCTTTAAATGTAGAAATATGTTAGTTGTAGGTGTGTATAAATACCCCCTAGTCTCTCTTGTATTAATAAAGCAAATCAATCAATAATAATTTTTCCCATCTTTCATTTATTTGTTTCTACATGATAGCGGAGCCGATCAATTAAAATCATCATGAGCAAATCTGAAAGCTCTAGTACAAAATTTGCTCCGATTATTTTACAACCCGAAACCTCTTCCTTCAATCCCAGGATCATCCTTGATGAAACAAACTACGATGTTTGGTCCCAGATGGTCGAGATGTTAATTGCTGAAAAGGAGAAACTTTCCTTCATCTGTGGTAATACTTTGTTGCCTACTGAAAAGGATGATGGATACGATAAGTGGTATGCAGAAAATCAAAAGGTCAAGAGATGGTTGTTGATGTCGATGTCCCCCACTATTATGAAGCGGTACATCCGTCTATCTACTGCCCGGGAGATCTGGAGAGCTCTATCTACACCCTTCTATGATGGAGCCAACGAATTACAAGTGTATATCCTCAACCAACGAGCTTTTTCGGCCAAACAAAATCACCGAGAGCTCTCTATTTTTTATGGCGAGCTGGTTGAAATCTTTAGTGAACTTGATCACCATGATAATGTGATTATGGAAAGTGCAAAAGATGTTGAGTTGTATCATAAATCAATTCAACGGTTGAGGGTGCACATATTTCTATGAGGTTTAGATGGTGGATTCTAATAGGTGTGTGACGATATCTTAAGAAAGGATCCAGTTCCTGAATTAGAGGAATGTTACTCCTTGATCCATCATGAGGCCGCTCGAAAAATAATGATGAATGGAGAACCCGAGAAAGGTGAAGCTTTCGCTCTTATCAATCGCAATCCTCAAGCCAAGGTTCAAGGAAGGTCCAACAAACTTGTTTACAAATGTACACACTGCAACCAGATAGGCCATTCGAAGGAACGTTGCTATCATTTGGTGGGATCATAGTCGTGACCCACGAAAGAAGAAGGAAAATCACGTATCCACCACTGCAACAATTACAACGCTAGATAAAGTTACCTCAAGTGATGCTGCATCCGCACTTGTAACCATGACAGGTAACATTGGTAATCATGGTAAGGCTTTAAATATCTGCAACACTATTTCGAATGATACATAGATAATTGATTATGGTGCCTCCGATCATATGACAGCTGATTCTAGCCATGTTAAATCCATAAAACAGTCCTCACAAAAATTAGTATCTACTGTTGATGGTAACTCAACCCCGGTTGTTGGGGCAGGGCCCATATCTCTTACTAAAACCTTGAATCTAAACTCAGTTCTAGTCGTACTATCCTTAAATTATAATCTATTATCTGTATCTCAAATAATTGTTGCTTTATATTGTGTGGTAATTTTTTGGCCTGACTCTTGTGTATTTAAGGACATCAAAACAAGGCAGACGATTGGTTGTGGTGTTAGGAGGGGGAAGTTGTACTACTTGAACTTGACGTCACAGTGCTCTGATCAGTTGCGTAAAGCTTTTGCTGTGAATGGTTTGAGCGAAAATAAACTGAAGGATATATGGTTGCGGCATCGACGTCTTAGGCATACATCCTTTGGGTACCTGAAGAAACTATTTCCTGAACTGTTCTCAAATTGTGAAATCTCTAGTTTTCGTTGTGATATTTGTGAACTAGCCAAGAGTTATCGTATGTCATTTCCATCGCATATGAATAAAAGTGTAGTCCATTTTATGATTATTCATTCTGACGTTTGGGGACCTTTCAAAATATCCACTTTAGGTGGTCCTCGTTGGTTTGTGAGTTTTATTGATGATTGTACCAGAATGACTTGGATTCAATTGATGACTTCTAAAAGTGACGTTACAAACTTGTTCCAATATTTCTATAAAATTATGTGTACTCAGTATAATGCCACAGTGAAGGTCCTTCGTAATGATAATAGAGGTGAATATTTACACTTTGTGCTCCAACAATTTCTAGCAGCACAAGGAATCATCCACCAAACCACTTGCCCAGATACACCCCAACAAAATGGTGTCGCTGAGAGAAAGAATCGTCATTTGTTGGAGGTTGTCTGTTCCTTGTTAATTGATGCTCACACACCATTGAATTATTAGGGAGAAGCAATTTATACCACAACTCACCTAATCAACAGGGTCCTATCTAGCACCATTGGGTTCAAAACTCCATTTCAGGCCATATCTAATGTTGTTGTCTCTCCCACTGTAGTAGCCTTATCGACCTATATTTTTGGATGTGTAGCGTTTGTTCACATCCATAAACATCAACGGAATAAGTTGGAGTCTCGAGCATTACGTTATGTCTTCCTCGGATATGTTACACGTCAAAAAGGATATCGATGTTACCACCCACCGACACAAAGAATGTATGTTTCCTTAGATGTGGTATTTCACGAAGAAGAGATGTATTTTTCGGCTGCAAAACTTCAAAGGGAGCAACATCAACTGGAAGTTCTGAACTTGAAATATGATGATGAGTATGATGACACTCATATATTGGTGTGAAACCAAGCTGAAAATGGTTACAATGAAGGTGGTCATAATGAACACTTAGAGGGTTATAATGATAATGAAGAGGGAAGTTACAATGACAGTACTGATCCATTCACAGATGATGACATTGCCGGTCCATCATCAACTACTGATGCATCTTCTTCTACTCCACACCACTCACCTACTGAAGTTGTCCATGAACATGAGTTACGAAAGTTACCACCTTGACACACTAGATGTATTCCTAAATGTTGCTACCCGATTTTGGATTTCTCGCGTCACAACTTTGCATATGTAGCGTTTATCGCATTAATAGCTCGTCTAGGTCAAATTTCTGTCGATTCTTGGTCCTATGTTAGTTTGTTTAATATTCCATGCCATTTCGTGTCTTTTTAATTTTTCGTATTTTTAACTATCTTTACGCGAACTTCTTTCGGTCCTGAGTAAGTTTCCTCGGACCGTGGGTCGAACGCGTTATTTCTTTGTTTGATAATTACCTACTATTTTTCTCTTCCACGTCAGCTCGTTTGGTTTCGTTCAATTTTTTCCGTAAGGGCATTTATTTTATGTCCGAACCTTTTTGCTTTTCCGAAAGAGAAAATAAACACGTTAAATCGAATTTTGCATTTATTCACCGTATACTAGTTTTCTTGTCTTTTTTTTCTGCACGCCGTGTTTCCCTCGGATCGGATTTGTTTTCACTTTCGTACAAATTCGCTCGTACCAAAAATATCTTGTTCGTGCCACAATTAATATGCATTAATGGCAGCCCTCATCTCAGCCGCTTGATCAAACCTTTTAAGCCAAACCAACGGCTCACCCTTTTTCAACCCTTACCATCACCTTTTTCATCATCATCTTCCCCCTCAACCGCGAGCATTCAATGCCAAAGCTCAAAGATTTGCACATGCCCATCCCTTCCTTTCCCATCAACAGAAGGTTCCATTTCTTCCCAGCCACATACCCGAACTTACTCACCTAGCTAGCTCACTATTCCGGCCCAAAGCCCATCATCACCTTCTTCTTTTTTTCCCCGTCAGTTTGCAACCACACAAGCAACCGACTCCAATTTTTTCCTCAAACCCTATAAATAGTAAGCTTCATACAACAAGAAAAGGGCACCAAAATCTCCTCTTAATCACAATTTCTTGCTCATCCTTTTTGGTCCAAAACTCTCCTGGAGAGGTAAGCTTTCTCACTCTAGTTTTCTTTTAATTTTCGTTCATAGCTCTAATGCATAAATAAATTGCTAAAACTTGCCTCACATGCTTAGTTTACATGCTAATTACATCTCCCTTACCTCAATTTAATTGCATGATGTCTTGAGTAATTAATAGCAATATATGCATGTTAAATAGCTTGATATTTCTTGATAAATTTGCCACTGTTTTCATTGAAATTACTTGCTGTTTTGGTTGATTTGGGCTACTGTTGTGTTGCTGGAATTTCTACACTTGTTTTGGTTGTGTTTCGTTGGAGTGTGTGTGTCTTGGTCACCGGCCATGGCGCCGACAACGTGAGGGAGAAAAAGAAGGAAAGGTTGGGCTTTGGCGGGAAAGAAGAAAGGCAAAGGTGATGGGCTTGATTTTATCACAAGCCCATCTTGATTAAATGAATGGGCTTGATTTCATCACAAGCCCAGCCACTGTTTTGGACAAGTAGTGGGCCCGACCCATTTGGCTTTCGTACGCGTACGGTTAAACTTTTCGTAACTTGCGTATTTAATTTCTCGTATGATTTTTGCATGCTTATAAATTGTTTATTTAATTACGTGTTAGTTTCGTATGAATTATTTACATGTTTGTATGCGATATGTTTATTCTATTTTCGTGTTTTAAATATCGTATGAATTGTTTACATGTTCGTATGCAATAAATTGTTTACTTTATGCCATGCTTTAATTATCGTAAAATTCTCGTATGCAATAAATTGCTTTCTTTATGCCATGATAATTTCGAAAGGAATTAATCATTTGTTCACATGATGTCTTGCTTGTTTCATGCCATGTTAAATTACCATGAAAAATGTTCGTATGCTTGCATGTTTTAAATAAATTGTTAATTAATTATGCCATGTTTTATTTAATTAAGTTGCTTACTTGTTATAAATTAAATAAATATTTTAGTACATTTTATTATTTATTATTTCCGAACCATCGCTAATACTTTCAATTTGCAAGGTAGATCAAGATCACGCAACGCATGCTTTCTAGTCTCTTTTATTTATTCAATGCTTTCCGCAAATATTACTTGTATGAATGCTATTTAAAAAATGTTAAAGAATTCATATCGTATTCGTATGCATGATAAAATCAACGCACATGCTTACTTGTTTAAATCGCTTGCTTTTTATGCCATGAAATTGATTGTTATACATTGATATATGAGCATGGTGGCTTCGATCACACACGGTTATATGCATTCATAAAAATTTGTATTATGTTAGTTTTATCCATGATAGGATCACATAGTAATTAATTAATCATGCATGGCCCGATGATGATAAAGAGGGATCTCGCTTTAGCAAAAAACCAACGATTAATCAGTCCCGACTAGAAAGGATTAATCAGTCCCGAACAGTCCCTATCAGAAATAACAAAAATGCTAAAGCGGTGAATACCTCTAAAGGCCCATAAACAATCGGGAAGTAGCCCAATTTTCGTAACAGGATTTCGGTTGACACTCTGCGATCGTTTACTTCGTAAATGATTGGAAAGTGGCGCGTTTCCGTGCGCAGGATTGGTTGACGCTTTACGGTTACTTATTCATTTTCGTGCTAAAAAATGTTTTACAAACACCTTTTACCGGTAACCTTTTTTAGGATGTGACTCGGGTGCCTAACACCTTCCCGAGTCCATAATAACGACCTCGAACCTTCGTTCTTTGGTTTAGACCACATGTGCCTTAGTTTATTTATTTTTATGCCATGACGCTTAGGTTCCCTAAACCTTAGAAAAATTAGGGTGGCGACTTCATTTGCATTATGCGAGGCATCCATCTATGCTCCGCATCCGTCCCGAACCTAAACTCGTTTTCAACAAAAAAAAGAGTGCGACACTAAACCCACATATGAACCTGAACTCTCTAGTAAAGCTAGATACCCTATGAGCCACTATGTGTCTAACCATCGGTTGTCTGAGAAAAATGTGTCCTTTGTGAATCAATTATCTTCTATATCTATTCCTAACAGTGTGCAGGAAGCCTTAGGGGATCCAAGATGGAAGGCAGCCATGAATGAGAAAATGAAATCCCTACAAAGAAATGACACTTGGAATCTTGTTGATTGTCAGCCTGAAAAAATGACAGTTGGATGTAGATAGGTTTACTCTGTGAAGTACAAAGCTGATGAAACCATCGAACGGTTCAAGGCTAGGTTGGTGGCAAAAGGGTATACTCAAACGTATGGAATTGATTATACAGATATATTTGCACCAGTGGTAAAGATCAATACTGCCCGAGTTCTACTAAATCTAGTTGCAAACCTAGAATGACCCTTGCAACAATTTGATGTAAAGAATGCATTTCTTCATGGTGAACTGACATAAGAAGTGTATATGGATCTTCCACCAGGCTGTGTGGTATCTGAACATCAATAACAAAAGGTGTGCAGGTTGAAGAAATTATTGTATGGGCTTAAATAGTCCCCAAGAGCTTGGTTTAGGAGATTTATAAAAGCCATGAAGGAATTTGGCTACTTTCAAAGCAATGCAGATCATACGTTGTTCCTAAAGAAAGGACAAGACAAGATAACTACACTCATCGTTTACGTTGATGACTGGAAATAATCTTGAAGAAAGAAGAGCATTGCAAAACTACCTGTCTACTGAATTTGAAATGAAAGATCTTGGTCCACTGAAGTACTTCCTTGGAATTGAAGTGTCCGGATCTTCCAAAGGTATATCTCTATCACAACGGAAATATACTTTAGATTTGCTATATAAAACTGGTATGTTAGTATGTCAGCCAGTTGAAACACCTATGGAAGAGGGCTTGAAGTTGTCAGTTGAATCTGATCGAATCCATGTAAATAAAGGGCAATACCATAAACTGGTTGGGAGATTGATATATTTGGCAATAGGGGTGTTCAAAAATCCTGATACCCGAATTTCTGAATTTTCGAACCAAAAATTTTGCAATTTCGGATCGGAAATTACTTCTGATACCCGAAATTAAAGTTCGGATCATAACGGGAATAATTTTCCTAAGTTCGGGTACCCGAAATACCCAAACTTAGGAAAATAATAGGTAGGGTTGTTTTTTTCATTTCACGGGTTACTTATTGCTCTCTCTTCTCTCTCACTCCCATTGTCTTCTTCCTCACCTTCATCGACTGAACCCTAAAACACCATTATCTTCTTCCTCACCTCCATCGACCAAACCCTAAAACACCATCGTCTTCCTAACCTCCATCAACCAAACCCTAAACAAAACGTCATCGTCTTCCTCACCTACAAACGATTAATCTAATCGCCTCACCCACTCCATATCCACTGCCAACTCTACTCTAAGCTTTATTCTTTACCGTCTTCTGTTGTGATGATACCTAAGCAAAAGGTGAGCTTCATAATTTATTTTATTTCAATTATTACAATTTTCTTTGTTTGGCACTGGAAAATTTTGAAAACAATTTAGAGTTCCTCCGCCATCTGTCCTTTTTTTATGTCAAAAATAGAATTTTTTTTTCTCCATTTTACTTTGATGTGGTTTTACTCCCCTAGTTACAGGCATCTAGATCCTCAATTTCTCAATATTTTGTTGAGGTGTCATTGGTCATCCTTTTTGTTGATAATGTCTTAGATAGTTACAATGTACTCATGGTACAAGAGTTTCCTTAAAATGATGCTAAGTAATCATTCTGGAAAGAAAAAAAAAGGAATTGGAGAGTATTTTTCTCACCTTTTAAGATGAGAATATGATGTTGTTTTAAGGTATGATCAACAAATTAGAAAGGTAGCTAGCAACAGATTAGGAAAAAAAGAGCTGGTTGAATCTGCTGCAAAGCTCTAACACCCTTTCTTTACAAGGGTTGTGCATTTCAGCTTTTAATGCGAGAACCCAATATTCCCCCAATCAAAAGCCAATGTTACTTCACTAAAATAACTAACTCTATCTGTAGTTTTGCTGTGACCTTTGCCCTTTATTTTATTTTATGCAATAAATTAAATTCTTTTCCTTTTTATGTTGTGACCATGCTTGGAGTTATACAAGAAAAATAATTTGAGTCATATCCATATTGCCTAATGTCCATTGATTTTCTGTTTTATTAATTAGGAGTCTCAAAAGTTGAAGATGACAGACACACAATAAGCAGAAGTTGTTGTGGTGGCAGTGGCACAACAAACACAACAAGCTGGAGCTGATGCAGCTACTGTTACAATCAAGAAAGAGAAGAAAATGAAGGATATTGTTAGAATATCAGTGTTGTGGAAGCAGTTTACAAAGTACCAAAATGAGAATGGAGAATGCAAAGGTACTTGTATTTACTGTAAAACTGATATTTCATGTGATTCTAAGTTAGATGGTACAAATGGCATGAGAAATCACATGAGAATGAGAAATTGTTAAGTTTTTTTATTGCAATTGAGTTCTATACATATTTATTTTCTACATTTAATTAATCATTTTCTATATCTTGGAATACTTTGATTTTCAGAATTCTCCCAAATGGCAGTGGAAACCACCATTACAGAAATTTAGTTGGATTGCAATTCTCTCAAGATAGCAGACCGCCTCAGGTAATTTTTTCACTGTAACTCTCTAAGTTTGATGCACATGTAGCAGACAGTTAAACTGCATCCTCAATCAATACTAATATGATGTTGTAAGTATAAGTGACTGTTATAGTTTCTCAAAAGATTGATGCTCTTGTTGGGCCTTATTCATAAACAAGCCTCAATTTATTGGGTTGTGTTGTTTATTCATTGGGCATGCATGGGAAAGAAGTGACTGTATTGAGCATATTTCGGCTGTGAATTATGAGCTGTTTATTTGCATACGATAATGTTTGATTTATGTTTCTCCTCTCTAATGTTAATACAATTTTCCATCAAATTGCAGATAACTCCCTTGACAACATTCATCATGGTTTTGCTTTCCTTATGTCCTTGTCTTGTTAATGCTTGGAAGAATGTTTATACATGTGGCTTCTTATTTGGGTGGCATGTTCATGAGAAAGCTTCACTAAACTAGTTGTCTCCTTATACTATTTGCTTGGTTGGACATTCAAATTGCTTGGTTGAACTTTCAAATTGGCAGTGGACTTTCAAATTGTTGTAATTTGTATGTTTAATTTGGATAGTGTAGTTGGATTCCTTGGATTGCAATTTGTATGTTTAATTTGGAATGTGTAGGAAAATCAAAAAATGAAAACCCAAAAAATGCCTCGGAAATTTCAGAAAATTTTAGGTACCCGAAATTTCGGGTTCGAAAATTCGGGGTCGGGAGGGGAGTTTTGAAATTCGGGTTCGGGAATGATTTAGAAAAGTTCGGAATACCTGAACTTGAAATTTTCAAAAATTCAGAAATTTAAAATACCCGATGAACAACCCTACTTGGCACACACTCGACCAGATCTCACTTATGCATTGAGTATTGTCAGTCAATTTATGCATAATCCTGAAGAACAACACATGAAGGAAGTCATGTGTATACTAAGGTACCTCAAATCTGGTCCAGGAAAAGAAATTTTGTTCACTAAGAATTCTGATTGTCATAGTGTGGTTGTGTATACTGATGCAGATTAGGCTGGATCAATTGACGATAGACGATCCACCTCAGGCTACTTTACCTTTATAGGAGGTAACCTCATGGAGAAGTAAGAAGCAAAAGTTGGTTGCCCGATCCAGTGCAGAAGCCGAATACAGAGGGATGGCCCTTGGATTATGTGAAGCATTGTGGTTGAAATTGTTCTTGACAGATTTGGGATCCTCACCTCTAAAACCGAGTGAGTTGTATTGTGATAATAAAGTTGCCCGTGACATTGCACACAATCTCGTCCGGCATAATCGAACTAAACACGTAGAACTAGACCGTTTCTTCATCAAAGAGAAGCTGGATGGAAAGACACTTGAACTACCTAGTATTCGATCAGAGGATCAGTTAGTTGACATCCTTACCAAGGCAGTTTCAAGCCAAATATTCTCGAAGATTTTTTGCAAGTTGGACATATGGGATATCTACACCAACTTAAGAAGGAGTGTTGAATATGTTGCAGCCAGGTTGGACAACAGCCAACTTGGACAATTGTTGGTCATGATAATTAGCTGTAAATGTAGAAATATGTTAGTTGTAGGTGTGTATAAATACCTCCTGGTCTCTCTTGTATTAATAAAGCAAATCAATCAATAATAATTCTTCAGATCTTTCATTCACTTGTTTCTACTATTATAATATTATGAATCGAATCTACAATTTACATCCTACAGATAATATGCACTAACCAATATGGGAGATGGTTGGGTTGTGACATTATCTCGTTCCTAGATTCTTTCTGCTGGCACAATTTTGTGAATTTTCGAAATCGATCCTGTCTTCATCTCTTTATTACTCTGTCTTCATCTCTCCATAATGTTAGAAGCCTTCTCATAGAGAAGTCTTCCTTGACAGCCACAACAATTGCTTGGATAAGAATTCCGTGGGTAAGATTTCTTGGATAGATTTCCTTGGATAAGATCTCTTATTTGCTTCCACGAATTGCTCTACATTTCTACATTTTTTGCACGTTTTATTTCTTCTATGTAAAGATTGAATAGCTCTAAAAAAAATAAACCATGATCAAGCACATTTCCAATAAGAAAAATTAAGAAGTTGACACAACAATTTAATATTCAATCTTAAATTCTCAACTGTAGCTAAGAACTTAATATCATTCTCATGGATATGTGTTTTTGCATTATCCTGTCAGATGATAATTGGATCTACGACGCTATCCCTAGGCCATTTATTCTTAATGGTTGGTAACATTTGTTCAATCATGAACTACCTAATGATTTTCCTATCTATTTTAAGTATTGGTTTAAGTTCTAAAGTTCTAGCTACCCTATTTGCACTAAGACCTAATAGAAACTACCTCAATGGAAACACTCTCACCCTACTATAAAAAGTATAATTCCCCCGAAGAGTCATAAGTGGGTCTAGCAATAGTTGCTAGAAACATAATCTTAGGAATAAAATTGAAACTTTTAATAGTTCTTACAGTTTCATCTTCATCACAGATAAGGCAGTAAGTCTAGACCTTCTTTATTATTTGAAACTATTTTTCATCGATGTAAACAACATTTTCCATTTGACAGAAAATACTAGCTATTGCAAAGGTACGCGCACATTCACTTTCAAATACTCACTAAATTTACTTATCAATTTGACTAAGAGTAAAATGTATGGGTAAGGAAATGTCCTGAAACCAGCTTATTTCGTTTCAAATGATAATTTACCTTAAAACTTATAATTTAAAGCTAGCTATTTGCGCTCATCATATAATTACATATATATTATCAAGCAATTTATCAAGAAATGGCAGCCGGATATGCTGTAAAATAAAAACTTAAATTAATTAACAATTTCTGTCTAATATAATGAACTATTTGGATATGTATGTATCTCCAACCTACATATTAGCCTCAGATGTTGGTAATAAAGAATTTATCTCGTCTTTCGGTCATAGATTGAAATGTAAATCTCTATAAAATTGCATAATGTGCGTGAAGTCATATAAAATTATATTTATTTCTAAACAGGCCAGAAACCGTTTCTCTTCAAAAATATAGTAATTAAGGTCACTTCACTTTTAATTTGCAACTAGCAACTAAATATTTTATCCTAATTGAAAATAAAGTTGTCAAAATAAGGACAATAATCATCTATCAATTGATACTACAGACTACTTGAAAACAAACTATTGTTTCGTGTACAAAAATAAATAAACTTACAGCCACCTTTTCCTGCTTCCCCTCTTTCCGCAAAGACAAGTATGTGACGCAGAGAAGCAAAGTTCACCGATATAGGAAACCACAAGAAGCCTGAGTTATACACAAGAGGGATGTGTTGACCTGTCACTACTACTGGCTCTCATCCATGGGGTCGTTACTATTACAGGAAGGTCTTAAATCTTTCTCGGCTTGCCTCAGTTCCTCAGATCTTGAAACTGTATCTTCAAGGGCCTCTAGGAAAGACAAAACAGTGAAATTGTCTGCAATGCCAGAGTGAAAATATAAATCTTAGCCACAAAGGTTTTTTCGTTGTTACTCTTAATAAGGCAAAGCTACTTTTGTCACTAGCTTCCCACAGAAGAACTCAACAAATTAATTCATGGGTTAGAGGGTACAACAAATGACTATAACCATAAGAAAAATTTCAAAGCTAATGATTCTGAAACTGCTGACTACTCACATTTACTGGGGTCAATCCCGAATTGAGACAAATCTATCTGTCCAGTTCGAAGTACCTTCAAGCAACACAATGAGTTCAAACTATCTGAAAAACTATAAAGATATATATATATATAATCCTCTAAAACTGGGTGTCCTGTTTCTTACATAAGTAAAAGAATCTACTTGTTGACGGAAAGGTGGGCTCTGCAGCAACTCTAAAATCTCCTCTGGAGACCACTGGCCCTGACACAGGCATTGAAATACGTCAGTGTGCGGATACACACACAAGAAACAATCTCAATCAAGTCCATCACAAACCTCAGGTAAGTATGATGCTAATCGTTCTTCCATTGGCAATGTCTCAATCAGTGGCAGTATCAAATCAGGTCTCAGAATGTCTCCTAATCCCAGACCTACAACACCAATAGACAACCTATAAGCCCTCATCATTCATCACCAAAAGAGCTACATACTTATTATCAGTTTCACAACATTGCACAATGTGGATGTTACTCAACAGGCAAAGGAAAGATAAAAAAGCTGATCCATACACAGATAAACTTAGAAGTCACAAAATTAACCAAACCTAATAAATTTTAAAATGGATACTGTACAAAAAGACTCAGGTTTCAACCCCCTTATAGCCACTTGATGAAAATTAAATAAATAAAACAAAAGGAGGGAAACCAGAAGGCACCACAATATCAAAGGTTGGTCACGGAACAAGTTATGGTCAACGAAAAACTAGCACAATAAGAAGGGAAAGTAGCGGGGGAAAGTAGGGAGAGTGAAGCAAATATAATTCCCAGAACCACATCTTGGTTTGATTCAAAACAAAAATATCTTTAAACAAAAAGAAGAGTGACAGCAATGCTTTGCCTTTGAACTCTGTATGACGTGTGAGGTGAAATTTGATGGTTAAGGCCAAATATGCACGAAAACATGCCAACACCAAGCCAATAGCAAAAAAAACACCAATAAAAATGGACTTCCCTATATCAAAAAAATGCATGCAACAAAGTCTTTTCAGCGAGCTAATATGATGAGAACATTATACTGAAATACAAGAACAATTGAGACACGAATCAAAGCGCGCTTTTAATGTCATCTATAACAAAATGTAGAAGACATTTCTATAACAAACAACATAATAAATGAGAGAAGTAAAAATCAAACAATCACCGGCATCTGGGTCTGGATCTCCAGAACTATCTGCCACATGAAAAATCATAGGTTAGACCATTGTAGAGGGATGTATCTATATACATCAATACGTAGTCAGATGCACTCTTGGATCAAATACCTCCAGGTGCTATATTACTCAATATCCTTTGCAGGTCTTCCAATTTCACGGGTCCAGATGAAGAGGACACTTCACTAATTAAGTCCGCACCTAAGCTCGGGACAACTAAGTTTCCAGCTCTGCGGGTAATGAGAAAAAACCACATCATAGTCACAGCAATAGTGACAAGTTGTATCAAGAAATATCAATTTGAATATTGAAAAAAAAAACAGAGTGAAATATTTGCACATCCCAGCTCAAAATATTTGACCATTTAGCCAAACCTAAAATACCAAAAAAATCATCACTTCAAACCAAATACACTTTCTCTAATATTAAATAACATTAGAAACAAGATATACAGGATAATGATGCCGTTTACATTATCCTGGTCATTTTAGAGGTAACCAGAGAAGTACCATCATGAATAAAGGAAGGATACGAGTTTTAGGAGAAAAGAGAGTAAGGTGTAAGTTTAGGAAAGCATACGTTTCATTCCTAAATAAATACGTACCACACACTCTTGCTCTTGGACAATTTGGTTCCTGATATAGCTCAATGGAGTAGATGAATCTATGTGGCCAGCCGCCACTATTGGAATTGTAACTTAGTTGGGTTCAGTGCAAAAATACATATAACTTAAATAATCTTTTTTTTATTCAAATTACATTTCAGAAGAAATGGTACTCGATTATTCTAATTAAACACTAATTTGTATGCCTGATGCCCAAGTTCAGGCTGAGAATTTCCTCCAGTAAACAGCCATGTGTTTATCTTGATGGAGTAGTTTGGGGGTTTCAAGCTGTATTTTTCTTTGTTTTCATTAACATACCTTGAAGAGATGTCATCTTCGAGTATATCCTCAGAGGCTTGTACAGGAGCAGAATCAGGCTCATCCTCATCAAGTAACTCTGCCAAACAATAAGGTAAATGAGTAGGACTTTAGCAATGACAAAGTTAAAAGGTTGTAAGGCACATAGTTTACATTTTAACGTTCAAGATGCATAATTTTTAAGAAATGGCAGACTAAACTATTTCAAATGAACATATATTCTTATAGAGATCGATTAGAAACAACATGATGAAGAGCAAAATGGGAAATAAGACTTAAACCAAGATGTCCGAAAATTCATTATTGAAGGTAATGCAAAAATTACCTATCGGTCGATTTAGATGGTAATTAACAGAGCTACATAGCTCCGAGTCGCCATCAGCTTTCGGCTCCTGCACACAATTTATATGCAGTGAAATTATGGGACCATCCCAAAGTCAATGTTGCACATCAGTGGATGAAGAAAGAAAAAAACTGAACCTGCATCCAAAAGAAGAACTTGCGATCATCTGTATTGAACTTCAAGATGTAAACTCTCCCTGATGCTTGATTAACCTGTATGACCAAAACGGACATATCAATTATGAGAGTCAAACAGTAACTAACAAAGACAAATGAAGCAAATAACAGAGTCA
This sequence comes from Viola odorata, assembly GCA_963691705.1. Lineage (NCBI taxonomy): Eukaryota > Viridiplantae > Streptophyta > Magnoliopsida > Malpighiales > Violaceae > Viola > Viola odorata. The sequence continues at coordinate 55,027,902 of OY829539.1, read as the reverse complement.
ACCTTCTCAAAAACTGCCTCTTCGGGAAAGATAATTTGGTCCTATTAATCACGAGTTAAGGAAAAACCAACAAGCTATAGCCAAAAAATGAAATATGAATGGCACCAACAAAAACAAGAGAATATGTGACATAGTAAAGAAGAGAAGGATTGCACCTAAATAAACATAGGTAAGCCAGAGCTCCAAAGACATGAAAAATGTAAACAGAACACGTGAAGAAGCAGATATGATGAAGTTGATTGTTACTTCAGAGAAGTGAATAAAGAGTAAATGATTTATGACTACTATACTAAGAGACCGGGGCACTTATGTGTCAGGAACTGCAGTAATAACAATTAATAAGCCCATGTGAGTAGTTTAACCGGAATGTCCCTAAATAACTACTCGAAGCATCACAATCACATTAAAATGCAATGCCTGAGAACTGCAGAAAAATGGCCAAGTGTTATGATAATATATAAAATGGATAGATGTTGGCTAAAACCCATACCAAAATATCACCTACACAAAGTCAACAAACTAAGTGACAAAATCTGGCTAGGATTATGCAAATATCACCAAAAGACGTGCAAAATAGAAAATTCTCAAACCATGATACTCTGCCCTTTTGGTTTCAGCACACGCTGTTAAGAAGTATCAACAAGCCAGACATAGTAGAAATATAATATACACAATGTCTGAAAGAGGGTGGGATTTAATCTTCTCCTAGACATAATTTGTTTTTTAGAGTTTCAATCTTCAAAGATGGGACATGTTGAACAAGTTTGAAAGGCTGAAACTTTTTACCCTTTCTGTAAAAGGACCACATTCATAGTTGAAAAGGAATATAGTGCTAAACAGTATTGCATAAAGAAAATGTTCTTGCTCAGTTTTGCCCATTTCAAACATAGAAGGCAGCTAAATGCAGGAAGTTGCCAACTGAAAACACAGAAGAAGGTAAAATGCAATGACCATCAGAGCAGAAAAATGAAACCAAAAAAAATAGGATACATCTTCAACAACATTTTGACTGCGATCAACCCACTGAAAATGGACTAAACCCTCCTCACCCTAGCATAATTCAACAGGGAAAGGAAAACAATATTAGCCCTGAACAGTACTAACATTCAATCATTAAATAGAAAAGAAATGAAAGTACCCTTCCTATGCGAACAATTCCTTTACGGGCATCGGGAACAACCCTTTTCCCTTCACAAATCATTTTACCAGCACGAAACTCCAACATAATTTCCTGTCAGTAAGTAGCATTTTGTAAAATCAATAAAACCATTTAGGACAAGTTGGAAAAGATCCGAAAGTTGAAAGCAAATGGAATAGATAACGATTTACACCTGCAATGTAGCTGATGAAGAAGCCATATCTACTTAGCTTCTATTGCTCGATTGAATTGCAAAATTCTACAAAAGACTGTCGATCAAAACAGCAATTGAAGTCGTGCGATAAAGTCCAAGGTCTGGACAGGTAACTAATAAATGAAAGATAAGGTACGAGGACGGAAGCAACTATACCTGGACTACGCTAGAAACGATAACCTTTGGCAGCAGTTTACAAGACGGAGGAGCAGAAGGAGGCGGTGAGCGGCTAGGTCAATGGTTCGGCTTCTGTTCGTGCACGTGCCATGTCAAGCGTGTGTGTTTTGATATTATAGTATTAAAAAATAAACGTACGTCAAATATAATTCGAGAGTGTGGTGAACAAAAAGCTAAATTACATTAAAAAAAACAACGTTTACTTTTTTTATTAAAAAAAATGTCACTTAATTTTATTGTTAAAATTTTTTAATATACTCAATTTTATAGCTTTCTCAAAGTAGTTAAAAATTTCAAAGAAATATAAAAAAATATAATATAAATTTTGAAAAAGAATGTAATAAATGTGTGAGAGTTCACTTACTAAAAATTTAAATCACACTTTTTTATTTATAATAGAGTCAAATCGAATTCATACTTATCAATTTTAACAAATTGTACTCCAATTTGAAATTGTTTTAAAATATATTTTGCTCCTCTTAATATGTCCTTAAGGTTAGCCCAAGTGTAAATTTAATTAATAAAAAAATTACATAGAGATGGTTTTTTTTCCTTACCCCAATCTCATGGCAATAAAACAAAATTTAAAAACTAAAAGGAAACAAGCCCAAATAGGTTTTAAGTCAATTTTAAAATTAGAGTATGATTTATTGGGCTAATGCACTCGTCTCAAATGTTTGTTATTTTATTTTACTCAGTCCCAAATATTTATTTTTATTTTAGTCAGCTTCAAACATTTTATCTGTTAGTTCAATATAGGCACAATTGTTTAAAAAAAGGTCGTGGAAACAAACTATGTTAAATTTAAATATTTTAATATATATTTTTACAAATTCAGAAAGATGCACACATGAAAGAGCAATCATAAAAGTGACATAAAGTGGACAAACCCAGTGAAGAATCGGAAAGATGCACACATGAAAGTGGCATGAAGCGGACAAACCCGCTGAAGAACCAAAGAAAGCGCACATAAAAGTAGCATAAAGCGAACAAACCCCACCGAAGAACCAGTAAAGAATGGCAAAGAACCGGATGAGCAAAGAGTTGAACCGGGTACAAGAAAGCTGAATTTGGAAAAACGGACCGCAAAATCGGAAAGATTGAACCCGAAAACCTTGGCAACTGGTCTACTATTCTCCAGAACCGGAATAAACCTGGATGAACCGGTTAGTCAAAGAGTTGAACAACCAAAAAGTCAAAGTCAACATAAGAACGACCAGATAGCGACACGTGTCAAAGTCAGAAATAGTGGTCGAATCACAAAGCGACATGTGAACCATTAGCAAGATGCCACGTGCACCAATAATAGGACGACAAGTAATAGATTCACAAAGTGACACGTGTACCAATAGGAAGGTTCGACGTGGACGAACCACAGGAGGCCACGACAAAGCACGTTAGCTAACGAGAGAGCAACATGTGCCACGTCTGACGAATGGGGAAGTGACACGTGATGGCACTGACGAAAGGGATGAATTGCGCGTGGAAGAAACCACCGGCGTGTGGTAATGTGGGTGGTGGCGCGTAATGGAGAGTGTGGTGTCACAATTGGATGAAAATTCTCCAGCAGGAAGATCAGACGCCGCGGATGAAGGATCGTCAACGCATGTAGGTGAAATACGGATTTTAATGGTGAAACAGAGGAGTTGCAAAGATTTGTCGGCGACGGAGTGTGGCACCGCGTGATGGCGCGTGAGAGATGATGTGGAGATGAAATTTTCCAGATTAGTGATACGAAGAATTGTGAGTTTAATGTGCGTGTGAGATTTAGACAATGATAAATGTGTTTATTGGAGGTTTGCAGCGGAAGAATGAAAATGAGGTTCACCGAAAAAAAATATTGATTTCAGGAGGCTAGCTCTGCTACCATGTTAGAAGTTTTGATAGATGAAGAATGGAAAGATGAAGCAAGGGACAGAGGAATAACTTAAAGGATTACATTGCTTAAATTTCTTGATTAATACAAGAGAAACTCCTATTGACATGGTGATGGTGCTGATCTTTCCACAATTTACAGCTAACATGGGTGGCTTCAACATTGGTGGCTACTTTCGGTGCAGAAGTCTGCATGTGCATGTTAAGCAACGGTGCATGATATTCAACAATCACCTCCCACCATGGCCAACGACCACCACCACCACTACCACTACGACCACCACCATGACCACATGCCCATCTTATTCCCCCGCCCTCATCCCCTCCACCATTCGCGGGCTGCCACCATGACTCCTCCACCATTTAACAACAACAATTTGCAGGAATCTATGAGCAGTAAATAAAATCTATTGGAACAAAGGAAGAGAAAATGACTAAATAAGATCTAATTACATCTCTCCAAATCTGAATCTGGAATAGTTATTGAAGATTTTAGATTTGATTTATTCTCCAACAAATTCCTCGTTAATCCCTTGCAAAAAAAATTATTTGCTTTGTGTAAACGTTGCAACAAAGGAGATGAGTAGGTGTTTCAATGGGTGACGGTGGTCTTGGTGAGTATGTTTTGGATAGGTGGCAGTTCTCATTGTGGGTGGATGCTTGAAGGAGCCGGAGGGCGAGGGGGTTTGAGAACTGCAAACTATCAGAACTATCTTACAAACTCAGAATTTTTTTTATCAAATCGGATAATCCTACCTAAAATGTATCGACTTAACTAACTTAAGTACCCATTAGATAAGATCAAATTATGATTTTAGTTAGAAAAATAATTAAAAAAAATTAAAATTAATCAATAAGTACAAAACAACATTGACACGTGTAGACATGTCTATGGTCCCACCATTGCCCCCCTTAAACCCTGAAGTATATAATATAGATGGGCAAACGAAAAAGGGAGCTGAACAATAAACCCTAATCTCCCCCAACGCATCAACGCAGGCAAGAGCACCTCTCACTTTTCACAGAGGAAGATGGGAAGCGACAGTGAAGTAGAGAAATCAGCGAAGCGTGAGCAGGATAAGAAGAAGATGTTAGCTCTGGCCCCCATCGCCAAGCCTCTTGCTGGCAAGAAGCTCTGCAAGAAAACCCTCAAGCTTGTTGGCAAAGGTATTAGAGCATTTTTTTTCTCCTGTTTAAAGAATTAAACCCTATGGGGGTTTTCTTCTTTTAATCTGAGATGGTTATTGGTTATGGGTTTTTTGCTTACTGAAAAGAAAAGGAGATTTCCTTATATGAAATGGTTTTGAGTAGTTTTGTGTGTTGTGATGTTTATAGCGAAGAAAAACAACTGCCTGAAGAGAGGAGTGAAGGAGGTGGTTAAAAGTATCCGGCGCGGCAATAAAGGGTTAGTTTTGCTTTACAAGTCTTCATTTTTTCCTGTTTTGTTTTTGGCAGACCTGTAATGTGTTTTGCTCTGTTGCTGAAGTTGATTGTATCGCTCTTACAAAAGGCTTATTATTATAGGGTGAAGAGTAAGATATTTTGAGTCCCTCTTTGGATTTATTGGAATCTTTGTGTTATTGAAGAGGAAATTTGTGATGCTTCATGGTCCCATTGATAGGCATTGTTTTGTCATGGTGGTGTTATTTCGGTTTTGTGATGTTGCTGTGATTTCTAGTGCGATGTAGAATAAAACAGTGAGCTCCTGTATTCTATATATTTATCCTTTTAGCACGTGTGTAAAGAGAAAGATTGGATACTGTTTTTTTTTCTATTACCCATGGATCTCTCAACAATACATTCTTCAAGACCTATTGTTGCATTTTTCACAATTATGGTTACTTTTGCTGTTTAATTGGTTGATGCTTCATGTAGGTTAGCATTTAAGATAATTGGTTGTAATTGCCTGTAACTGTACATGAATAATGAATTTTTGCCTTATGATTGTTGCAGGTTATGTGTTATAGCTGGGAACATATCTCCCATAGATGTCATCACACATGTTCCAATCTTGTGCGAAGAGTTGGATATTCCCTATGTATATGTTCCTTCTAAAGAGGTACGTGTAGAATTCCTTTCCTGCTTGCTTTTGGGTGAAAAGGCTGGCAGGATCTTGTTTGTCTTACTTTGCTGCACTTGTTCAACAAAGTTCTACATACTCTGTTGACTTTTTACTGATACTTATTTCGTTATTGTTAATCTGCTTTGCAGGACCTTGCAAATGCAGGAGAAACCAAGAGGCCGACATGTTGTGTGCTGGTTCTAACCAAGCCCTGCAAGGGGGAACTAAAACCCGAGGAAGAGGAAAAATTAAAGGCAGATTATCAGCAGGTTGTGGCTGATGTGTCTGAACTTGCATCCTCACTCTACTGATAGATGATGATGATGATGTTGGAGTTATTGGCCAAGCAAAGCTACTTAATTCTGGTTACTGGTTGATGTAATATGCAGTAGATTGTTAGTTATGTATGAATCACAGATTTCCAAGCTATTTCTTTCTCTCTTCTCCCCTTCTCCTGTTTTCGTGTGACTTTGAAGTCTTGAACAATTGAGCAGAGTTAAATTTTGGTACTTGGTGCAGAGTTATTTTGGTAATTGAGCAGAGTTATTGGCCAAGCAAAGCTACTCTTTTTGTTCCTGTTTTTTTCATTCAAATAGCCTCACCAATCTCATACACCAAGCAAGCAACCATGAGAGGCATCAAGTTATTTCCTTATGTGATGCATGAAATATTTATTATGCACAATCAGCCCTTTATTTTGATATGAAAGATTACAAAATGTACATTAAACATCAACTTTTTGAACTCTGGATATGGTAGAAGTAAAAATGAATATTACGTGCTTGGCTCCAACTGTATTCACTCCCCCTCTGTATTCTAAATTTAACAAAGGACACGCAAAGTTGGGGGCTACTCAGCAAAATCAGTTCTAGGATGTTAGACCCCTGAACAAGAATATGCCTAAGCCACCAATTGCTAAAGTTAAAATAAGAGTGGGAGCGAGCGTGTCCGTGTCGATGAGTCTGTTTATCCTTTCAGTCCTCTCCTGGTGAGACTTCTCTCCTCTGTGATATTCATGCAAAACATTACTGAGGTTATCCAACTGGTGCATGATTTGACGCTGTCCCCTAGCGATTAGTATAACCTGTACAGAACATGGTTTTACTGATCAGACTACATGTTCTGGAACAAAGTGAAAAGAATCACGACAGCGAGAGACAACCATGCAATGCAGTTCAAGAAATTTGTTGAATAATGGCAATGAAATGAAAGCATAATCGAGCAGGCTTCATATTTCAGTCATTCTAATTAGGGATGTAAGTATTTTTGGTCAAGCATATGCAAAAGATGGCTCAGGATATCGAGATCGCCTCATAATAACCATAAACCCTCCAGTCATATAGGTAGAAACCTACTATCAACTATATTGATCAGTCCTCCCAATCTCGGCTAACAAGAAATGCAGTATAAACGTTTAAAACCTCAGTTACAACACAACACCTACTATTATTTTTTGTTAATACCATTGGTGCAGAATAAGATACCTAGCTCATCCCATCCTAAAGATTTAGGATGAAGAACTCCCATTTTAATTGCCGATAGTCTGAGAATTTACCAATGATAATACAAGTGCATGCATAAACTAACTCTGCAGCCTGATAAGTGAAAGTAGAGTTTGCATATCTACTATTCCACTATTCTTTTTTCCACAAAAATCATAAGCATGTGAATTATTTATCATACCTCTTCCAGCAGTGGAGACTCCCGAGCCAATTGAGATGAAGACGAGGAATTGGATAGTAATGGTCCAGTTAGTGGGCCATTACCCAAGCCACTTACAAGGAGAGAAGCGGGAACAGACCCATTTGCTTCAGCCTGCAAGGACAAGTTCTGTTGGCTAGCTGAAACTTTCCTGATCGCAAATTTGGAATTCAGCTCTTCGATACGAGAAGTAAATTCATCCATTCTCTCATTCAGAGTGGAAATCTGTTCAGAGAGTTGAGTTATGATACCCTGAAACAATCATGAAGATCAATTATGATAGATGCCATATTGTACATTCAGAAGTAACAACCAGTAGAAGAAACTACAAAATATGATGGAAAGAGATAAAAATCGAACTAGAAAAAAGAAAACAAGCAACTTCGGCATTCGTCTGGGTGGTTGGTTAAGGGTTGGGCAGTAAGAGATTGTTTTACCTCCTCTAAATAAACCCAAGAACATGAATGTACCACAGATAATTGTGATGAAAAGCCATGATTGCCGCTACTCTGCTATTTTCCTTAATGTAATATATCTTGGAAAAAGAAGTATTTAAACACTAAAAGCCCCATACAGTTGTTTTCTCCATTATTTCAACAGCCAGAGCAACAGATGAATAAATCAGGATCAGTAGACTGTTGTTCTCACGAAAGCGATTTATCCGAATACTTTTCAAGCAGGGAGTATACAAACCTGGTTTGCAAGAGGGGTAGGTGAATCAGGAGCTCTTCCATCAAACCTCTGATTACTGACAGCAAGTCTTGTCAGCTTGGACAAATTCCTGTCCTGTTGACTTGAATACGAGATTGACATGCTGCTGTGCGGTATATACACAGAATATTTATCAGAGGAATCAACTCGGCCTTAGATTCAAAAATATAATTAACAAGTCGACTAAATGCATTGCAATTCAATTTTCAAAGTTATGAAAGCAATGTGAGCATTGCATTCTACCTCCACCTATCAAAAAAAGAACATTGTATTGTTCAAGCATAAATAATAAACAAACATGTGGCAGAAACAGTTGAATTACATTATAACTTAATCAAAAAGTTAGTGTTCTCAAACAAACCATCCTTTCAAGGGAACACACTGATATGCCTATTTTATCTCCCTATCCCTTTCATTCTCTTTTCCAATTTTCGCTTAAGGCCCACTGGTTTAGACAAACAAATGTACTAAACATGGCAAGAACTAGAAAATACCGGCCCAGATGTTTATTTCTTCTGTCTGCCGAGGCTCGGGAAAGGGCTTCTTTAGGGCTTGAAGCCAAGTCATCATCTATGCTGAGCTTTGTCTTCAGATCATCTGGCAAAGCCTGCAAGTTTATCAGATAAGGATATGCACAAGCACAACTTGGGTAAAGTGAGATCAGCTGAATCCTACCATAACATCATTAACAAGCTTCTCTAGCTGAATCTGCTCTATGTAAGTCCGAGGAACATATGATCCATCCAGGTCTAGCTGCTCTGCAACAAATTTAACATACAAACGACCTCTACCTTGCACCTTATGGCATGAACACAGAATTTAGTTAGTGCCCACCTTTACAATCATTCTCCAAATATGCAAGTATTGATCGTTAGACTGAACACTCTAGAAAACAAGGTAAAATTGCCCATCTCAAGGGAACCACAGCAAGCACTTTCGTTGTCACCATGCAGATGCACCAAAATCTGCATCTGTTTGTTCTCAGAAAAAAATGGTAACCTTTGAAATGGCAGGGAAGCACAATACAAGGTAATTGATAAAATAGGGGAAAGAGAGAAAAAGTAACCTAGGTTCTTCATTATATCAACAACGAAGGCATTTCTTGAATCATGACAACAGACAAAGGGGAGGAAAAGATAAATGAACAACCCAGGAGAATAGATACGCTCCTTGATTAACTCAAATTATGGAGAATCACCACGCCAATGCAGAATCACTTCTCCAAAGCTAGAGAAAAGTACCACTCTTTCATGAATAATAGCATAAACTCTCTTATCATATAGGTACGGTATCTCTGTGAAGGACATCAAAAACTATAGTCCCTGCAAAGTGGAAAGTCTAAAAAAAGAATGAAAAACAAAATTTTAATAACTAAAAGCATAGAATATTAAACCCTAAATCCCAAAGATATTAGAGTAGAATCCTAATCAATTAGGATTTGTTTTGTATCAGTAATGCTGTTGTGTTGATCGACAATGCTATCCCAAGTCAACCACAATAATACTGGCCTAAAACTCACAAGTTTAATTATGCTACGTGTATTTAAGACTTCAGGAGCTAAGCTGAAAAGATTTCTCAAGCAGAAATCAACTAACTAAACAGGAGGAGAAAAGCCTGATTTGAGATGAGCTGGAAGCAGAGCATCACCGCCAAGGGAAATAAACAATAGTTACTTGCTGAAACATGAAAAATATAGTGGACTTAATAATAGCCAATTAATACTAACAAGAGTTAAGATGGTTATAAATTGCGTACTGGTTGAAAGTTTATTAACGCAGCAATGCAGCATTCATCCAAGCATCTTGTGATAGTGCCCCCCCCCCCCCCCCCCCCCCCCCCCCCAACCAATTTCTATTCTGATTCATTGATTATGGTGAGGTAATTTACTTAAAACCTTGACCCAAGCTCAAAAATTACTGAAGCTGAATCCATTTGTATGACTAGTAAATCAGCACACTGAGTTCCAAATTGATTAGCAAGCAAGTGCCACAAAAATCAAAATACCTGAACATAATGACGATTTAGTTGTTCTAACCAGTCAGTTTTCACAGACACCCTATCATCAGAAAATATATGGCTGCTTCTCTTCAGGATAGTTGCAATTGTGTACCCCAAAGCCATCAGTCCTCCCAAAAGTCGCACGCTTACCTCAAAAGTTATTCTAGGAGAGATTATGAATGGACTGTCCGTAACCCATTCCTGACAATAAGAAGTTTAACAATTCAGAATCACAGCCCCAAGATATTCTGTGCACCTCACAATCCACAGATGATTCAATAAAACTTTATGTCATGAATTTAAGGCAAGTCAATGACTTTGATGAAGCACTAAAATGACTGATCATATTGATGCAGAGACAAGCTCCCGATCAGAAAATTAGAGCAATATCAGTGGTCCAAAGGTGGGTAAAAGTAATTCTAGTGTATTTTCTAAGCAACCACATAGGCTATGTGATGTGGAACAGGAAGTCCATTTAGGAGGCTTTAAGTTAGGAGTTTGTCATGGTAGTCAAGCATGTCATGGAAACTTAGTAAAATTCCAGTAACATGAAAAAGAATCTTCATCTATCTTTCATCAAGACAAACTCAGTCCTTTTTCCATTTCAAAATGTGGAAGAGATTCACAAAGTCTCTTAAAATGAATATGGCAACGAAGAAAAAGGCAATGACACAAGGCATAAGAATTACGCCCCATGGTATACTAGTTTAAGTATGCTATAAAATACATGAATTTGCATCTGTACTTATGGTTAGCACCAGGGCCAGCCTCAGAAACCTGAATTATGCAGTGGGTAAGCACCATAGTAGTAGTGCAACAGGTGGCAAATGTGGCAAATGTACATGTGCACGCAAGTATTTCTTACAAAACAGAGGGACCAGACTATCAAGTGCCAACAAAGTTAATGATCTTGATAAAAGCACCTATTTTCTTGACTCAGAAATCCAATCTAACTACACCCCTAAAAGTTATAGGAGCTTCAATTGAAGCACTTATAGAGTTAGATAGGTGGCCAATTAAGCTGTTAGTTGGTCTTACTTTCCCAACCTATTGCAGCTCATTTTGTTGATAAGTACTGGTGAAATGGCAGAAAGTAATAACATAGAACAAAATAAATAAGGTGTAGCTACTGTCATCCTACTATAAAACAAAGAGAAGACAGCAGCATATAAGTTAGACTTGTTAATTTCAAAAAATATAGTGACAAATCTAGATCATATCTATTTACCAATTAACTGATTTTGATTCTCAGTCTATGGTTGAAGCCTGCACTGCATAAGTTAAATCATAAATGTAAATTACACGACACAAAGTCAAAAAGAGAATAACGTCCACATTTGTTTCTCTTAGGCAAGATGAGAATTTTCGGAACACATGCAGTACTTCGATAAGAGGTCTAAGGTTTACAATTACCCAACCTCAAACATGAGACTGTATTTTCCATCCCTGTTCCTCATCCTCAGATACGATTGACATGCCTCAGGATCTTCACCAGGTGGTAGAAGATATATATCATAAGTTTCCTCCTTTGTTTCCATGTATTCTGCAGAAACAACCTTCTTGATTTGTTCAACTGTGACCAACCTTGTGGACTACAATACAAGAAATCAATTAGTTCAGGAATTGGATAGGAGGACCATGTCAACTGATCAGGCATTTATCATGCTGAACTAACAATAATTTCATAAACAAGTATGGAGATTTACCTTTAAAATATACGTAGGGCTCTGAAATCCGGAGAACGGGTTAAATTTGTTGATGATTTTAATGTGTGCAGTTTTGAGATCTGGCTCAATAAAAGCCTTATACATGGGATAAACCTACAAGGGGGGGAAAAAGGGGCGGATGAGAAGTAAGAACTACAGTAACACTTCTGTTCATTTCTATTACTTTTTCTATCACTGAGGGCTATCAGTAAAATATCTAGGATGGGAAAAGTAAAGAACCGTTTCAGAGATTTGATGAATTATTTCCTCAGGCTCTTGACCAGCACGCTGGATATCCCTTAAAACCCGTTTAACAAGGTCAAAGTGAACTCCACCAGTTATCGATACTCGAAGATCTAGCAGTGGCCGCAGTTTCTCACTCAAAGCATAGATACCTTCAATAATCACAATGCGAGAGCTAGGAACTTCTACTGTTCTGTTACAAGCATAAGGATAATAAGAACAAAACCATATTGCATAGCAAACAGACTTTGGTTGATGGCTATGAAGAAGCACGGAAAATGCAGAACCTAAAAAGTCCAAATAACACAAAGATTAATCTGACTATTAGTACCATCCTGAGGGCATCATAATCATAATTTTCTCTACTCATTCATCCTTCAGTCAACTTTTCCATGTGTGGGTTAATTAGCAAGGGAAAGCATGACACTTGGGGAAAAAATTCATGTGTTCAAAAGATATAAACCAAGGAGAAACATAACCTGTAACCTATGCGGGAGCTAGTCTTGAAGTCATACACTGGAACCTGAACAGGTTTTCCAGCTTTTAAACCATGTATATTATCAAGCAGAGTATCATAATCCGTCAACCGTGGGTCTGTTATCCAAAAACAATAACCATTAGAATACTAAAAGATCGCCCTGATCACTAAATATAGCATGCAACAAGACCTGCGTAAAAGCATGATCATCTCTGATTTTTTCTGATCAAAATTCAACCTTTATTTTACTATCAAATAAACTATGCATGTAGAGAAGAACGACATTCCAAGAACCTATGCCACCAATGAAAGTACGGCATTTCCCCCTTGTAGCCATACCTTTCAAATCTTTCTAGAGAATCACAGGGCTATAGCCAATGCATCCCTTTGCATTTCTCAACTTAATCTCATTATCTACAGATTGGTGTCATAGGTACTCCTTTAAGCTGATGTGCTCAGAAGAAAACTAGACATAAAAAATGATTATCGTAGATGTAATTGATTTAAGTTTTCGCTGGTAAAATCAACTCTTATTGTTAGTATAGATGGTGCTGGAAATATAAGTTTTATATGTCACCATCATGATATTTTGGTTTATCCACAATCCATCATTTCCAATATTTAAATAACTAAAGGTGATCTTAATTTTTATATTGCTTAATAAAGCCACAATCAGAAATCCATATGTTATTGGAGTTGATTAGCTCACCAAGATAATTTTAACAGTGCAGAATGCCACAGAGTTTAACACTCTCTTTCAGTCATCTTTTCTCACTGGAATCTCCAAGGATAAATGCAACCATCCTAGAGAAGAAGAAGCAGCTCGCTAATAAACATTTTATCAAGCTCCCATGGACATATACGATAGTCACTTATTTTATCTGCCTAAATACTTTAATGAAAATATATGGAATCACCGAAGAAGTTGTGGGTTTAAGATGAACTTAAAAGGAGTACAACTCCTCTCAATCTATGTAAAGGGAACCGAAGCAATCACCTCAAAGGGTTTTTAGCAATAGCACCAATAAAATTACTGACTAATTAGATCATTCCAAGTAATCATCTTTTTCTTGAGACAAATGAACATGAAATTTTACCATCATAGTTGCCGTCTATGATGCGACTGGCATCATTGTAGTTGTCCATCGTTATGACAGCAATGCTAGGCATAAAATTGAGCACCTTCTCAGTGAAGACGGTCTTTCCTGCTCCAGAGGGACCTGCTACTCCTACTAACATTAATCCCTCATTCTTTTGAGACAGCAGTTGGCACGCACGGATTACAATGAAGAAACCTTTCTCAAATGGCAATGTATCTTCAATTGGAACAATCTCATAGCGATCAGAATCCTTCTTTTTAACCAATTGGACCTGATCCCTCAAAAGACCGGAACGTCTCCTTGGAGAATCAACACGAGGAGAAGTATCTTGAGCCATTCAAAAGGCTGAGTGTATATGCTCCCCTCTGTCCAGCCACATGCAAAAAAATACAGGGAAAATGAGACTTATTATGCGCTCAAGACTCAAGAGGGTAGTAATAAAGCAAATAGATTGAAGAACTCTCCAACCACCAGATCAAAATACACCAGAAGGGTGGTCCTAAAAAGAGTGGGCATCCATTCAACTAAAAGCGCAGTCTCGAGCCTTCTTTAATTAAAATATGAAAGAAGGCTATGGTATAAAAAGCGCCAGTAGATGATTGCTATTCTCAGCACCATAACCATTCATGTAAATTCAGTAAGACAACTAATAACAAAAGTCAGATTATCCATGGTGGTTCAGAAAGAAAAGCAAAGTTCATCATCGATTACACATAAAAACTTAGTCTTGCATAAGTTAAACAAAATGGAGAAACTATCAAGAACAAATTTCTGCTATCCAAGTTGCGTTCCATCGAGAACCACAATAGTGACCTCCACAGAGAATAATAAATAATAAGAAGCAGCTGCTTACTACTCACAAGTCGAAAAGTCGAAGAATGAAAAAGGATAAAAAATCATCAATAGTTCACCAATTTATTGCCAATAACAATAACAAGAAGAAAAGAATCATACTTTGAGTTCAAACTTAGATAGAGAAGGAATTTAAGGAATACCCAGAACGAGGATTCGACTAAAACATCACCTATCAACAAGAAGAAAAAGGGAAATCTTTCAAGGAACCACCATCAATCATCAGTCAGCAGTGCACACCTTTCTTTTGGTTTTTTTCTGGCGTAAAACTTGGAGATAAAAAGAACCAAAAGGGAAAATGGGTTGCGATGGGATTCTTGTGATTGTGAGCGTGGTGGGGTTTCATTGGGTGGAAGAGGAATGCACACTGCAATTGCATTACGTGAAGTAGTACTGTACTAACTAAGTATGACAACAGATGATGATAGCATAGCAGTAATTAGACCAGTCAACATAGACCCGGGAAATCGGGCCGGGTCAGGTCCAAAAAATAGTCCCAAAAATTTTCAGGACCGGGTCTAGACCCGGCTCGAAAATTTTCGGGACGGTTGGGTCTACGGATCTGACCCGAGACCCGACCATCACCATCCCTAAAAAAAAAAACCCTAAGGCCCCGTTTACTTCGGAGAAATCTCGTTTCCAAAAAAGTTCTATTTTTCTGAATTTTGAACTTTTTCATTTCCATTCGAAAACTGAAAAACGTGTTTACTTCGCATTTTTCTAAAATTTTCCAAATTTGAAAAACTGAAAAACGTGTTTACTTCACACTAATTTCCAATTTTTGAAAAAATTGAAATGTGTTTGGGCGTCATGGCGCTTGATCTTGGGCATAATGACGCTTGAGCCTGAGAGTCATGACGCTTGATATTGGACGTCATGACGCTGACTTAATTTTGATAGAACCCATAACTACTGTTTGGGGCGTCATGCCGAATGAGACTGGTGTCATGATGCTGGGATGTTTTCGCAAAACCATCACTTCAGTTTGGGGCGTCATGACTCTTGAGACTGGGCGTCATGACGCTGGGATTTTTTCGCAAGAACCCATCACTTCTGTTTGGGGAGTCATGACGCTTGAGCCTGAGAGTCATGACGCTCAGATATTTTCGCAAGAACCCATCTCTTCTGTTTGGCGCGTCATGACGCTTGAGGCTGGGCGTCATGACGCTGGTATGATTTTTGCAAAAAACCATAAATTCTGTATGGGGCGTAACGACACAAATACATATCATCAATCTACTAATATTCCATTACATATAAATGTATTAATTCATATTTCTACATGAAAATAAAATATATATAAAATAGTTTTAATCTTCATTGCGCTTAAAGTCTTTTATTTTTCTAGATTGGTTCCAAACCAATTTAACTAATAATAAAATTTTGCCTAGTTATTTTTTTTTTGGTACAGGAGAAAAGAAAACGAAGCTAACTCCTTAAAACATTTTTAGAAAAATATACTCCAATTTCTTTCCACTCCCATTTAGGGTTGTCAACCAGTCCCGAGATCCGAAGACCCGGCCCGAGTTCCGGGATTTTTTCTGGGACCAGGAGCAGGTTTTCGGTCCCGAATTATGTCCGGGTCGGGTCTGAACCCGACCCGTGTAAGACCGGGTCTAATCGGGTCAGACCCGGTGACTTAACCCTAAATGCTAAAAATTACAAACTTTCTTCTTACCTTCTATTTCTAATCGCAATCACCGCCGCTCCCTTCCCTTCTCATCGCCACCACCAGTCAAGAGACCGTCGCTCCCATCTCTTCCACCACCCAGACTCACCAGTCACCACCACCATAGGTCCACGACATCACTCCCTCTCTTCCCTTCCCTTCTCATCGCCACCGTGTTTCCCTTCCCTTCTCATCGGAGTATTGAGGTTAGGTAGATCTTGTTTGATTATCGAAAAATAAAGCTGTAAAATTCTTCTTCCATTCTTCCAAATCGACCATGGGTGGCAAAGTGAGTACTGAATGTGATCTTTAGAACTCAATTACAATAACCGTATTGATTTGCTTATTGGTGCAATTGAATGATAGAACTTCAGGATTTTGAATCTTGCATTGTGCTCTCTGCCGAGAGGATTTATATTCATGGGTTTTTAACATGAAAATATGCACTGACCAAAAATAAAGAAATTGATAAGTGTGTTTGTATGCCACAGGCATAAACCAAGGTACTATCCCCTCCTTAGATACATCGTATGGAACTACATGTTTTGTTTTTCATCTGTGCTGTCATGAAAGAATGTCTGGCGTTCATATTGAGAAGAAAGGAGTGAATGTGAAATTAATGGGGTGGCCTGCATACTTGTTTAGGATGCTGCTTGTTTGACAAACTCATATTTCTTACCGGAAGCTTTCTAGACATACTACATGCCTTATTTGCTGTTTGGTGACCAGAACTGATTGTTACTGCCTCCTTAGTCCTTACTAACTCACTGCCTCTTTACTAACTCACAACTTGTATTGTTGTTGCTGCCAAATTGGATTGTTACTGCTTTGTATTTGTGCCAATTTTGGAATTTGCAATTAATTAGATGGTTTTTGGTGCCCTATTTCTTGTATTTGTGCCCGATTAATTAGGTGACAGCAGCAACATTGGATTGTTACAGCAGAATGAATGATAAACAAAATAATTTTTTTTATAAAAATAAATAAATATATATATATATACCCGGGTCCGGGTCTAGTCCCGGACCCGGACCAGACCCACCGGGCCGGGACCGGGACTGGGAATCTGGACCCGTATTTTGTCGGGTCGGGTCTGGTCCCGGTCCTGAATTCTTCGGGTCCGGGCCGGGTCTGGACCACAGACCCGTTTTGACAGCCCTACTCCCACTGCACTCACCCGGTCACCACCAGTCCCTTTTCTTTAACCGTTGCCGCCTCCTTTTTTTAGGCTCTGTTTGGCCCCCAGGTTCTACCTGGGGAAGAGCTTTTTGGATAATTGCTGTGTGAAAAGTACTTCTGGAAAAATCAGTATGCTGTTTGGTAAATATTTTTTAAAAGTATTGTGAGATAGTAGAAGTTGTTTATGGTGTTTGGTAAAAACTGCTGTTAAAACTATGGTTGGTATGTAAAATGACTATAAAAGGCACAATGCATTTTTATGGTTTAAAAATCTGAAATGACCAAAATGTCTCTAAATTTAATGCCAATCTAGCTGTTCGAAGCAAATATTCGATTAATACACACACAAAATTTAATTTGATAAATACAATATTTTAGTTAATTAATAAAAAATCAAAAATTCAAGCAAACTGTTAATCGGATTATCAAATTGAAGACACCTAATTAATCTAAAGGATGAGTATGAATTATTAAACAACAGATAAACTAACATTTTAAGCAAATTGATTAGCAATTGGATTTATGAAGAGTTTGGTTTAAGAATTTCAATCCATGTCAATTCCTCACAATTTACTAATATTCCATTACATATAAATTTCCTCCGCCAAATCGAACATCTCCCTCAGCCTCACTAAACCAACCAAATCTACCCGTTCTAGCAAAGGGAGAGATGGGAAACAAATGAAAGAGATGGTGAGGGTTGATGATGGTGCTGCGGGAGTGATGATGGTGCTGCGGGGGTGATGATGGAGGAGGCCGAGAGGGAGAGATGGTGAGCGGCGGTGAGGAGAGCGAGAGTGAGAGAAGAGGAGAACGAGGAAGCCACGGGAAATGAGAAAGAATTGGGTTTTTTTTGGGTAATTTATACTTGGTTTTTTTGTAATTAAGAAGGATAGTGGGGGATATTTTTGTCCAAAAAAACTAAAGGCCAGCTTCCCGTGTTTTCTTCAAAAACCAGCAGTGAAAAATAGAGGCAAAATACAAAGAAAATCCAAAGCCCTTCCGTGAAAAGCTCTATTGGGAAGGTGTTACCAAACACCTTTTAAGTGCTTTTGGGTTGGAAAAGTGTTTTTCCCAACCCAACCCAGGGTGCCAAACTAGCACTTCTGTTTGGCAGTCCAGTTTAGTGGGGAAATGGTCAGTGAGGAAATGTTCAGTGGGAAAACAACATCTGGGAAATGGAGGGTGCTGTTTGGTAAAATTGTAAAAATTCAGTGGGAAAACGATATCTGGGAAATGGAGGGTGCTGTTTGGTAGTCCAGTTTTCCAAAACTATGATTTGGATGTAAAATGACCATAAAGGGCATAATTCATTTTAAGTGTTTGAATTTTTTTTATTTTTTTATCTTTATATATATTTTTAATCAATTTATTTATAATCTAACATCTAATAAAATTGATCTATATACCATAAATAAGACATTGTGCCGAAATAAATTGAGAGTGATTTTACGGATGGATGTCGAAATAAATTGATGGGTTTTGTTGGAATGGGTGTAGGGAAGGTGTGGTCAAAATTTGAGAGGATTCGGAGAAGATTTGGGGGAGATTCGAAGAAGAAAATCGATTTTGGAGGTGAAAGGGTCGGGTTGGAGGAGAGAGAAATTTTTGAAAAAAGTGAAGAAGAAGAAGGAAATCACGATTTTATATAGGGGAAATAGTTTTTACCACCCCTGAACTATCGTCGAAAATCAAAAACCTCCCCTGAACTTCATTTTTTGAAATTCACCCCTCTAGACTATTGTTTTCAGGCAAAAAGCCCCTTCTGTCCATAATTAAATCAATTTTTTTGTGAATTCTTGGAATTTTTTACAATGTTTCTTGATTTTTAGGTTAATTACATTTTTTCGTGAATTTTTACATTTTTTTTAGATTTTTTACAATTTTGTTGGAGGAGAGAAAAATCCTTGGCGTGATCACGCTAAGGCTTGGCGTGATCACGCTAAGGGCTTGGCGTGATCACGCTAAGGCTTGGCGTGATCACGCTAAGGGCTTGGCGTGATCACGCCAAGGAAAAAGTGCCTAGCGTGAATCACATTGGCAACTTAAACCCATTTTCAAAAAATTAATAAAAATAGGAAAAATGGATCTAGAATTACTTATCTTGAAATAGAAATTTTATTGGGGTAGTTTTTAATTTATTTTGTTGGTTATATAACGTAAAAAAATTAAAATGAAATGAAAAAGAAAAAAAAAAGGAGAGAGAAGGCCAAATGGAGTTTCATTTCCGGAATGGAGCATTTTGCTCCATTCCCTCACCCCCTACTTTTCTCATTTCCCCACCCAAAAACTCACTTTTTCATTTCGGGAATGGTGTTTAACAAACACCAAAATTTCATTTTGGGTTGGCAAATGTTGGGTTGGGTACCCAACCTCAAACCCCAAACAGCCACTTAGTAGTCTTTCAAGGCATCTCCTTTGTTCCCACCCGATGCGTATCGCCGCCTGTCTGATAAAGCATACTACTCTGCAGCAAGCCGTACTTGTTACTCTCCGGTGGGTTTTCTTGTTTTGTTCGTTTCTGTATAATTTTTCGAAGATATACCAGTTTTTGTTTAACGTCTAACTTTCATCATCTTTTAGCATAGAATTAGAAGGCTTGGATAGGCTAGAAAAATGGGGGACATGAATGGGACACCAGCTGTCCATGGATACCGCATGCCTGCAGAATGGGAGCCTCATTCACAGACCTGGATGGGCTGGCCTGTAAGTCACTAAACTCTATCTGTTGATAGCAATTGCCTCTGTTGTCTTCCTTAATTTAGTCAGTTAACTTCTTTATTCGCATCTATAGAAGAATCCAAGTTCTCTACTTTCTATGGTTTTTGGTTCTTTTGTTGTGGATTGGAAGTGGGTTCTCCTCTGACTACAAACTTATTGGCAAGTGAATTCTAGTTGTAAATCCATGCATCTAAAGTCTAATGCTTTTATTGTCTGGGAGTTTGAGTAAAGCATTTTGGTTTTGAGGTTGAATTGTCTTGCTTCATCCCATGGATGGATCTACTTATGGATCCATTGCCTGCTGCCTTTATTCACTAAAAGACTCTTGCCACTTAAACATCATAGGGCAATGGCATCATTTTTTTTTCCAATTGTGATTTGATTCTTACGTCCATTATCTTCATACTCTCTGTTTTTGTGGAAATGAAAAATTCAGTTGGAGGTTTCCCTGCATATTGTATGCTAAATTTGGTTTTGGTTGAGCAGTTTATTACTGTGATTATTTTATTTCACCTGATCCTTGGATACAGTGACATACATTTTTCAAAGGGGATTTGTCAACCCATTGACTTGAGCAGGTAGGCATATTGTATTCTACCTTTCTGCTAAAAGTCAATGGTGTTCCACTTTGTTTATTTGTTGTTCATGTGGCAGGTGTTCTCAAATTTGACTGCATTATTTTCTTTTGTTCTCTCTCCAAAAACATTGTCCACTGTTTTCAAAAGAATAAAAAGAAAAGATTTAGTTTATTAGTTCTTATTGTTGGACCCAATCTTCAAAAAATATTCTGATTTGCAGGAACGCCCAGATAACTGGCGAAACAATGCACTGCCTGCACAGAGAATTTTTACCAATGTGGCAACTGCAATTGCAAGGTATGAGCCAGTGACTGTCTGTGCTAGTGCTGCTCAGGTTGGCTTAGACTTTGAATTGTGTAAAACTTTCGTATATTTTTTCATGTAATTTGATTTTAGTATCAGTGAAGTTTAAAACTTTGATCATTGCATGATAGTGGGAAAATGCACGAAGTCAGCTCCGCTCCCACATCATATCAGAGTCCTTGAGATGAGCATGAATGATTCCTGGTTTTGTGATACAGGACCTACTGTGAGTTTTTCCCCCTTCTTCATATGACCTGAACCTGGGACCTTTTCAGCATCTTATTTTGACTCTGGTTTCTGTTTATATTTGGCAACTATTTTCTGAATCTTTTTTTTTGTTTGTTTCTATTTATAGTTTGTTGTGAAATCAAAATTTGGTACCCTAGAGCAGGAAGTTGCAGGAGTTGATTGGACTTTTAATAGTTGGGGAGGTGAAATTCAAAATCATTCCGTCTCATGTCTGATTTATTTGATGCCTTACTTTTATATAAATTACAATTAATCAACTCAATGATTTTATGATATTGGGGCTATAATTTTGACAATTTGGTGCGGCAATCTGATGCCTGTGTGCGTCCTTTTTGTTTGTGGAATATGGATGCTTCATACTGGTCTAGCGTCTAACTGCATGTGATGTCACAATTTTAACCTTACATGTATTAGGGCTCTTCCTCTCCGGTCATTTTTCTGTAAATGCTTATGATTAGGAAGCAAACATGAGATATGCAGCAGTCTCATGTGTGGCTAGTCATATAAAACTGGTTTAGGATTACTCCGTTTGATAATGTCTATATTAACTTATTAATGTTAAAAGAGATTCTCCTGGGATTACTGTCTGTGGTTATAAATTCTTAATTCTTTATGGACCGTAGTTCTAATAATTTAATCTCGAAACTTATAGGTGTTGATGATGGTTGTTACCAAGATAGGAGTCTTGACCTTCTTGTGGCAAGGAAGGTACTATTGTTAAACGTTTGCAGCAGACAGACTTTCTATGACTCTTAATATGTTTTGTTCTATGGATATCTAGTTTTACTGTCAACTGATCTTGACTGCAATTTTCCTTCAGATTCTTGTAGCAGAGAAGCTTCCAAGGTTTCCTCACTCTATGATTCGTGAAGGTGGAAGCATCCATGTAGATGGAGAAGGTTAAGTTTCTTTTTCCCTTGTGAAAAATAGTCAAGATTACTTTTGGACCGCGGCCATTAGTTTAAATTAATTACCTACTACTATTACATATACATTTAGTAATA
Source organism: Viola odorata (assembly GCA_963691705.1). Taxonomy (NCBI): domain Eukaryota; kingdom Viridiplantae; phylum Streptophyta; class Magnoliopsida; order Malpighiales; family Violaceae; genus Viola; species Viola odorata. Next base: position 55,005,944 of record OY829539.1, on the reverse strand, counting down.
AAAGAAACAAATAACAGTGAATTTATTATGTTCATTACAAAAATAAAAATCTTAATACTATTTTCATAAAAAAGATAATTTAATTTAATAAATTAAGCAAAACAATATTTCTATCAGAATCTTTAGGTGGCGGTTGCCAGTGCTGCAGCACAAAATGCACCACTTGTTTTAACTGAAACATGATCAGGAAAGAACCCCCCCCCCCCCCCCCCCCCCCCCCGTTCACTCTGTTAGAAGCTGCTCCAAGCTATTTGGTGTCTCGTAATACTATTGGCTTACGAGACAGTATTTGTTTATTTACTTTTTATTTGAAAGAGACTTATTCGAAGAGAAGCCAGTTCAAATTAAGCAGCAAATGGGACTCTAAAGCAACTGGGCTTTTATGCCCAAAGCATTGAAGGAGGAAATTTGTTGAAGTGCAGTTTAGTTAAGGCTCTTGTTTAGTGCGATGGACTTTATTATATATATATATATATCTTGTCAAAGTTGGTTCCATGGTTTTCAGAACTTGTGACCTTTCATTTTTTCCCCCCATTTATCTGCAGAAATAAGTTTCTCATTGGCATGATCATTTGCTAAATCATGAGATTTGAAATATTTCTCTGACTAGACTTTCTGCAGTAGATAAATCAAAATCTCTGATGTTTTGATATTCTTGTCTTGAATGGAAAAACAGACAGACAATGATGCCAAACCAAGACTTACAGGTACAAGACTTGCTGCGTCTTATGTAAGCTTCTACATTGCCAATGGAGGGATCATCACACAGTTTGGGGACAAGAAATGGGATGACGAAGCTGTCCGTGTCCTCTCTGAAGCTTTTCCCCACCATGAGGTAAGAAAATACCTGTGCTTTTCTACCTACTTTTACTGCATTGTTAGGATACCAAAGGATGCACAAGGACATCTTTCCAAAATCACTCCCACTGCAAGCAACGAATTCATGCACCCTCAATTTTTTTTTCTTTCAAAAGGAAAATGAGAAGCGTGAAATTCATTGATGAAGTGTGTATAATCTAGTGCACGCAATTTTATTCCCAAATGTGGAAGAAGTAGATAAAACAGAGGAAGCCTTAGATAAGAGTGTCCAATACTTATTGTTACTCAGCTGGTTGATTTCTGTACACCAGATCTCAACATTACATGAAAGGGGCAGTTCAACAGAAAAACTGACGGGAAAATTGCTACAAGATAATGCATTTCTATGTAGAGGGTCAGGGATGTATGGAACACAGTTCAAAAGCAGTTCTCAATCAATGGCAATTGAAGACGAGAGTATATTGCTTTCACTAGAAACACAGGAAACTAGATTCCTAAATTTTAGGAGAGAAAAGACAACATGAATACAGCTTATTGTATTTCATATGATTTTGCCTATTTTTCGACAAACATTTCAAGCTTTCATTGTGCTGATAGGACAACACTATACAACCAACCATGCTCTAGGCATGGCATGACATTGCATAGCTGGTTGTTGTTCTGCTAATATTTCGCACAAATTTAAATGAGACAACATTGTTTTTTGGATGTTTATCGCGCTTTCTTTGATCTCCATTGTTCGATGATGCTAATTGAATGATCGGGTTGTCTCAGGTGGTGAGAGTTGAAGGTGCAAGAGAGATTGCCTTGGCTGGTGGAAACATACACTGCATCACTCAACAACAACCAACTGCTATCTTGCACAGTACTGCATAGAAACATGATAGATGTATACATCAGGGATTTCCCTTTGATCTTGCTATCTAGACTATGGCTGGCCAGCATGTACGAACGTTGATATGAAGCATGTGAAAACATATTTAACTTTCAGAAAATATTATTCTCGTGTCTTAAATAGATATTCACACACCACTTATTTTATTTTATGAGAAATATAAATTTAAATATTTAAATCACTAGTTTAATAATTTTTTATGGGAAATTGTGAGTAAATAACACAATTCAGGTTTGTGACCCATGCTGAAATTTTCTCCCATTTCCATGCGTTGCACCAATGAGCTTGAAATGAGTGTAAATGGTTCCCTGGAAGAAATAACAATTTATGAAGGAATTATTAACACTCTTATTTTATCTATGGACGAGAATGCCCTTATCAGATTGTAATTTTTCTATTGAAAAAATACCATTTTAATTCTAAAATTGATTAAAAATGTTTGACCAAAACTCAACAAAATGTCGTCGTTTTAATCATCCCCACCACGCAATTCCCAACACAACCACCAGTACCACCGCGTATTCACCTCCTTCCTCCCTCTCCCATGGAACCATTAGATTTGTTGACGATGGTGATTGATTACTCGTTACCACCTATTGAACATGTTTATATTATGTAATTTTATTAAAAATAATAAGGTATAATGAAACAAACAACATTACTCTTTACTGTATATGTTGATTAATTGATGGACATTTCTCCCATGAAATATAGACCCATAATCCATAGTTTTGACCAAAGGAAAAGCTTCACCGTCTTTAATGCTAAATCGTTGTTTTGTTCCTTCTTTCTTTTGGTTCGGAAGGGAAGATGCTAATAAAAACTATAAAAATAAAAGGTTTAATAATTTATAAATCAGTGTGTTTGCAAAATAATTAAGGAAATTTTAGAAGACAGAAAAACCACGTTTGCTGTGTTCCTTGTCTTCCTTCTTTGCTGCCATTCAGATCCCTCAGGTTGCTGCTGATGTGTACGGGAAATGTTTCGTTGAGTGTGAGAGAGCATGCAAATGGCCAGACCTTCTGCGAAATGAAATGCGACACTGACTGCTGGTAAGAGATTTTGCTTTTTGCTACAACATTGTTGATTAATTGGAATAATTGTGTCGACTTCATACAACCAAACCTTGAGCAAACCACGTTTGGTGACCAATAAAATTGACATTAGTCAGATGTATCAATAATGAAAGAAGAATGTATTTGTATTCATTCTTTCTCATCGTGATCTATATAATGTCATAATAATTTACCAATTAAGTTTCTAATTTCTCTATTTTATATATTCCGCCTCTTTCATGTATAGAATTAAATTCATCTAACTACTATGGCTCTTAAAAATATGATAAGAAATAAAATAATACTCCCTCCGGTCCCAAAACAATGTCGTTTTAGCTTTTGCTTTTACTGTTTCGGCACGTATCTTAAAACGGCCGGTAGACTCACTATTTGAGACAATTTTGCCCCTAATTTTTTCTGGGAAGTACGTTAAGGATTAACGTAAGTTCACAAAAAAATTCGGATTTTTTTAGGGTCAAATAGTGCCTCATCCGGTCTCCTCGATATGCGTTCCTTACTGAATATTGGGATGCGAGGAAGACATTCTTTTGAGACTGGAGGGAGTAATAATAAGAGAATGCTCTAACCCATTGAGGGTATTTTACATTTCATATCCCATTGAAGGTATTTTTTTTAATTATTAACGAGGATAAAACAATTTGTTGAGCTATGTTTTTCAATAATTGACACGCAATAATACCTACAATTAGGGATGATAATTGGGCGGGTAAGCACTATCCATATCCGCACCCGTAAATTTGCGGTAATCTATACTCGTATCCGCATCCATATGGAGCGGGTAAGAGAAAAACAATTATACCCGCGGATACCCGTAAATTTGGTTGAATTTCAAATTTCAATCAAATTAATATATAAAAAAATTAATCTAATTTAATAATAATACCACACCATAATATGATACACTAATCCAACATGATAATCCTTACTATAAACCCATTTCATTTAAATGCGAGTGCGGGTAAACGACTGGTATTAAGGTTAATAAGGGTTGAAGGGACTCGACCCACCCACTTTAAACCTGCTTTATTGTCATCTCTACGGGTGTCTAACTAAGAATAAGATGAAACAATTTCATTACTTCTTTTATATTTAAAAGATCTTGAGTTTAAAAAATCATATCTTGGAATTGAACCACTTGACTCCAACCCATGGAATCTTTTTGGATTTTAAATTAGATTGTGTTGTTGATACTTGATAGAGTGCAACAGTAAGTAGGGGTGTACAATAGTTGGGTCGGGTCGGTTATAGGCCAAACCCGCCACCGACCTTCCCGAAATTTAGCGGGTCTGTTATATACACATATAACCGCGGGTTGGCGGGTGTAGCGGGTCGGATCGGTTATCCGCGAGTTGATGGTTATATTTCTGGGCCTAAAATAATGGGTCGGTCTTAACAAAAAACAATCCTAAAAAAAACAACTATTAACCAACAACGATTAATTCAGCTGGGCCCTCTTAAAGTTGTGATCAAGATCCAAAAAAACATAACTACCAGCATCAAAAAAATTCAACTGCTATCAAAATCCAAAAAACATGAGCAACGATTTAAAAAAAATTCAGCTGTGATCAAGATCCAAAAAACAGGAGCACCGATCCAAAAGAAAACCAACCAACAACAACAACAATTAACTAACAAACAACAGCAACAATTAACCCAAAAAATAGCAACAACTATTAACCCAAAAAATATGTAGTTACTTCCTCCATTTCCTATCAACAATGTTTTTCTTCCATTTCCTATCAAGCTTTGTTAATACCCTCCTCAATCTCTCTTTCACGCTTAACACTGTTAACAATAAGAATGCAAAGAAATTGTGTAATGAATGCAAGCTTAAAGAACAAAAGATTAAATGTATGAAAATGGAAAAATATGAAGAAACCAACCATGCTCTTAAGCAACAGCCTCCTCATCCTCCTCCACACTTTTATACATGCATTAATAATAGATAAAAAAATCAGAAAAAAGTCTCAACAATAATGATGAAAAAAAAATCAGTAAATATACTCTTCATCAGCATCAAGATCCAAAGTAACTTTTGACGCAAATTCTGCAAAATCAGAAAACATGATCAGAATTCATTAATATTCAAAAAAACATAAATTTTTGCAATAAGTTTATTATTGCCTGATTCAATTTCATCATAACTTTCAATATCTTCCAATGCATCATGCAAGTCAATTTGCTCTTGAGAGCAACGCAACCAATTTTGGCAGCAGAGTAATGCTTCCACCATTGTTGGAGCTAAAGAACTTCGAAATGGATCAAGTATACGCCCATCGGTACTGAAAGCAGATTCTGATGCGACCGTTGACACAAAGACAACCAACACCTCTCAAGCTATCATTGCAGAATTTGATATTTATACCCATTGGTTTTCCACCAATCCAAGATATTAAATTTTTCATCACTAATCTCCCCACACCCATCTGAAAGATACTTCTCAACCTCATCCTTATTCTCTACATTATCCTCCTCTATTAAATGCATTCTAAATTTAGAAGCCAACTCATTATGCTCATCTTCACCCATTCCATCATCCTCTTCCACTTGAGCGGTATTTGGACTACCACTCCCCTTTCCCTCATCAAATTTGTTCAAAAAAGTGTTCATACAACCTCACAAAAGTTGCCCTCACTTTAGTTGTCAAGTCAGAAGCTGTGATTGAATCATAAACTTGGCCAAAATAAAATTTGACTCAACTTGTAACGTGGATCCAACACAACAACCGCATGTAACAAGAAATTAATTTTGTCAAACTTTCTTCAATATTTATCAAACTTTAGCATCATGTCAGCTGCCATCCCACTCAACAAAGGAACCTTACCTCTAGACAATTGAACTATCTTGGATTGCATGTTCACAAGTTCATGAAAAAAACTATTACATGTAATAAACAAAGAACCTAAAAATCTCAAAGTGACCACATAAAACAGCTTAAGGAACTTGATAAAAACTCTTGAATTTTTCCAGTCAAGCGATGTAGGTGCCCCACTAATCCTCTCCACTTCCTCAAAGTATTTACAAAACCTAACATCTTCCCTTTTCATTCTATCAAATACCTTTTTAAACTTTTCAGCAACTTCCAACATCTTATAGGTAGAATTCCACCTCGTTACAATATCCAAACATACAAGATTTTGAGTTGAAATCTTTCTTTTTCAGCAAATTTTTTAAAAGAATGAAGCCAAGAAGGTGAAGACCTCACATATCTAATTGCATTCCTAATCTTAACAATTTACTCATTCACTTCTTTTAAACCTTCAGTAATAATTAAATTGACAATATGTGCACAACACCTAACATGCAAAAATTCATGTTCAAATATCACATTTTTTCACTCTCCAGTCACACCCTTTAAGTGTCTGATAACTCCATCATTGGAGCTTGCATTGTCTACCATCAATGTTAAAATTTTATCTATCCCCCAATCTAATAAACAATTCTCAACAATCTTACCCAAGACCTCACCCTTGTGACTTGTAACTTGACAAAAATTAATTATCCGTTTATTTAACTTCCAATCATCATCAATCCAATGGGCCGTGAGACACATATAATTGATCCTTTGGATAGATGTCCAAGTGTCCGTTGTCAAACAAACGCGCTGACCCTTAATTTTTTCTTTCAACCTTATTTTTTCTTCAAAATACAGTTTCATTAAATCTCTTACAACAGTCACCCTTGAAGGTACTTTAAACAACGGTTGCATAACTTGACAAAAATTCAGAAAATCCGCACCCTCTACGACCCTAAAAGGCATCTCATCCACAATTACCATACTAGCTGAGGGGAAGGGGAGTGCCTTCCTACAAGCATCATTTGTATAACCTATCACTTTCAACGCACCAGTTCTAACCCCATCAACAATACCCACTTCTTTTTTAGGTTGAAAGAATAATATTTTCTGATTTTTATCTCTAACAACTCTATAAGCATATCTTTTGCATCTACCATCAAAATGTGACCACAAATTAGTAGTCCCAATATTTTTAGACCCACAAGCATAATTTGAACCACAATGATTGCAAGTAGCTCTACTATTCTTATCCGTAGTCCCTGGAATATGTGTGAAATGTTCCCATACTTTAGATTCCTCACGACTTCTTTTCTCTCCTACGATCACAGCTTGTTGTGTTTCAGTTTGATCCTCACCATTTGAACCAGCAGCAACATTCATCTCCTCAACGTCATTCATCTGTTATGAATAAAACAATTAAGAAATTTTAAAAATGGATGTACATTAATAAAACATTTGATGATGATTGAAAGAAATGGTGCAGTCTATTCAATCATGAATACATACTCATTTTTCATAGGCCTCAATCATGAATACAACATCAGTAACTAAATCAAATGGGGTAAACATCAAATGAAACAGCCTGATATGATGTGAGCATACCCTACTATGAAGTTCTCTCGTCTGTGAAGAGGATCCAACACTTCTGGTGCTACCGGCGTAATGTGACGGGCCTGGTGTCAGCGAGGGAGGAGGAGGAGAGAAGAAGGAAATGGTGAGGCCGACGTTGAGTGTGGCGGCAAGAAAATCGGAGAGGGAGGAGGATGGGAGAAGGAAATCGGCGAGGGAAGAGGAAATCGGCGAGGGTTTTGAATTTCAGACAAGAGAATTGAAAAAGGAAATCGGAGAGGGAAGAGGATGAGAGAAGAAGGAAATCGGTGAGGGAAAAGGAAATCGACGAGGGTTTTGAACTTCAGAGTTCAGACAGACCCGATGAAGGAAAAGGAAAAGGATATTAGGAATTAGGATAATTGGAAAAGGAAAGGAAATTGGGAACAGAACATGCATGTGTGTACTTAGGGTTAGGGTCGGGTTAGGTTGATTTTTTTGCGATTTTTTTAAAAGTTGACCCGCGAACCAACTCGCCACTAAATTGGCGGGTCGGTTATGTATTTGTATATGGGCGGTTATGTAGTTTTTTTTAGCTTCTGGCGGGTCGGATCGGGTTGGTTCGGGTTGGGCGGGTCAAATGTTCACCCCTAGCAGTAAGGAATAAGAAAACTTGGAAATTTGAACTTGAAAAATAAGTATGTCCAAATGTGTTGTTTGCATCCACTACAAAAACAGCTCAAACGCAAGGCCAGAAAGATAAGAGAGACGATAAACTAAAAAATGAAGGCAACATACACATGAGAAGTTTTTTTTATTGAGTTAATTATATATTAAAATATTATAAAATATACTATTAAATTAATTATATATTAAAATATTATAAAATATATTAAATTAATTATATATTAAAATATTATATATATATTGTGGGTAGGGCTGTGCAAATACCGACCGTACCGAAATTACCGTAATACCGTACCGAAGTTTACTCTATTCGGTCGGTATTTTTTTTCGATTTTTTACTGTTCGGTATACCGAATTACCGACCGAACTTTGTTCGGTACGGTACGGTATGAAAATTTGCAGGTACGGTAATACCGTACCTGCCGAAGTTCTGTTTTGTATATAGGCTAGTTACTAGTATTGTTACAATACTCCAAGAGGCCCAATCCCATAATAATTGTCAAACCCATAATGGGTTTTGTAATTACTAATTAGGGCAATCATTCGTCCAAGTTCCAACCTTCTCTTTCACTCTCATGAATGATCTCATCCGCTCTCTCCTTCTCTCGACTCTCCTTTTCTCATTTTCTTTATAATTAGGACAAAGTAATCATACTGTCGCAAGTAGCCCTTTTTTCGTTGAAAAACGAGTTTAAAGGTTTGCGGCGGATGCTAAGCATAAATGGATGCTTCGCATAATACAATGAAGTCGCCACACTAATTTCTAAGGTTTAGGGAACCTAAGCGTCATGACATAAAAATAAAAGAACTAAGGCACAATTGGTCTAAACCTTTGAACAACGGTTCGAGGTCGTATTGTGGACTTGGGAAGGTGTTAGGCACCCAAGTCACACCCTAAAAAGGTTACCGGTTATAAGGTGTTTGAATACAGTTTTGATATACAAAGATTTGTTTAAACGACCGAAGCATGTCAACCTCCTCCTCCCACGAACTCAAGTCACTTTCCGATCATTTACATAGGCCAATGATCGAATCGTGCCAACAGAGTTCGCTTACCAGAATTGGGTCACTTTCTGATTATCTAAACATTTTTGACACGATTTGGCCCTCCAAGGTGACGTTACATCTTAGCATTTTCGTAGGGACATGTTATTTCCGATAGGGACACAAAGGACGGGGTTACCGTTTGTTCGTTATGCTAGAGCGGACGTTCCCCCTTTTCATTGAGCCATGCATGATTAATTAATTGATTACTACGTGTTCCTAACATAGATAAACTAACATTGTACCATTTTCGTGAATGCATATAACCGAGTGGGATTCGAAGCCACCATGCATAGCATTTAATAAAGAAAACAATTAATCTCATGGCATTTAAACGCGAGTGATGTAAACATGTAAGCATGTGGATGGATTTTATCATGCATATAATTATAAGTTTTTTAGCATTTTTAGATAACATACATGAAAATAATATTTTGCGAAAGACATCAAATAAATAAAAGAGACTTAGAAGAAAGACGTACTTGCGTTACGTGCTCTTGATCTTCCTTGCAAATTGAGAGTGTTAGCAACGTCTTTCGGAAATAATAAATAAAGAAAAGCTCATGCAATACTCGCTTAAATTGACAAAAAATAAGTGAACACGATGAACGCGTAGCGATTTATTTTGTACAAATACGTATATAAGGACAACATGGCATAATCGTTATTATCATGCGAACTCAATTAACATGGCATATTTATTATTATCATACAAGTTTAATTAACATGGCATACTTATTATTGTCATGCAAGTTTAATTAACATGGCATACTTATTATTGTCATACAAGTTTAATTAACATGGCATACTTATTATTGTCATGCAAGTTTAATTAACATGGCATGATTATTATCATCATATAATCATTTTATCATGGCATAGCACATCACTTAAATCATGCCAACTTTCATGTAAAAAAAAATAAAACATATAAACATTTTTATTCATTTTATCACAAAAGCATACAATTGTTTTTCATCATTTTAATCACAAAAATAGATATATCAACATTTGTTAATATCGCTTGAGTATAAAAAATAATCATACGAACATTCATACGATTTTGACGAAAATATTAATGGACCGGGTCCCACATTGAAAATTTAGGCATTAAATTTTTTAATTTAACACATAAAATGGGCCAAAGCCCATCACCTTTGCCTTAGTCATTTTTCTTTCTCGCTCACCTCTTCTTCTTCTTCTTCTTCTTCTTCTTCAACCCGCCAACCACCATGGCCATTTACTCAATTTTCAATCCTCCACCATTCTTACCCGAAATGGCCTTACTAACTACATTACTAAAGCATTAAATCATGGTAACAAAAACAGCCAAGAAATCAAGACCACAGCAGTAGCAATTTTGCATGGCAAAATATGCTAATTAATATGCATAAGTGGCTATTAATTAGCTAGTGTATCATTTAATCAAATTGAGGCATGGGAAGCATACATATCATGAAAACTAAGTGTATTAGACAAGTTTTAGCAGTTTATTTCCATACTACATGCAAAAACGAGAATTGAAGAGAGTTTTAGAGAAAGAGAGCTTACTTGTTTCCAGGAGAGCTTATGGCCAAGAAGGTAGTGCAAGAAGTAGAGGTTAAGAGGAGATTTTGGTGCCCTTTTCTTGGTGATAGAAGCAAGCTATTTATAGGGGGAAAATGAAATTGGAGTCGGTTTGTTTGCTTGGCCGGAAATCATCCGTAGATATTTTTGGGAGTGATGATGAACTCTATAGCCGGAATAGTGAGCTAGGGGAAGGAAGCTTGTGGCCAAGTGATGAGCAAGTTTGATTGTGTGGCTAGGTGATGAGCAAGGCAAGCTGGAACCGAGCTGGAGGATGAGAAGGAATTAAATGGCATTTATGTAACATTTATCCTATTTTTGGGGTACGAACGGGATATTTTTGTACGAGCGAAATCGCTCGAAAACGAAAATAAACCCGAAGCGAGATCCAACTATGTGTAGAAAAATAAGCCGAGAAAACTAATATACAGTGAATAAACGCGAAAGTTGAGGTGACGTGTTTATTTTCTCTTTCGGAAGTGTCAACCTGTTCGTGCGCAAAATAAATGCCCTTACGACGTAAATTGAACGAAATTGAATGCGGTGGTGTGAAAGAGAAAATTAACACGTATTTATCAAACAAAGAAATAGCGCGTTCGAACCTTGGTCCGAGAAAACTTACTCGAGACTGAGAAAAGTTCGAATGAAGACAGTTAAAAGTACGGAAAAAATAAAAAGGCACGAGATGACACGAAATTTTAAACAAACTAGCCTAGGACCAAGAATTGACAAGAACTTGACCTAGATGAGGTATTAAATGTAATAAACATAAAAATACGTAAACATGTTGACGAAAACCGAAAAATACGGTTTTAGTCGAAAATACGAGAAAAATACGAAAAATTTAAAAGACGCAAAATGACATGAAATATTAAAATAAATAGTCTTTGATCAAAAATCGATTGAATTTTGACGTAAACGGGCTATTAACGTGACATGAAATAAAACGAGAGAGTTGTGACGTAAGTCAAAATTCGGGTAGCAACAGTTGCCCCCTCTTTACTGTCTGATCAAAAATACAGTGTAACTGAAATTTTTGATTAGCAGTAAAGATGGTTGCCCCGGTTTGTTACCATGTTTTGAATTACATCATAATGGGTTGAGGTGTGAGATTATGCATGAATCGAAAGGTAATTTGTTTGAAGTAATAATTATGCAGAAATGTAGAATTATGTAAAGACATAGTCGCTCAAGGAGGAGTACTTAGATAGACAGGAAAGTAAGACAGGAAAGTAGTCGCTCAAGGAGGAGTATTTAGATATAGTATGCGGAAAAGTAGTCGCTCAAGGAGGAGTATTTAGATAGACAGGAAAGTAAGACAGGAAGGTAGTCGCTCAAGGAGGAGTATTTAGATATAGTATGCGGAAAAGTAGTCGCTCAAGGAGGAGTATTTAGATAGACAGGAAAGTAAGACAGGAAAGTAGTCGCTCAAGGAGGAGATTTAGATATAGTATGCGAAAAAGTAGTCGCTCAAGGAGGAGTATTTAGATAGACAGGAAAGTAAGACAGGAAAGTAGTCGCTCAAGGAGGAGTATTTAGATATAGTATGCGGAAAAGTAGTCGCTCAAGGAGGAGTATTTAGATAGACAGGAAAGTAAGACAGGAAAGTAGTCGCTCAAGGAGGAGTATTTAGATATAGTATGCGGAAAAGTAGTCGCTCAAGGAGGAGTATTTAGATAGACAGGAAAGTAAGATAGGAAAGTAGTCGCTCAAGGAGGAGTATTTAGATATAGTATGCGGAAAAGTAGTCGCTCAAGGAGGGGTATTTAGATAGACAGGAAAGTAAGACAGGAAAGTAGTCGCTCAAGGAGGAGTTTTATGTAGAAATGTAGGATGATGTGAAGTGAGGGTATCCCTCGTACTTCATATGTTTTGATAAAAAGGTAAATGAGCGTTTAGGACGTACATTTGGTTCAGGGCAACGTGCCTTTGCTTGAGCATTCTGATGGCTCAACGTGAATGGTGGTGGTTGTCTTGGATGGCCATTCCGCTCTTCACAACTTGATTTGGACCTTGCTTCAACGGGATCGGTGGTGACGTGTGACCTGAAGTCGATTTGGATGTGAAGGCGTGTGATCCGCCATATTTTGACTTGGGAGTGGTAACGTTCTCCATTCGTTTGTCGATTGGATTTCAATAAAAATCCTAGGTGAGGGCATTACAATGATGTTATATCGAAGACCTAATGTTGGTGTGGTTCTATCGGAGCGTATCTGTATCCTGTAAATAGGAAGCACAAAGCAACGACAGATGGAAACAAAGAGAGCAAATGATAATGTGAGAAACATCAAATATTCCTATATTTAACTCATGACTTGCCCCCAAGTTTTTGTTTGAAAATGATTTCTTTGTTTTAAGAAAATAAATTCACGTTTTTTTTTGGTATTTTTGGTAAAATGTTCGTTCAGTTTTCATTTATATAAACATGATTGATCCCCGTCTAGATAGTGTCTGCGTCTTGTTCAGGAAATAACGACCTCAAGAACAAGACTTTCCCACGACATGTAAATGTAAGCAATCCTCACCAGATATTAGTGTTTTGTGCTCACGCTAAAAACCAGGTTATGTGTTTACACTCCTAAAAATGCAATAAACATAGCACCAAAGTTAAATTTGCAATGTCAATCCGAGTGAATGGACTTCGAATGAAGATGCACATGCATGGGCATTCTAGTAATCGAGAGGACTTCGCGAGAGATTGGAAAATGAGAGATTTTTGCGAAAAAGAAATGGTGTTGTGCGGTGCGTGTTTGTTGTCTTGCTTTTTTTTTGGATGGCTTTAACGAGTTTGTGTTCAACAATCGACTGTGATAAAGGCAAACCATGGTAAAAGATTTTTAGTGATTTGACTGTGGCGAGGAGCCAAGTTTGTGAGTTTCTTCTTTCATTTGGGGAGAAAGGGGTGTTCTTCTCCATGTTCATTTTCGATGGACTTTGTTTAATGATGGTTTTGTTTTTTTTTTCTTTTCCCTCCTTTTTTTTTTGCACTCACTTCCTTGTGTTTTTTTCTTTTTCTTCTCTTCCTTTTTCTTTTTCTTCACTCTTTTTTTTTTCTTTGTTTGTTGTTTTTTTTTTCATCTTCTTTTTTTTCTTTTCTCTTTTTTTCTTTTATAGGTGTAAGAAAATGAAAGAAGCAAGTGCAATTCCTTTTGTCTAGACTTCCCTCTTTGGGTAACGAGCTTTGATTGGTTCTTTTCGCTTTTGTATTAGCGAGGATTGTTACCTTTGGGTGGGGGTTTCCTTTTTCGTTTTACTGATTCGTTGTGATGAGCTTATCATGCTCGTGGTGCCTTGGTCAATTGCTTTAGTCGAGCGTTCATTCGTTTGCGGGGAGAGTTTCGCTTTGAAGGGGTTTTTTGGTAGCGGAGTGATGTAGGTTTAGTTGGAAAAATAAATTAAAAGAGGAAGAAAGTGCAAAGTCCAATGTCATCTTATTGTTATCCCATGTCTGATAGTTCATGTACCCTGGATATTATGCAAATCTAATTAGCACCTAGTTTAGCATTTACACTCATGAAAGAAGCAAATGTGTAAAGGCATAAGATACTCACAGGGATATGTTTTGCGATTGCTTACATCCCAACATGTCGTGGATATAAGAGTTGACATACAAGATCATGTAGGTTTACATAATTTTTAATGAAAGCGTAAGCTAAAAACGTTAAATGTGCTTGATTAAAAAATGTTCGAAAACGGGGGATTTTCGGGCCAAGCAATATATTTATTTTAAGTTTTTTCGTAAAAACTAAGAGTTTCAACGTACACATTCTTGCAATAATGTAAATCGCGGGAATTTTAAGCTCGTAGAAACGTAAGTTGCAAAAATGGACATTACGGAAACGAGAATTGTAGAAGAAGAACTTCCCTGAAAAATGAGCTCCTCTAGGATATGCTTGAATCTTTATGCTTGCGATAGTGAAGTTGTTACTCTCTTTGGTATCTTCGATCGCGAATTACACAAACACTCTACCTTCAAATTGCATTGGTATTCTATTCAATTTGTGTGTCTATAAACACAAGATTAATGTGCCCCTCCTTGGGCCCACGATCTCCCCTTTTCGATGGTGATAGTTGTGAATTTTTAACAAAATTTTAACTTGGCTATGGATTTTAAGGTTTTTTTTTAAAGAGACAATTTCATTCCCCCTACTTCCTTTTTTGCCGGCATGCTCCCCTCATCATTTATGCGGTCAATTTTGATCTCGGAGCCTCAATGCTCTCCCCTACAAAAATTATTAGTGCTCATGGGAGCATAGCAAAAGTTCAAAACTTACTACCCATAACACGATTTTTTCTTTAAAAAAAAAAAAAAAACAATTTTTTTTCTCAAGTAATTCTCCCCTTTTGTCAACAATAAAAAGGGTAGAAAGGATCGCATTCAAGACAATTGATTTCTAAAAGAACATATTTAAGCTAAATTTTAGCAAAAACCATGGGTAATAAATAAAGGAGCTAGTACATCAACTGCAAGTCACCTCATAAAGTATTTGTGCAACAGTTATCCAACATAAACGTTAAATAAATATCTAATAAAGCTAAGAAGGGTGATCTAAAAATGTAGCTGGACTAGGTAACGTGATTACTGAGGAGGAGGAGGAGGAAGACGACCCAATACGGCTTGAAACATGTCACGGTTGTATTCTTCGAGGCCATTGAAACGAGTCTGCATGTAAGTTCGCAACTGGTCCATCCTCGAGTGCATGGAAACTCGAAGCTCAGTCATTCGAGCGCTCAAGTCGCCGAGATTCGCAAAATTAGCATCCTCATCTTCATCCTCACCTTGACTATCATCAAGCTCTTCATCCCCCAACATCTCTTCTCCAGCCAAGACATTCTCATTTTCTGCCGCCTCTTCACCAACCACACTCGGGTGAAATTTTCCTCTTTGTCGGGCATAGGCTAACCTTCCATCCATAATCATAAGTTTGAGGAAAGCAAAAATATGATTTGCATCATATTTTCTACAGTGCGACGAAAACTCTTGAGATGGAGGAAATATAATCCCATGCTCTTCCAAAATCAGCATTATCAAATAAGCATAAGGGAGATGAACCGTGGCGCCCTTACTCTTGGGGACCCTATCCTTCCCCATATGGTTAAGTACTAGGTAACCTAGGTTTAGCGCGTTCCTCCTCAACAAATTATGCATAATCCACGTATC
This sequence comes from Viola odorata, assembly GCA_963691705.1. Taxonomy (NCBI): domain Eukaryota; kingdom Viridiplantae; phylum Streptophyta; class Magnoliopsida; order Malpighiales; family Violaceae; genus Viola; species Viola odorata. Next base: position 54,990,351 of record OY829539.1, on the reverse strand, counting down.
CATGCCAGTCATCTCACTCAAACATCCATCTCTAGGGTGCACAAATCTAGTAATAACATGGAATAGGATTAACTTAAAAGGGTCTAGGTACGGAAGAGTGATGGGGTTACCTACAGTAGCATGGCGAGAAATACTAGCCCATTGATCCATGGGGCTAATAATTCCCCTAATGGGTCCCCGAGTAGAGTATGCACAATCCCCCGCGTTCGGAGTACCCAACAACCTATTTATCATGGCCACATTAACTGAAATACGCACTCCTAATACCATTGTGGTGAGAGCACCCGTATCCTTAGACAGCAAACCCCTGCTAACTTCTTTTCCCACATCCATATTAGCATAAAACATTTTAATCAGAGTGGGACTATACTTCCTAGAGATCCTAATAGCCCTAAGCCACCCTTGTGATTCCAAGACAGCATGCAAATCACAATCCACCATATTATTCATATCAAACCACACGGGTCGCATAATAATAGCTTTTTCAAAATGACGCTCATAAAGTTTGAAGTTACGCTGGCTTACAAAGAAGTAGTCGTTGAAGGAGTTGGGAGGAATGTAGAAGATGGGATTCGAGCGAGCCACGGAGCGAAAATCTGGCATTTCGGGAAGAGGAGCGGATGAGGACGCTCCGGCAGCCTGTTGGCGAGTTCTTCCTGCGGGTTTCTTGGCCTTACCCGCCCTAGTACGCTTGGAAGAGGTTTTCCCCGACATTGGATGGAAGGAATCGGTGTTTTTGGGAGAAAACCAAAATTTAGGGGTTAGGTTTTTCGGAATTTCGTGAGTGAGATTGGAGTGGATTTTAGGTTTTAATCTTTGAAATTGATGGATGGGTTTTGTTTAGGATGATGTAAGGAGTGTTGGGTCCAAATTTGGTGTGATTTGGACAAGATTTGAGTGTTGTTTGTGGAGGAAATCGAATTTGGAGGAGAGGGGAAGTTTGCTGGTTTCTTGAGGATGAGAGAGAGAAAAACGCGTTTTTTAAAGAAGGAGGAAGAAATAATAAAAACGCCTCTGGCGGTATACCGCCTGGAGAGGTCCGTTCCTGGCGGTATGCCGCCAGAGCTAAATGCTTTGATTTCTTTGATCGTATTTTTCCGATTTGACTTCCGTAAACTCCCTAGAATTGCGATTTTTTCCTTTATCCTGTCTAGATCAAATAGCCTTAATGTTTGCAACTGAATGCCTTCCACGTTCCTCCAAAGTACCTTTCTTAGTCATAAAATTTAAACAACAAATGTTTGGTCATACCGACTCTATGAAAAAAAATTCCTCATTTTATTGATTTTAACCAAACATTAAAGAGTTTGGTTGAGAAGAGCTCCATGTCTCTCAACCAATGAGATGTGGGTTACAGATTTTTTTTTATGCAAAATAAATCTTAACTGCGTCCGTGTTTACTGGTCTCGGTAGATCATCACCATCCATGTTGGCGAGCCTTAGAGCCCCACCTGAGAAGGCGCTTTTGACCATGTACGGGCCTTCATATCTTGGCGCCCACTTCCCTTGATTCTCCTCCTGGTGCGGGAGGATTTTTTTCAACACCAAGTCTCCGATTTTGAACTCACGTGGCCTCACTTTCTTGTTGTAGGCGTTAGCCATCCTTCGTTGGTATAATTGTGGGTGGCATATAGCGGCTAAGCGTTTTTCCGAAATAAGGTTCAATTGCTCGTACCTCACCCTCGCCCAATCTGATTCTTCTACTCCCGATTCGGCTAAGACTCTGAGGGAAGGAATTTCTACCTCCAGCGGTATTACTGCCTCCATGCCATAGACCAAGGAATAAGGGGTTGCTCCTGTAGAAGTGCGGATTGCAATCCGATAAGCGTGTAGGGCGAAAGGAAGCATGTCGTGCCAATCTTTGTGGGTGACCACCATCTTCTGAATGATTTTCTTCAAGTTTTTATTGGCGGCTTCAACCGCGCCATTCATCTTCGGGCGGTAGGGCGAGGAGTTGCGGTGTTTCACTTTCCACTGTCGGCAAAGATCCACGATCACCTTTCCATTTAAATTAGTGTCGTTATCCATAATGATCGTTTCGGGGACTCCATAACGGCAAATGATGTTCTTCTCAATTAACCGCGCAGTCGTCTTTTGAGTGATGTTTGAGTAAGAAGCGGCTTCTACCCACTTGGTAAAATAATCGATGGCCACGAGGATGAAGCGGTGGCCGTTAGAGGCTTTAGGGTGAATTTGGCCTATGATGTCGATCCCCCACATTGCAAAGGGCCAAGGTGACGTCATATTAAAAATGGGGGCCGGAGGGACATGGAGGTGGTCCGCGTATATTTGGCATTTGTGGCATTTTCGGAAATAGTCGATGCAATCCCTTTCAATTGTGAGCCAAAAATACCCTTGCCTCATTATTTGTCTTGCCATCATGTGCCCACTAGCATGCGTGGAGCAAACCCCTTCATGAATTTCGGTTATGATTTTCTTAGCTTCTGAGATGGCGACACAACGAAGTAGGGTTCCGTCTGTCCTTCTTTTGTATAGTACCTCGCCATCAAGGTAGAAATCTAAGGCTAAACGTTGAAGGGTTTTCTTGGTACCTTGGCTTGCCCCCGGCGGATACTCTCGATTCTTGATAAATCGTACTAAGTCATAGAACCATGGCCGCCCATCGGGTTCGCCTTCTAGTGTAGCGCAGCATGCTGGGGCCTCCTTTACTTCTACCCTTAATGGTTGGAGCATTACCCCACATTCTAGTTTGAACATTGAAGCCAATGTGGCCAATGCGTCCGCGAAGCGATTCTTATCCCTATCAATTCGATCGAATTTGGTCTCTTCAAACTCTCCCGTGAGTTGAGTGAGCAACTTTTGATAGGGTATAAGCTTAGAATCTCGGGTTTGCCATAGGTCTTGAGCTTGATAAATGACAAGGGCTGAGTTTCCGAAGATTTTCAATTTCCTCACTTTTAGATCAATCGCCGCCATTAGGCCACTAACGCATGCTTCGTATTCGGCAATGTTTTTGGTGCATGGAAAATTCAGCTTGCATGCTATGGGGTATTGACGGCCATCTGGGGCTATGACCACGGCGCCTACTCCTTTTCCCGAGAGGTTTACCGCACCATCGAAGAACATAGTCCACCAATCGTCTTCTTCTAGACCTTCGGTGGTTTCGTCGCTAATTATCATGATGTCTTCGTCAGGGAAGTCAAAACTCATGGACTCGTATTCTCCCACGGCATGATCGGCCAAGTGGTCGGCGAGGGCGCTTGCTTTGACCGCTTTTTGCGTCACATATATGATTTCGTATTCGGCCAATAGCACTTGCCATCTACAAATCCGGCTCGATAGGTACGGTTTCTCGAAGATGTACTTCAAGGGATCCATGCGAGAAATTAGCCACGTTGTGTAATACAGCATATATTGTCTAAGCCTTCGGGCACTCCATGCTAAAGCGCAGCAAGTTCGCTCCAACGCTGAGTAGTGCATCTCGCACTCGTTAAACTTTTTACTTAAATAGTAAATAGCTTGCTCGCGCTTTCCGGTTTCATCGTGTTGACCTAAGACGCATCCCATGGCGCTAGCCGTGACGGTTAAGTAGATCAGCAAAGGGCGCCCTGGGGTAGGAGGGACCAAGATTGGTGGGTTTTGGAGATACGTCTTGATCCTTTCAAAGGCCTTTTGGCAATCTTCATCCCATTCGGCATCTCCATTTTTCCTTAACATCTTGAACATTGGCTCACAGGTGAGGGTCAATTGACTGATAAAATGGGCGATATAGTTGATGCGCCCGAGGAAGCTCCGTACTCCCTTCTCGGTCTTAGGGGGAGATAGCTTTTGGATGGCCTTCACCTTGTCGGGGTCCACCTCTATGCCTTTGTTGCTGACGATGAACCCTAGCAATTTTTTGGATGTCACTCCGAAGGTGCATTTGGCGGGATTTAGGCGCAGTTGGAATTGCCGCAATCTTTCGAAGATTTTTCTTAGGACGTTTATATGATCATTTTCTCCCCGAGACTTAGCGATCATGTCGTCGACGTAGACCTCGACTTCTTTATGCATCATGTCATGGAAAAGGGTGACCGCGGCTCGTTGGTAGGTGGCGCCGGCATTCTTTAACCCGAATGGCATCACCTTATAGCAAAAGGTACCCCAAGGTGTAATAAAAGTGGTTTTTTCACTGTCTTCTGGAGCCATTTTGATCTGATTGTATCCTGAAAACCCATCCATGAAGGAGAACATGTCATGGCATGCTGCGCTGTCTACTAATATGTCAATGTGAGGGAGTGGGAAGTCATCTTTAGGGCTAGCTCGGTTAAGGTCCCTAAAATCCACACACATGCGGACTTTTCCATCTTTCTTAGGTACGGGTACAATGTTGGTGATCCATTCGGGGTATTCGGAAACCTTTAAGAAACCCACGGCTAGTTGCTTCGTAACCTCTTCTTTTAGTTTTAGGAGGATATCGGGGTGCATTCTTCGAAGTTTTTGTTTTACGGGTTTGAATTCGGGCTTTAATGGGATACGATGTTCAACTATATTGGGGTCGAGACCCGGCATGTCATCGTACGACCAAGCGAATATGTCTGAGTATTCTCCAAGAAGAGAAATCATTCTACCTCTCTGGTTAGAGCTCAAAGTGGTCCCGATTTTGACGATTTTTTGACCTCCTTCACTTGCCCCTAAGTTTATTTCCTCCAACTCCTCTTGATGAGGGGCTATTTCTTTTTCTGAGCTTTCTATCAAGCGGGCCAATTCACGTGGGATTTCTTCTTCGTGTTCTGACGCGGTAACCACTTCCTTATTGATAAGGACATGAGTTTTACCAAGATTAGGCGTCCTGGCTTTTGGCCTGAAAGTAGAAATGAGAACAATAAACGATGTTTGGGAAAGGGTTGAATACGCCAATTTATCTTTAAAATTGAAAGGGAGCTCGAGTTCCTTTATAGACAATAAAACATGCATCCATACGTTGTTGTGTTTTTTTCCTTTTTCCTCTCTTTTTTTCTAATATTTTTAGTCGAAGGGGAACACACGTTCCTAGTAAAGCATTTATTTACATAGGGTTTTTTTTGTGTTACTTTTAACCGAAGGGGAACACATGTTCCTAATAAAGCACTTATTTTCATGGTGTTTTTTTTATTATTATTTTTAACCGAAGGGGAACACACGTTCCTAATAAAGACAACAAAACACATACATTTTTATATGGTTTTTTTGGACCGAAGGGGAACACATGTTCCTAATAAAGACAACGAAATACCTCCACGTGGTATTGTTTTTTAACCAAAGGGGAACACATGTTCCTAAAAAAAACAACAGAATACGCATATATTTACGGGTGGACATTAAGAAGCGTGGCGGCGGTCCAGTTGCGTACGGGCTCCCTAGACTTCTTTACGAAGGCAGCCGAGTCTTGCAATGACGCTCCTCCTTCGAGTGCGCAAATATGGAGATTTGGAGCCGCGGCGGTTGTGGCGGCGTTAGGATGGGCGATTTCGGCCGCGAAAGGGAAAGTAGTTCTAATGTGTGGGATGTTCATACCACACGGAGGCGTAGGGCGTCCAAACAACTTGGCTAGCTGCCTTTCCTTCCTTTCCTTGGAGATCCTAACGAAATCGGCCTTAGTTGGTTGATATCCTAACCCGAAACGGTCCCCAAAATTTTTGGGAAATGTCATGCCTTTTTCCCCTCGTAGCAAGGCTCCTAGCCTTTTCCCCAACTGAAAACCATCTCTTGGCGCCACATGGGTAACTAGTATGGCCTCATCGGTAGCTTGTGCTTTGATGACGGGTGCGCCCTCCTCTATCCATTCGGCGTTCACTATTTCAAAGGCTTGGAAAGAGCTTTCCAGAGTTTCGGCGGCCTCGATATAGGGAACAGACGAGTGCTTGGCTAGGATCAATGCTTCCTCTGATTTTATGGTAATGAGGACGCCATCTTTCACATATTGACGCATTGATGTAGAGATGAAGGCACGGCTCCGGCCGTGTGGATCCAAGGTCGCCCTAGGAGCATGTTGTAGGCGGGTTGGATTTCCATGATTTGGAATACTAGGGTAAAGGTGTGGGGCCCAATTACCATGTCTAGTTCGAAGCTTCCTATGATTTCTCGGATGGTTCCGTCAAAGGCTCGGGTCATCATTCCGCTTGGTTTGAGAAGAGCCATGTCAATTGGTAGTTGTTCGAGGACATGCTTGGGCATGACATTCAATGCGGAGCCGTTATCGATTAGGGCTTTTGCTATGACATGGCCTTTACATTCCACCGTTATGTAAAGGGCCTTGTTGTGACTTGTCCCCACGGGGTCGATTTCTCCCTCGGAGAAGGTGATGGTGCTTAATGCTTGTATCCTTCCGACGAGGCTTTCCACCCTTTCTGTGGTAATGTCTTTGGTCACAAAAGACTCGTTCAAGACTTTTAAGAGAGATAACCGATGAGGTTCAGATGTGAGGATCAATTCCATGATAGAGATGCGAGCCGGGGTCTTCTTCAATTGTTCAATGATATTAAATTCACTCCTCTTCATGATCCTTAGGAATTCAGCCGCGTCGTCTTCGGTAATGGGTTCATTCACCCTTTGCGTTTCTTCCACTATCTTTTCGGGAGTTGAGGGGCCTTTTCCTTTGGCTACCCTCTGTTTCTCGACTTCCTCCGAAATATAGCATCTCCCCATGCGGGTCATGCCCCCAATGTTGAAGGTCTCGGCCGTTGGTGTTGCGAAAGGGGGAGTCGTGACGACTATGTATCCATAGTTAAATGGAACTGCGTGCAAGTCTTGACTAGGAGGGTTAGGAGCGAACTTGAAGACTACCTTGAGCGGTGTTGCGGTGGGGGTCTCCGCTTGAGCTACGCATTCAAAGGTATGTGGGGTGGGAGGTCTGTCCTCAACAGCACAAATTTCAGCGTCCTTTTGGACTCTTTTCCCGGCTTGGACAACTCCAAGAGTCATGAGTTGGCTTACTCTTTTCGAGAACGGTCCACAGTCTTGGATTTTATGGTCACTTTTTTGACAAAATGAGCAAGCAACCAATCCCTCTCGTGGGCGTGGTAGGTGACCACTTTCTACTAATGCGGCAAAAAGTCTTTCTTTGGGTAAGCTTAGAATGAAGGGGAGAGGATCCTCAATTGCTCCCGTTGAAAGGGCACTTACCCCTCCGCTTCCTTGAGTGTGATTTGGGAGAGGGTTGGTGGTAGTATTGGGACCTTTAGCCACCCCTTCAAAGGAGACCCATCCGCTTTTGATCAATTGTTGCACTTTCATTTTGAAGGCGTAATAATTATCCATCGTGTGTCCTGGTGCTCCCGCATGGTATTCACATTTGGCGTTGGGGTCATACCATTTGGGGTAAGGTGGTAGCATGGGTTGGGGCGGGATTGGCACAATTTGCCCGGCTGCCAGGAGGTGCTTGTAAATTTCCCCCGCAGGAAGAGGAAGGGGCGGTGGTGGCTCTTTATTCCAGCGACTAACTTGAGTCGCTTGATTGCTAGGGTTTTTTGGTGGGTTATATGGTCTTGGTTGTGCGGGTTGCGGAGTTTGTGGTGGAGGATATGGATAAGGTGGGAAGGGTGCAGGGTATTGCGGGTGTTGCTACCCGATTTTTGACCACGAACCATTTAAATCGTCTAGATTTATTTTGCTTTGTTGGCCTTTTTATCTTTATTTGTTCGAGTTATTTTACCATCGATTTCATAATTTTTGCATGATTGTTGTTTAATTGTTAGCATCATTATTTTATTTTGTTCGTACTTAATTATAATACTGGATGTGTCATTTCCACTCTCCTTTCTTTATTCTCACGCTCGGTCAGTCACTTCCTCATGTCTGCACCCTTGTTTGATTCCCACTCACCCTCACGACCTCATGCCCATCACTGTCCGGATTCCTTTATTCCTACCCATGACCTTGTGTCAAGAAAGGGTGGGGAAAAGGGGATGGGAGGCATCTATTTGAGGACAGAACTTCATCCCCTCGCCCTCGGTTTTTCCTTGGCCGGTAGCAACGACAGCAATCATCATCCCACGCTCATCCTCATTCTCTGCTGATCTCTCACTCTCACTCTCGGCAGAAGCAACAAGCAAGGCAAGCAACATCTCTCCATTATCATTATTCTCTTATCCGTAGATTTAATCAGTTATTGCTGGCTCTTACCTCTATTTATTTCCTTGTTTTCCTGCTTGTTTACTGCTTGCCGTTGCCACTGTGTTGACGCCGGGGCTGCTGCTTTGCCGGAGCTTTCTTCCCACCGCTGCTGCTGCTGCCATTACCAAACTCAATCCCAATCCCCTCTACCCAATTAATCCAGCCTCTGCCCAGTTAAATCCCAAGCTCTCCCCTGCCAAATCCAAAATCCTTCACAAACCAATTAAATCAATCCCCTGCCAAATTAAACCAAAAATTCATCTCTGCCAAATTACTAAACCCAACCCAAACCGCCGCTGCCAATTACCCATCACCGTCGGCCAAATTACCAAAATCCAGCCAGCCACACCACTGCACCACTGCCATCAAACCAACCCAATCGCCGCGCCTCTCCCTCCATATCTCAATCAAACCGAAAGTAACCACCTGAAATCAATCAAACCGAAAGTAACCACCTGAAATCAACCAAACCGAAATTAACCACCGGAATCAACCAAATCCCGATCTCCATTACCGCTCGTCGTCGCTGCTGCTGCCCGTCGCTGCTGCTCACTACCGTTTCTCCATTGCCACCCGTCGCCGCTGCTGCTGCCTGTTGCCGCTGCTCGCCGTTGCTGACTGCTCCCTGCCGCCGCTGCACAACCACCGCTGCCGCTGCCCAAGCACTCAACTCCTCACTGCCGCCACCACCAGCTTCCCAGCCACGCCGCCGCAACCACTGCTCCTTGGCCGGAAGCAACGAACAAAGAAAAGAAAAAGAATAAGGGAGAAGGAGAGGGGAGGGCTGCAAATGAAAGAAAGAATAAAGGAGGAGAGGGACCTTGTCATTTGACAAGGAAATTGAGAGGGGTTGGGTTTCGGCCCAACCAAGGAAAGAAAGAAGGAAATGGGTTGCGGCCCAAGGGAATAAAAAATGAAAGAATGGGTTGCGGCCCATGAGGGAAATAAAAGGAACGGGCTACGGCCCAAGCCCTTTTAATTAAAATCGTGTATTAACCCGTTCTTCATTTTTGCAGGTACCGAATTCACGATTATCATCCCGATCGGATGCTCCGCTAACTTTAATGGGTAAGGTGATCTCATTCTTATTGATATTTGATCATTTGAAATTTATTTGTGAATTCCTTACTAATGCGCGTTTATTTGTTTTGTTTGCATTCGTTGCGATGGTGCTTGATGAGCTTGATGGAGCTTGACGAGGAGTTCGATGTTCATTCCCAATTGCGGAGGTCGAATGGAGAATTTAATCGTTGTATTTATTTATTTGCGAATTTGTAATATTTATCTACAGTATTTATTTATTTTATTATCAATTGTTGCCACTAATCATTGATTTACAGGTTAAGCTCGTCCAGGTATGTTTTCCTTTTTTGGATAAGTGCACTTTAATTTATTATTTATCGTATGCATGGTTATTTAGAATTGTTAGATTTCGAATTAATCTGTTCGCATGATGCTTATACCAATGAATGTGTTTTATTTTATGCTTGTTTCGTGTGCGGCTTCGTCCCCACGAATTAATTTAATTTATGCTTGTCTGGATGAATGTGTTTCGTGTGTGGCTTCGTCCCCACGATTTTATTTTAATTTATGTTATCTGGACGAATGTGTTATGCGCGCGGCTTCGACCCCACTCCCCGATTTTTCTCTTTTCAACGTGTTTTTATCGCATTCATGAAAATGGTACTATGTTAGTCTATGCATGCTAGGACAACCTAGTAAATAGGCTAATCATATGCATAAGCCCGATGATGATAGTGATCCATCGTTGTTCACTAGGGTCTCGCTTTAGTAAAGATTAAATGGTAGTAATCTCACCTAATTTTGCATGTAATCGGACTAATTTTGAACTCGGCTAAATATAACCAGAATAGGAACCAACCTTTTTATCTTTTAGAAGATTAAAATGTTTATTTTCTTTTAACAACTCGACAATAGTTAGGATAAAATCAATCAAGTCAACTTAAAAACTAAAGCGACGATACCCCCTCTGAGGGCCAAATTACTTGTTTTCAACATGATTTTAAACACCTCCTTTTTAGAACCGGTAACCTTTTTAAGGATGAGACTCGGGTGCCTAACACCTTCCCGAGTCCATAATGCGACCCCGAACCATCGTTCTCGGGTTTAGACCCTTTCTTTTGTGCCTTAGTTTTATTTTATTTTGTTATTCTTTTCAGACTTTTAGGTTTCCCTAAACCTTAGAAAAATAGGGTGGCGACTTCATTGTTATGTGAATTTCATTCACGTCCCGAATTTCGCTCGCGACGGTGCGACAGCGGGGTTATGTTAGCAACCGGCATTGGCGGAGGAAAGAACGGTAAGGGGTATGGCGATGGCGTATGATATGGTGGTGGTGGAAAAGAGGGTCTGAAGTTGGGTTGTTGGGACACAAAACCAACTTCTTTCTTTACGGGAGGCGTCTTTTTTGGTGTTGTTTCGGGGGTAGGGGCGGTGATCTTGCCCGTTTTTATCCCTTGCTCGACCCGTTCGGTGATTAAGACCATGTCTGATAACAATCCACCTAAAAGAAAGGGTATTTTCGTCTATCACCCGGTGGGAAGAGGCATAGCTACTGTTTCGCACCACCACGGTAGGGACAAGATTGCTACCTTCCCCAAAGGCTAACGCTACAAAGGCTAACGGGGCCCTACCGGCTCCTCTCACGGACCTCCTGCTTGACTCAAGGAGTTATCTCACCCCCAAAGGAAACCACGCGTCAGGATTAACGCTCCGGCCATTATCCTACCGCGGCAATATCTACCTACGCTCCTACCGCCAAGGTAGCGTATCATGATAAGGGCGAACCACAGACCCTAACGCGAGCGATAGCTCCGTACCCGTTTACTCGGGCGGGAAAGCCCCCTTTCTTCTATAAATACCTCCCCCACAAAGGAGGCAGGTAAGCTGACTTGACTGGCCAAAACTCTGCCAATTTCAGTACACCTACTGACTTAAGCATCGGAGTGTTTCCGCCGGAGACCCCCTCCGGCGCATTGCAGGTACTGTGGACCGTCGCGCACACTGATCTGAGAAGAGCTGCTCCGCCATACATCCTTCGGCAGAAGACAAATTATTATCAAATTGGTGCTTTCATTGAGAGCTTTGGTTCTATTAAGTGAGCATCATTAATAACCAAGCTCCTCCTCCCCGAAGCTAGAAGGATTATGGCCTCAGAGTCAGATCCGGCGCTGTCCCGAACTTCCAACATCCCATACAACACCCGCAGACGCTTGTTTCCCTTCGCTACCTCTGATGTCCCCACCCTAGAGCAGGACGTCACTGCAGGAGAGTTAGATCTTCCTCGCGGGTCAAGTTCAGAAGAAGTTACATTCCAGATTTGCTCTCCCTTCTCCCATATAGCAGGAACCAGCCATCCTACCCCCCAGGCGGGAAGATCTATGATAGGAGAAGCGGACAACCCTTTCGTGAATTCAATAGCAGCTCTCCAAGCTCAACTGGATCAGCTGACAGAGATGGCTGCTGGATTTACTCCTCATGCCTCAAGACCTGGTGTGTCCTCCCAAGTAATTTTCACCCCGTCCATTGTCACCGAACGACCCTTATCGCCCCAACAGTCTAGGGCACTCCCGTCCTCCTTACCTTTCCCCTTGGCCCTCATAAACGTCCCACCATTCACGCGCGGACCTGCCGACCATTCTGGACAATACAGGGGAGGAATCTCTATCCCCGAAGCAGTCCGCCAGCGTGACGAGTATAGAGAGCCCTGGGATGATCGACGGGGGGATATAGTGAGAGATCCATCTCCTAGATACAGCGAGAGATCTAGCAGCAGAAGTTGACGAGCTCGAACTCCAAGGAGCCGTAGTCGTTCTCCTAGGAGACATCAGGAATATGACCCTCAAAATCCCAGATACGACGCTGAAATTCCACATCAGCGTTCTCCTCGTAGGATCCCCGATGCTAACGTGGGTCATCCGTTTAGCTACCGTGTCAGGCACCACAGAGTCCATCGACATGTGAAACTCCCAGCAGAATCATATGATGGCACAAAAGATCCCATTTCTCACCTCAATAAGGTGAAGGATTTCGTGCAATTCCAAACGCGCAGTGATGCAGCATTGTGTCAAATTTTCGTAATGACGCTGTCAGGAGTGGCACGTCTATGGTTCGAAGGGCTCCCCGCCGGGTCTATCGATAATTTTTCTCAGTTGGAAGAAAAATTCAAAAGTCGGTTTAGCACGGCTATTCCTATCAGAAAGTCAGCAGCTGCGCTGTTCGATATCCATCGAAAACCACAGGAATCGTTGAACGACTTCTTAGGTCGATTTGATCTTGAAATGTCCCTAACGCCAGGGGTCACTATCGATTTTGCGATTGAGGCCCTGAAACGCAATTGTCGATACAGTAAACTGAAAGATACGCTAACGGTGGACCCCCCAACGACCCTGGATGCATTGAGGCTGAAAGCGCATAACTATGCGAGAATGGAAGAGGAAGAAAATAGAGAATGGATCCGAGGCATGCCAGCGGACCCATATGTGGCCCCTAACGTCTTGAACAGCAACGCCCCAGACGCTAAACCCACCGAGGATCCCGGGCAGCGGAAAGAACATAACACCAAAACCCCTGGCCGGCAGAGAGGCAACTTCTCGAAAGGAAGACCCGGAGGATCCCCCACTCGGAAGCAAACGGACCCGCCAAAGGGCCGGATATACGATCCTGACCTCCCATCTCTCATACTCCCAAGGGCGGAGATCTTAGCAATAGTCCAACAGAGAAATTTGCCTATCCGTTACCCAGCTCCCGTGAAACCAGGAGTAATCATGGGAGGAAGAGAAAATGCATACTGCAAATTCCATAAGGTCAAGGGACACTCAACAGATGTATGCAGAGAGTTAAAATCGGCTATAGAGCGATTGGTCGAAGAGGGCTACCTTGGGGAATTTGCCACAAAGGCAAGGGAGGAAGCCAGAAATAACCCAACTGGAAATACAACTGAGCAGAGGCAAGCGCCCTCGCACGCTACAGGGGCTAACGCAGTTCCCCTCGGGCCAAATAGAGAAGCGCTCGCTATCGATAGCGACCAAATGCCCATGATAAATATCATTGCGGGGGAGCACCCTATTGCGAGGAAATTATGCCGCAAACGCCCAACCCTGGAGAAAAGCGCAAACGGGAGAGCGCGCAAACGAAAATCGAGGCGATAAGTGCCTTAGACAGAATGATATTGTCTTTCTCAGAGGAGGACAAAAAAGGCATTGTCTTCCCGCATAATGGCGCGATGGTTGTAACGCCCGTCATTGGAAGTCATGGGGTAAGAAGGACCCTTGTCGATAACGGGAGTGCAGTGAATCTATTTTCATTGGAAGCGTACAACTTGATGAAACGACCTGACGGTGAGCTATCGTCTTGCACGAGGCCAATTATTGGGATTGATGGAGTACCGATTCCGGTAGCCGGAATAACATCCCTGCCGGTGTACTTCCGAGAAGACACATCCAAACGCTCCGAAGAGCTATTATTTCTGGTCGTAGACCTAACATTACCGTATAATGCCATTTTGGGACGACCATTCCTTAATCGATTTGGAGTGGCCATATCTCAAAAACACCTGCGGATGAAATATCCCTCATGGGACGGCGTGGTCTCAATCAAAGGGGACCAAAAGCTGGCAGCCGAATGCTACTTACTTATGACTCAAAGGAGTTGTGACCGCTACGTTTGCATGGCAGACGACCCTTTCGATGATAAAGAAGAAAAGCGCACTCAGCCGCTAGATCAGATGGTATCAATCCCTATCTGTAAGGATAGTGAAACGAATCTCTTAGCCAGTGAGAAATTAAGCCTTGAAGAGAACGATCAATTAATCCTGCTGTTGAGGAAATGCAAGGGAGAGTTTGCGTGGAAACCAGCAGACATGCCCGGAATCTCTCGGGAGGTCGCAGAACACCGGCTGAACGCTAGTCCTGACGCCAAGCCTGTTCAACAAAGGCGACGTGCTTTTTCATCAGAAAAGATAGCAGCCATCGAAAAGGAGTTGCTAAAGCTCACAGAGGCGGGGTTCATTCAAGAAGTCCAGTACCCGACCTGGCTAGCTAATCCTGTGTTAGTCCCAAAGCCTAACGGGGACTGGCGCATGTGCATCGACTTTACTGACCTAAATAATGCCTGTCCCAAGGACTGCTATCCCCTTCCGCGAATAGATCAGTTAGTCGATCAAACCGCTGGGTATGCTTATCTAAGCTCCCTTGATGCGAATTCCGGATATCACCAAATCCCTATGGCCGTAGAGGACGAAGAAAAAACTGCCTTCATCACTCCTAGGGCTACATACTGCTATACTGCAATGCCGTTTGGGCTAAAGAATGTTGGTGCAACATTTCAGCGTATGGCAAACAAAGTTTTCGAAAATCAAATCGGGAGAAATTTAGAGGCCTACGTAGACGACATCTTGATCAAAAGTCGGAGTTTCAGAGAACACCTCGCTGACTTGGAAGAAGTTTTCAATGTGATGAGAAAGCACAAGATGAATTTAAACCCGCGGAAGTGCATGTTTGCATTCCAAACGGGAAAATTCTTGGGCTATGTGGTCAGCCAGAAGGGCATCCAACCCAACCCGTCAAAGATAAAAGCCATCCAGGATATGATATCCCCGCGAACTGTCAAAGAGATACAGAAGTTAACCGGGTGCATCATTGCGTTGGGGCGATTCATATCTAAGCAAGGCGAGAGATGTTTGCCTTTCTTCAAAGTCATCCGCAATAAGGCTCCCTTCGGATGGACAGAGGAATGTGAGAAAGCGTTTGCAGGACTAAAAGCTTACCTATCATCAGATTTAGTGCTGACGAGGCCCGAGCCCGGCGATGAACTATATCTATATTTGGGAATAGCTGACGAGGTAGTCAGCGCCGTCCTTGTGCGAAGTGAAGGGCACGTGCATCGTCCTGTATTCTTCGTGAGTCACATATTGAAAGATGCCGAACTACGATACGCTCCTATCGAGAAGATAACACTCGCTCTAGTGCAGGCCACGCGAAAGATGGATCGATACTTCCAAGCCCACCCCGTCATTGTACTCACGGATCAGCCGTTGAGAAGAATCTTCAGAAAACTTGAATCTTCAGGAAGAATGCTAATTTGGGCTATCGAGCTCGAACAATACGGGCTGCAATACAAAGCTAGACCGGCCGTTAAAGCCCAAGCGTTAGCTGACTTCATAGCTGAGTGCACATTCACAAAGGACACAAAGATAGATCTGTTGGAGGAAGAAGCAGAAAGTCCATGCCTACCGTCTCCGGAGACATATACAGATACGTGGGTCATCCACGTAGATGGAGCAAAAAATCAAGAATTAGCTGGCGCAGGAGTTTTCTTAGTTGGACCAAACGGCCTGGAGATGCGATACGCCATCAGAATCCTGCAGCCATTGTCCAACAATGCGGCTGAATACGAAGCGCTGCTCTCAGGACTCAGAATTGGAAACAGTTTCTCTATCGGAGCCACTCCCGGTGTGGAGAAGGAAGACAGAACACGTTTAAAGATCCGAGGAGATTCCAAGCTAATAATGGATCAGGTTCTAGGGAACTCCTAAGCCAGAGAACCCATCACGGCCCAATACTTAGCCAAAGTGAAGCATGAGCTGTCAAAGATACAGGAAAAAGGCACCCTGGTCACCTTTGAGCACATTCCTAGAGAAAACAATGAAGAGGCCGATAGCCTCGCCAAGATGGCAGCCAATCCGGAAGCCTCAATACCCAGTGACGTGCGCTATGGAGAACTGCCTACACCTTCTTTCATGGAAGATTAGGCATCGCTCTGTGTGGAAGAAATGGAAAATGATTGGAGGATCCCAGTGATAGAATATCTAAAACATGATAAACTACCGGGGGACCAGACAGAGAGAAAGAAAGTCCTAAAACGGGCAGCACGATGCACATATTATAACGGAGAGTTAATACGAAGATGTTTCTCCCATCCGGCCGCTAAATGCATAACGGAGCAAGAAGGCTTACACGTGTTACGTGAAATTCATGAAGGGATATGTGGCATGCACATTGCTAGCTGCACTCTGGCAGCCCAAGTCATTCGGTCGGGATTTTACTGGCCCACCATTCGACGAGATTGTCATAACTTCGTGAAAACCTGTCAGAAATGCCAGGAATATGCTAAGATTCCTCGAAAACCTGCTGTGCCAATTTCAGAAATAGTCGCACCGTGCCCGTTTGCAAAATGGGGAATTGACATCCTGGGCCCGTTTCCAAAGGCCAGATCTCAGTTAAAATTTATGGTCATAGCGGTAGACTACTTCACAAAGTGGGCCGAAGCTGAGGCGTTAGCTACCATCACCACCGAAAAAATTTGGCGTTTCTTCAAACACCAAGTCATCATGCGATTTGGAGTACCACGCGTGCTAGTTAGCGACAACGGGACACAATTTACAAGCCAGTTCTTCAGGGATCAATGTGCAGAGTTCCAGATAGAGCAAAGATTCTCCTCTGTGGCACATACCCAAACCAACGGCCAGGCGGAAGTAACTAACCGCAGCATCCTTAGTGGCATCAAAAGAAACTTGGAAGGGTCCAAGAAGAAATGGCCAGACGAATTGCCATATGTACTATGGGCCTACCGCATGACTGTCAAGGCCAGCACGGGAGAGACCCCGTTCGCGTTAGCATTCGGAACCGAGGCTGTCACACCAGTCGAGATTGGCATGATGAGCCTCCGGGTGGCTCACTTCAAAGAAGAAAACAACGAAGAAAGGTTACGAGCTAACCTCGATACTCTATCAGAAACACACGAGGAAACCCTCCTGAAAACCCTGCACTACAAAAGGAAAATGGCACAATATCACAACCGGCAAGTGAGGGAGCGATTGCTCAAAACTGGAGATTTAGTGCTCAGAGACAGACGGGCAGCAGGACAACGTATGGTAACCGTGCTCACATAGACGGCCCATTAAGACGAGGCACGACCCCAAACGGCTCCCCGGAGTGAAAATCCTATCCTTGCGGTAACCGTGCTCACATAGACGACCCGTTAAGATGAGGCACGCCCCGGAATCCTTGGGAGTGAAATCCTATTCTTGTGGTAACCCCATAAGGAGAGGCACGCCCCAAGGAGAGACCAACTCCGTCCTGGAAGTGAAAATCCTATCCTTGTGGTAACCGTGCTCACATAGACGGACCATTGAGACGAGGAACGATTCCACGGACGTGAGGTACAATGCTTGGGGGTGAAAAGTCCTATCCTTGTGATGGCTGGTCCTGATCAGACAGCTCACTAAGACGAGGCACTCCCCAAAGCCTATCTGTGGCGAAAGGAAACAAAGACATCCCAACTAGTAGCCGCGCAGTTGATACCCGGTGAAGTGATGTTGGAGCCTATCTGTGGCGAAAGAAAAAAATCCTAACTAGTAGCCGCGCGGTTGATACCCGGTGAAGCGATGTTGGAGCCTATCTGTGGCGAAAAGAAACAAAAGAAATCCTAACTAGTAGCCGCGCGGTTGATACCCGGTGAAGCGATGTTGGAGCCTATCTGTGGCGAGAAGAAACAAAAGAAATCCTAACTAGTAGCCGCGCGGTCGATACCCGGTGAAACGATGACGGAGAGGTGACCATACTGCAACAACAACGTTGAAACAGACGTAAAGCCCCCTCTAACAACGAGGGACGGCAGGAATATGAGTGCAGCAGATGCGGAAGCAACGCTGATTTACTCTCAGAAATGCTATCGGAGGATATAATGGACATGCTACTTGAATGCAGCTGGTGAAAAGCTAACGGGATACAACGCGAAACTATGTGTCTATGGAAACCTAACGCCAAACGTCCCATGCGGACAAGTGATCAAACGGCATTATGAAGAAAAGCAGATAAAGAACTTTTATCCAAAAAGAGTGGATTAGCCAAGTCAAGGCCGACATCGTTTAAAGTACAAAATATGGACGGGCCCGTCAGCCACAAAAATGTAAAACATCTAAACAACAAAAAGTCTAAAGATTGGGCGGCGCGTTGACCCCTCCTTGCTGAGCAGCCTTCCACTGGTAGAAACCGCTATCAGTAATGGTTGAGGCTCTCTTGTCAAAATACGCAGAGAGATCGTCAATACGGAGCTCCTCAACTCCACAATGATGCATCACGGCTTCTGACATGATTCCCCCACCCTGCTCTAAATACCAACGGTTCTTCTCAGTGTTAAGGGAGGAATCGGCAGATAGCTCAGCGTTTCTCTGTCTCTCCAGACGCAGGCTATTCTCCTCCTGAGAGAGGCGTATGGCCAGATCAGCGCGTTGTCGCTTCTCCTCCTCCAAAGCCAACTTAGCGGCCTCCAACTCTTGTTTAACCGCGGTAGCCTCTCCCCGAGCAGTCTCCATACCTTCGTTGGCAGCAGCAAGGGCATTTTCAAGACTCTGTCGCTCTTCCAGCAACCTGTTTATCTCTCCTTGCCCGTTAGCTGCAGCTCTGACATTCTCTTCATCCATATAGTGAAGATGGCAAAGTATAGAAAACGCCTGAGAGCGAAGGAAATTGATGCGCCCCTGCTCACCCAGAGCCACAAAGGCATCCCTCTCTCTTGGAAGAGACAAAATCTCTGCCACCAGATAAGCGGTAGAGGAAATCACGGTCTCATGATCAGCATCGGCAGGAAACTGCAGAATACTGTCCCTAAAGGAGCGTAAGCTAACGTGATGAGTTGGCAGGAGAGGAGGCTCGTATGGAGAGATACCAGCCATTAAGGCAGGGGCGGGGCCACCCCTCGCAATAGTTGGATGAGGCATCGGAACAAAGAACAACGCACCAGGAGAAGCTGGCCGGCTAGTGGAGCCCTCCACGTTAGGCATTGAGACCTCATTACCTCCGGGCACCTCAGGATTAAGGGCATCAGAATCATAGCCCGTTGGGGTGTGCGCAGAATGAATTGGAGAACTAGGAGGCACATGGGGTTGACCGCCAAAATCAACAGGTTCAGATTGATCAGCAGACGCACCCTCGCCCCCAAGGGCACTCGAACTACGATTGGCGGCCGAGGAAGAAGGGCTATTCTGAAGATCATAGCGAGCCTTCTTCTGACGCTCGCGAAGGACATCAGCGATACCCATATCTCCCTGGGAGGTAGAGGGGACAGAAGCAGCAACGACTTCCTAAATAGCGCAGGACGTGATAAGGAAATCGTGTAAAAAGAAAGACAAAGTTCTAAAAATAAGAAAAATGCTCACCTGAGTGGTGGAGGACACAAGAGGAATCCCAACAGGAATCAGATCAACCGTAGCCTCTGAAGAGACAACAGTCTGGGACGAAACGGATGGGGCAGCACGTGCTTTCCTAGGCCTTTTCTGTCTTACAACCCGAGGGCCCGTAATGTTAGCGGTAGCAGCAGCCTCCCTAGCTTCAGCGGCAGCTTTCTTTTTCGCCTCCTGTTTCCTTCTCCTCCGGAAATACTCGGGCTCCCAACCAGGCGGAGGCACTGCACAGTCACAAAACGTTAGCGTTAGTACTTCTTGACAACGCAAAAGAAAAAGGTCAAACGCTCACCCTTCTTGCACTGTTCCACGGGCAACCCGTTGGCCACTTTTCGGGCATCAACACTAAAATCAAATTGAAGCAGCGTCTTCAACCAGCCATCCTCCGGGTCGGAAAGGGGTTTCCGATGACCCCAAACCCCATCTTTAATTGTTTCGTTGAAGTCAGCCCTCCACAACGGCTCAGGCAGATCAACAATAAAAAATTCCTCTTTCCAGTGAGGAATAGAAGACTCAATGCCCATAAGTTTCCAGGTAAAGGGCTTCAAAGAACCGTCTTCGTAGCGAGGCGATATCGATATCACCCCTTTACGGGAATACAATTGGAAAATGTCATGAAGCAACGCTAAAGTGGGAGATTCTATTCCCTTGAAATGACACAGTGCGGCAAAAGCACTAACAACGCAAATTGCGTTAGGACTCAACTGGGCCGAAGCCAAATCAGAATCAGCCAACAACAATTTTACGAGCGGGTCAAGAGGGAGACGAAACCCATGATCGAAGAGCTTAGCATACAACATTCTACTATTTCCGGGCAAAATGTTGTTCAGTCGAAGCGACTCAGAAGCAGGATGCACGGGATATTCCTTGGGAAATCGTGCAGAAAACCCAGCAAGTCTACGGTTAATTAAGGGCAGCGTGTACAGAGAAGTGGGAGTGGTATCAATTACTTCTTCCCCGGAGGACCTTTGAGGGTCTCCTTCTTCAAAGGATTTTTTAGTTCTAGCCATGGCCAACAAGGAAGAAACGAAGAGAAAAGAAAAAGACGTGTACCTTGTACCTTCGTGAAAGAGAACGCGAGGAGTCTCGAACCAGAAAGAGAGAGCGGCGCAAAGTATTTATCCAAAGACACAATAGCGTATAAGGGAAAGATGGAAAAAGAAAAAGGGGTAGAAGAAACAATAGATATAACCCTAAAAGGGCGACCAGTCAGCAGCAGACACGTGGCGAAGCAGCGCGTCATAAAGTAAGGCACACGCCAGAAGGTGCAAATTTGAAATAAGGACGAAACGCTTCTGCACTCGCAACTCCCTAGGAGATGCCTGCTCCAAACGCCCCTCTGAGGAAGGACACGTGTCTCCTTTCATCATTACCCTTCAAGTCGCATTAAATGAGGGACAGAGGGATTGATTGAAAAACATAAAAAGCAGCGCTGGCCTTGCCAAACTGCGCGATGATACAAAGAAGATAAAGAAGGAATAAACGGTAGTATCATACAGTACGACAAAGGATACAAAGCGTTAGCATTATTACAAGAGAAACAATGTTCGAATGGTTTTCAAGAAATAACAAAAGAAGAGACAACAACAAGAAAAACAAGGAAAGGCCGAGGCACCATCGCTAGCGTTAGACTTTCTCCCCCGAAGGGCCAGAAGAACCGCTGTCACCTTTGCTAATCTCACCCATCACGATAGATATGTAATCAGCTACCTGGGCCGGATCCGAAGGGTTACCTTTGAAACGGGACGCAAATCCAGAAATGAAGGCCTCCAGAACCCTCTTCCTCCATAACTCTTCCTTTAATGACGTCCTAGCAGACCCCTCATCTCGAGCAAGTATCTCTTCGCGGAGAAAAAGATTTTTCTTCTTTTCTAGCGCCAATTCCGCCTCCAGAACTTCTATCTTGGCTTCCCCGATAGATTTTTCCCTGTCCAACTCCATTTGGGACGATTCACAGAGGCGCGTCAGCAACCTAGAATGCTCCATCGCCTTCTCTAGCTGCACCCTTGCAACACACAATGCGCTGGAAAAATTACGTGACTCGCGATCGTGAATTTCGAATTGATAATTCAGATGGCGGAAGAAGTCCAGAGAATCATTCAGAACATGGCGAAAGCGTGCCGAGGGAGGGAGTTGAAGGAATTCCTCTTTCTCCTTTTTGGAACTCAGCATCTCCCCTATCAAGGGTGCAGTAAACTCATCTCGAGAAAAAGGTTGGGGAACCCCGACAGCGCGAAGGGCATCAAAGCAAAACCCTGCAAGATTCATACGGTAGGCCAGGACCCCGTCAGGACCAAGATTGAATGAGGGAGGCGGAGAAGAGCCCTGAAAAATACTCTTGAAAGGAGTAAAAAACAGCTGCGGAGTAACCTTAAGCGGTAGCTCAGCAGTCGAATCCGCCACAGGAGGTGTGACCACTACGTCAGGAATACAATGAGCAATCGGAGAATCGGGAGCGTCAGATATGGGAGGAGGACATTCCATCGGTAGGCCCTCTCCCTTAGAAGAACAAGTTTTTTCCAACGCCTCAGCGGCTTCCGTTGGCTGAGAGGCGCCCACCTCAGACGAAACAGCAGGCGTAGAAACAGTTGCCACATCCACAGGAGATGTCCCGGTAGCTTGTCCACCAGAGGCCACTCGAAGTTTTTTCCGACGCTGGGAAGCAGCAAGGGAAGAAGCATGGCAAAGGTCTGACTTAGCATCCGCATCTTCATCATCGCTAGTAATTACCGTCGTTGCGACAGGCCTGGAGTCCGTCCCCTTGCGACGCTCCGGTAGCTAATTTTCCACAAAGCGAGAAGTTCGTACAGAGCTAACGGGCCTTCGCCCTCCCCGGGCAACCGTTTTAGTTCTCTTCCTCGAAGGAGGAACGCCACCCCGACTTGAGCCCTCGGCCGAAGGTGAGGCCGGTAAGGTTTGAAGCGGTGTTACGTTCAGAGGAGCACCAGTGTCACCTGCGAATCAACCGTTAGCTTCTTATAGCGAACAAAGCATGCGAGGACCAAAGTAAAGAAAATATGGAAAGAAATAGGCTCACCCATAACGCACTCTTCCAGAGGCTTGAACAGAGCAAAGGCATAAATACGGTAGTGAGTATTCTCATCTAACAAAGCGTTAGCCTGATCCAACTCAGTTCTGGACAAAATCGCGGGATTTGTCCAAACGGGACCTATCAATTCCTGATTGAAATTGATACGCCACAAACGTGACGGTAGCTCCAGAACAAAGAAGCTGCTCTTCCAATCAGCTACACCCTTCTTGAAGCCGTGAAAACGTTGCCAAAACGACTGCACGAGCGCATCATCCCACCGGGGAGTAATCTCGATTAAACAATTGTAGCAAATCATGCTAAAGAATTTGCGAAACAAATTGATAGATGGGGTAAAAATGTTCTTCAACTCGCAAGCGCGAAGAAAAGCATAAACCGCACACCAAGAGGAAGGAGTTATCTGGGCAGGATTAAGGCTATACTCCCGCAGCAGAGTTAGTATCGACTCATGAACGGGAAAGCGGAAACCATAAAGGAACATTTTAAAATAAAGAAGCCTACTGTGGCCCCACCCTGGATTATGAAGCCGCATATCACTTCCGGGAATAGAAGGCTCATGCCCAGGAGGAAAGGTAATACCATGTTCCTCCAATTCGGCTTTCAGAACCACATCGCAGGTAAAAATACTCGGTGATTGGGCGACCTCGGGATCCATGGGCCTAGAGATAATCTGGCGAGGTCTATTCCTAGCCATAGCAAACCAACAAAAAAGGAAATCTGAGAAGGGACGAATTGATACCTTAAAGGAGAAGAATCGCAGAGTAATCGGCGGACAGTGACGAGCGGCCGAAAAGGTATTCGGAGAAGAAGACGAAGGAAGACAAAAAGGAAAATTCGAAGTGAGGGCAAAAGTTTTGAGAAATTGGAGAATGGCCCTTCTTAAAGGATAAAAATGCCACCGCATTAATTGAGTCACCAATCGGGTGAAGACGCGTGTAAAAGAAGTTGGCCACGTGGAAGCACATTAAAGAAATTTGAAAAAAGAGAAGTTATTCGTCGAGACTCCCCAAAAGGGCGAGACAGTATTGACCCAGTCAGAGTAACCGCGAAGCGATTGCCTCAGACAGGCCAACCGCTTGCGTTAGCTATCACCAAGAACCAGCAGGCTAACGGAAGTAACGACAAAAAAGGAAAAGTAGAAAGCATCATTTTATTCATAAAACGCCAATAGGCGGGTACAATGCAAAACGGCTAATCCTCATCAGGCCAATAAATGCCATGGTGATAAACCCCATCATCATCAAGGAATGGCATCTTCCCGTTAGCATTCGGGACCGGCTGGTCTGCCTCCCTTTCTGGGCAGGACCCTGACGGGCATGACTTTTCTTTGACACTCGAATCTGCCAACCCCGCACCAACACTGGTGGGAAAATCCTCGTTCAGCGAGCAATCAGGGGAAGAAAAATGTTTGCCACCCTCTTGAATAGCAGAACCAGAAGAAGCCAAAATCGCAAAGGGCGTCTTGGAAGTCCGTTTCCCCTGTCTCTTACGACCCTTTTGGCGGACCGGAGGCCTCCATGGTGGTGAATGAGGGGGATGATCTGAGTCCGGCGAAGTCGGGGGAGTCGGCAAGGAGTCGCGATCCATGGAACTTAAGAAATAAAAATCTGCCATGTGACCTGCAAAAGCAAAAAAGAAGGAAAAGAATGAAGATGAACAGGAAAGGGAAACCAAACTCCCTTATATAGCCGAGTAAGCACTGCGATCCCTGAAAAATCAATTAAGACGCTTGGGAAAAATAACTGCAATTGCAGAATCTGATCCGTCACAGGCGCATCTGCTCGTTGAACGTACCAATCAAAGGGCACCAAAGAACCGCCCAACCACCTGCCACTGAAAAGACGGCCCTGTAACAGTCAAGACAGAGCATTCATTGCTAATCCCCGGAACACGACCACTGCAATACAATGTCCCGAGGAAGACCCGTTTTCAGTTGGGCTCATGACAAATATTTCCAACCAATAAAGCAAGCAACCACGCAAGAAAAAGAGAAGACTTGGGAAAAAGCAGAGACAGTTATTTATTTATGGCCAGGTGGCCTTAGCGTTCAAATATGTACAAGAAACATAAGAAAAACAACGAGAAGAAGCGAAGCCAGCGGTCAGATATTGGACCCCGCATCATCTTCCCCTGGCACAACGGGAACCTCCCTTAAAGCGTCAGCGACGGAGGTCAGTTCGGAAGAGCAAGCTCTCATGCCCTTTAGGCAGCAGGCCAGCAGATCTTTCCTCTGCTGCAGCATCGAGGCCACCACATCAAGGTGAGCACTGACAGTGGCCAGTTTCGCCAAACTCTCTAGGGGATTAAAATCCTCCAGAGTTATTCCCAGCTGTCTAGACAGAATAGGGGTTAGCACCCCCTGCAACTCCAGGACATCCTCGGAGGTCTTGGTGATCATCCTCTCCAGGAAGCCGATATCACCCTCAGTAAGATTCTTCAGGGTCAGAGTTTTGGAGATCAGGAAATTATGAGTCAGTTCATCCATGGCGAAATATGGAAAGAAAGAACGTGAAAATGCGAACAAATTGGCACAGAGAAATCTCTGATTTATAGATTCGGACAAAAACCGTCAGGACCATCTTCTGAGGCAAAACCGCCCCGGTACTTAAAGGGACTCTCCGTAAGAGAAGGAACGTTAGCCCTTGGTAAACACTCGGGCTCATTTTCAGTTGGGCTTATGATAACAATCCACCTAAAAGAAAGGGTATTTTCGTCTATCACCCGGTGGGAAGAGGCATAGCTACTGTTTTGCACCACCACGGTAGGGACAAGATTGCTACCTTCCCCAAAGGCTAACGCTACAAAGGCTAACGGGGCCCTACCGGCTCCTCTCATGGACCTCCTGCTTGGCTCAAGGAGTTATCTCACCCCCAGAGGAAACCACGCGTCAGGATTAACGCTCCGGCCATTATCCTACCGCGGCAATATCTACCTACGCTCCTACCGCCAAGGTAGCGTATCATGATAAGGGCGAACCACAGACCCTAACGTGAGCGATAGCTCCGTACCCGTTTACTCGGGCGGGAACGCCCCCTTTCTTCTATAAATACCTTCCCCACAAAGGAGGCAGGTAAGCGGACTTGAGCATCGGAGTGTTTCCGCCGGAGACCCCCTCCGGCGCATTGCAGGTACTGTGGACCGTCGCGCACACTGATCTGAGAAGAGCTGCTCCGCCATACATCCTTCGGCAGAAGACAAATTATTATCAATGTCGGAGAAGTTATTTGATGGGTTAGAGATGAGATACGTATAATAAGGGGCTTTGAAGGTGTTCACGAAGATGGCGATGAGTTCTTTGTCACTTAGAGGCGGTGAAATCCTAGCTGCTAGCTCTCTCCATCTTTGGGCATAGGTTTTCACTGACTCGTCCATTTTCTTCTCTAGGTTTTGGAGGTCGGAGCGGTCCGGTGCTACCTCCATATTGAACTTGTATTGTCTGAAGAATGCGTCAGATAAATCCTTCTAAGTTCTAATCCTGGTCCTGTCTAGGCCCATGTACCAAGTCAAAGCGTGCTTGGCTAAGCTTTCCCTGAACAAATGGATCAAGAGAGGCTCGTTATATATCATCTCGGTCATCTTATTACAATAGGCCCTGAGGTGAGTCCTTGGGCACTCGACCCCTGTATACTTCTCAAAATCTGGCACTTTGTATTTAGGAGGCATTATGATCCCTGGGACCATGCACATATCGGCGAGACCCATGGGGTCAAAGGGATCGGTTCCTTCGATGGTTCTGAGCCTTTCTTCTAGCAGGCTCAATCTATCGATGTTTGGTCTTTCGGTGAAGATCGGGTTGGTACCAAAGGGTTCTTGCATGCCTAGTGGTTGCGTTGGGTTTGTAAATGGGGGTTGAGTCCCCATAGGATTGGGGTTTATGACTTGAGTGTAGTGGGTTTGGGGAGGGTGGAATCCTGGGACCTCTTGACGGATCAGATTTTGCCCAGGGTTTAAGGCGAGGTTACCCAAGGTATGTTGTAAGTTTGGAATATTTTCTCCCCCAGTGTTAGGGTTGGTGTTGGTGTCGGCAGATGCTCTGAAGGGATCATTCCATTTCCACTAACCCCCAGGATTAGTAACTGCTTGGGGTCCTGAAGGTCCGGAGAGGGGATGGGTAAATGCTTGGGGTCCTGAAGGCCCGAAAACAACGGACGAGGAAGGTCCCATCATTTGGCTTGAATCGAAACCGGGTGGTACTTCAGTGGCCTCATCTCGTTCTTTTTCGGCCCGAGCGGCCCTCTCCGTGGCGATCTTGACCTGTTCTTCTAGTTCGGCTATCCTAGCGGCTGTCCTTTCGTCGATTTTAGCTTGTTCGGCCATCTTTCTTGCTAGGAATCTTGTTAGCGGAAGGCTGGGCGACGCGACTCTCTTGCGAGGAGCTATCGTAAATTCTGGAAAAAAAGTAAGAGAGAGAAAAAAACATAGTGGCGTAAGTATAAGCATTTATATGCGTATGATGTGCAGATGCAAGGCCCCATGCTGTTTTGATCAATCTCCCGGCCACTCTCTTGCTTGATACTTTTAGGGGAAGCGAGGAACGGGGGTATCTTGGGTCAGTGCTCTAGGTGGAGATGTGAGAGAAGTCTTCATTCGTTTTAGTGGCGCGAGGTGATCTTGGATGTTACTAACGAAACCCCTGAAGTGGCCTGGGATGAGTAGCTAAGGTCATCTTTAAAGGTTTTTCGAGGGGTCTGTTGTTCAGAGGACTTTTATCCTTGGTGCGGGCATACTTCAACCCGAAGTCAACATCCTTCGTGTTCTGACTTATGCAAAAATTCTGAGCCAAACGCCTTTATATTGGATGAGACCTAGGAGCGCATGGCTGAGTCCGAAAAAACTATCCCTCTGATGTCCGAATTTCTGGCGAGTGATGCGTTGCTCGGAAAAATCCTATCTTTGGTATGGAAACTCTCTAAGGTGTTGCGGACATCTTTCGTGTTTCGGTCGAATGGAGATTCCTAGCCGATTGTGTTGATATCGGCCAAGGCAAAAGAACGTGTAGTGGTGCCCGAGCAGAGCAGCTTTCCTTACGTATAAATTATTTCCAAGAGAGGTGTAGCCCCGAACGCTCTGTAATTTGGTGGGGGCATACTTCAATGTGTTGCGAATATTTTTCGTGTTTCGGTCGAAAGGAAATTCCTAGCCGATTGTGTTGATATTGGTCAAAACAAATGAGCGCGCGGTTGAGCGAATGACTTATGGGGTGAAAAAACTGATTTCGGAGCCGAGGCTAGTGGTATACCGCCAGGGTCCAGGCGGTATACCGCCAGAGATGACCTTTCGTGGGCCTGGCTTTTGGCTGAGGTGCGCTGCTCCAAAAATCCCAAAATTTGGTAGGGACACACTTCAACGTGTTACGAACATCTTTCGTGTTTTGGTCGAGTGGAAATTCCTAGTCTAATGCGTTTATATTGGCCGAGGCAAAAGATTGCGCAGCTGAGACCGAGAAAACTGCCCTCCTTATTCCCGAATTATTTGTGAGCGACGCGCTGCTTGGAAAAATCTTATCTTTGGTATGGAAACTCTTTAAGGTGTTGTGGACATCTTTCCTGTTTTGGCCAAGTGGAAATTCAGCGTAAATCACGTTGATATTGGCTAGAACAAAAGAACGTGCAGCTGTGACCGAGTAGAGCCACTGTTCTTGAGTCTAGAATCTTTTTCGAGAGATTGGCTGTCCAGAACTTCCTGAAACTTGGCGTGGGAGAACTTCAATATGTTGGGAACATCTTTCATGTTTTGGCCGAGCGGAAGTTCCGAGTAGATCATGTTGATATCGGCCGAAACAAAAGATCACGCAGCTGAGTAGATATTTGGAGGTTGAGGAAAAAAAAATTTAACAACTTTGGGCCGAAGCTAGCGGTATACCGCTAGGGTCCAGGCGGTATACCGCCAGAGATGGTTTTGGGAGTCCATCGTGACTTTTCCAGTTTATGCTACTCGGAAAGTTCTGAAATTTTGTAGGGAGGTATTTCAATGCGTTGTGGACATTTTTTATGTTTTGACCGAGTTGAAAATCCAAGTAAATCATCTCCATTTTGGTCAGGACCAAATATCGCGCGGCTGAAACCGAGAAGGGGCATCTGTAGCGTTCTAAATTTTTCTTGAGAGATTTATTGCCCGAAAAAATCTGAAATTTGGTAGGGACATACTTTAGCTTGTTGTCAACATCTTTCATGTTTTGGCGGAGTGGAAATTCCGAGTAAATTATATCCATTTTGGCCAAAGAAAAATATTGTGCAGCTGAGGCCGTGAAGGAGCAGCTGTCTTCGCGTCTAAATTATTTGTGGGAGGTGTGTCGCCCGAATGGATCTAAAATTTGGTAGGGACACACTTTAGCTTGTTGCCAACATCTTTCATGTTTTGGCCGAGTGGAAATTTCGAGTAAATTACGTTGACATCAGCCAAAACAAAAGGGCGCGCGGCTGAACGATATTTGGAAGTTGAGGGAAAAATGATTTTAAAGGGACTTTGGGGCCGAAGCTAGCGGTATACCACTAGGGGCCAGGCGGTATACCGCCAGAGATAGGTTTAGGAGTTCATTTGCGAGTTTTTTCGGTTTATGCTACTCGGAAAGTTCTGAAATTTTGTAGGGATATACTTCAAGGTGTTATGGACATCTTTTATGTTTTGACCGAGTTGAAAATCCAATCCAATCATCTCCATTTTGGTCAAGACAAAAGATCGCGCGGCTGAATTCGAGAAGCACAATGGTGTGATTCCTTCTCCATTGTGGGTACTCCGGCATTGGCAAGGAGGGAATGGTGTGTCCTTCAAGGCAAAAGGGGCTGGCCCAATCGCGAGCATATTGGAGGCAATTTAGATTCCCCGCGGTATGTGGTAGACTTGACTCCGTCATGCCGAATGTTGCGGGAACTATTTGCATGATGCAAAATTGTCGCAAGGCTAGGGCGGGGCAGTAGTGGACGCACCCTCGAGCTCCGATTAGAGGAACCCACAGTAAAGGTCCGCAACACACTATGGGATGGGCGGCCCTTAGCCACTTGGCATGCCACTCGAAGTCCTCCTCTGTTAAGTTTAGGAGCCTATTAATCCAGACGTCTTTGTCTTCCCATTCCCAACGGTTGGTGGTCATCGCGGATAGGACCTCGGTTAAAGGGCCCGTGCCTGAGTGAATTGCGGAGAAGGGAGACCGGCTTGGTGCTTGCTTGAAGTGGCTAAATAGCCAAGCTGTTAGTAGTTGTGCGCAACACGTGAGTCTCCCCTTGCCTTTCCTTCGGCAAAGGTCTAATGAGCGAAGGGTCTCGGCCAAGATGGCCGTGGTAGGGTTGATGGCATTGGTCTTCATCTCGAGGAAGACGTTGGCTGCTTCGAAGTCAATCATGTCTTTCATCTTGGGAAACAAAACAAACCCTACCACCGCAAAGGCTAGAATGTCCACCCGATTTTGCCCTTTGGACCTCCGAAATTGTCTTTCGATGTCCGACCAACACCACACATAGTTCCCTTCTATTACACGAGTGGTGATTCCTAAACCATGATCAAACCTATCTTTGACGCTGGGGGAATCGAGGCGCACATTTCGGTAGATGGCTGAAATGGGAGGTGCGAAGCCTATCAAGGCGGAGTACTCCTTTAATGTCGGGGTCAAATCTATCCCCCCGTTGAAAGAGAAGCAACGGTAGTACGGATCCCAGAATCGTATGGCTGCCCGGATGCATCCCCAATCCGTCCTAACATCAGTCAAGGTCAATAAATTCCCGTAATTGCATACAAACTGAGCTCCATCTTCCCGAGTTAATTCATTCCTCAACCTCCTAATCCTAGTTACGTCAAAGTCCGTAACCTCTATCTTAACTTTGGTTGAAATATCGGGGACAAAGTTAGGTGCGAGCATGTCTCCTCGTGTGGCTTGGGTATCAAAACTTCTACCCCCGAAAGTATCAAGCGAGAGCAAAGTGGGTGCCGTCATTTGATCAAAGTAAGATGGATCCTGGGAAAAATAGGGTTGCAACATTAGGGATTTGTACAAAATGTATTACTAGGTTCTTTCCATGCAAAAAAAGTGATGAAGGGGAAAAAAATATAGAAAGCGTGGTAAACCACGCCACGACCAAACAAGTATGATATGCATGATGAGGGCTTTTGACGTTGACTAAAGTTCTAACGGCCTGAAGGTTCCCGATGATACCACAGAATGGTCCAAAAAGTGTCGTAAGGCGACCACCTATTCCTTCCTACGAATTCAGGCCACTTTCCAACCATTTACATAGGCAAATGATTGAATTATGTCGGCTGAATCCGCGTACTAGAATGGAGGCCACCGTCCGGCTAGCTTTAAGGGTTCGAGCGGATTGGGTTTGGTGAACATTACCCAAGACTCGAGTCTTGAGGTGTCACTACTCCCCGTCCTAAACTTATTTGGTGGGCGACCCTTGGGTGTAGGGCCTATGCATGTAATGTGTATGACAGTTGATCAAAGCAATAACAAATAATCACGAAAACCGTTTATCAAAGTAAGTAAAAAAAACAAACACCTAAAAAACCGGTTTCGACCCTACTAGTCCCCAGTGAAGTCGCCAAACTGTCGCACCCCCTTTTTCGTTGAAAAATGAGTTTAAAGGTTCGCGGCGGATGCTAAGCATAAATGGATGCTTCGCATAATACAATGAAGTCGCCACCCTAATTTCTAAGGTTTAGGGAACCTAAGCGTCATGGCATAAAAATAAAAGAACTAAGGCACAATTGGTCTAAACCTTTGAACAACGGTTCGAGGTCGTATTGTGGACTTGGGAAGGTGTTAGGCACCCAAGTCACACCCTAAAAAGGTTACCGGTTATAAGGTGTTTGAATACAGTTTTGATATACAAAGATTTGTTTAAACGACCGAAGCATGTCAACCTCCTCCTCCCACGAACTCAAGTCACTTTCCGATCATTTACATAGGCCAATGATCGAATCGTGCCAACAGAGTTCGCTTACCAGAATTGGGTCACTTTCCGATTATCTAAACATTTTTGACACGATTTGGCCCTCCAAGGTGACGTTACATCTTAGCATTTTCGTAGGGACATGTTATTTCCGATAGGGACACAAAGGACGAGGTTACCGTTTGTTCGTTATGCTAGAGCGGACGTTCCCCCTTTTCATTGAGCCATGCATGATTAATTAATTGATTACTACGTGTTCCTAACATAGATAAACTAACATTGTACCATTTTCGTGAATGCATATAACCGAGTGGGATTCGAAGCCACCATGCATAGCATTTAATAAAGAAAACAATTAATCTCATGGCATTTAAACGCGAGTGATGTAAACATGTAAGCATGTGGATGGATTTTATCATGCATATAATTATAAGTTTTTTAGCATTTTTAGATAACATACATGAAAATAATATTTTGCGAAAGACATCAAATAAATAAAAGAGACTTAGAAGAAAGACGTACTTGCGTTACGTGCTCTTGATCTTCCTTGCAAATTGAGAGTGTTAGCAACGTCTTTCGAAAATAATAAATAAAGAAAAGCTCATGCAATACTCGCTTAAATTGACGAAAAATAAGTGAACACGATGAGCGCGTAGCGATTTATTTTGTACGAACACGTATATAAGGACAACATGGCATAATCGTTATTATCATGCGAACTCAATTAACATGGCATATTTATTATTATCATACAAGTTTAATTAACATGGCATACTTATTATTGTCATGCAAGTTTAATTAACATGGCATACTTATTATTGTCATACAAGTTTAATTAACATGGCATACTTATTATTGTCATGCAAGTTTAATTAACATGGCATGATTATTATCATCATATAATCATTTTATCATGGCATAGCACATCACTTAAATCATGCCAACTTTCATGTAAAAATAAATAAAACATGTAAACATTTTTATTCATTTTATCACAAAAGCATACAATTGTTTTTCATCATTTTAATCACAAAAATAGATATATCAACATTTGTTAATATCGCTTGAGCATAAAAAATAATCATACGAACATTCATACGATTTTGACGAAAACATTAATGGACCGGGTCCCACATTGAAAATTTGGGCATTAAAAAATGGGCTTGGCCAAAGCCAAGCCCAAATTTTAATTTAACACATAAAATGGGCCAAAGCCCATCACCTTTGCCTTACTCATTTTTCTTTCCCGCTCACCTCTTCTTCTTCTTCAACCCGCCAACCACCATGGCCATTTACTCAATTTTCAATCCTCCACCATTCTTACCCAAAATGGCCTTACTAACTACATTACTAAAGCATTAAATCATGGTAACAAAAATAGCCAAGAAATCAAAACCACAGCAGTAGCAATTTTGCATGGAAAAATATGCTAATTAATATGCATAAGTGGCTATTAATTAGCTAGTGTATCATTTAATCAAATTGAGGCATGGGAAGCATACATATCATGAAAACTAAGTGTATTAGACAAGTTTTAGCAGTTTATTTCCATACTACATGCAAAAACGAGAATTGAAGAGAGTTTTAGAGAAAGAGAGCTTACTTGTTTCCAGGAGAGCTTATGGCCAAGAAGGTAGTGCAAGAAGTAGAGGTTAAGAGGAGATTTTGGTGCCCTTTTCTTGGTGATAGAAGCAAGCTATTTATAGGGGGAAAATGAAATTGGAGTCGGTTTGTTTGCTTGGCCGGAAATCATCCGTAGATATTTTTGGGAGTGATGATGAACTCTATGGCCGGAATAGTGAGCTAGGGGAAGGAAGCTTGTGGCCAAGTGATGAGCAAGTTTGATTGTGTGGCTAGGTGATGAGCAAGGCAAGCTGGAACCGAGCTGGAGGATGAGAAGGAATTAAATGGCATTTATGTAACATTTATCCTATTTTTGGGGTACGAACGGGATATTTTTGTACGAGCCAAATCGCTCGAAAATGAAAATAAACCCGAAGCGAGATCCAACTATGTGTAGAAAAATAAACCGAGAAAACTAATATATAGTGAATAAACGCGAAAGTTGAGGTGACGTGTTTATTTTCTCTTTCGAAAGTGTCAACCTGTTCGTGAGCAAAATAAATGCTCTTACGACGTAAATTGAACGAAATTGAATGCGGTGATGTGAAAGAGAAAATTAACACGTATTTATCAAACAAAGAAATAGCGCGTTCGAACCTTGGTCCGAGAAAACTTACTCGAGACTGAGAAAAGTTCGAATGAAGACAGTTAAAAGTACGGAAAAAATAAAAAGGCACGAGATGACACGAAATTTTAAACAAACTAGCCTAGGACCAAGAATTGACAAGAACTTGACCTAGACGAGGTATTAAATGTAATAAACATAAAAATACGTAAACATGTTGACGAAAACCGAAAAATACAGTTTTAGTCGAAAATACGAGAAAAATACGAAAAATTTAAAAGACGCAAAATGACATGAAATATTAAAATAAATAGTCTTTGATCAAAAATCGATTGAATTTTGACGTAAATGGGCTATTAACGTGACATGAAATAAAACGAGAGAGTTGTGACGTAAGTCAAAATTCGGGTAGCAACACATACGAAGAGTTCTCTTATTGGAATTTCAATTACAACTTAATTTTCGGTCAATAGGTAATCATCCTTCCCTTATTCATCCCCTTATTTGTTGATTTCCTGCAATTTTCTTAACCAGTGTTGCTTGTGAAATTTTCTCAACTAGTGCTGCAACCATGACCGCCTTGATATAATCATATAAGCATATTAGATGTCTCTAATTCCTGCTTTCACAATCCTATGTTCTGCTTCTTGTTTATTTTTATAGTTCTGTACCCTTTTTTTGTCATTCTGTGATGTAAATATAACTTATTTGTATCTAATTCGGTATTACCGAAATACCGTACCGAAATTATTTCGGTAATATGGTAACGATATCGATCAATAGAAACTATGGTACGGTATCTAATTTTTTAAGTTCGGTATACCGAATACCGAAATTTTTATACCAAAAAATTACGGTACCGACCGATGAACACCCCTAATTGTGGGTATTTAGTGTGGGTATTGGAGCGGGTAAGCACTATCCATACCCCCACTTTATGGGTGCGACTATATCCATACCCGCAATGTGTGGGTAATACCCACCCACAACTGTGGGTATTGAACGGATATCCATATCCGCTGGCGGAATTGCCATCCCTACCTACAACTTCTAATTTCACCATATCACCATAAGTGGAATTTAAAAGATGTAAAATGAAGAGTAGAACATTTATGACCCGAGGCACTTGAGTGGACTAACCGGGGGTAAGGAGTAGGAGTGAGTGTTCGGATTTAGGATCAAATGTCGACGAGTTCGGATCGAAATTTTTTGGATTTTTTGTCAGCAAATCTGATTCCAATCGGACAAGTTCGGATTCGAATCGGATCGGATCGGTCGGATTTTTCAAATGGACCGACCCATCAATTTTTTCCATAATTTTGCCTAATTTTGTACATAAGTTCATCACAAACATGATTTTGCTAAGAAATCATCAAGTCTATTAGAAATCTATAAATCCAAACATGTAGGAAATAACCAAATCAATTAAGGTTTATGGATATAACAAAGTCCAGATGAAAAAAAAATTATCTATCACAGCACTGAATGGGAACTCAATACAAATGTATAACCCTTTCTTGCAGAAGAGAAGCCCAATAACAAATATATAATCCCTTCATGAAGAGTTAAAAGTAGAAAAAGAAGCACATTTACCCAATCGAACCCAAAAAATTAGACAAAGAAAAGAACAAATTAAAGCCCATTAATCAAGTCAATTTGGAGCATTGCCAACATTAAGACCCTTGTAATGCTTCAGTAGTCCACTGATGATTACAAAGTTTTCAAATGCATTTAGCTATACCAACTCCAAGATACCAAACACTGACAAGGAGATTTACAAAATACCAAAGTAACCTAATCCTAAAAATACCAATCTGCGCACGAACATCAGAAATCAAAATTAGTATCCAACTTTAAGTCCAGCTACAGGGGAGAGGCCCGAGAGGGAGCAACGGGGGATTGGCTGGAGAGGGAACGAAGTGAGCGACGGGGGAGAAGGAGCAAAGCGAGCAAGCGGCGGGAGACTCGAGAGGGGGCAGAGCGGCGGTGTCAATGTGTGTGTGGAGTGGTATGGACTCTGGTTTAGGGTTAACGATTGGAATTTGGAAATGGGAAATTGAAAACAAATAAGGGATTTAAGGTACTGGAGTTTCGGAGCTTGGCGTCGGATTTCCGACAATTCTCCTTTCAGAATCCAAAAATGTTCGAATTCCAATAGCCTCCTCTAATCCCGTATCCGAAATCATTCAGATTCGGTCGAAATTCTTGAGCTATGATCGGATCGGATCCACCAATCTGAACTCATCGCTAATAAGTAAGAAACACTAGCATTGCCAAGTTGAAATTCCTGCCATCATATTGCACTTCGCTTCAATTTGTCCAATTCCTCTATAACATGACGTGTATACTTCAATTCAATGCAAGGGTTTTCATTAGGATACCCACCTCCGTTCGCCGCTAAATAATAGTATCAATTATTTTTTAATTGTGACTCATTGTGGTTTTCTCTTGCACGCGATACAAATAAGTGTAACGAAAAATTACAAAATTAGAAAAAAAGATAGAAGTTACACTTCAACTATTGACCTAAGAATTTGAAACTTGCGATTGTCATCAAACGCCTTGGCCATTAGTATTTTTATTAAAAAGTAAAAATGACCAACATGTTTATTATGTATGTTTGGACTTAATATAGTCATTGAGTCGGACTTGAGAATGAACAGACCCCAAACCTGATTTTAGGCTCACCGGCCTCAAACCTTGATCCCACTCAGCTCGAGCTTTAGTTAAGCCCTCGTCGAGCAGCTCGGTTTCTAATTTACTCCCTCCGTTCCCTATTAAACGTCGCCCGCACTGTAGATACGCATATCGAGGAGGTCGGATGACGTACTATTTGACCCCAAAAAATTTCGTATTTTTTTTCGAACGTACGTTAATCATTTTCCTACGTCCGAGATTTTTTTTGTGCGTTATCCGACCTCCTCGATATGCGTATTTACAGTGCGGGCGACATTTAATAGGGGATAGAGGAAGTATTTTTTTGTTCTCACATCCATGTGAAAAATGAAGGTAGCTCAGTCCTTCAATTAGAGGAGGGAGGGAGGGTCTCGTGGTTTGACACCAAAAAAAAAAAAAAAACTTGTAATAAAAGCCGAGTTATTTAGTGTAAGAGAAAGGAAGGAAGAAGAGTACTACGACCTGAAAGAAACTAAAATCAATTAAATTTCTGTCAATTTCGCACGCAAAGAGAGACGCGCAGGGTTCCAAGATCCACTCTTTCGCATTTCCCACCCAGAAATGCGAAATTGAAGATCTAGACTCAGAAACGAGAACTGCTCTTTTTTTGTTTATTCCTTCTTCTCCCTCGTATTCAGATAGATATGGGCTGCAGCTTCTCTGGGCTCAATGCGTTGTACGACGCAGTGAACGGAGGAGGAGATGTGTGGATCAATGAGAACAGGTTCAGGATCGTCAGGCAGCTTGGTGAAGGTGGATTTGCCTATGTCTTCTTGGTCAAGGAGGTGCCCGGCGACTCCTCCGCTTCCTCTACTGGTGGCCTTCACAAGAAAGTCAAGGACAAGTCCCATCTCTCCGGTGCGTACAATGATACCCTATTGTTTTTTGCCTTGCTCTCCTTTTTTCCCCAATATTTGGTTACCTGGGTCATTCTTGTTTGCTTGATTGGTGCTTGATCCAATGACTTCTATGATGACATTTCATTTGTTTAAGGATTATGAATTTTGTGTGTTGTAAATTGGTGTTCGCAGCTTTTCTTCTATTTTGTCGGCAGTTTTGACTTTTTGTTCCAAATTTTCGATTTAATTATTATTGCCTCATTACATTTTGTCTGCTACGCATCAAACCCATGCCCATCATGATTTTCTTTAGACTTTCCGTTAGTAAGTACTCTGTAGTTCTTTCTTAAAGTTGTTGGCCTCAATTTTCTTGCCATCATAGTGGAAATGGAAAACTGGCTGGTTCTCGTATACTAACTAAGGTCTGTCAGATTGTGTGTGTAATTAAGCAATGTAGATCAAGATTTTTTCTTTGTTTTCTGTCATTGTACGCTGAATCAGTTTTTTATAAGATCAAGAAAGTTGATTTATCTTACTATTATTTATTTTAAATTTGATTAACATAACTGAATTAATTGTGCTGCTGATCTGACTTTGGTTGCCATGCAGATGATGGAACTTATGCCATGAAAAAAGTTCTCATTCAGAATAATGAGCAGTTGGAGTTAGTGCGGGAAGAGATCCGCGTCTCATCCCTGTTTGGCCACCCTAATTTACTTCCTCTCCTTGATCATGCTATTATTGCTGTTAAGGTAGGTGCCTTTGCCACATTTTTCTTATTTCTAGTCCGTAGAATTTTCATGGTTGGTCATTTTGCTAGGAAGGGGACCCAGTAATAATAGTTAATAACATTGCTTACCTCATTAGTGTTTGAATGTGATGTGGTCTTACGTCAGGGATCTCCTGGATGATAGTTATGCTGGGTCTTCATGATAAAATGCTTGAAAATATTTACCTTATAGTCCTTCTTGTCAAAAGTTGAGATTTATGGTTGGATAGTAGTAAAAAATGGTTAAAATTTTGTTTGAAGGATTCCGAATGTGGGAGAGAAATGGGATGTCCAAACGAGATCAGATGTGCTGGCTGTAATTGGTGAAATTGGCTGGTCAGGGACCCAGTTCCTGAAATCATGCCTTGTAAAACTGAAACTCCTACCCCTAAGTCAAGATTACGATGCATAACAACTGAAATGGAATCGTGTGTGTAACCTAAGAGGCCATCTTTTTAGACTACATTGGACACCCACATTTGTTATGATCCCAATCTCTCTTTTTTGCTTAACTCTTAAATGTTTGACTTACAAGGTGACTTGAATGAAAGTTTTGTAGTGGAAGGGGTATGATTCTATAGAATTGAGCTGTGGCTAGTGCTCCCTTTGCATGCTCTTTTAAACATGTACACTTTTCAGAGCTTGACTTCATTTTGGTGTATTTTTTATTTTGCTAGGCTCCTCAAGAGGGATCCTGGAACCATGAAGCATATTTACTATTTCCAGTTCATTTGGATGGGACCTTACTAGATAATTCCAAAGTTATGAAAGCTAAAAAGGAGTATTTTTCTACCTCAGATGTGCTTCAAATATTTCGGCAGGTGATAACAATGCTTCCTCTCTTGTTTAATACAAGACCAATTGCATGACTCTATTTAGAGGTATTATTGACAATGATCTTAGCATATATCTTGATCATTAGAACCTACTGGTTACTTGCATTTGAAATTTGTCATTATTGCTCAAGATCCAAGAAATAATCCTAGCATTTTAAATCTGTTTTTGTGTGCATTGACTTCGTAGCTCGCTCATTCTTATAGTGTGCTGCATTCCATGCTCTTTCACTAAGAAAAACCAGTGTCGCAGCTTTGTGCAGGACTGAAACATATGCACAGTCTTAATCCTCCATATGCACACAATGATCTCAAGCCCGGTAATGTTCTTCTAACACATAGGAAAGGGCAACCACCTCTTGCCATGTTGATGGATTTTGGAAGTGCTCGACCAGCAAGGAAGCAAATTCGATCCCGTGCAGAGGCACTACAGTTGCAGGTACTCCTTCTGAACTGTTGTCTTTGCCTTTTCATATGTTTTAAGCCTGACTTTTAGCTCGTTTATTTGTCTTTCACCAATGTCATTGTTAGAATACTTTTCCATCAGTGTAGCACAACTATGTATGCCATTTGTTATTTTATGCATGTCTTTATATTATCACTAACTTCAAAATTCCTAAACTATTTGATAACATTTTTAAAATTTTATTCTATTCTGTACAATTGTCATGAAACAACCAAACTGCTTTGCCTTTTAAATTAAGTTAAATTGTTATCATGAAAAAAGTTTTTGGCATGCCTTATCAGTATCAGGTACCATTGTCCTGACTGGGATTTTGTTTGGCCATTGCATAGGAATGGGCATCTGAGCATTGTACAGCTCCTTTTAGAGCTCCTGAGTTTTGGGATTGCCCAAGTCATGCAGACATTGATGAGAGAACTGATATTTGGTCCCTGGGATGCACATTGTATGCAATAATGTGAGGACCCGTCAAACTTTCTTCTTTTGATATATTTCTAGTGATTTGAGGAATTCTTTAGATTTTGTCACATTGCATGCCTTTTATTTTGTTGGAGAAACCGTTCCATTTTATTTGATTCTTGTTCATGCCCTCTTAATGAAGACACTCCTTTCATATTGCTTCTTTTAAGTCAAAATGTCATTTATGCTCCTTCCTTTTCTAAGCACTCAAAGATGTGCTCTCTTAATTTTCATTTGGAAGAATGTGAAATTAGTTGATATAGATTCATGTCATACCATCAAGACCTATCAATAGTTTGATGTCTATGGTCAGGTTTTCAATTACATCTTTTTTTAGCAGGAGAGAGTTCTTCTTGTCCTCCTATATTAAACAGATTAAAGAGAAGTAACTATGCTTATCTAAAGAAAAAACAGGGAGACGTAACTTGTATCTGTAGTTATAGACATGGTATATAGTTTTTACATGCTATGCGGATAATGGAATTAATTGACTTTTCACTCTGGTTCCCTCATATCATTGTTAATCTGAGAGAAGAATTGTACCTTGTAAAATTGGCTGTCATTGATATGTCAGCTTAGCAGGTAAACTTTTTTCATCTAATCTATTATTGTGGTTTGTTTCCGAAGGTATGGAGTGTCTCCGTTTGAGTATGCTCTTGGAGAGTCAGGAGGAAGCCTGCAGTTGGCCATCGTAAATGCGCAGATAAAGTGGCCAGCTGGACCTAAGCAGCCATATCCAGAAGCTCTCCACCAGTTCGTGACATGGATGCTGCAGCCCCAGGCAGCGGTCCGCCCCTGCATAGATGATATCATAATTCACGTCGACAAGTTGATCTCAAAGTTTTCAGCTTGAGAATATGGAACAAGAAAATCTCATCGCAGTGTGCAGATGACCATGCAATTCAACAACATGGGTTATATACATCAGTGATATGGGGATATTCAAAATTCTTAGGTGAAAATGGCAGTGAAACCAAATAGAAGTTCTTTGTTAAAGGAGTTGCAGAGATGATTTGCCTTTTCCTTTATATTTTTTCGTGTAGTTTTGGCATTTGTGCAATTGCTTCATGATAGTGCACTGTTGTCTTGTCAACCAGCTGTTTAACTATGTAATTTATTCAAGTCAAGATCGTCTTTGCACAATATTCAGTTACTTAGTGGAAAGATAATAAATTGTTTTTGTGCGAATTTGTCCTTTGTTGTATGAAAAAAAGACTTGGGATATTAAGGGTCTGTTTGGCGTTTCAGTTCTAGTTCGAAAAGTGTTGTGGCAAAAGTATTGTGGCAAAAATACTTCTTGAAAAACTAGTATGCTGTTTGGTAAACATTTCTTAAAAGTACCGTGGGAAACGAGAAATTGTTTTTGGTATTTGGTAAAACTATAAAAATGAAATAGTTGAAGTATAAAATTCATTTTTTATACATTAATAAAAATAGGAAAAATAGATCTAGAATTACTTATCTTGAGATGGAGATTTTATTGCGGTAGTTTTTAATTTATTTTGTTCTATTATATAAAGTAAAAAAATGAAATTAAAAATAAAAATAAAAATAAAAAGTAAGAGAGAGAGCAAACGCACGCAGCGTCACTGCAGTATTTTGGATCAGTGAGGAAAGCACAAGGCAAAGCATTGCTCTCAACGCAGCAACCCAACCCTTAACCCCAAACACTTTTCTTGCAACTCAGCCCAACCTAACCCAAACCCAAACTCAAACCCCAAACACTATCTAAATCTACAACTGTTGTTCCAATTTTGTTTATTTCGTGGAGTAATTATGTACTATGAGCACTTTATCTCTTAGTTGCTGACCTGCCAAGATTAATCTTAGACATCTTGACTCTTAGACATCTTTACAGTGTGAGGTTACACTAGATTAATCCAGGGGGGATTTAAACCACCCCCAAACTATACCTGAAGTGATTTTTCATTGATTTAGCAACTAGGTTAGGTTGGTCACGGAATCCAATAATTGTTTAATGTAAAATCTGGATTCTGTAGATCCTTTTTTGGGATGGATAAAACCTGTAGTAGTTTTAAAACAATTGTATTATTAAAGCTCGAATTCAAGATTTTAGTTAAATTAGAAGAATTCCTTGTCAACTTATTTGCGTTTTGTTCCAAATTTTTATTCAAAGGTATGATGCCTATGATTGTTGCCCCTCCAATAGAGTGGAATGAAAGAGGATGGAAATGGTGGTGCCTTATTTTGTTTATCAAATGCTTCAAGACACCCGTGCATACAAAATATCAATCTTCTATCAACATTGTAATGGGTATGTAATATTGAACTTGTCTATCATTAACCTGAGCTCGAGTTCGAGTCTAAGAAATGAAAAAACTCATGCCGGAAAGCCAGAGAAAAATAGCAATCTTCTCAGCTGTCACTAGGGGAACTATTGTTGTCGTCCTGGCAAGCAATACCCTATGATCTTTAACACCATATATCTCTTTCCTAGGAATATGACTCAGCTAATGCCATATGATATAGGATATTCACTTTATGCCTGGTCCATCAAGCACTTTAATCAATCTCATCTGCTCCATATCCACCAGTGAAATCAATTTCAGAATGAATCTAACGCCGCAAAAGAGGTGAGAAGGACCAAGATTCAACTCAGTTGACACCACTCCAGCGCAAGTTTTAGTAGCCACAAAGATAGCAAGTAGTACTCCCTCGGCCACAACCCAGGTCTCAAGTTCGAACAAAGCAACTCCTTTAAGGCCCTGACTACACTCGAACGGGATTAGTCTCTACACTCGAACGGGATTAGTCTCTTCAGATAGAGAGGACATCCAGAGATACCCTAAAAAAACTCTTTGTTGGTCGCTGGACAAAAATGAAACATCAACACCATAAACAGACCTTAAATTTCCTCTCTTTGTCCACATATTATGCAGCAAACAGCAGATCAGTCAGTAACACTGGTATAACTCATAAAAGGTGTCCAGAGAATCTAAAAAGCAACAAACAGAAGAAAAAAACCACTTGGATGCAACTAGAAGCATAGCAACCACAAAAAAGATACACCAAGGTACCATAGCCACTTGAAATCTATGTTCTTTTAAACACTTCTGTTTCTGATTCTTCCTATTTCCTATACTTACATATAGTAGTAAGCACTCCACCCCTCCAGTTCCCATTTCACTCCTTTCCCTTCGATCGAAATTATTCAGATAACAATTGACATGGAAGGTACCTTATAGGACAAGTATGCTTAAGGGGAACCCTTCAGGTGGAGAGGATGGCTATTCTAGCAACTGGCCCTATCCTTGTGATGCATGTCATGCAGCAGCCTGTGAGCTTTACTGCAGTACAGACTCGATTTACCTCTGTCGAAGATGCAATTTACACCTCCATACAGCCATTCCAATGGCTTTTCATGAGCGCGTGTGGGTTGACAATGCTCCAGCAGCATTCACCTGCCATGCTTATTCAGATGAAATTGAAATACCCTCAGCCAACCTACTGGTCCCAATGACTCCTCCATCGGATTTCTTATTTGCTTCCTCAACTACTCACCTCGAAGCGGATCATGGTCCTTTTCCAGGGACCGAACATGAAAGCACACCCAACAAGAGCAATGAGAAGTTACAAGCCGAAGCAGATTCATGGTTGTTACTTGATCTTGAAAATGACAGCCAGACTACTAACAGTGGAACTGCTCAACATGGCAAGGAGGTTGATGAGGATTTGTATTTCTTGAAATACAATTCACTTGGCCAGTATCAATACCATTTAGATCAGACTGATCAGATGGAATTTGCAATGAGTCATGAACTGACCTATTGCAGCGGTGACCTTGTTGTTCCAGTTCAACCTCTAAATGCTGCAGAGGAACAACAGCAGCAGCAACTTATTTCCTTTGACAGGGAACATGAACCCTCCAAAGACACTCTGATGTATGCTACACCAACTAGTCAGAGAGTATGATTCTATCTCAAATTAACACTTCAATTTACTCCACATGGACATTCTTTAAAGTTTATTGACTAGATGTAGGATACCTTTTCTCCATAAGTGGAGGGTTTGGTAATAAGATGCTAACTCTTTTTTCCTTCATCAGGTCCCTTTGTCTTTCATAAATCCCGGCTACTTGTTCAGTGCAACTACAAGTGACACCTTAAATTCCTATTCTAGTTTTCTCCAAGGAACAACCGATTTCTTCCCCAACCCTTCACTATCGCTTCCACTACCTTTTAGTTCAATGGACAGGGAAGCCAGTGTTTTAAGATACAGGGAGAAAAGAAGACTAAGGAAGTACCACAAGAAGATTAGATATGCATCTAGGAAGGTCAATGCAGAGAATAGACAGCGAATCAAGGGCAGATTTGCAAGCAAAAACAACAGGGAATTTGAAGTGGATCAGATGTTTTCATCAGAAGATTGTGAACACGGAATTGTTCCATCATATAAAGCAAAATAAAGGAAGAAAAAACGATCCTAAGAAATTGAACATAAATCTCACGGATGTAAGCTTTTCTAGCTAAGCAGTTTGATAAGTGGGAATAAAACTTAGTTTTATGTGTTCCTGTCTATTTTGACCGTCTCTTACTGAGATTATTCTAAATTCCATTCCCACTTTCTGTTTGAGATAGTGATTACAATCCATGAGCTACTACTTTTTCTTTCCGATAAGTAGAGATGAGACTCTAACCCGAATCCCTGCTGGTACTTTGCCACCAGCAGACAACCACTAAGCTACATGCACAGTGGTTCAATATTAGTTTGTAGATATACTGCAGAGGTAGGAATGTATATTCAATTGCTTTGGTGTTACAAGAATCTGAATGTATAACCTATTGGCAAGTCTCTGAACCCTCACCACCGGCCGAACCCTTTCGAAAGAAAGCTACCAGCGTTCAGCCGGTA
Source organism: Viola odorata (assembly GCA_963691705.1). Lineage (NCBI taxonomy): Eukaryota > Viridiplantae > Streptophyta > Magnoliopsida > Malpighiales > Violaceae > Viola > Viola odorata. The sequence goes on along the minus strand of OY829539.1, from coordinate 54,946,021 downwards.
GTTAGGTATATTCAACCTTCTTCCCTCATGATTGATACTGATATCCTCCCCACCAGCACCAATACCCACCAACTCACCAATCTCTACACACACAAAATTAAAACAGGTAGAATCTAGTGTTACTGTTGATATATGCATTAAACTTTTTCAATGCTGTACCTTCTTTTTTAATGGAAAAGTCTGCATAGCAAACAAAGATTATACTAGTAATTAGAGAATGCACAGACTCTCTCTTAGAAGATATTACATACAGGTTATACAGAGTGGTGTCTAATCGACGGAAATGGGTCTCGTTGCCGGACGTTCGAATCCCATTAGAAGTAGAATCATGATATTTCATTAATTTCGTCTTTTGCTACTTGACACTAACAAACTAATAACTAAGCATGATAAAAAATGACCCACTATGAAACTAATTTGAGGTTTGGATGAGTACTCCAACCCCTTTTTAAGGCCAGTAGTTGGTGTTCCTTTCTTTTGACATGGGAATCCATTTCTGAACTTCCATTGGTTAGTTTGAGGAATCATTTCCAACACACACTCAGTCTGCAATCCTGGATCCCAAAGTTGATACCTAAAAACCCATGTGTACAGATCATTCTATTTTGTTTCCAAGATTTTATTAGTTCCAGTCAAATGTTATTATCCAGAAATATCTAGGCTTCAACCTTTAAGAAATACTGTAGTGTGTTCCCAATCACAAAATATCTAGAATTATTTCTGTTGAAGATTTTATACTAGGCTACCCTTCTTTCTTTTGCTGAAGCTTGATTTATGCTTTCAAGTAAATGAAGGTCTAGCAAAAATATCAGATTGGGAACAACAAGTACCATTTTTAGGTTTGAACCACAACTATCTCTAAGCCTACCGGCCTAAGGCTAATCATGTTCGCACGAGATCAACCAACCAAGAGACAAATGCTCCAAAAAGGTAATTTCCTCCGCACACAAGGATAAGGAAGCACAAATACTTTCCAGTGGTATATGGTGTTTTCCCTCTATTATTAGCATGCAGCAAAAATATAGATTATAAAAAGATTGCCAAATGCACTCTCGTGTAAGTTGACCACTCTATCTAACTGGTTTAGAACAAATTATTTTGCAACACTTCTAGTTAGATTTATAGCATGTTTCAGAACAGAGGTCAGCAGCATACATAATAAGCAAGGAAACTAGAGTTGTTATGTTATAAATTTCTAATGAGGTACTACTACTGCTTACCTAGAATGATCTGGAGGAGGGAAAAAGGAAGCTTTATACTAAAAAAGACATGCACTTTCCGCTTTTTGGTGGGGAAAGAAAGATGTCCACAAAGCTCAAACCCACACAGCGAGAATGGGAAAGAAGGAAGGAGAATTGCAGATACTTTTCTTATCCTAGTTGGGTAGAGCCAGACATCCCAACCCATCTGGGTTATTGGCAGGCTTTACTGCTTTATCCAATCAATCATCATCCACCTGGGTGTGGTGTGGTGGAGCATCTACCATCTACTTCAACACTCTCATTGGCTGCCCATCTCTCTTTTTTATCCCACTCCCAAAAAGCGCTAACCTTTAGATTCTCTCTTTTTTATTTTCCCTTTTTTCCGGTTACTAATCTTAGTACTGAGGCCCCCAGAATTACTAGCAAGAAACAGAGCTCAAAACTAGTACATTCTGATTCTCCCCCGTCATTTTTTCAGGGTAATTTCTCTTTTCAAACTTTTTCCTGTTTTTCTCGTGCAAAATGGCAGGAAAAAGGAGAAAAGGGAGATGGAGAAATCCACAGAAAGAGCAAAGGAAGACAGAACAAAATTATAAAAAAATTGAAAGAAAAGGTAAAGAATACAAACAACCGAAGACACGACAATACATGAGGCAACATCTTATACTCACTGAGCCAACGAATTTCTTGAAAGACAAAAAAAAAATTAACGCACTGGTCACTCCTAACTTCCTAAGAGTGAAAAAGAAAAATAAGAGAATTTATTAGATCCAAATGACATGTTCCTTTGGTCAGAAATGACCCTTCTTTCCCTGTCACTGCAGATCCACTTTTACTATTAACCACATCATCTAATCATGGGGTTAGTCTAGAAAATGAACTTCAAAGTCCATAATAATATGCAAGAACCAGCCTCAAGATTGTAGGAGTTAGCTATATGCATTAGCTTTCTTGTCCCTCTTTTGACATGTGGCATGGCAAATGATAATGATGTAGACAAGAATACTCAAACCCAAGACTTTCGCCTTGTTACTTTTGTAGAAAGTACCATTGAGCTACAAGCTCATTGCTCGTCTCTTATCAACTATTAAATGTGAATATATTTGTAATAAGTAATTTCATTTAATTTAATTGCAAGTTATATTGTATAGGTTGTGGAATCTAAAAGGTTGAAGTTCCAAAATTCTAAGAATTTTATAATTTCCTATTAATATAAGCGTTCGTTAACTATCATCTAAATGTTTATAGGAACTTTTGAATGATGTTTTAAAATGATTGTTTTGACAAATCAAGGTTATTTCATGTCAACTTTTATTTCCTTTAATATGTATTATATGGTAAATAATTATGCGTAAGGTATGCACTTTGTAAAGAGACATCACCTAGATAAGATTAATATCAAAAAGATTTGTTTTAACACATAATCAACCGAACACATTTCTTATTTCAAGCAAAAAGAGAGTACACCACATCGTCACGCAAGCGCGTGGGTTTGATACTGGTATATAAAAAAGAGGAAACATGCTGCAAATAACACTGTTTTGAGGTAAGACTAACCTGTTACTAACTGAGCATGATTTATAAAGCCAAAAACTATGAACCATTTTTCATTGGCCAAGCATCTCTGCAGGTTACTATATCTTTACACAGCTTCATTGTCTTCGGCACACTGTCACAACAAGTTCCTTCAATCAACATAACTTGTTCCACCAAAAGTAACCTTGTATGTATATACCAACTTACACACACACACAAAAAAGAGCACCATGACACAGTTGAGGTCCATCTACGATTAGTAAAAATGAATGAGAAAATGAGCATGTAAGAAAGGAGAACAATGGAACTAAAAATAGACAAATAAGTGATGAAACTGTTATTATAAGATCACCTTAACAAATGAGAAGAATGAATGCTCTACTTTGATGGTTAATCATCGTGCTCGCCCTCATCTTCAGAATCTGCATAGACGAAGCAGATGCATGATGTCTCACATCTTCATAAGGCCTCCAACAATGATTGGCATATTTGCGCAACGAGCAAATATGACTGGTTAGTCCTTATTAGAGCCCTCAACCACCAAAATTGGGATTCATAACAACCACACCCATAGACCAACAAGTGTAAAAGATGGTTAGCCTTCGTGGTAATTTTTTTCCTATTTGATTGAATTTCATTCCTTTTAGTTGTAGAAAAGAAATACAGGGTAGCAAGTACAGCAAACAGATAATGACCAAATTTTCTTGCATTTCATTCTGCGGTTACTGATCCAATGATTGTGTAAAGATATAGAAGCACAGTTCAGAAAGTTTTTACCACATCTCAAGTACAGACAAAATATAGCAGCCAAAGATAATGACCGACATCTTGTAAAAAAGTTAAGCCTTGATAGTATCTAGTTGAGTTTCATTTTTTCCCTTTTTGTTTGCGCTCATGCTTATCTATTTGCAACACAAATCCATAAGTGTAAAATCATGCTCCTTACCTGAGCGAACATCATCTTCAACCTTGCCCCTCGCCTGCATTTGTCTCACAGCCATCCGAATCATCAAAATCCACCAATAAATATTCAGAACAAGCAAGCAGAAGAGAAGTGTGTTGAAGATATAATAATAAAGATATGCCTCCATCAAGAACTTCTCCGTGTCCAAGCTTAAAAGAACTTCAGAGCTGTCATAAGTAAATAAGCAAAAACAGTCCAGTAAAGAAACACAGTATAAGGAAATCTGACAATAATCAATTCATTCCTATCAGAAAGGATGTACCTCACCTTGTACTCCAAAGTATCCAAAATGGATATATGATTATACGAAGTATGGTCCAAGAAATAACAAAGGCAGGGAAAGCTATACTTGCAAGCCATTCACAGCCGCTATATTTTGACATCTTGCCAACTTCTAGGAACACATCAGATGCATCATGCAGGGCTAAGACAACTGAACCAACACGAGCAAACCTGTAAAAGGCCACGGACTATTGACATACAGAAAAAAATCTTATCTTAAATCCAAAAAAGAGATACAAAAAGGGTGCTGAACTCGTTATCATAAGTATGGCCAGTGATCCTATGCACAAAGGGTATCCATTTCCTTTAAGAACTATCCATTGGAAAAGAAGAAGAAAAACATGCACACAAATATGTAACACGAATCAGCATAGAATCATCCTCTAATATTTTCTCAGCAAGTAAGCATCAATCATTAGTGAAACCAATTCTCAGCACCAAAGTAAGTCAAAGAAACAAGCTTGAAGATGAACACCTTTGGAACAAACCTAGATATGTAAGACAGAACAATGAGAGATAATGATGCCACATGATGACCCATGGACACTGAAAAGTCTTTGCGTCTTGTTTCCCAGAAAACCAAAGCAAAGATAGAGTAAGTGTAGAATCCTCCAGCATACATGTACAATCCCTTCAATTTGAATCTGCCACCATGAGAAGAGCCAGTCAACTAACCCTGAGCACATGAGTGAGGATATTAATGGGATCCAGCAACATGAGTGAATGGAGATTCAAACAATAAAATTTTCCTAATTCTACTAGCTGTAAAGAATAGTAGATGATATGCTTAATGTGCTAGTGAACTCACTTAAGTTTCAGATCAGGCCAAATTTGATCTCCAGGTCCTGCCCAAAAAAACTTGGTATTGGTGAACCATGGCTCATCATATGTAATGTAAAGAGCGAAAAGTTCTGCAGAAAGAAAATAAACACATTTCCATGCTGACTCTTTGAATTTTCTGATCTTCTTCTGCTTCTCACGTGACTTAATGTCCACAGTGTCATACCCATTCCCAAAAATGAGTCTTCTGGCTAATTTCTGCCAAAAAAGATGCAACATGAGTGTGCTATGAAATTCCAAATTGAGTTAGTCACAAGGAGTGTTGTAAAAGCTTTGAAACTCAACCAAACAAAATCTTAACATGACAACTCAATACAAGATCATATTGTTTAGTAGATACAATATCAACATCTTCCAGTCCAAGTCGAACACTTCCAAATTCACAGCCTCAGTTACATCACACAAGTTACATCAACTCACCCACCATTGTAAGAACCAAAATAAGAAAAGACAAACGAACTCTACATCTGTGCAAGCGCCTACATAAATTCATATGTAGACTCCCCAGACATCAAATCAAGATATACAAAACTATTTGGCAGTTCATTATCAACTAGCAGAAACAGCAACACAACATCAAAGAACTGGTCTAAAAACAGTCCAACTAGTGGTTCTCTTTAAACAAAACAATAACACCACTTTTATGACATCACTCTCTCAAGACATTAGCAACTATAACCAAGACAAAGCTGGAAACCAAAGAAACCCCACCAACATACCCAACAATCCAGACATTCATAGCCATAATATCATACAAGTCCGCAATTATAGGTATAATTAAACTATAAACAACACAAATTAACCCATTAATACAAGATCAAATTACAAGTGAACATACCTCAAAGACGAATGTGTCAAGAAAAAGCCTAACTGAAGGGAAGAAGAGACTGAAGAAAGGAAGAAGAATGAAGTCTTTAACCACTGGGTATGATTCTGATTCCCAATCCACTAAACCATTAATTCCAAGAAAACCCATTTCGTTGTTTTGGGCTTTGGAGCTTGGATGGATGATCTTCCAAAATCCAAGGAAGAGAAACAACAAGAAACTGTCTTGGTGGTAAAGTTGCGCAAAGAACCAGCTTTGACTTTGAAAATTCATAAATTTGACACTGGCGCCTGCCACTACCACGTGTGCCGCTTGCTGGTGCATGTGGATATCACTACATTTTACTCTTTTTTATTAAAAAAAATAGAAAGGTATTACAACTGTATTTTAAGGCTTAAATTGATTCTTTTGTTTTGTTTGGGAATACCAAATTAAGTAATAAGACACGTTATTTTTTTAATTAGTTATATAACTAATTATCATTACAATACAATTCATGAGCTTACGTCATAAAAATAACATGTACGGATATGCATAAAAAAACATGTAATTAAAGATGAAAGCTGCTTAATTTTTTTTGTCAAAATAAAAAATAAACCTAATATTTAATTAAATCCTTAAATAAATGATTTTTTTTCTATTTTACTCCAATAATGAAGTTGGTATGTAAGAGATACTTCCTCCGGTTTTTATTAAACGGCTCTTACTATTTGGGCACACATATTAAGAAGGTCGGATGATTCACTATTTGACCAAAAAAAATCCGTAATCTTTTTCGAGCATACATTAATCCTTAACGTACGTTCGAGAAAAAATTCGGGGCAAAATTATCTCAAATAGTGAATCATTTGGCTTCCTTAATATGTGTACCGTATAAGAGTCATTTAAAACTCAGAGGGAGTAATTAATATTATAAATGCATTTAGTAAAAACAGAAAGGATGTTATAAATGTATGGAGAAAATATTATTTTTTTCTCGGGTAATTGAATTATTGGCTTAATATTTTATAAATTAACATATTTCTTTATGCATTAATAATGATTGTGATTTTTTTCATAAATTGATTTAAGTTAATTAAGTAATTACTAAAGTAAATCTCCAAGCAACCATTTGTTAGCTTTTATCATTATCTATTTTTCTAATGGCAATATCTAAAACTTATAAATATATTTTTGGTGGTCGAAAAAGTTTGAAATTTATTTTTACAGATTATTAGGTTTCTGTGTTGCTTATATATAAAAAAAAAAGTTCTGTCAAAATTTCCACGTCCCTCACCTTACAGCAATAGTCTGACGTTTTCTCATAATCCCTCTATTTTTTTAGTGGTCGTATTTACTTAAAAAAATTTAAATAGTTATGGTATTTTTTTAGACGGTTAGTTAGTGATTTTTATGCTCTTATTTATTATTATCCTAATTGTAGAACTAACCACGTAATGATCAACTCTCAATTATAGTTAGTTTATGTATGGATATTTAATTATAAATGGTAAAATTAATTAATGAATATAGGGGTAGTTTTGTCAAAAATAAAAAATATAACTAAAAGTATTTACTGTATTGGTACGTGTGATTACAGTTAAAAAGACTACTAAAAAAATAAAGGGAGTACATTATTTTCGCTTTGAATATCTTTTTTGTCTTCCCGCTACAAGAATATTCTATACCTAGCATGTTTGTGTCATCAAAATGGTTAAGAATAGACAAGTTATTTACCATACAGTCACAACTAGTTTTGATCATTTGTAAGAACAGGACTGGTCGGTCTGATAAGAAAAATTGTCACCCGATCATGAATTTGGTTCTTAAAACCCCGAAAAAACTCAATATTCAATTCTGAAAAAAACTCATAGACTGATCTGGTCCGACCATTAACCGATTGATTCAGATATAATTCGAGCGGTTCTGACGGTTTGCTTATTCACTTATTTAACTAAAAATTTGGAATTTTTTATTTAAATTTAGTTTCCTTTTTCTACATTAGTTTAGATCTATATTATTCCTTTTTTTTTTTTATAGATCCTCATTTACTTTCATATAAATTAGCATTATGTACAAACTTTAATTCAATTTACAATTAATACATATTAAAGAAATAATTTTTTATTTTTTTTAAGAAATAATTTTTTGTGACTGATTTGCACCTAATATCTATTATAGTCGTATTTAGCGTTATACAATTAGTAAATTAGATTTTATTTATGGATATAATCCGAAATGTTTCTTAATTTTTTATATACTTTATCAAAATAATACGCATTTAATTTAAAATCAGAAAATTAATTTAAAATATATTTCATAACCTTATCATTTTAGAATTCAAATTTAATTTATTATTTTTCTATGATGTAAACATTAATTAAATTGAATGAAGTTCCTAAAAATTTTCCATCCATTTTTGCCACGTAAATACATCTGTTATAATTTAGTGTTTTTATTAATAATATAAAATGTAATTTGATCTAGAACTTCTTTATATGAGTATTTTGAGGTTTTCTTTTTACCTATACTACATTATATTATAATTTTGAATTTTCTCGGTTCGACTGATTCCACCCTAGTTGAACCTTAAAACCTTAAACCTCTTATCTCACCGATTTTGAGTTTGGTTCAGTTTGATTTCGATTGCTTTCTTATACTTTCAGCTCCTTTTTTTTCTCTCCTAATTTACTTCCTTTTTTCTTTATTGAAATAAGAATGGACAAAATTGTTTAGTCGAGTGAGTTATCAAGAACAATACGGGAACTGAAAATTCAATAATAGTTGCCACTATTTAAATACAGCTTACAAAACATTTTTAAAAAAAAATACAACTTCAACGGTCTTTCATCTTTAGCAGAATATTACATGACAAAAGAAAATTTAGATCCACAGGAGTAACAATGCAATTCTCTCATTTTTTTATACAAATAAAAATGGGTAATAGGTCAAAGCAGAGCAGAACAGAAAATGTGAAAAACCCAGATGAATATTTAGGGTTGCACAACCTATCCACAGACCTGCATTTTCTATAGGGCTGTCAAAACGGGACTGCGGGTCCAGACCCGGCCCGGACCCGGTTAGACCCGAAAAATTCGGGACCGGGACTAGACCCGACCCGACAAAATACGGGTCCAAATTCCCAGTCCCGGTCCCAGCCCGGTGGGTCCGGGTCGGGTCGGGTCTAGACCCGGTCAAGTGTATTTTCTCTCTTTTTTTCTCTCTTTTTTTCTTTTTTTTTCTCTCTTTTTTTCTTTTTTTCCTTCCTTCTCACGATGACCTAACCCTCCTCTCTTTCTTTTTTCTTTCTTTTCTTTCCCTTCTCTTTCCTCTGCCGCAAATTATTTCTTCTTCTTCCTCTCCATCAAAAACAAATAACACAAAAAATCAACCTGCCAATCAACCTCCTCATCTTCTCATCCCCTCTTCCAATTCAAACAAATCCTGCAAATCAAAATAACAAACAACACAGCAGCACAACAATAACAAAAATAAGGTTTAAAAGGAGGGGAGAGCGGAGCAAGGTTGAGTTCGGTGATGGGTGGCTGGATTTGGTTTGGTGGTGATGGGTTTGTGATGGAAAGTAGCTGTGGCAGTGACGGATTTGGGTGGTGGTGATGGGCGGATTTGGTGGTCGGTTTGGCAGTGATGGGCGGGTTTGGTAATGGGTTTGGATTTGGTGATTGTTTGTGATTAGGTTTGATTGGGATGGTGGTTTGGGCTGATCGGGAACAGTTGAGGAGGTTGGGGATAAAAGGGAGGGGAAGAATGCAGGAGGAATTTGGGGTTAATTGGGATTTCATTGTTTGTGGAGGGATTTGGTTGTTTTTGCAGGAGGATTTGAAGGAGAAGTTGAGCAAAGCAGGAGAGGGAGAGGGTGAGATGGAGATGGGTTTTAGGGGTTTGGCGGGTCTCGGGTCAGACCCGAGACCCGCCGGGTCTGACCCGTTCAGACCCGGCCTTAAACGGGCCGGGACTAGACCCGACCCGGACACAATTTGGGACCAAAAACTTGGTCCCGGTTCCGACCCGAAACCCCGGGTCCGGGACGAGTCTTCGCGTCTCGGGTCTTTTTGACAGCCCTAATTTTCTATACTAAATATTCATCTCGGTTCATCACATTTCCTGTCCTACTCTCCTTTGACTACAGAGTAGAGACTCCTTGTTAGGGACTAGTTTTGTCGCCCCCATTTAGGAAGTCATATATCTTGAAGTTCTCCATTAAATAACCCTAAAATGAATCGAACTAATCAGTTGTACAACAATTTCCTCCGGTCTCCAATGGATATCGTTTGGAGACCGAACATAGAGATTAAAAAAAAACTGAATTTGTTTTTTTGTAACAATTATGCCCTTGCTCCATTTCGAATTTACGAACATGTCATTCTCTCTATTTTTCTTCAAAACTCATTTTAATTTTTACAACACCGATCTCCATCACGGTCACAACACAGCAGCACCAGATCCATCTCCCTCACCAAAAGACCAACCAGTTACTCACCTCGAATAGCCACCAGTCCCACTAGATCAACACATCTACTCACAGGAACCATTTGGGAGAGCAACTGATAGATGGAAATCAAAATTGCGGGATTCTATGATCTGTTCTAATATCTCTTCAAGATTTGAGATTGGTAACTGAATTTTCAATGAAATTATTATTAGTTAAACGGGATGGTTGTATTTGCTCATGATCTTTTTTGGATTTCCAAGATGGAAGTGTTTCTTCAAGATCCACGTAATCCTTTCTGGAAGCTTCTTGACTCTGATTAGCTGACTCAATTGAGCCATCACACACTTCGTGAGGGAGAGTCATTGGCGGTGGGTGTGGGTGTGAATGGAAAAAAAGGAAGATGGGTTGAGGGCAAGAAAAGACAAAATCACTAAAGAGAAAATTATTAAATAGATTCAACTTTTGTTTTGGAAAGAACAAACGATTTTCTTTTCTTAACCAAAGTAAAATGTTTAAAACGACATTTATATGGAACCGGAAGGGTATATAATTTGTTTTTTAGTATATATATTGGCACTTTAAAAATCAAACAAAAACCAAAATGAGAAAAAGAAAAGGCAAACATAATTGGAACGGGCCAAGAAGAGGGAATAAAGCTGGCTTGTAGACTTGTGGCCCAAAGAGAATAATCTTGAACTTTCAAATTCACGGCTAATAAACAACAATAATGATTGTAGTCGATTAAGATTTAGTGAGAGCATGTTTTGCTTTTAGTGCAGATCTTCAAATTAAATTTAGAAATCGGAGAAAATTATATTTGAGTCTAATAATATTAGAACAAAAATAGTATCCGAATTACTAAAAAAAAAGTTAAATGTGACCACTATTTTACTGTACTGTTTAGTAGGAGGAGAGCATGTGTTTTTTTCTTTTTTATTCGGATTATTTTTACTCCCTCCGAGGTAAATTAAATGACTCTTTCCTACGGATTCTTACTATTCATAATACTTGTCATTTTATCTTTTCCGAAATATATATTTTGTGCAAATGATAAAAAAAAAATTATGTATCAACCCAATTTGATGATGGTGTGGTAATTTGAGTGGAAATTATAAGTAAAAAATTATGTATCAACCCATATTATTTTACGAATTTTTACTATTTTAAAACGTCATTTAATTTGACCCCGAGGGAGTATATTACACACGCTCAAAATTGAAAGTAATCAGAATAAAATCTCCATGTTACTGGAAAGATTGTCCTATCTTGCAAAAGATATATATATATATATATTAGAAAGAATAGCCTCCGAATTACTAAAAAATATTGTCTTTAAGGGCTCACGTTGGGGCCGGCCAAGAAGGAGGTTGAGAGAGACGGGAAGAAAACTAGAAAAGGAATTTAAAAAAATCACTTGATAGGGATATTTATTAACTCGTACAATTCACCCAACTCATTCAATCTGATTCTATCCATAAAACTGACCCTTCATCGGTTCTTTAGAGGTAAAGTTAAATTTTAACTTATGAAAAAATCGAATCATCCTAGCAAATATATAAGAGTTTTATACTTAATATTCGTAAAAAATAAACTTGACCCGCATATCAATTACAAGTTAATTTTTTAAAAAAATTATCTAGTAATAATAGCATGTATATATAAAAATTTCTTCATAAAAATATTTATCTCTGAACATTTTTTTCCGTTTAGAATATGGTATAAACTTTATAGTTTGTAGACATAAATAATAACAATTATATATATTAACATATAATTCTCATATTACTTATCTTTTTACGTATTAACTTTTAAGGTTTTTTAATTTAGATTTAGATTTTAAGAAAAAAAAATTCCAAATACTAAAATTGTAATTATATAAATAAAACTAATCTCCGCTTAACACACTCAATACAATATTTTTAGTTTAAATGAAGAGCCAAATATGTAAATTTTAAAACCGATTAGGGTTTGACAAGAAACCAACCTAACCCTACCCACTAACACCCCTATCAATGGAGGTATCTCTCATTGTATTAAGCACACTAATGTTTGATCCGACCGTGGGATCGCTGAAATTTGGAAAGTCGCTAGCCTGCTAAGCTTGGAAGAAGTTGACTTTAATATAAATCCTATGATCTAAGGTTTGATTCCGAGATCCAAGTTGTCAAAATTCGGCCTCAAAGATTAGAAAATAGACTTTTAGGTTTTCTCGTAATGAATTTCGGAATTTTTACTATTTTCGGATATGAGTATTTAGATCTCTTTTTCTATTTTTTTAGGGTTACAACATTATCATCATCATCATCATCATCAAACTTTCTTATTATTTTATGGATTGAAATTTCCTATAGTTTTTCGGAGTCAAATTTTCCTAAAAATCATTATTTAAAAAATCGCTTTCTGCAGAAAGTTACATTTCGAAAAACAAACGCTATCTAAATGGAGATAATTTTTAACATAATCACTAGCTCCAGCTCAAAATTTACAAGTGGATTCCTAACAAATTTGATGTCTAGTTGTTTCACTAGTTGGTGTTCCGATTGTTTGCTCAGTCAGCGAAATAAGACGTTGAAGGGCCTCAAAATTCACTCCCGAAATTTTTAGTTGCCATTTTCTGTAATATTCCATTTATTTTGAATAAAATCATAGAGTACTTTTGGTATTTAAATTCTAATTTTTCTTGTAATTTAGTTTAGGTGTTTATTATTAGAGGTAATTTTAATTACTCGCTTGAATTTTCGGTCTCAAAAACCCCACTGAATTAAAAAAAAAAAATCAATTTCAATGCACGAATTTTACGGGAATCGCAATCCCCCATCACTTCAGTTTTCCATCCAAAATGATGGAAACAAATAGTTTTATTTAGAAAATTCAGAAAAATAAGAAATAAATATCTAAAATAAGGAAATTTCTTTAATTAAAATGTAAAAATATTAAAAAATTTGAATTTAAACATGGGTGTAATTTGACGAAAAGAATGGACAAACCGGAAGAACAAATGATGGGCCAAAGCTGTCTGGTATTACCATATAATAAGTCACAAAGAAGGAATTATAAGTGGGGAACAACCAAATGTTGCTATGGAGTATGCGGACAAGGAGTGCCCAGACCCTTGTTGGATCGACTCTTCCAGTTCCTTTTGTTTCTTTTACCTTTCTCAAACATGGAGGGTCCCTTATTCCCTTCATTGGTGTGCAGTCATAGTCAATTGTGACTGCAAATCATAAACCAAATTAGTCATGACTTTCGATTTTTTTGAGTAATAAGGTAATCATTTTTTATATTTTTTAAGTTTATAACGGTACCACCAGGCATGCTAATCGAGTTAATAATAGAATTAACAAAAGTATAGTGAAATGATATTAGACGAATCTTAGTTGTGGTTGAGTAGTATATATTTATCTACTCCTACTTTCGAAATAGAGCATATTAAGTTCGGAGAATCATGTTTTTAGAACCTCGAAGAAAAATAATTTTTTATCAAGATGTCCCTTTTGAAGTTTGGATGTTAATTTTATGCAATCTATGCACTCCATTGTAGAACAAGTAATTGAGAACAAATAACGTTACACATACTAATAAATATTCTATAAAATTATTCTAATGTGAACAAATTAGATTAGAAAAGTTATTCTTTTAAAACTCCACAATACTTAGATCAAATCAATCATGCACTTAATACGGACCAAGAAGATAACACGAACACGGGAAAAAAACAGGGATCATGTGATCCAATGATGAGGATGCTCGTTACTGCTGCTCTTGAGTTGATGCTAACTTTATGCAATCCATGTAGAATAATGATTGAGGTGATACTTTACATTTTACAATTTCAGTTTTTAGGTTATTTTATTATTTTCTTTTATGGTTGTTTTCTTTTAGCAGTCAATTTTAAGCTTTTTTTTTCTTCAATTACTTGTATTATTTACTACATTTACACATAATTAGTTTTAATTACAACATTTAAATGCATATAATGATATAAAAATAATTACTAATGAATTTAGGAGTATAATTCTAACTCCAATCAAAATTTTAATATATGAAATTATAATTAAAAAGATTACTAAAAAAATGGAGGGAGTAAGTAGTGTTGTGGCTTGAATTTCCTTAAAAAACTGATTTTTTTATTATTATTATTAGATATGTAGTTTAATTATTGTTTACTGAATAGCAAACTATCAATAAGAATTTGAGTTCGAGTCGAAATTTCACATATAATAAGTGTCATCCAATGGCTGAAAACGGAGATTAGAAAGCAAGCTGTCTTAATTAGTACTCCCTCCGGCCTTTAAATATTGACGTTTATTGTTCATGCACGCATATCGAGGAAGCCAAATGATGCACTATTTGACCTAAAAAAATTCCATACTTTTTTTTAACGTACTTTAAAAATTAACGTACGTCCGAGAAAAAATTCGGAATTTTTTTAGATCAAAGCGTCATCCGGTATTCTCGATATACGTGCACAAATAGTAAAAGTCAAATATTAGTGTACAATTTGCATCCTCTGGGTGGGACGATTTAAAGAACCGGTCATTGAAATGAAATGTTACAAATATCCTTTCAGTCTCAGCCTCTCAGGAGTGAATGCAGCAGTAACTTTATGTGGGAAGATATCTGTCTGATCACTTATTAATTACCAGTTCATGAATTCATCCATATCCAAACGCTAGCCAAGCTAAAGCTACCACTGCTAGAAAGTACCCTCTTCTTTTGAATTCCACTGTAAAAACAAAAAACTTTTATTTACCTTCTGGCCATCATTGAATTAATGTTCCATCTTTGTAATTTTAAGAAACCCGAGACCGAGACCGAGACCGACACCCAATACCCGATACTTAATCCTGAGTTACAACTTAATTACGCAGCATTATGCAAAACAAAAAGAGAGTGTCATTAACAGGAAAGACAAATCTTATGGGGTGAGGGGACAAGGCAGCAGCGTATTGGAAGACAGAAGAGCAGAAGCAGAAAGCTACTGTGACAGGTTCCTTTCATATATAATACACTACTTCAATATTACTGTATATATACCAAAATGTATATAAGTTTCACAGATGTGAAATTGTAAGAAGAGGGTGTGAAAGGTAAAGGACGTCTTGTTAGGAAAATCATATTTATAATTTAAAAAGGAAAGAAATGAGTGTTATGTTCTCCATAGTTATGTCATGTGGGGTGGGAAAAAGGGGAGTCTAGACTGGCAAGCATTTATTTATTTATAGGTTTCTCTGTTTAATTAACGGGGGATGCAGCAGAGTGTAGTAAAGAAGGGATATCATATTGAATTCATATGTGTTGTAGTATCTTTTGAAACAATTCAATGCATTCAAGAATCCATGTCCTTTCAAGAATCCATTCAAGAAACTTATTTATGCATCTAGGCAACAAAAGATATTGTAATTATAATTTCCACTTCCTCCCCTCCTCTTCTTGACAGCTTCTCTAGCTCTCTTTCTGCAGATTCATTAAGTGAGAGGAATTAATGGAGGGAGGCTTGTCAGCTTGTCATTGTAGGGAGTAGTATTTAGATTTCCAGGTGCATGGTTACAGTTACAGGCTTATCCTTCTGATACCAAAACCAACCATTAAAGTTGGGCTTTACTTTTTGTGTTGCTTTCAAGAAAATTACTCTTTTCAGGTGTCTAAATAAACACACCACTTTTATAATTTCCTATTTAAGAACCCCACCAAAATATAATACTCTGTTCTAAATAAATCCTCTGTCTTAAAAGCTCTGTTCTTTCTTCTAAATAAATCCTCTGTTTCTCTTTTCGTGGGTGGTTCTTGCTGGTTTCTGGCAATGGGGTCTTCCTCCAAAAACTTTGGACTGAATAGAGGAGAAGAGTGTGAGAGCAGTGAATCTGGTTGGACTACGTATATTGGGTCCCCCATTCATGGTGGTAGTGATGATGATACTGCAAGTAATGGAGGAAATGCCAAGAAGAATTATTATAACTATGAAGATGATGATGATGATGATTCCATGGCTTCTGATGCCTCTTCTGGGCCAAGCAATCAAGGAATGGCTCATCATTTCAAGCTGCAGCAAGAGGAAGATAAGAAGAATGTTGGAAGCAAATACAGAATGGAGAAGAAGGGTAGGAAGGAAACAAAGAGGAAGGAGGATGAAGACGAAGAATATCAGAGGATTTTCTTGGGAATTAGAAGAGGGAATGACGATGATGGTGGTAAGTATGCTGCTGCAGGTCAAAGTGGTTCCAAAAAGGTAAGAAAAGGCATCAGCAGCTGGATGGGCAGCAAAAGAAAATAGTTGCAGTACAACATTGTAATTTTGTATGTATTTGGATTATATATGCAATATTAATTAATTAGTCCTAATTTGTTGCTTGTTTTCATAGCGGTGCTTGCCCTTTTTGCAGAATGTGGTAATTGATTAGCATTAAGTTAAGGAAGATTAATTAGAAACACCCCTAATAGAACAGGATATAGGCTATATATGTTGTTCTGTTCTTGTCCAACTGTTCATTGTAAGCCAGAGCTGTTGAATCAATCAATGAAAACCAGATAAGTACGTCTATTTAGGTACTAACAGTTCTTGTGCGAGTGTTTATTGTTGTTGTGCCATGAGATGCAAAGAACCAAGACCTTGATTTCAATCTCTGGTTCTTAAACCCAGAACCTTTACTTGGCCACGATAGTTTCTTAGTTGAATTCTAATTAAACCTTAAACTTTACATTTTCATAGTCCAATCTTCGGTTCCAGTTCTGAAAACATAGGTTCGAACTAGCATAAGGACTAGAATGTCAAAAACGTGACGTTGTTTACAATTGAAAACATCCCCTTCCCTTGAAAATGTATAACGTGGCAGTCTTCTTTGTCTCCTTGAACATAAATGAAAAGAGTGTGTAGTTTTGTACGTACTACATTTAAGTTTGGAGAACACATGAAGATGTTACTTCAATCTGCTTTCCTATTATAACAGTGGAGTGGAACAATGGAGGACATGACACGAATCAACTGCATGTCTACATCTAATAAATAACAATTTAATATTCTCTCCGTCTTAAAAAAGTGACACTCTCGATAATATATTGTTATTTTTAGATTAATTTTGATAAAAACTAGTTAGTTGGAGACCAAAAATAATAAATTTAAAAAGAAACTTATTTTGAAAAAATATATAACGATAATTTTGATCTGATAATGTTCGAGCATAATTAATAGAGAAGATATTCGGGAAAAAAACGTATAACACTTATCAATCATTGTAATATAGAGAAAATTATATAAAAAGATTATACTCCCTCTGGACACAAATAATTGTCACTTTTCTACGGATTCTTACTGTTCATAATACTTGTCATTTTATGCATTCCGAAGCATATATTTTGTGCAAATGACTATTTTTTTTTATATGAATCAACCCAATTTGATGATGGTGTGATAATTTGAGTGGAAATTAGGAGTAAAAATGAAACAATGTAAAATAAAATAAGATTAAAGATCATTGTCCTACGAATTTTTACTATTTTAAAACGTCATTTAATTATGTCCGGAGGGAGTATAATTTATAAACATTCCATTTTACCCTCTGTGCGATATATACACTATGTAAAATCTATAAAGAATATTCTAAAAGTTTAAAAATTAAAATTTGATGAGATTTTATTTGAGAAAAGACATGAAATAGATTGGTGCGTGGACAAAGCGACATTAGGGGTGGACCTGTGGGGCAGAATGCAATGCACGTGGGATGACGAGGATTGTAGTAATTAACATGTCATTTAACCGCGCCTTTCAAAACTTTTGGGCAAAAGACAATACGACCATTAGACTATGGAGGATATCAGGTTGATATTAAGGATGACAATTGGCGGTCGAGTAAGCATTATTTATATTCGCACTCATAAATTTTTGAGTAATTTATATTTATATCTATATTAATATGGTATGGGTAAAATAATAGTAATTATACCCTGAGTTATTTGTGGGTATCCGCGAATTAGGTTGAATTTTAATTAAATTAATAAATTAAAAAAATTAATCTAATTTAACAACAATAATACTACACAATAATACGATACATTAATCCAACATAATAAACAAGAGAAATGGAAAATGAGTAATAGTCTAATAGAGATGGAGAATAGAGATGAGTTAGGTTTAGAAATTAAAGTATTACATATTACTGTATTATTATATTAATAATACATAATTACAAACGTTTCCTTTCTTTTATTTTTTCATATATTTAAATATATTGAATTAATTATATATTAAAATATATTTTATATATTGCGGGTATTGGAGCGGGTAAGTATTATTTATACCTACATTTTACAGATACGGGTATATTTATACCCACAAAATACCCATAATGTACAGATAATACTCACCCACAATTGCGAGTATTGAACAAATATTTATATTTACAGGCGAAATTGTCATCCCTAATCGATATGTTGAGATGCAAATCTATCAAGTTTAGACAACATTCAAACAAAATTGACACAAATCATGGCGTGGGAACCTGAAAACAATTTTTTTTTAGGAAAATAAATATGAAGAATTAAAGTAAAAAGAATAAAATTTAAAGAATTATCGTGGGAGAATAAAAAAATTATGTACAAATATAAAAAATTAAAATAAATAGAATTTTAAAGACTATTACTACGGAATTCGAAGTTTTATAAAATAAATATGATTATATTAATTTAGAAAATGTATCTCTATTAAGGGTTCCTCCTTTATTAATTCAAGATTCAAGATTTTGAGACGTCATTAATTGTGACATATTTGCCAAAAGTGGAATGCATTTTTAGATTTATTTTATGTATGTCCTTAATTAAAAGTTCTGGTTAAACATAAATCCTAAAAAAAAGACTTTTATGACAAGTAAAAATATGCCAAAAAAAAATAAAATTATACTTCCTCCCTTCTTTTCTAGTAATTTTTTTAATTGTAATTACACATATTAATGAAGTGGATAATTTCAGTTGTATTTATAATTTTTAATAAAATTAATTTCCCCATAGTTGATCATATTATTAGTTCCTATAATTAAAATAATTGGGGGTAAAATAGTAAAAATTACTACTAACTATATAAAAAGATAAATATGGCAATTATTTGAAATTTTTTGGATTTCTTTTGAATAAATTCGACTATTAAAAAAAAATAAAAGGAGTATTATTTAGTTTGGTTTAGACCTTGTTTGGTTCCGTAGTTGTGGTGACAAGCCATAGTTTTTAGCTCAAAAAGTAGTGAGTTGTTTGCTAAACTAATTGCGGTAGCTTTCTCCTACCACAATCTGAATCTGTGAAATACAATACAACTTTAGGAAGCAAGATGTTTAAAAATATATTTTTACATAATTTTTTTTTATTTTTGTAAAAAATATTCTACTATTTTATTTAGTTTATTGTAGTGAGACTTATTATTTTAAAATGATTTTTTTACTATTACACAATTATATATATCTAGATTATTGATAAAATAACAATAATATTTTATACTTTTCTTAGTCATTTTAGAATTTAACACACTTTCATAAATATTTTAATCAAATGATAATTTTAACAATTACAACTGAAACTATTTATTAAGAATTTAGAATATAATCTAACGATAAGAACTAAAGAAAATTTTTGACAACCCAAACTGAAGATGATAGGATAAGATTTTTTTACCGAAGGGAGAGAGAAAGAGAGGCTAGAGTTTTTAATATTTTTTTCTTTCTTTCTTTTATTTATTTATTTATATATATATATATATATATATATTATAAATAGAGATGAGATTTGAATATTAATCTGAATCGGTAATTTGTTACCGGTACATTATCAATAGGTGACTATTTAATGGTCCATTAATAATTACTGCGCCTGCGCGCATGTACCTCAAACCAAAGGATAGACATAAATACATGCAGCTGTTCTAGCCAGCAATAGCTACGGCAACAGTAATAATTGTAATTACCAATTTACCAGTAATAACATACTATTAAGTCAAAGTAGAAGTGCATTGGAGGGATAGAATTTGGGAACAGCTGGCTCATGCAGCAGCAGAAATATCGAATCATAGATATTGGAATTGGAGCAACAATTTTGAGCATTATCATCGACCAGTGCTACTTCTACTGCAACAGTGGCATGTGACCAGTTGCTCAATTACTAACATACCACATCTAGCTACCCTTCAATTAATATAAACTCCCAAACCATCTCTAATTTGTGGGGACAATATTAATACCGCTCATGATCTTCAATTTCTCCACCTATTGGAGTATCGAAAGCTTAAATTAAGAGTAAATAATTTTTTTATCACTCGATTACAAATAAGGTTGCTTCCTTCATCAATTATGACGAATTCGTTTTCCATCAATCTCTTTCCAATATTCCAAGCAATGTCATCATCATCAAATACATCTACTTAGTATCATTTATGTATATGTGTGCGAATTTGCAATTACTGGATTTGTGCTCGATCATCAACTGTAACTAGCTGGCTTAATTTCTGGCATTTCCTAATCGATCCAGATGTCCAGAAAAAATCTTTGGGACAAGAGGAGGAAACTTAATTGACATGCAATAACAGTCTCTTTCCAATTATGTACAGCTAGCAATGGCTAATTAGGCAAGGAATATAGATGATTGTAGCAACAAATCATACAAGAATGTACCAAATCGATGCAATACAGTTGGTAATTAATGTTGGTGAACTAGCAACAAATATCTATTAAAAACACTTTTTAATTATACTCACCGTCTCAAATTAAATAATATTTTTGAGAATTTAATTCGCCTCAAATTAAATAACATTTTAAATTACTTTTTAGAATAAGAGTTAAATGATAAAAAATAATTTTAAACTTTAATATTTTAATTAATCGCAATCCTGAACTATTGTTTATTTAATTACCCTTTCATCGTATTTATTATTGTTTAATCACCCCTTGCCGTTAAAAAAATCTGACCTATCATTAACTCTATATTGCCACGTCAGATTACCTCCTCTCTCTTCCTCTCTTCGTCTCTCTTCTTTCTGTCTTAGTCTTCTTCACATCTCTTTGTCGGATTTCAGTACTAGGTACGCATTAATTGCCTCAAAATTTACATTTTTCAGATGGAAACCAAGATTTGTTCCTGAATTAGGGACGGATCGGTATAAAAATTACACAAAAGCATCCATATATACATGTTATTTTTTTTTAACGGTAGGGGGTAATGAAACAATATAAATACGATTAGGAGTAATAAAATAAACAAATAATTCAGAGTTGCAATTAATTAAAATATTAAAATATTAAAATTCAGGGTTATTTTTTATCATCTAACCCTAGAATAAGAAAAAAAATATTAATGTCAAATGTAAATTAAATTGTGAAAAATGAATAATTTGATATGTATAAATAAATAAAAAAGTTATTTGATTTAAGACGAAAAGAATAATTTTATGAGCTATAAAACTAACGAAGTACTACTACCTTTGATTTTTTTATACTAAAAACATCATACAAGATAGACAAGAGAAGACCTTTATTCCAAAAAAAAAAAAGAGGATTACTTTGAGACTATTTTATCACAAATTAGTGAACCAACAGAGTTTTAAAGAGACATCTTAATTTAATCAAAATAAATAAATAAAAATTCATTCTAGCATCCAAATTATTTCTCAGAGGACACTTTTGTAAGTATTACAAAATTTACTATTGCTCCATTATCAAAATTTACCACCACTTTTACGAATTTTCAGTAGATATGTCACGAAATACCTTATTAGTTGTCAAACAATGTTAATTTAGTCTAACACTCGTCAGTTGACTCAATTAGAAAAAAAATGGACAAATATTTGATATAATGACATTAATTGGTGAAATAATTGGCTCAATATGTGATAATTTTGTGAAAAATTTGAATCAAGTGATGATTGTTAGACATAAATAACAATGTTTAACAATTAACAAAGCACCTTGTAGCATATCTGTCCAAAATCCTTAATGGTGGTGGTAAATTTAGGTAACTGAGCAATAGTTGAGTGGTAAATTTTATAATACATATAATTTGATGACAAAAATGTCTTCGAGAGGATAAATTGTGTCTTACGACGTTTTAAAAAAAAAAAAAAATGAGAAAGAAACTTTTCGCTCCTTAATTGACTCCTATATATATAGATATAAAAATAAAAATGAAAAATAAAAAATTACAGGCACGGATCACAATTGTCTAGGAGAAGTTGGGATGTGACATGTCGTCATTTTTGTGGGAAAATAGATACATAAATGGTGAATTAACTAGACTGACATGCATGTCTTATTTAGGAGAGCTAGCCGTGACCCTGAGATAGGGAACTAACTGAGGTCCCAAAACCTTACAACACCCCACTGTCCGTTACGAGGGCTATGCACCCATGTGTAGTCCGTCTCACTAGACCCATGCCCATGTGTTTTAATACTAACCATCCTTCATAATTAAATCCCATTACACCCAATAACAAGCTCATTCTTTTTATCGTATATACGAAAAATTAATAACGTACTCCCTCCCATCTTTATTAATTGAATTTCTAAACTAGTAGATATATTTAAAATAATAATTTTTGAACCACATTTTTTTTTACTGTAGTTTTCAATTTACCAATTTTTTATAGTATAATTATAATAATACCATTGTGTCAAATTAATTAGTTGGGTAAAAAAATTAAAACAAAGGACAGAAGTTGTAATTATGATTCAAAACGACAGTTAATTTGAACCACGTTTTCAGTAAGAAAATGACAGTTATTGAAAATCGGAGGAAGTATTATACTAATAATATATTTTTATAATTTACTTTTTTTATTTATATAAACTAAAATAATGATATACTCACACATCATTACA
This sequence comes from Viola odorata, assembly GCA_963691705.1. Lineage (NCBI taxonomy): Eukaryota > Viridiplantae > Streptophyta > Magnoliopsida > Malpighiales > Violaceae > Viola > Viola odorata. The sequence continues at coordinate 54,923,094 of OY829539.1, read as the reverse complement.
ATACGAGACTAATCTGTAGTATAGCTATTTCAAAATTGCAGGACTAACATCATTTGGATGTTTCTTACACATGCCTATAACTTTAGAAAATTGAAAATTTTATTTTCATTCTCAAAGTTAAAAAAAAATTACACCAACCAAACTCAATACTCCATTTTTTTTTCTTTTCCATCTTTATCTTTTTAGAAATCAGATTTTTTTTTTATATATGTAATGGTCGAGCTTGAAGAAGTCAATTTAATAGAATAATTTTTAAGAATCAACACTACTTTAAAGTTCGTGGGTATATAATTTATTAATATTAAAAATATTAATAAAATTTTGACTTCGAATTTTAATTTCGCTTGTTAAAAAGAAAACACACCCTACAAATGCTTCTCTCTTACTCACACAACTCCATAAGTTCCCTCGTTGGCCCATTCTTGTAGTAACTAGCCCAACCCACTTCTACTTATCTTTTGTTTTGTTTTTTTTTTAAAAGAAGAAAAAGAGAATTGTTCCCCCTAAACCCCCACAAAACCCTAGCCCATAATTTCGCCCTTGCAGCATTCATCTCTCCGAACTCAACTGCAGTTTGGCTTGACGAACAGTCTCCATCTCTACTCTTCCTCCCCTTAATTACGCGGATTCATTTGGGAACACCAGCGTGGTTAGCCAAATTGTCCATTTTCTTTCATTTTTAGGCTGCAAGCTTCCTTCAAATCAAAATAAAAAAGCAAAAAGCTTTCATCTTCCCTTGTCTACAGAGATAACAAATTCTTACAAACAGAAATAATGAGGTTGGTGGGCGACAAGGAATCTGTTAAATCAAATAAAATGAAGAAGAAGAGCAAGAATAAAGAGAAGAAATCGGAGGCCATCCAGTTCGAGGAAGATAAAATTAACAAGACAGAAGAACCGAAAATGGAAGCTACTGATTCTGAGGTACTTGCTAACTTAATTTTACCTTTTCATCGTTTTTGTCTTTTTATTATCGGGTCTTATGGTGAACTGAACTTGTAAAATGTCTACTCTGAAGTTGTGTACTTTTCGGTGGAGGTGACTGAGTGTGTCCATAGATATCCGGTATGTTTTTTTGCCGGTTTGGGTTCGAGGTCTTGTGTATCGGCATCTGAGATAGTGAAAGTTAAAACAAAGCTGAAAATTCAGAAGCGGGACTTGGTTTTCTGACTGTTTTGCTCATGTTAAAAGCTTGTTTCACTCTTTAGACTTGAAAATGTTCTGGCTGGGCATGTGGGTTTGCTGTCATTTTGTGCCTATTGCTTCGCATGAAGTTGTTCTAAATGCATGTTTGAGTTACATTGTGAGTGTATAGTCATACAAGTGTAGCGGGCCGGCGGGCGGAAATTGGGTTGCTTTGTTATATACTTGACATTTGTGCTTTGATTGTTTATGATTACCGGCGTAAGAGTCAAAGATTTTTGGTGATCTTAGGATTTTTTGGAGGATGGTGATAACCTTGAGGATTCACCAGGAGGGATAGAAGCGGCTGAAACTGAACCTCCTCGGGATGAGGTACCTGGTAATTGCCTTTGCTTGCTTTCCGGGTGCTTATGCTAAGTTACATAGAAGTGCAGGACAGATCATGAATTTACAACCAATTTTGGCATTATCTTCGACATGTACATTGACAATTGGGTGATTCATTATGCTCAGTTTACTAGTTTATAGTTTGATTGGGCTTTATTTTATTTTATTTTTTAAACTATGTTCCTATTCATGAATAAGTGATGTATTTAATCTTCCCTATGTTTTTTTTCTCTCCACTATTCAAAAGAGGTCTTGGTTGGTTTTCATGTTTTACAAAGAGTATATTTTTTTTGTTCCCAGTTCCATTTGATACCATGAAGTAACATTGCAGGGTTTTGACTGTACAGGCAGTAAGGAGGGTATGGACAATGAAGATCAAAGTGAAGACTCTCAACCCGATCAGGGAGCTGAAGAGAGTGATTCTTCTGAAGATGAGGTACATCATGTCCCTTCTTTAAAATAATCTTTGATTTAATAGATTCATTGGCTTTCATGTTGATGTCAATTTGAAATTTTATGTATTGTGCTCCCTTTTTGTTATTCTAAGGTGGCTCCTCGAAATACAGTTGGAGATGTTCCATTGGAGTGGTACAAGGATGAAAAACATATTGGATATGACTTAACTGGAAAGAAGATAACCAAAAAAGAAAGACAAGATAAATTGGACTCATTTCTTGCGAATGCTGATGATTCAAAAAGTTGGTGAGTTATCCGATCATTATTATGTGTTTACCTTGTTGTTAGACATGATTAAGAACTATCAGTAGAATGCCTTGAACTTCTCATTCTTCTCTCCTTAGCCTAGGTCTGTATCCCCCCTAGTACTTATTTAATAGCATGTTGCAGTTTCGCTCTCAAATAGTTTAGGTTTGTTTGGAATGCCTGTAGGTCTATTTCCCGGTTGCATCACTATTTGGAATATGATAGGGCTCAGTTGTTGTTTGTGTTTACGTACTTGTGGATTATTTCACTACAATATTAACCCCTGCACGAAGTATGAATTAGCAATGAAAGAGCTTTGGAACTAGAACTCCAAGAACTGGCTTCATAAGGTCTTGAAAAGGACTATGCATATTCTGTAGATGATATAGAAGTTGATCTTATGTGATAGAGGAGGGGTGGGTTGAGCACTTTGTAAAGTCTTAGATACTTATTTCATACGATTCTGCATGTTATTTATTTCCATGCAAATTACAGTCACAGAGACCTGATGAATAAAGCTTTATATGATGCTATACTGCAAGCTTTCTCTTTAAGTTGGATTTTCATTAGGCTAATGCTAAATTGGGTTTTTGCTAGTTGTCTTGGGAAGAAGGGTTGAGTCTAGGCTACTGATTACATTTAGTTCCCTCTGCAATATGCCCTGTTATTGTTAATGGAGAAGTGAAGAGCGTGGTTTTAGACCAATTGTAATTTCTAATTTTTCTTCTTGAGCTAGATGTCCCATGTAGAACTGGTTTGTGATTGCTTGTATGTCCGGGGTTGCTTCGTTTATTTAGGAACCTGTGTTGTATAGCGATTTGTGATACTGTAGTCGAGAAAATTTCAAAATTTCAAAATTTCAAAATTTAATTTTCTTGTTTCTTGTTGATCTAGGACTCCTCTTTACCTCTTTAATGTTTGAGTTTCTTATATGAGTTTTTGAGAGCTTCGAGTAAGCTATTTATTCTCTGTTCAATATCATTTTTTAGTTTGAAAGTCACAGGCAGTGTGAGGGCACAACATTTTCAACTCATTGTGAAAATACAAGTTTTGGTTACAGTTAATTTTTATGATTTTCAGGCGCAAAATCCATGATGAGTATAATGATGAGGTGGTAGAGCTCACCAGAGAAGAAATCAGAATGGTACGCAGATTACTCAAAGGAAAGGCTCCACATGGTGACTTTGATCCCTATGCGGTATGTAGTTCTGTTTCCTCATTCACTATTCTTATGTCATTGCCATCTTTGTTTAGATCTTTTTGGGGCCAAGTTGTTTGCATCATTTCTTTATCTTATCTCCAGCATTCTATGCTCAAATGTAAACCCTTTAACTGTTCATCCAGCCTTACGTTGATTGGTTCCAATGGGAGGATGCAAAACATCCCTTATCCAATGCACCAGAGCCAAAGAGGAGATTTATTCCCTCAAAATGGGAAGCTAAGCTGGTAAGTCATCGCTTTTGTTTCAAGTTGACCCCATTGAGTTAAAAACTTGAATACCTCCGCTTAAAGTTCATATATGCTCTCTTCATTTTTTGTTCTTTACTTTTTGCATGGTAGGTTCTTAAGTATGTCAGAGCAATTCGCAAAGGATTAATAAAATTTGACAAGCCAAAAGAGGAACCGCGTTTCTATAATTTGTGGGGGGACGATTCTAGCTCAGCAGAAAAAACAGCGAATCTCTCTTACATTCCTGCACCAAAACCTAGATTGCCTGGTACTAAACGCTTATCCTTTTTTATCAAAAGTGCACCAATTGTGCGTCTGAAATGTCTTGAAATGATTTTACTTCTTCTTTCAGGTCATGAGGAGTCATATAATCCTTCCCTGGAATATATCCCTACTCAGGAGGAGATTAATCAATATCAGCTGATGGATGAAGAAGATAGACCAAAATTTATACCTACAAGGTAGCTTGAACACATTTGTGGCTAACATTGAATTGGATTGCCTTCGTTGAATAGCTATCATTTTTTTATTTAATTAAAAAAACTTTGATTTTCTTAGGTATACATCCTTAAGGAGCATCCCTGCATATGAGAATGTTAAGGAGTCGTTTGAGCGTTGTTTGGATCTATACTTATGCCCTAGAGTTCGTAAGAAGCGTGTAAGTTACCAACCTAATTGGAGACCCATGTCTATAGGTCCTCCATAGATTTAATTTTGCCACTTCTCTCACAAGATATATGTAGTCATAACAAGTTGTTTTTAATGTTTCAGATTAATATTGACCCTGAATCTTTAAAGCCCAAGCTACCAAGCCGAAAAGATCTTAAGCCGTACCCCACGACATGCTATCTTGAATATAAAGGCCATAAGGATGCTGTACGTTCCATTTCTACTGAAACTTCAGGACAGCTGATCGCTTCAGGTCTGGATGCTCATCGTTGTTACATACTTTGTATTTTTAACTTGACATAAAACAATTAAAGTAGCCCAGTTGGTCATTTTCCTGCTTTAAAAGCATGGGAGTGGGAGAGGGGGGTTGTGGATTTGAAGTTTGAACCATCCTACGGACCTGTTTAAATGAAATTATGGAAAATGTAAGCTCATCATTTAACTAGGAATATGAAATCTAAAATGGAAAAGGAAAAAAAGACTAAAAAGAAGTCTCTCAATGTGGATCTGATGAGCTCCTTCTTTATTGGAAAAAGGTTCAACTGATGGAACTGTGCGTATTTGGGAGGTTGAGACTGGCAGATGTCTCAAAGTCTGGGAGATTGGTGAAGCTGTCAACTTCGTGGCTTGGAACCCATTGCCTGATTGCCCAGTCCTGGCAGTTGCTGCGTAAGTATCATACCATTTTATGTTCTGCAATCTAAGCTCTCATTCCAAATGCTTATAGATTAACTAAGAACACTTTTGCAGTGGACATGATGTAATCCTTTTGAATACTGGATTGGGGAATGGGGAAGTACAGAGAAACGTTAAGGAAATTCTTAATATTGAGACACGTACACCTCCGGATGACTCTGGTCAGTGTTGAAATGAATGCTGTTTTTTCTATTTCACGGCAAGTGAAATTTTCTGATTTTTCTGACAGCATATAGTCCATATAGGTAACATGGCCACATTTGCCAGCTGGCTTCAAGATGAAAAATTTGAAGGAATAAGGTTAAGACATTTTAAGGTAATATTTTCTTTCTATTCTCAGTAAACCAGCTTCCGTTCAAGATCCAGTCTCAGGCATTATGTGGTGGTATTTTTGCAGACTGTTTCTTCAGTGGAATGGCATCGCAAAGGGGACTATTTCACTACTGTTATGCCAGCTGATATCCTTTTTTTCTTCATCTGATCGTTATTTTGTTTCAGAAAATTACCTCCCTCCTGCTTGAGCTACATAATATCAGACTTTCAGGCTTTTCTCAATTGTTTCCATGGTTAGATGTAGGCCTGCAACTGTTCTCTGCCAAAATACCACACTAGGATAGCTACAGCCTTTTGTTTTGTTTAAGTGGCATTGATTTGGTTGTGGCATGAGATAATTTTGTGTATTTACTCTGTTAACTCCCAATTTTTTTTATGCTCGTGAAGTCTGGAACATGTTTTTGATGTTGACTTTTTTTAAGCTTAATTTGGTGGTTGCATTGATATCAATGTGTTATGCACATATTCCTGATTTGCGTATGCATGCTTTTTCCCGTTTAAGGCTGAATTTCATTTAGCAAAGCTAGGACTAACTAACACCATGGATTTGTTGTCTTAACCTATAATCACCTGAATCAAGAGCAATTCTTGTACACCAGCTCTCTAAGAAATTTTCCCAGAGACTTTCATTTAAGCTGCATGGGCTTCCAGTTTCAACAGTTTTTCATCCCACGCGGTCCATCATCTTTATTTCAACAAAGAAGAATGTTCGTGTTTATGATTTGTTGAAGCAAAAGCTAATTAAGAAGCTTGAGACAGGACTTCGTGAAGTCTCTTCTGTTGCCGTTCATCCTACTGGTCTGTCCTTTTTGTCGTTGATATTACGTTTCACACTACTGGATGCATTTCTTGTTTACAAGCATCTTTCATAATCACAAATCTGCTATCTTCCTTCCATTTAGGTGATCATGTTATTGTGGGAAGCAGAGAAGGAAAATTATGTTGGTTTGATATGGATCTTTCATCTAAACCTTACAAGACTCTCAGGTACTTCATGCTTTCCTTACAGAAGTCACCACATGAATAGGTGGATTAATTTTTGTTCTTTTATCAGGTTTCATTAGATATTGGCCTACTTGGCATTTTCCCTAAACTAGCTGATATATAATATATTATAAGAATTTGATTTATTTGTTGTTGTTGAAAATCTCTAAACAATAGCTTATCTAATGCATATAAGCTTTTATGGATCTCAAAATAACAACCTTTTAAAATGCTAAATTTGATCAAACGAGAACATATAGAACTAAAAATGTTGTGGCCACATGTAGTCTGTGCATTTGATTTGCAAATGATGCGACTTTCATTTTTTCCTTCTTTTTGGTGCTTTCTCTGATGTGATTTGGGAAATTCTCAGGTGTCATCCAAACGACATAACCAGTGTGGCGTTCCATCGCTCATATCCACTCTTTGCATCATCTTCTGATGATTCCACTGCGTATGTGTTTCATGGCATGGTTTATTCAGATCTTGAGCAGAACCCACTTATTGTACCATTGGAAATTCTCCACGGCCATACAAGGGCGAATGGAAGAGGTACGTTACTCTTTAAACTAAGATCAAAATATGGGAGAATTGCTTGTTTGGAACCTCAGATTTGTTGGAAAAATCAAATGATTTGATTTCAAATCTATTACTTGGTAGATAAGTGACTAAGATTTAAACTCTACTCAAATTATAACTCTTTGTTTTTCATAAGAACCTAATCCCATCAAAATAGGTCGGATTTGTGTCAGAATTTTGCTGAGATTTATTTAAAATATTAAAATTACAAAAGTAACCTAAATTATATTATATTGATACTAAAATACATTTTAATTGGGGGGATCTAGTCAAATGTTGATATATGACTTCATTTCCATTATGTGTGAAGATATTCCAAACAAATAAAATGAATTGAAATCTATTTTTTCTATTACAAATCCAAACATAAGAATTCATTTGTGAAATGGTTTCATCTCTATTACTAGAGTTAAAATGAGTTAATTTCTAATAAAGATTTGGTTCCAAGCAGGGTGTTGATGTTCGGATTTAAATTGTGGACTGCTTAGAACAGTTGTCTGTCAAATAGAGCTGACGTGCCAATAATTAGTGCTTTCTTGATAAATGCAGGATTTTTTAAAAAATGAAGTGATTTTTGATAATCCTACTATCCTATTGAGTACTGCTGAAATGAAACTGATACACACGTTAAACTGGTTCTGTTATTGCAGGAGTGTTGGACTGTAAGTTCCATCCTAGGCAACCTTGGTTATTTATTGCTGGGGCTGACTCAGTGATCAGACTTTACTGCCATCATTAAGATCTGAACAAGAGACATCGTGTTATTCCAACCCTGTTGAAAAGACGATCAGAAATGCTGAACAGGAGGGATGACGACTGAGATCTGATTAGGCCTGGATTGTGCTGCGAGGAAAAATGCTAGAAAAGTTGGAGCTTTCTAGATGGCCAATACTCCAGCTGCGCCTACTACACTAATGCGGCGTGTAGTTCATCCATCGTTATATGACCTTTTTACAAGCGTGCAGGAATTCTGATTGTTTTATGATCTCGTCCAATCTCCTATAGCTTTTAGTGACCTCCTTTTATTTTCTAACATAATGATATCAATGAATTAATGATACGATTTTCTCTTAAATGGTAGTCTTTTATCGCTTGAAATAATTTTTGATCTTTGTTATTCCATTTATTTTTCGCTATACAATATATACTTAATTATATTGGGCCAACCTTTTTCTTTTATTTTGTGCGCTTTTTGTCTGCACACGTCATAAATCGAATGGTTGACGTGGACAAATAAACATCACGTTCTCCATCCGTCCCTTCCACGGTTGCTTATTTCCATTTTTTTCTCTCGTTTGCTCCCTCACTCACTCCTTCATCTTCAAACATGTCGAAGCTGCTCCTCCTCCATTCTCCTCATTTGACGCCACTCCATTTTCGCGCCATCACATCCTTCCTCTCTAAACCTCACTCCCTCCACCTGCACCCTCTTCTTTTCTCATCTCCTTCTTCACCTCTTCATCAAAAGCTCCGCTTTTCCTCCCACTCTCACTCCCTTCGTCCAGTCCACAGAAGAAGGTTCTCCGCTCGCGCTTTCGACACGAACTCAGACGAGCAAGAACAACAACCGCAACAAGTTGAGAATGTGTCCCAGACGGAAACCCATCAAGAAAAGTACCCAACTGGGGAGTTTGAATTTAAGGAAATGGGTGCTTGGACAAAACTGGTTGTTAAGCTTCGTATGCTCGTTGCGTTCCCATGGGAGCGCGTCCGTAAAGGGAGCGTCTTGACTATGAAGTTGCGCGGCCAGGTTGTTATCTCTTCCCCCGTCGTTATTTTATCGTTTTTTTTTGGGGTTTTTAAAATGTAATTACTGTTTGTTTGTTTCTTTTCTTTGTTTTGACTTTTGAGTGTTTCCAGGTATCTGATCAGGTGAAGAGCCGTTTCTCTAGAGGATTATCACTGCCTCAAATCTGTGAAAATTTTATTAAAGCTGCATATGACCCGCGAATCGCTGGTGTTTATCTTCATATAGACTCTTTGGTTTGTGGATGGGGTAAAGTGGAGGAAATTCGAAGGCATATTTTGAATTTCAAGAAGTCAGGTAGTTGCATTATTTGTGTCAGTATTAGGTTATTTATCTACAGAAGTCTATTGTTAAACTTGTCTTGCTTGTATGATTTTCGTAGGTAAGTTTGTTGTTGGATATGTACCTGTTTGCCGAGAGAAAGAGTATTATCTAGGCTGCGTCTGCGATGAGCTGTACTTCCCTCCAAGCGCCTATTGCTCTTTGTATGGGTTGACCGTTCAAGCTTCATTTCTTGGAGGTTAGTCAAACTCCATTTGTCTAACTGGCACATTATTGCAAAATTGAGCAAAGACCACAAAACAGTGCTCTTGAATGCTTCGAGGTGAAATAGCTGTACTGAAATGGACTGAAAATGACGTTTTTGCTGACATTGTTCTGAGAATGTTCAGTGTGCTCTTTGTCTACTTCTTTATCGACTGGCCTTTATACCTCATCTCAGTAGGGGAGATTCTTTTAGTTGTAAGATCAAGCTGGTTCATTCAAGTTATGTGGTGAATGTTCTTGTTCTTTTTTCCCAATCACATGAACTTTATTCATTTAACTCTGAATTTGTCCATCATTTGTGAATGTGAAAAGTAATGATAGGATTGCTTTTCTGGATATTCTGGGATAACGGAGGAAGCAATTTAAGAGCTTAGCATGAGTGCGCGAGAGAAACCATGATAAACCAAAACTAGAAGCCGGTGCTTCGTTCCCTTCTTCATCTCAATTCAGAAGCCAAATTGTTTTGTAGTTTTAGGTTTTTATTAGTAGTAGAAGTACATTTTTGGCCTTTGTATATAAATGCAGTTGGTTGATTGGGTAGTCACATGTCAGCTTGACGAAAGATGTTAGATATGCCTTCCTAAAGGCGTCGGGAGCTGTTTAAAAGGAACTCTATTGTTTCTTCTCCAGGGCGTTTTAGTCTTTTACTTGTACACTTAATAATTGCATTGGTGTTAATTTCATTAACTTTCAAGTGTTAGTTCCTTTTATTATTTGCTTTTGTTGAATTTCCTAATGCGGGAACATCCTTAGAATTACTGTTCAGTGCTTGTGTATCGCTTAGAGGCATTTTGTAAATGCTTCCAAGAAAACAATTGTTGCCTTCATGTCATTTTTTTCAAATTGCGTGTATGTGATGACTGTGTCAGACAAAATTAATTCGAGTTGCAGTTGGCAATTATGAAAAATTATTTTCCAGGGGTTTTTGAGAAGATAGGAATCCAGCCAGAAGTGCAACGAATTGGTAAATATAAAAGTGCTGGGGATCAACTTACACGGAAAACTATGTCTGAAGAAAATTGTGAGATGTTGAATTCATTGCTCGATAACATCTACGGGAATTGGCTGGATAAAGTATCTTCAACAAAAGGTTCTTGTTTCTTTCCTTAGAATCTTGCTCAGTCTTGTTGTACTAAAAGTAATTAGTGGTCTTCTGCAAGCTCTGCACAGGAAAGAAAAGAGAAGACGTAGAGAATTTCATCAATGAAGGAGTCTACAAAATAGAAAGGCTGAAGGAAGAGGGTTTTATAACGAACATACAGTATGATGATGAGGTATAACTTTTTTACTGGTTTTTCAAATTATTGGGACAACCATATGGACATGTAAGGTTGTGTCAAAACATTCATGATTGCAAATTTCGGTACTTGTATATTGAGTCTGGACAGCAACTACAAGAAAACACCTAGTAACAACAGTAATTGAAAGTTCCAACAAAAATGTCTCCAGGCTTCTATTATGAATATGGTGACAGGTTTTGCAACATGTTTGTAGTACACAACTTCTACAAAGTAGTTATTTACTTGGTTAAGTAAATAACTAAATAAAAAATTAAAATATTTGCTCAACTTTACAATTTTCAATTTTGCGGGTCATGATAAAATGGTATTTTTTAAGCTAGAGGTATGTGCGATGTCTTAGTTGTATGAGTCCTGTAGGTTATCTCGATGCTGAAAGAGAGACTTGGAGTCCAGAAGGATAAAGTTCTTCCTATGGTCGATTACAGGTGGTTAACTTCTTCTCAGTAAAATGAAGTACCAGCTTTGTTTGATATGTTGCATTATGTCCTACTTCATGTCCCTAGTAATGGCAACAAACTGGTTGCACTTGTCTTGGTAGTTATTTCAAATTTGTATTAGTAGACATTATTATTTTTTTACTGTTCTTTTTTTCCTCTGGAACTATAGGTCGATTCTTGAGCTGTGACTTATCTTCAACACTCCCTCACACTGCTTACTCAACTTTTATGTTCTTTTCCTCTTAAATGCAAACATCTTACTCCAATATCAAGCACCAACGTGTCAGTTAATTCCTTGCACGTAATGTGTGGACAGTTAACAATTCTATGCTTGGACAAATACTATAAAGAATTATAAGTACCATATTTCCACTCAAATTGAGATGGTCTTCTTGAAAAATAATTCAGTTGCAAGTAACTTCAATAATATATTCTATCATCTTGGTATGGATTTTTATAGACAAGTGATATACTTCTATGAGCACAAGTGGATGTTGTGCTTTTGATGTTTTATTGTAAGGTATGTTGTCATATGCTGGATTTTTGTAGACAAGTGCTACTCTTCTATGAGCACAAGCGCATGTTGTACTTTTGATGTTTTATTTTAAGGTATGTTGTCATATGCTGGGTTTCCCAGCAGTTACCCTAATAATATCTTCTCTTGTTTAAGATAATCTTTTTCATTCATTGTGTACACAGTAAATACTCGAGAGTAAGGAACTGGACTCTTGGTTTAACCGGAGGCAAAGATCGAATAGCCATTATTAGAGCCTCTGGGAGCATAAGCCGTGTACGCGGTCCATTAAGTTTATCTGGTTCTGGTATCATTGCAGAGCAATTAATTGAGAAGATCCGTAGTGTAAGAGGTATAGCCTACGTCTTTAGCCCCTTTCATTGATCTAAAAGTTCCTGTCTTCATATTAATGCTTCTACATGCATGATAACTGTAGTTTTCCATCATCCAAGCTTCACAGTAACTGCAATATATCTGGACCATACTCTTTAATATGAGTGCAGTTTCTGCAACTCTTTGCATATCCTTAAATGCTTGACTGTTTCTTCATTTGATTACTGTCACAACGGGGTTCTCTCAACATGGTCTTGTTAGTTAATGTATCTTTCTAGTCATGGGGGTCTTAGCATTAACCCCGCATGTCTCTAAATAGAGCTCCTGTGCATCATCTACCATACTGCATTCAATCAACCTCTCTGGGCATGAAATTGTTGTATTATTATAGCATGCATGAGACATTTGTGATAAAATTGTCAGTCTGTAAAGCTATACATAAGAAAAAACATGGTTTTTACAAGCCTGTTTTGGTGGATCTAAAGATGATTTGTTTGAAGCCACTTCTATGTACTGTTCTAGTCAGATCTTGCAATCTGTAAATCTTCAGTTGTAAGATTTTTGCCATTTTGGTGACTGCTAATCCTTCTTTCTTTTGTGACTACCTAGAGTCAAAGAGATATAAAGCTGCTATCATTCGAATTGACAGCCCTGGAGGTGATGCTCTTGCTTCTGATTTGTAAGTGTTATTATTATGGTATCTTCGTAACAACTTCGGCATGTAAATACCCTAATTTCCTGTAATATAGCGTTGTTGTTACTTAGTTCCTCATCACAGTGAAATCATCCTAAATTCATGCTTGCTAAAGAATCGCGAGAGCGTACTAAAGAATATCTCTGGTAGATATTTATTTTCCCTTTTTAAGATTTTTAATTCAATAGTTAATAATTATGCCATTACAAATTTCTTGCATAATCATTTGAGGGAGAACATTTCTGGAACATTGTGGTGGTTGGCTCTTAAGTGTTTTTGCTGCCAGGATTTCGGGTGTATGGAATTCTTTGGATGTGCTAGCGGGGTAGAAATGAGTTTCCTTCCCATGCTTCTTTTAGTTTGATTTTGTGGAGAACATATTTGCATTTAGGAGGCTTATCTTCTGGAAGGAACTTTTATGCGTCTAGGCAATAGTGCAATAACCTCAAACCAAATGGTTTTCCACAGGAAAATTGTTGTATGCATCGTGGCATACTGTTGGTGGTACCCTGAATCCATAACTGAACCTCTTCTCGATAAGCATTTACCATGGAGAATAAAGAAAGTCTTTGTCTCAAGGGTTAATGGGAGAATTTAGAAAATAGATTTTGAGGATTATCATCCTATTAGAATGTTGAAAGTTAGCAAGAAATCAGTCACTCTTGTGGTATTACATTACTTTCAAGAAAACTTACACTGACCATTGAATGTATTCGCTTGAATACCAAAAAGGACATGACTTCTTTGGATTAATGAGGTGCAGTTCTGGTTTGATTAACTCCCACAGAGTCAGGTTGTTTCATTTATATTGCTCTGATTTTTCTCTTTTTGTTGAAAAATGAAGGACAAGGATCAATTCATTAAAAAAATGCTTATGTTCTGGTTACTTACCCTTGATGTTTATGACATACAGGATGTGGAGGGAAATCAGACTTTTGGCTGCATCAAAACCTGTGATTGCATCCATGGCTGATGTAGCAGCGAGTGGAGGATACTATATGGCAATGGCAGCAGGGGTCATTGTTGCAGAAAATTTAACCTTAACTGGTTCAATTGGAGTTGTTACAGGTGAATCCAATAATAGTAGGTCTCTATAGTGTAATAAATAGAAGGTATTGGGAAAAATAAGAGATGCTGATTCTCTTTTCTTAGAGCAGCTATTAGCAAGCCTAATAAATCTAGAAGCTAAGTATTTTATTCTTGGTCGATGAACTAAAGCTCTCTGTATCTCTTTGCCATTCTTAGTTTTCTCGTATTTGTTTCTTGTAGGGAAGTTTAACTTGGGAAAACTGTATGAAAAGATTGGCTTCAATAAGGAGGTCCTATCAAGAGGTAGATTTGCTGAGCTCTTTGATTCTGATCAGCGACCTTTGAGGTGAGAATCCTTGTACTTCTTAAATATATTGGTTTGTTCTTTATAGAATAAATTGGCACTTTCTAATTTAGTGGTGGTATCATCTTTTCTTCTTAACATTGGAAGATATCATTCAATTAAACTGAAATCAAAGTATAACTACAAATGAAATCCAGCAAATACCAAACTGGAGCTAAGATATATTGTAAGAACCTATAGTATTCCAATGAGTAGCACAAACTCAAGTCATGATATAGATATAGGTGCAATTGTGTGACATGCTAGAAACGTAACCTGATTAGGTTGACACTTTATACAGGGCCATCTTGTTGTGGTAACTGAATGCCTCAGAAGTTTTCTACTACATATGACACAAAAGGATTACAATATGTGGGTTCTTCTTTTGCCGTGACCTTGTAGGCTTATCCATTAGATCTGTAATTTCAACTACCAATCAAGATATTACCTCAAAAGATGCAATTCTAGACCTACCTGTTTACCTTCTTACACCTCAAAGAAAGCTGCACAGTCTCAATTAATGTGGAAGCTTATATCTGGCATTAGATTTAGAAGGTTATAATTATGGAGATGCTTCTCAATCGACAACCAACAAGATATAAAGTCTGGTTATTAGTATTATTATTTTGATATTGGGCTTGTGAGAGGAAAAATAGGTACTTTGTCGTCCTTTTAGGGTTGCAGCTCGTTGAGCGCAAGTGAATCATTCCAATAGTAAACTTGGTCCCACACAGTCTACTACAACTTTAATTCCATTCCTGAATTGCATGGCCTCAAAGGTTCCCCTTACAGTTAGTGAAGCTTCCTGATGACACTTTTATGTTTGGCTTCTTGTTTATCTGGTCTGAAAGTGTGAATAATTAACTAGTGCTAACTTTTCAGTGCAGATGAAGCAGAACTTTTTGCCAAGTCAGCTGAGAATGCTTATAAACAATTTCGAGACAAGGCGGCTTTCTCAAGATCAATGCCTGTATGTTCAGTTTTATTATTCCGCTCACAATTAGTTTTGCTTCTTGTTTCTCTGGGTGAATAAATACGATTGACTTACAAAAAGTTAATTAAAAATGAAAAAAGGCACTTAGAGTCCCTTACCAATGCCACCCCAGGTGGAGAAAATGGAAGAGGTTGCCCAAGGTCGGGTCTGGACTGGTATAGATGCAGCTTCACGAGGTTTAGTTGATGCCCTTGGTGGTCTCTCTCATGCTGTTGCAATAGCAAAAATGAAGGCCAATATATCTCAAGATACGCAGGTTAGTTTGAGTTATTATTTTTTGTCCTTTTACTATCTTGTGAATTTTTTTGAGTAAAACTATCTTGTGAATTGGGATGAAGTTCATGCTGCAATTACATTTAAAGCAGCCCTAATTGATCTACATAATATCCTAATAACATCTTTTATCTTTTTAATCTTATTTTCAAATTGGGCCAAGGCCCTTGGCCCTAAAACATTCGGGGTTGCACAACCCTTATTTTAAGTCGCTCCCTTCCGGAGTGTGCCTGTGATTGGATCATGGGGTACCTGAAGCAGTTGACATCATATGTTGATCAAGGTAGCACTTGTCCTGTTTTTGATAGTTAAGGGGAAAAAAGAAATGAGTTGGTTTGTAAGATAAAGGAAGAATAAAGAAAGTAAGGAAATAGATATTTTCTCTGTTTGATTATTAATAGGGAAAGCTAGGTAATATACCTTATCCATATTTGGCTAAAACATGAAGGAAATGGTCTTGATAGTAACATATTCATTTAT